>OX637284.1:1941250-2560000 GCA_951799465.1 Leptophobia aripa
TTTTCTGGATTAGGATTCAAATGCACAACCTTAGGCTATGTGTGAACACTGCGCTTCGAGTAAAAGGTTGAAACAAAGGCTGTATTGGAAGATTTAGAAAGCTTCGAAAACAAAGAATGACCCCATTGTCGCTGGTTTGTGAGAAAGCCCAATGCGAGCTTATTCAACTATATTTCTGAAGCTTTTTTACACAGCCCATATTGATATATTTTAGTAGATTCCTATTTCTAGAATCCTATTGCTACGTTATGGAGACTTTCAGCGATAAACGCGCGTTTTGTTGTTTCTCAAGTTTCGATTATTGTTCTAATCTTTGCTTTTTTCTGTGACAATAAAGTGTTATTTGTTTTGTAACTAAAATAAACAAGAAAAGTTGCGAAATCTTATATGCTTACATCAAATTTTTATGCCAGATCGAAGTTTCTCTTGTGAACTTGAAAAAAATCCCTTAAGTAATTAATAAAAATGTAATGGCGTCCTTCTAACTTAAAATAATTAAACTTATGACAATTGTTAAAAATTATATTTGAAATTTATTGCATCTATATACGGAGCTTTGAGAAATCACTTCATCCTGTACCTTTGATCATTCCTTCCGTGGAAGACCACGTACAAAGACAGGAATGAAAAGGGAAAGTGAGAATTTTCCTTGGTACACACTTCCCGCACTCTAAATTATTACAAGGTCAAAGGTCAACTACTTAAATTCATGATTTTAAAATAATTTACACACAATTGTTCAGTAAAATTCACATGTGTCAAGTGTGGGTTGTCTGGAAGAGATCGCTTATTAGCGATAAGGCCGCCCGTTGCTCTTATATGTACTAACATCTGTTAATGTCATTTGCTTCTAGTGTTCAAGTGCGATAAAGTGTTAAATAAATAAATAAGAACAACTTATTATAGACAAAAAATCGATGTTTTTGTCATATTAACTGGATCACAATATTATTTCTATAATTATAATATATTCTTGTAAATTTTTGTCCATGAAAAAAGGTGTTTTTTTAATGTATTATTTTTGAACAATCATCATTAAGCCTTGCTCCATTGAGCGTGATCGGAAATGATTAAATTATTGCAAATTGATACTCGTGAGAACGCGGCAGATGACGTCTCGCAAAAACAGCCGTATCAATACTTCATACGAAGACTTCACGAAACTTTAACCAATTAGGCTTATGTTTTCAACTATAAATTAAACTAGAGGACACATTATTTTACATTTCACTGACTAAACAATATTAAACAAAATCAAAAATCTTTTATCCATTCAAAGCTATTTCCCTTCGTTCCATGTCTTGTTTCTTTAAGCAGGTTGTTAAAATCGGTTCAGTATATATTTTTAAATTACATTTTATAATTCCATCAAAGCGTATTATAATCGCAAATAAGCAGACGACTCCTCATAATGCCGCGAATATTAAGCGCGTGGCCCATATTCACAAAAGCGTAACTTTGGAGTCCTGACGTTTCTGTTCTGTTTATGTGTAAAGCAATGATACTTCTCTTCCCTCCATTTGAAAGTCCTGTCATTAAATGACATAATAAATAGAGTCAGTGTGAAATAAGCAGATGAAGAGTTTTTGAGTTAATAACTAAGACCAGTATTCCAAGTCGTCACTCAAATCAATGATCAACAGATTCTTGATTGGAGATCAAAATTGATACTCAATCGGCTGTCTTATTCTAAAACGTAATTTGAGTGGCAATCAGTTGGTTTTAGATTTAAGTCGAGATTTGATCTAAAATTAACAACGATTTGCTCTGTGTTTGAATCGAGTTTGCTTTTTAATATAGAGAAAAGATTAATTTCGTTACACGCGGTATGAATGAAAAACGTTTTAAGTATTAATTTTTCCTATTTAAATAATACTTATTTTTCATTCTATATGAGCATTTATTTAAAAAGAAGTAATAAAACATAGTAAAAATAACGTTTTCATTAAATTTACTATGTTCAATACAATATATTGTACCTAATGACAAAAGAAAAGATAATTATCTAGGGCTACATAACGCTATTTACTTCATTTTTTTAATTTTTGTTCCAAATTATTTTGTTTTCTATTTGGTAGAATCCACAGGAAAAAAATCAGTGGAACTGGGTATATTCAAACTGCAGAGAAAAAAACTATCAATATATGAGTATTTTCATCTAGGAGACAAAATAGATACGAAATGTTGTTTGATAATGTATATGTTTCTATAAATTTATCCTCAGTTTGTAAAATCTCTTTTTTAATTATTGATATAATTTATTTATTGATAAGATAACGGATCAAAAAGCATTAAAATCAAGAGTATCGTAGTAGTTATTAATATATTTTCTACCATTATACTATTTTTGTCTGACTGTAGTATGCCACTATTATATATGCCTTTTTGTAAGCAAAGATACCTTATTTTCTTTCGTTTCATTTGAGATGTTCCAAAAATCAAAATTCCATTTTCAAATGTACAATATTATCCTACTCATCAGAGTCACTTGATGAAGAGCGAATTGGAGTTAGTAGATATATAGTTAGGGGCACCCATTATCATCAAATTCAATAACCAAATAACATGTGGGTCAAACAGCAACCTGAAATAATATTAAAGATATAAAATAACTGTATCAAAATCATCTATTTTCAGATCACACGATATAAAAGTTATTTAACTTTCAAGTAAGGTTTAAAATTAAATAATTGAAAGGGACATATGGAGATTTATTATTACTCTAAGCTTCATGGTGCTGGTCATCTAAAATGTTTAGTTTTAATTTGAGTGCAGTCTATTGCACCATCAATATTTCTTGTAATTAAGATGTTTTCTTTGATATGAAAACTGAATTATATAAGATAACAACTTCTATAGAATATTTATCAAATTCATAATTATCCTTTTAAGAATTATATCAGATATTATGTTGTAATATTTCAAAGGTACAATAAATTGATTAAGTATTTTTTTTCTTAACTTACTTGAAAGTGTGTAGAACTTGCACTTCAGATGGTAGGTACTAGTAGTTCCCGATTGTCCAATTTGTATACTTACTTCTGTTCGAGCAACATTGTGCGAAAATTAGTATCTTCTTTTTAAAAATTGAACCCTCATAATATATATCAAAAACCTTTTCGATATATTATCCAATATATCCTCGTCTTCAAACACATTCAAATTAAATATCTATTTTATAAAAAATATCCGTTTACCTTATAAGTTGGTGCAGTAATTAGTAATGGCGTAAATAACAATAGATATTTGTAATATGAACTTAACAAACTTTTCGAGAAAACTAGAAATACAACAATTTTGCTCAGACAATCGGCACTCAATTGACCAATTTACCAGACTCAATTAAATCTGTTCATAAGCGTAGATCTCTTGATTGGCGTTTTAGAATAAGGCGGAGCGTCGATTTTTGTCGTTCGTTAAACCGAGCCAAATTTACAAGCAACATTGACTCTAATCTCAAATCAAGCGACAATTGGGCGTTAATTGACGACTTGGAATCCCGGCCTAACTAATTATATTTTTGTCTTTTGTCAATTGTCAAAATGTAAAAATACAAAAACAAAGAACCCAACGCCCGCTTACACGTTGTTTACATACAATGTTTAATTCACTAATCTTAAAACATTATAAAGTTCTTGACTAATTGATATAAAAAGCCACAAAATATGCATTTCACGTTTTCAGGTGTTTGGTTTTCAGTTTTTTCTTATTATTCACTCCTAACTATCTCAAATTGTAATAGTGAAATATGTTCAAGTGAATCGTCGTGTTCGGATATAAATGATAACAGATATTCTAAAGGTAAACTAGTCAAAATAATATATTACATTTAAGACTTTATTGTATAGCCCTATATATGGTGTGAATATTGAAAAGACATAGAAAAATAAATAAACATACCATTCCAGAAATCAATGAGTGGACTTCATATATAACTAATGAAATAAAACAAGCAACATACAAATATAAACCATGCCTTTCTGAAAATTGTTCTTGCCACAATGAAGTAATTATCAATGATTTAGCACCATTTCAGTCTGGTATAACGAAAGATATGGTAGAAAAGGCAATGAATAAGGGAACAAAGTATCAGGTTTGTTCTAATAAAGTTATTTTTTTTGATTGCCCACATTGGTTTTGTTTTGTTCATATGCACACTGCAATAAGAGAATTTCAATAGAAATTAATTCAGGACTTTTTCAAAAATCTGAGTCTTACAAACAAAAAATTCAATACCATATAGTTTTATTACACATATGAGGGCTTATGTATATTCTGACTGTTACATTCTCCTTATTTCCAAATCCCTTGATGATTTTAGTTATCAAATAAACATAACTACAATATGATTGGATAGTATTTACCATAATAAAATTAGTATTTTTTTTTTACAATAAATTAAAATTGGTTTGTTATTTAGATTATAGATGGAAAACTGTACAGGCAGAAGGAATGCCATTTCCCAGCAAGATGTGCTGGTATTGAACATTATTTAAAATTATTATCGTCTAACTTACCAAACATTGAGTTATCTATAAATACAAGAGACTGGCCGCAGGTGAATCGTCAGTGGGGACAAAAAAATATACCAGTTTTTTCTTTCAGTAAAGTGAGTATGTTCTATAGTGTCAATATTCAGTTTGTAAAAAACCAAACAATCCCTAAAAGGCCAGCAACACACTCACAAGCCCCCAGCCTTGTGAGTGTCTATGGGTGGCGAGTTTACCTCTATGGTGGGCCTCGTGCTCGTTTGCCCCCTCTTCTATGAAAATAAAGAAGCTCTTATTTCTCCAGTTGCCTGGATCCCTTTTCTGTCCATTATTATTGATCCATATTGATTGATATATATTACCGGCTTATCCCCTATCACATATGGTATATTCCAGAAATAATAATAAAGGTATTGTATATTATGTGGAAAACAATTTTCCCAACGGAGGTCAGCAATGGATGGAATCTGGATTGTAATAATGCATTGGTTCCACTCCTAATGACATAACTCAATCCATGAATCATGTCTGTAATATTAAGTTGAGCGTTTTATTTTTTTATAATTATTTTAAATGTTATAGTAATTTTTAGACTAAAGATTATGACGATATAATGTATCCAGCTTGGAGCTTTTGGGAAGGTGGACCAGCAATATCCCTATACCCCACTGGTATCGGCCGATGGGACCAACACAGGATTTCAATAACTGAAGCAGCCGATAAGTATGATATAATCTAATATATATATTTTAATATAGGCTGAAGTATTATAGGACTTGGTTTAAGGACAGACATAGCTACACTACTGATGGGAGTAATATGATTGTAGGCTTCCATGGGAAAAGAAGAAGACCCAAGCGTTCTTCAGAGGTTCCAGAACTAGTGAAGAGAGAGACGCATTGATATTATTGTCACGGTCAAATCCAGATTTGGTAGATGCAAAATATACAAAGAATCAAGCTTGGAAGTCTGATGCGGTAAGTAACTTAAAACGTCATTCATTAGATAGTTTCTTGGCAGTTCTTCTCGCTTTTTGCCCTTGATTTGGGAACTGGCAGTAAATGTAGAGTTAATTTTTTAAAGGTTTTGTTACATATATGAATAAAGATATTTTTGAACATAATTATATAACACAATTTTTACATACTAGCTGATCTGGCAAACATTGTTTTCCCATAAAAGTACTAAAAAATTGTTGGTTGGTAATTAATTGGTAAAAATTTAGGGCTGTATTTTTAATGACACATTTTAAAAATTAAAAACAAAAATTTAAAAAAAAATTAAAGGGTGAACAACTCTTATCAGTTAGGGTTATGGAAAATAGACGTTGGCCGATTCTCATACCTACTGAATACGCATATAAAATTGGTGAAAATCGGTCAAGCCGTTTCGGAGGAATACGGTTACTAACACTTGTGACATGGAAATTTTATCTAATATATAAAATTAACGTGTCACAATGTTCGTTCCAGTAGTCCACCGAAACGGGTTGACCGATTCTTATGAAATCTTGTGGCCATATTGAGTAGGTCTGATCCAACATATATTTTAGAGACATTTTTTTGTTTTGGCAAAACTACGTTTGTCTGGATCAGCTAGTATGACATATACAATAGTTTTAGACGCCCATTTTAATGATAACAAAAGCGTGCGCGGCTGCAGGGCAGGCAAGAAAAAGAGAAAATATCAAAAAAAGCCTTTCCTCAAACTATGTTTTTTTTTCCTTATGGAGTAGAGACTTTTGGACCATAGCACAGACGCTTATTTAAAATTAAGGCGCCTGGTAATCAGTACCGGTGATCCAAGAGCTGGTGCTTTCCTTGCTCAGCGTATAAGCATCGCCCTATAGCGAGGAAATGCCGACAGCATTGTGGATACTCTGCCACTGGGACCAAACTTTTTGTCAATTCGTTTTAGTTTTAGACCACTGTCATTGTTATTGTCATTGTTATTTTAATAATTACATTACATTCTAGGACACACTACACGCGAAGCCAGCGGACGAAGTCTCATTTCACGATCATTGCAAATACAAATATCTCTTCAATTATCGGGGTGTGGCGGCAAGTTTCCGCTTCAAACACTTGTTCATGTGTAAATCGCTCGTTTTTCACGTCGGCGACGATTGGATGGAATTCTTTTATCCGTCATTGGTACCCTGGATAGATTACGTACCGATAAACTCGAAAGCGTCAAAACAAGAGATATTGCATTACATACGTTATTTTATGGATAATGACGATTTGGCAAAAACCATTGCGATGCACGGTTATCGACGTATGAATGCTTTGAGTGATAGCAATGTTGTATGCTATTGGAGGGAATTGTTGAAGCGGTACGGAGGACTATTGAAATATGACGTTGTCAAAAGTGGTGTTGTATTGGTTTGACGTTGTCAAAAGTGGTGTTGTATTGGTTTGACGTTGACAATATGCGTTGTATTTATATTATAAGCCTGCGTTGGGTGTATAGAATTCGTCTTAGTAATCAAATGTCGGTGACATTGAAGACAGAACTGCGCTCTTAAACGGTTATGTGGGTGGGTAATATTTAAACTGACTGATAATTTTGTCAACTGATTGCCTGTATTTTGTACAATAACTGTCTGTATTTCGTAAGCTAATTGATTGTAATTTGTAAAGTAAATTATGGTCTGTATTTTGTAAAGCAACTGACGGTGTGTATTTTATTAACTAATTGACTTTATTTTGTAAAGTAACTGACGGTATGTAATTTGTAAAGTAACTGACGGTCTGTAATTTGTAAAGTAACTGATTGCCTGTATTTTGTTAACTTATTGACTGTATTTTGTAAAGTAAATTATGGTCTGTATTTTGTAATGTAAATTATGGTCTGTATTTTGTAATGTAACTGACTGTCTGTATTTCGTAAAGTAACTGACTGTTTATGTTTTGTAAAGTAACTGACGGTCTGTATTTTGTACAGTAACTGTCTGTATTTTGTTAACTGACTGTTTGTTTTTTGTCACCCGTCTTCAATTCATCAACCGAGTGCCTGTGAACTCTTAAAAAATACAAATGAATAATTACAACCGTTTAGATATCAATATATTTAATGAGAATAAAACAATTATCACTACGTCTACACGGGTTTGAGATCAATCATAAATCAAATTGTAATCAAATAAAAACCGTTTATTTACTACGATTTGCCCATCTATTTTTATAATGAAACAAAGTTATATATTTCTTCTACAGGCACCAATAATATATATATAGTTTGTTTTTCTTTCGGCTTCTCAGTCTAGACCTATCCTGAATCCTCTATTCCTTATTCTATCGACATATTGCGGACGACTTTTATATTATATCATTTTAGTTTAGAATATAAAAAAATAATGAGGTTATATCAATAGAAGCCTTCACCGAAAACGGCATGAATAAATCACTTTTTCATTCATACGAAACAATATCTCTAACATCGTTACGGATAATTAGTCAATTATAACAATTTAACTTCAAATGAATACATACTCAACACGACTCAGAGACGTTCATTAATTGGTGCTGGGACTGATGCTTGGTTTAAACAGGCATAGTACTTGTCACTAATCACTTATGACAAGTAACCGAGTGAACAGGCACGACATTGACTGTCGAGCTGTTTACACACGGTCAGCAAGGAACATGTGCTTAGTCACAAATGCTAAGCTGTAATCAGCGTGTTTATACACGAGGGCTTAGTATTAGTGACAAGTACTTAACCCGTGTAAACCAAGCATTAGGCGCGGCTGACCTAATTGAAGTCCCTGTCTGGGAAGATGGCGGGTGCGACCAGGGTCCACACGTAGAGCCCAACGCAGAGCCACGACGAGGTGATCTTGATCCACATTGACGCCACATTCTGCTTCGACAGTTGTGAGCTTGGGCTGAAATGGGTATATATGTTTATTATATAGCTATTTATGTATGATTTTTTTTGTTGACTTAACCAATTAAAATATATGTTTTTGAACTTAACAAATTAAAATATGTTTTTGTTAACTTAACAAATTATAATATGTCTATTTTAACTTAACAAATGATTATGAATTAGTCGTGGTATAAGTATAATACAATTTTGCGAAAATCTTTTATACGTGTACAAATTGTTAAAATAACCATAAGAGCCCATGAGTGGGCTCCATAAAATAAGTAGTTCATTCATTCACAACTTTGGTATTAACTACCGAATGTTACGAATTTGTCTTTTAATAAATTCAAAATTTAAATTCGGAGATGAGGTTGTTTAAAATGATAGGTGTGCCAGTGGAAGAAAAGTGAATGTAGATATAAATATTATTTTGTCTTCATTATCATGCAAATACATGGCAAGACATGAAAAACAGCTGATATCACTATACACAACAGATGTATCTATGAGAAAATTCACACTCCAGTGTCCAGCAGGATATCTTTGAGCATTAAACGATATTTTCATTTAATATGGAATAATTGTATTAAGAACAAAACCTAATTAAAACATGTCTATATAACCTATCGTTACAATAAAACCACTTCTGTCAAAAGCCATAAATACATACTTGTACCAATTGGTGAGTGTCATCATCACGTACAGTGTTGCCATTGCGAAAACGAAGTGGAAGAAACTCCAAGAGTACGCCGTGCCCTCCACTTCGTTATCGAACACCTTCTCCTCTGAATCACCAGCTTCGCCACCATCACCTTCTATAGAATCGTAACCTGCGCTCAGTGAGCCGACCGAGCAAATGGTTGTATAATGGTCCTTGGACCATCTATACTATAAGTATGTACAGTATAATCCGGATATAACGACATTAAAGACGATACTATGTCGTACTAACCGGATGACGTACCAAACGGACGGATTATTTATGAATATAATAAATAAATGATATGGTCGCTTAAAGCGGTTATAAGTGGATTCTACTGTACGCTTAAATTACTGAATCGATTGCAATGAAATTTGGTATGTAGACTAAACTATAGGGGACATGCTACTTTTAGAAGCGTTGTGATGTGATGAAAGATCTGCCATTTACAAACCGATTTTCCAAATTCGTTTTGTATCTAAACAAAGCAGGCAAAAAGCTATTTATACCATTATACCAATTTCTCATACAAAACATTTGTCCCTAGATATGCTACGGATATCGTAAACCACATGATAACCGGGATAAATTCCCCATCAATGTTCAGAAGAGGACTTATCAGAAGGTTGTCTTCTTTGGTTTACCATATCGAATATACCATAGACTAAGACCCGTACAAAATATATAAGACAAAGCTATACATTAATTTTTTTAAGTGTGTTGCCAGTAACAAATTCAAATTATCCCACACTTTTCGTATTTGATTGTATTCCTATCCTTGTCTATGGTCACACACTTATAGGATCACTCCTATATCACTTTACAGACATTAAACGCTAGTGCATAAAAATTTAATAGAAATTCTGTTTACAACAGTGCAAATACATTCAAATTTGTGTATTAGTTCACTATATATATTCATGCAGATCCTTCAAAACTGGACTAATGTGAGAAAACTCAACAGAAACAGCACTTTTAAACTGTATGAAAATGCATTGTGAATTTAAAATGTTAACATAGCAACTAAAAGAAAGCCAATAAACTAAATAATTTCTCAAACATGTATTTAATGAAATTTAATTTAATACAATGAACGGGCTGAATCATAATCAATAAACTTTATTCTAAAGGTAACCATGAATTAAGAATCAAAAAAATACAAAAATTGACCGTGCTGCCAATTCCAATACATGGGATAAGAGGGAATGGCAAGAACCTCTCCGCCCACCTCTTTAAATCGCCAAGAAATTAATAGTTTCACTAAATACTTGTAAAGCAGCTACTAGAGTTCCCTTTACACCGGGAATTGAACCCAGAACATTATCATTGATGATATTTTAGTTTTTATATATATGTATGTATATAAGCTATTATACATATAAAGCCGTCAACCACTGGCGACACTAATCCCTTACCTTCGTTATCAACGAGACCTCCTTGGCCGGTCGTAGCGTCGCGATATGCGTAAATAAATGTGTTAATATGCTGTTTTATTAACAAAAGTATAACTATATAAGGGGCAAAACGCACACACTGCCAAGCACCCACACTCTCTTACAATCACACACACACTCCATGACATGCACCCACACTCTCTTACTGTCACACACACACTCCATGACATGCACCCACACACTCTTACTGACACACACACACACACACACACTTACTGGCTCACACACGCACTCTTACTGACACACACACTCTTACACACACACTCAAACTCTTACACACACACTCACACTCTTACACACACAATCTTACTGTCACACACGCGCACTCTTACTGACACACACACACTCTTACTGACACACACACATACTCTTACTGGCACACACACATACTCTTACTGACACACACACACTCTCTTACTGACACACACACTCTCTTACTGACACACACACACTCTCTTACTGACACACACACATACTCTTACTGACACACACACACACTCTCTTACTGACACACACACACTCTCTTACTGACACACACACACTCTCTTACTGACACACACACACTCTCTTACTGACACACACACACTCTTACTGACACACACACATACTCTTACTGGCACACACACAATCTTACTGTCACACACGCGCACTCTTACTGACACACACACACTCTTACTGACACACACACATACTCTTACTGGCACACACACATACTCTTACTGACACACACACACTCTCTTACTGACACACACACACTCTCTTACTGACACACACACATACTCTTACTGACACACACACTCTCTTACTGACACACACACACACTCTCTTACTGACACACACACACTCTCTTACTGACACACACACACTCTCTTACTGACACACAAACACTCTTACACACACACTCTTACACACACACAATCTTACTGTCACACACACTCTTACTGACATACACACACACTCTTACTGGCACACCCACACTCTTACTGACACACACACTCTCTTACTGACACACACACACTCTCTTACTGACACACACACACTCTCTTACTGACACACACACTCTCTTACTGACACACACACACACTCTCTTACTGACACACACACAATCTTACTGATACACACACATACTCTTACTGACACAAACACTCTTACTGACACACACTCTTACACACACACAATCTTACTGACACACACACACTCTTACACACACAATCTTACTGTCACACACTCTCTTACTGACACACACACTCTCTTACTGACACACACACACTCTTACTGACACACACACTCTTACTGACACACACACTCTTACTGACACACACACTCTTACTGACACACACACTCTTACTGACACACACACTCTTACTGACACACACACACACACTCTCTTACTGACACACACATACTCTTACTGACACACACACATACTCTTACTGACACACACACACTCTCTTACTGACACACACACTCTCTTACTGACACACACACACTCTCTTACTGACACACACACTCTCTTACTGACACACACACACTCTTACTGACACACACACTCTTACTGACACACACACATACTCTTACTGACACACACACACTCTCTCTTACTGACACACACACTCTCTCTTACTGACACACACACACTCTTACTGACACACAATCTTACTGACACACACACACTCTTACACACACAATCTTACTGTCACACACTCTTACTGACACACACACTCTCTTACTGACACACACACACTCTTACTGACACACACACTCTTACTGACACACACTCTCTTACTGACACACACACTCTTACTGACACACATACTCTTACTGACACACACAATCTTACTGACACACACAATCTTACTGACACACACACATACTCTTACTGAAACACACACTCTCTTACTGACACACACACACTCTTACTGGCACACACACACTCTTACTGGCACACACACACACACTCTTACTGACACACACACATACTCTTACTGACACACACACATACTCTTACTGACACACACACATACTCTTACTGACACACACACACACACTCTCTTACTGACACACACACACATACTCTTACTGACACACACACTCTCTTACTGACACACACACACTCTCTTACTGACACACACACTCTTACTGACACACACACATACTCTTACTGACACACACACATACTCTTACTGACACACACACATACTCTTACTGACACACACACACACACACTCTCTTACTGACACACACACTCTCTTACTGACACACACACTCTCTTACTGACACACACACACTCTCTTACTGACACACACACTCTTACTGACACACACACATACTCTTACTGACACACACACATACTCTTACTGACACACACACATACTCTTACTGACACACACACACACTCTCTTACTGACACACACACACACATACTCTTACTGACACACACACACATACTCTTACTGACACACACACTCTCTTACTGACACACACACACTCTCTTACTGACACACACACTCTTACTGACACACACACATACTCTTACTGACACACACACATACTCTTACTGACACACACACATACTCTTACTGACACACACACACACTCTCTTACTGACACACACACACATACTCTTACTGACACACACACTCTCTTACTGACACACACACACTCTTACTGACACACACACTCTTACACACACACTCACACTCTTACACACACACTCACACTCTTACTGACACACACACATACTCTTACTGACACACACACACACTCTCTTACTGACACACACACATACTCTTACTGACACACACACTCTCTTACTGACACACACACTCTCTTACTGACACACACACTCTCTTACTGACACACACACTCTTACTGACACACACACATACTCTTACTGACACACACACATACTCTTACTGACACACACACATACTCTTACTGACACACACACACTCTTACTGACACACACACACATACTCTTACTGACACACACACACTCTCTTACTGACACACACACACTCTCTTACTGACACACACACACTCTTACTGACACACACACATACTCTTACTGACACACACACATACTCTTACTGACACACACACATACTCTTACTGACACACACACACACTCTCTTACTGACACACACACACATACTCTTACTGACACACACACTCTCTTACTGACACACACACTCTCTTACTGACACACACACACTCTTACTGACACACACACTCTTACACACACACTCACACTCTTACACACACACTCACACTCTTACACACACACAATCTTACTGTCATACACACACTTTACCTGTCACACACACACTCTTACTGGCACACACACTCTTACTGACACACACACACACACTCTTACTGACACACACACACACTCTTACTGACACACACACTCTTACACACACAATCTTACTGTCACACACACACACTCTTACTGGCACACACACACTCTTACTGACACACACTCTTACTGACACACACACACTCTTACTGACACACACACTCACACTCTTACACACACACACAATCTTACTGTCACACACACACTTTACCTGTCACACACACACTCTTACTGGCACACACACACTCTTACTGACACACACACACACTCTTACTGGCACACACACACTCTTACTTACACACACGCGCACTCTTACTGACACACACACACACACTCTTACTGACACACACACATACTCTTACTGACACACACACATACTCTTACTGACACACACACACACTCTCTTACTGACACACACACACAATCTTACTGACACACACACACGTACTCTTACTGACACACACACACAATCTTACTGACACACACACACACACTCTCTTACTGACACACACAATCTTACTGACACACACACATACTCTTACTGAAACACACACACTCTCTTACTGACACACACACACTCTCTTACTGACACACACACACAATCTTACTGACACACACACACGTACTCTTACTGACACACACACATACTCTTACTGACACACACACACACACTCTCTTACTGACACACACAATCTTACTGACACACACACATACTCTTACTGAAACACACACACTCTCTTACTGACACACACACACTCTTACTGGCACACACACACTCTCTTACTGACACACACACACTCTTACTGGCACACACACACTCTTACTGGCACACACACACACACACTCTTACTGACACACACACACTCTTACTGACACACACACACACTCTTACTGGCACACACACACTCACTGGCACACTCACTGACAGACACAAATCGTGTAAATAATTTTAATTGCACATTTATAATATTATAAGAAAGAGCGTGTTCTCCAAACACAAGCGAACGGATCAAATGGAATTATTAATTCGTGATTATCAATTTTAAAAAGATGCTTTCTTTTTGTGTTTTATTTTTAAAAAAAAAGCAGACCCCCAACCCCGCTCATGTGTCGTTGTTGTTTTTACTAAATAAATAAAGAATTACCTTCTTTTTTCGCGAGAATGTGACCGGACATTGTGATCTTCGACGAGGAAGACGCTGTGCGTATACAAGAGTACAGCACGCTGCACACCCATATTATCAGACCAATCACCGACTCCTTGTCGAATGACGTCTAGAAAAACAAAGGGGCATTACACACATGTAATGTGACTATAGACACTACGTTGTCAGGTAAAAAAACGACCGCCAGTAGCGTTCGAGTGGTATTTAAAAAAAAATTCGTATGTATGTCAAAAAAAAATCTAAAGGGAATTAAAAAATGTGTTTAACCTCGGTTATTGGGCGTGAACTTAGTCTACCCAACGTCATTGTGAAACCGTTAGATAGTAGTGCAATGTGGAACTCAGTAGTGTCTTATTGTGAAAGTGTAATGTCTATAAAGTCAAAGTTTCTTATTAAGGTACATGGGACCATTTTGAATCGTCTCAAATCTAAGTGATTCTACACCTGTCCGTACGCGACCAAGCTGAGAAGAAGCGGACGAGAAACTCGGCTTGGTTGATGATTTTTTTTGGAAATTATCCCAGCACACCCTTTGAAACATAAGCTAAGCTGGAGCTAATGCATTCCCAAACTTTTCAGCTTCAAAATAATCTGACAATTTATAAAATGCTTTTTCTAAAGCCAACCTTTTTAAATTTCCTTACTGACAAAGTCACCAAATTGTTTGGGATTTCGTTATAGACGCGTACACATTTCCTTTTGAACCAACTTTATGGAGCTTAATAGTGGGAACAGCTAGCTTATCCATATTTCTCGTATTGAGACTGTGATAATCACAATGTTTTTGAACATGCATCATCATCAAGTTTTCAAGGATATTATTGTTTACTGAATAGTTTACTAGGTATTCGGATGGGACCATACAATATAGGCGTTATAACCGATAGGTCGTTATAAACGGTCTCGACTGTATGTTAACTGTTGTGTTGCATTTGCCTTGTATGTCGTAATAAACGTGTTTTCTTTATTCCTATATCTAGTCAAAACGTCACGTATTTTAGGGAGGGGAGTGAGAAAGGGGGGGGGAATGATTTAATTGTAAGAGAAATTAACTTTACATTTGAAAGGTACGTTAAAAAAAAACATGAATGACCTGAAAAATATATCGAATCTGTCAAGTACATACCCACACTTCTTTAGGGTCCTGGTGTTGCCATATTAAAATATTAAATATACATAAATTATATAATATTATATATACATACATTTTGAACGCAAACATTACCCTACGCATAAAGTATAATATATGTCGGAGTTACCGAACGCGAGTATGACAGTGATGACGTCACGCTTGGCCCGTTGGGGCGGAGCCCATAAATACTTGAGCGCGTAGCGAACGAAAGTCAATAATAGAAAACGCCGGACTCCTCAGCGCAGCCCGGAAGGCCTAGTCGCGACATATTTACACAGGTACGCCACGCCTTAAACCGGATGATCACATCACATTAGCTAGGTACAAATTTGCGCCGCCCGCGCGGCTAATTCCAATTAGAAATGTAGGTTTTAAAAACCTATCTGAGTGCCTGTTCAGCTTCGCTCACACTTTGTGAGTTCCTAATAAGGCCCTTCAGGTCAGTCCCCAGCCCTGACGGCCCAAGCCGAGGTTCGAGTCTCACAGGAGACGCCTATGTGCTAGTCAAGGCATGCACTTAGTTTTAAGTCTCGGCCGGGTTCCGGTCGCCAACCAGCCTTTTGCTGAGCTGTAAAGGCCTCACGCCCAACAGCGAGATCCCAATCCAAAAAAAAAAAAAACGCGCGAATTTCAGTCGGTGTTGAGCGCTCGTGCTGAGCGGACGTGTCTATCTTTGTACCTACAATTGAATAATAAACCTGAGTGGTTATATGATATTGTGTGGTAAAATGACCACTTGGGGTTAAACCCACGATGTGTCAACCTGCACAATTGGCCGGCTCCGACATATATTTAAATTTAAAAAAATACTATATTTTATAAACAAACAATGCATATACCTCGTTAGTAGCAGAAATACTGGCGTTACACTCTCCGGCTGAGTTCGAAAGTGCAGACCACGTCAGGTAGATAACATATAGCGAGACAACAGACGACTGAAGGAGACCAGAGCCCGGCTGGTGTTCCTGTACTGATGGCAGGATGGAGACAACACTGGTTATCACCACCAGAATTAAATTGATCGATATGAAGAATTTGGATAGATCGCAGCCGTCTGGCTGAAATTAAAAAAAAAAATCAAAATAAATATTACATGTATTAATAACATTAAAGAAAAAACTATAGTTTAATTGATAACCTCACCTTGCTTTCTTGCCTCATTATTTGTACCAAAACCAGACAATTTAAATACTTTTGCAATATTTAGTATAGCGCCATCTAGTGAGTAAAGCCGCGATTGAAATGTCAACTTCCGATAGATGGCGCTGACAAATCAAACAGTTCCGTATTTGGTCACGGAAAGGTCATTTGTGGATTGTAAGTCAAACCTCCAACATACCTTAGTGTAGAAGATGAAGAGGAGCGTAATGCCAGTGATGGTCAGGGCATAGCAGGACAGCATTCCCAATACGAGAGCGGCGTACCAACCCTTCGATTGGGTTTCTTCATAATTTGCTGAAATAGTTTCGATTTAACTTTGTTATTTTCGTACACCAAGCAAAAATATTTTGCTTTTTTTATTAACAACTAGTAGCTTTTGCCCGCGACCACGTGGTTTAAATACAAAAGAAAATTTTAAAAAAGGCACTGGTGAAAATTTCATACCCCTTCAAACCCTTTTGCGCCAAACGCTAACGCGATATAAATTTAAATTTTACTTTATACTCCATACCAAATTGCATCGAAATCGGTTTAGTAGTGTGAAACCGTAATATACACACAGAGTTGCACTTGTTATATGTATAATATATGGTACATATTAATATACATATAACATATATGGTTAGTACTGATGTTACATATAGTAAGACGGTGTTATATAATGTATAATCATATCTTTAAATATGATTATACATGAATTTGTTAAAACCTCTTTTGTGAAATAAATTCATTACAACCTCTTTTTGGTTAAATGAATTGATTAGAAGCATTTTTGAATAATGTTCGATAGCTTTTGTCATTTCTGTAGTAAGTGGCCATTCTGGGTCCGATTGGAAAAGAAGATAAACGTAAGTGTTATTCCTTGATTGTACTTTTGTAAAATTATTATTAAACAGTTACTTTTAGTAAATATAACTGTTATGACAATGATTCCTGTGTTTGGTTGATATTGCTTATTATATATGTATTATAATCCTGACAATATATAATATATAATGATGCAATGAGATATATAAGTACTAAATAGTTGATTAATATAGAGAATAGTACAACTATTACACAAAATATATGTAACGCTAACACACTCATAATATAAGTCTGTGATATATGCTAATCAAAAGAATTCAAAAAAGTCAATTTAAATGAAAATAAAACATATACCTATGTTATTCGGGAATAGTGTAGCTTGCTAACGATGAAAGAATTTTTGAAATCGGTCCAGTATTTACGGAGCCTATCCATTTCAAACAAACAAAAAATCAAATCATTCCTCTTTATAATATAAGTATAGATTGAGTGTAATATTTTAATGATCTGTCCGAGCCTATTTATTTAAAAGCACTATTTTGGTTTTACTTCATAATTTTTCAATAGCAAAAAAAAATACTCACAAACCCACTTCTCGGCCCATGAATGTGCAAAGTCAATAATAAGTATTAATTGTATGATGATAAAACAGAAGCCACCAATCATTCCAAACACCATCCATGTTGATGCAAATTGACCTTCGGGTATGAAAAATGCACCAATCACACCACCGATAACAACTAGGTATTTAATACCCCAGAATCTGAAATAATAAAAATATGAGTATCATCCACCCCAGTGGCATTTAAAGGGTCAGTCAGTGGTTACTGGTTGACAATCCTTCCTATTCTAAATGCCATCCGTTTAAAATCAGTAATAATAATATTTTTTACTTAACATCAAAACAATCGCTAAACATTAAGGGAATAGAATATTGTTTGGATAGAAAAATTATACAAAATATATATACCCATTCTGTAGTCCAGCCCTGGGATCCTTGGAAGACTTTACACCAATTGTCAAAAGCATCATCAATAAGAAAAATAGGCATGTCGCAAAACAAATCCTGAAATCAAATAGTTCGCTTTTAGTGGAAGGACAAATGTATAAAATACTTTATTTTTAATCTATTTTTATTGTGTAAACTTTTTGTGATAAGCTGTATAGGTTTAAGAAATAAAAAATAAATAAATAAAATACAATTTTTCTGGTGCAAAGAGGGCAAAATATACAAAAAACAAAACACATCATACATTAAATTAAGCGAAACGGGAAAAATAAGCCTATGTTTTAATAAGTTTGATCTTGGCTGTTTTAATAGAACAATACAGATTTTATTTTTATCTGTTTAGCTTCACAGCTAGAGTAGTAGTAGTAGTAAAGCACAGTCTGATAAAAATATTGTTGCCATGTTCACTAACGTTATCAATATGCTTATTAATATTATTAACGAGCAGGCGGGTCAGTTTGAGTGATGTGCTTACTGCAGCCCATGGACACCTACAATACCAGGAGGCTTACAAGTGAGTTGTCGGCCATTAAGGAATAGGAACACTCGTTTTTGGAACTGTATTATGACTTTGGACATATTTGAAAACCGTTATCATGAAATATGTCACCTGTAAACAGCAAGATATCCGACAGCTTGATCACAATCAAATTTAATATCACTCGGTATTATGCCAGTTGAATTTTCACAGAATGGCACCTGAAACAACACATAATATGAATATTTTTTTAATAGAAGCCCCAAGGTAAGTATATTATTTGGTATATCAATAACAAATATAAGTTTTAATCTAGGTTTTTACCTTTTTCATAACATCATGTAAGCCTGGAGCAAGTGTGATACAGGCAACCATTGTCATCAGTAGTAACATAAGTGTATACATGAGACGTGAAGATGTGGAGTTTGCACAGGATGGACATGCTGAGCAGCATAAAGAGCATGCTGCACTACCACAGCAACAGGCCAGCTGTTAATTAACAGAGAGCTTATATTTTGATAATGATTTTTAACACAAAATTAATAATGTTGAAATATGTATTTGATATTTCGATAAATCATAGTTTAACTTTACTTAAAATATATTTATAATCATGAGGAAACTGGCACAACAGAAATCATTGTGAAAACGAAACTCTTTCTGCAAAACGTAGTGAGTCACTTGAATAGATATCATTTAAGTAATCAGTTAATCACAGTGTCACGTTACGAAACAAATGAAAATTTTGTTATGTACTGCGTATTTGCCCAGTTAATTGATTACCTGATGAGGATTTGTGAATTATTAAGAAATCAATAACTATGGCCCTGAACTATTTGGATTCAGTACCTTTAAACGGTATTAAAAGCTTACCTGAGCTGCAGAGCAAAGGCCTAACACGGCACCCATATTTTCAATTAATTAAGAAAACGGCGAACTGTACTGTTACTGTATTTTTTGATTTAATACAATTTCAACAATAATATGTCACTTGAACAAAGAAAACTCATAACAAATTACAAAAAAACCTGCAGTATTGCCACTCTGGATTTTATAATGAGCAAGTTCTCGATTTAGGGAGTTATGGTGAAAGTGAAAGTTATATATTTAATTAGTTAATTGAAAACTATACCAAAAATTGAAAAAAACAATTGTTATTAAGCTAGCGTGCTATCAATTTTATTATAGACTCGTAAAAGTGACTAGAATGCTGAGACACATGTTTACTCATAATAAGAAGTGCTAATTAATATAACAGAAAGGTGGCAACACTTCAGTGTCAAGGAAACATATGACAAATTATTTGTATAGAAAGAAATGATAACGATTAGCTGCCATGAATTGTTAATGACAAGTTCCAATTTGACAAAAGCCTGTATTTATAAACATAACGCGAAGCTTGTTAGAATAATTAAATATTTGTTACATATTAGTTCGGAGGAAAGAGGGGCGGCGAGGGACGGCCGGACTGGCCATCGCTATAGCGACCCTTTTTTTATAAGATGCAACGTGCAAATAGACTAGCTAGCATCGGTACGCGTCGGCCATATTTTGTACGCTGAGAGTTTTTCTTTTGATAATTTAAACCTCTCGCTTCTAATTTATAAGATATTAAATTATAAGACCTATATTCAAGCTTTAATTTAATTTACATCATAGAAGTCATAGAAACCAAAAAAACAATTTTTGGAATTCTTGTCTGTCTGTCTGGTACGTTATAACTTGAAAACTACTGAACGGATTTGAACGCGGTTTTCACAGTTGGATTACATATAATTGGGAACGTTTTCAAAAGTTTTTTTGTTAAAATCGGTTAAGAGAAAGAGATGTTATGGTCAATTGAAAATTTACTTCAACCACTGCTTCAAAATTTTTAAACACTTATTTTGATTGATTAGTTATATATTGTTAAATATGTTCTAATAAGTTAATCTTAATTTTAAAACTTATGAGAGGTAACAAAAATAACAAATAACGCAGTGCGCGCGGGCGCGTTTGAAGTGTTGAACAATGTGCTCGATAGATGGCGTTGATAAAATTCGTCATCACCCTAGATTTTTTTATTTTTTTATTTCTTAAACCTATACAGCTTATCAAAAGCAGTTTACACAATAAAAATAGATTAAAAATAAAGCCAAAATAAGGTTAAAATATAGAACCGGAAATAGAATCTAAGATCAGAAAAAAGAATAACAAAAAAAAAACGAACAGAAAAAAATAAGTAAAAATATATTTACACATGAACAAGTGCAACTATGTGAAGTACGAACATTTTAGTGTGTGAGTGTGTATCAGTATGTGCAATGGTGTTGCTGTGTGAGTGAGTGTTCGAGGTTGAGTCTTAGTTTTTTTTTAAAGAACTTCTACTTAGGCCAAATATATCCATCCCGGTATTAAGATGCTTCATTGTGTAATGACTACCAAGCAGTTCAAACTTTCATTAACGTTTTACCCTATGATTATTTTGAGTGAACACTACCTATACAAACAAGTAAAAGGAAACGAGTGAAGAGACGTTTATCGTTTGTCCGCATCCTTAACGTTAATGAGGTTTACCTTTTATTATTTAGTCAAGGTAATAAGAAATAACCTCACAAGTACGTATTTGGTACTCATAACTTCGTAAGAATTTTCTTTCAACTCATCAGCTCATCCACATAGGAAGATGACTATCAGAATATAAAATTGTCAGAATAGTAATTGCCTGTTAATTTGAAAGTTGCCCTCCATTTCCCTGAATCATCCGATCCTGTAAAGCTACATCATCCCTGAGTTACACAGGCTATATATAATTCCAATTGTAACAAGATTTTAGCCCGTGAAAGAAAGCCCTGTCGAGATCATTAAAAAACGCTATATATTTAACCAAATTACACGTGGGCGAAGCCGCGGGCGGAAAGCTAGTTAGAAATAAAACCGTACAAACTACTAACATTAAAGATCTTCTAAAACTATGTCTATCATTGCATCCGTAATTTCTGGCAAAGATCATTTTAAACCAACTTTCTTTCCTAGCCTTAGACTTTTGCTTTGGTAAGGTTTACTGCTAGGTTGGTGCTACTTACTTTTATCAGCGACTTCGATGCATGTATTACCTGCAAATTAGTTTAAGAGGCCTCCCCTAGAACCTTATGCATATCATTACAGTACAATAGATATTCTGTCGGCCGAAAGCCTTGTGCCCTGCCTTGTACTATTAAGAGGAATTACCTGAATATACTTATCTTTACAGTTGTGTGTATTTAAGTTAGTCTTTAAAAAGGTTGAGATAAGGGCTTTATATACTATTTTGCCAGTATTTGTAAATAGTATCAATTTTTTATAGTTTCGTACGTCTTACTGACGCGATGCACTTACGTATTTATCTCACTTTATTGTAAGCGCCAATTCCACAATGCCCAGCACTTGTAAAAATATATATTTTTTTAAATTTCATTTCGTATTGACGATTGAATAGTGTCTATCTTTTACTGCTCAGTGAGGAGTATTGATTTTATTAAAACACTTGTATTAGGTCTAAATTTATATTTGTAAAATAATAAATATATTATATAATATCGTAATATAAACTGTAACATATCTAATAAATTATAAGATCTATTTTACTTAATCCACAATATAACTCTGTACGCGGTTATAATTTGAAATCTCGTAAAAACTTTTTATCGAGAAATAATATCTACATATTGAAATACGATTACATTTTTGAAATTGTTCAAAATTAAATGTCACCGCCGAAGCGTGTGATAAGTGTATGAACTCGTTTCAGAGTTTAAAACGATTCGACTATTAGAGAGCTGATCGTACCTGGGAAATCTTTAGACCGTCAACGGGGACTATTATGACAGAACATCATAGACTCTATACTGATCCGATTTTTTGTACTTTTCAAAGTTAACAGGCACAATATCAAACGTAACGTTTTTGACAGTAGACAGAACATGACGTACGGTCAATTGTCAATAACGATCGAAATGTCAACCTCTTGGTCTAATCGGTATTTGAGAGTATATGGTAGGCCGTCAATATATTTTGATTTAGCATGTACAGGGTGAACTTTAAGGTGTGTAACTCACGGCCACACACAGTTGTATGGCGGTCAACAAGTGGTTTGATCTCAGCTTCCAGAAAACGGTAAAGCTTTAAAGAGGTACGTTTTAACATTACTTAACAGCTAGTTCATATAAGACGTTTAACACAATTGATTTCAACTACAATAAATAAAATTATAAATATCACAATAGGTGAACTGTCAGCAAACTGTCAAATGTCATCAACTCGTTGACGCTCTACATGTTTATGACGGCCATAGACAATCTCATACAATATTATATTGGCTTATATTTAACCTTAACCGAATGTATTGTTAGCAAACTGCTTTATACGAAAAATATATATATATATATATGTATATTGATTTTGACATATCAAAGCCTTCTTACAGTATTGACAGATTATTATATTTAAAATCGTAAATATTTTATAACTGCATGCTGACAGTATGGGTATGAACTGCTGTGATATTGACAATAACAGTATTAATATGGAAATATCTCTACTTAACCAAGAACTTCAATTAATGTTTCGTGAAACACAATTCTTATATCTATTGGTAACCATGGTAAATATAATGAAGGGGCGCGCCCTACAAATTAAAAATAAGATAAAAATATAAAACAATTAACTACTTAGAAATTATAATATACTTGTGATAAAACATTGTCTAAATAAATAGTAAATTGTATAATACTAATTACATTAAAATGAATGAAGTGATTTTTTCCAGTTTATCATTATTGATTATGATAGCATGCGTCTCAATCGCACAATACCTACTCTGTTACATAAATCGAGGAGACATATTTTATTAAAATTATATTGCCCACAAAATTTACAGATTGAAGTTTATACAGATTATAAACTAATTTACAAATTACGGATAGCGAAACCTTTTGAAAACAAATAGTTACACGCCTATGGAAGTCTGTCCATCCACTAATGTGAGGCCGACACATAAGTTATTTACATGAGCTTTTAAGTTTCTACTTTAATCAACACATAACAGATTTGTTAAGAAGTCTTATCAGGAAGTTACTTATGTATCAATTATACATAACACTCTTATTATATTAAGAAGAGGCACATTAACTCTATGAAACGCGGGCCAAACGAAGCGATGTCGGGCTGTATAAAAATATATGAAAACCTTCATCTATATTAATAAGTACCGTCGAGTATACAAAACAATAATTCAATTCAAATAAATTATCGTTCAGTAATTCTCACTACGCATAAACTGAGTTACATCTTAATAACTCTCGATAAATAAACTCTATGAAAATGATATTTCAGAATAAGACTTAGGTCTAGACTAGCGTCCGTGTTTTTATTTAATTAAAAATCTGTCTCTATAATATATGTGTTAAGAACGCGAGTCGCCGAACCGGCAAAAATATTGTACTCCTGTTTTTTATTATGACTTTGGTGTATATGTTATTAATATTGAGCAAAATTTGGCTAAATAAATAAAAATAAAAAAAAACATAAATCTAATAATACAAATATAAAAACTAATAGCTTCGTGAATGATGAGATCGGTTTGATTCAGCAAAAGTTCGAGCACCATGTAGCAATTTAATAGACAGAACGTAGATCAAAGAAAGCTGTAATAGGAACGAGAGTGAAAATTTGAACGTGTATGAAGTTTATTGTACTTATACATAATTAAATACTACTGTATGACTTCCAGCTTAAATATCTATATACTGTTATATTCCATAGATAAATCTAATTCTCTTAAATTATGGCAGTTGTTCTAACGCTAGCTGAGTTGTTCACCTAACCTAAAAAGAATGTGATCATTTGGTTTTTTCGCGCGCGGATTTCATTATGTGAAATAAAATGTCGCAATTGTTTTTTTATCACAACCATGGGTCAGCGAATAAATACAACTTTTTTTTTTATATTTGGTAGTTGGTGCAGATACCTTACGCGGGTTTGAACTGCAATTTGGCAAGATAAGCTGAAGCTACATGTCAGAGACGCCAGTCGCGTCCCCGGTCGCGTTATATATAATTCACACTGTGCGTTTTGATAAGCACCACGATTAGAACACTCTTTGATTTAAAAAAAAAAAAAACAAATCATTGGCACTATTGCGAATTTAAACAACACCGTATGGAAATCACCGCGCTGATAAATGATTTATATAGACTATATTATTCTTAATTTACAACTTTAATATACTTCGTGTCTATAAAATTATTATTAACAATCACATAAGTAACAACATAAATATTTCACTCGAGGCACCCTATATTAATTGGTACCAAATAAAAACTATTTTATTTACAAAATGTATAATACTTAATGAATAATATTGCATCTTGCAATAGCCTTTTTCGTCCATTTACCTTTCACTTGAGCCGTTCATTAGATCGTCCGTTCTGATTTGCCCTCGCATATTTAATAATCCCATTTACAAGTTATTTTAACCGTAAGAGCGTTCCTCATATATTTTAACTTATTTTAACGAAACCGTTGAGAATAGTCGAAATCGGGAACGCATCTTTATGGTGTGAAATGAAATTTGTCTCTTCAAAAACATGTGGGAATCATGAAATGTCTTCATTCATGATTACCGTCGTCTATATGTAGTGCTAATTCTGTTTAATGCCTAATTAATTAGAATCTACGTAGATGTAAACTATTTTGAATAAATATTAAGGGTCTGTTTTAGAAAAGTCACGCTATGCTAATGCAATTTTGACAGTTGACGTTGGCGTTTGACACTTAATCAAATGTGGACAACCTCACTGTCAATGTGTACAAAATTTTAACAGATATTGTGATGACATTCAGAATTAGCACTAACATCGTCACGCCAATCGAATATTCCAAGCCGAGCTCTGATCCTCAATCTTGAGTATTGTCTTCATCTCCAGGACCAACATGTATACGTACAGATATGTTTAAAAATTCCAATCTAAAGTTTAGTCTTTTAGTCAAACCTGAGAAAACTTATATTAAGTATATTTTCTAATTCAGTCAATACATAAACAATTCATTTATGTATACTTCGACTGGAACGATGGTCACCCTGTCGATATAGATTATAATTTCGCAGTGTGAGAACATTCTTTTTTGCTGCGCTCTGTGAACGCGGACGGATTCCACTGACATTTGCATAAGGTGCCAATTGTCAAACGTTAACAAATAGGATTAGATAAATAAAATAAGACTAGTGTTTGGCTTTTTAAAAGTAAATTAGTCACAAAATAGTTCTTTCTGCATGTATCATGTGCTGTACAGTTCAAAGTGCCGGAGTAAGAAACGCTAATTGTCCAAATGTTTTCACACTATGCGAAAGTCAGTCTAACATAATATACTTATTTCTAATATATTCACAGTCTATCCAAGAGCGACACATTTAACACGCGTCCCTACAAAAATACGTGGGCAATGTCCGCAGTCAATTATGAGCCACAGGAAAGAAAATATGTCTCCATTTTTTTTTTAAATATGTCTTAAAATAATGTCCCGTTAACTCGACACGATCAATTCGACCCCGACATCTGCTCTGGCAGTGCAAGTTACACGTAAACCTCGCGCGAAGTATCTCGCCCCTTAATCACCAAATCGTGTGCACGCCTTCTTCCATTTGCACTGAGTACACCATTGGTCTCGTTGATCCATTCCGTACACCTTCCTGCACTTCTTATTGTCGGAGCGCGGTCTACGGCCGGGGCTACCAGGGGAAGCGCCCGATGCTGATATCTTCATGTGCTTCTGAAATTGATATGTTCTATTAATGAAGACCATGTATTGGTGTGGACCACACTATGCAAGTGTCTCTTAGTGTAACCGACTTTCACTCGGTGGAGTATCACTTAGTGGAGATAAACACGACCACAACACAAGTAATAGAGAAAAAATTGAATGCCTGATTCTCGCCTTAGTAAAGTTCATAAATCGTTTGTAGGTATGAGCTTACGTTTTTATAACTAAGTCCCAGCACTGATAACCAAAATGACTTCCAACAAATTTAAAACGCGCGTAAAGAGTATTTTGGTTGAAGGGGCATACTATACAGTAAACGAATATTGAGAGGACAAAGATCCCTTTAAAGTGTGTAAACAATTAGCTCAGCATCGGGACAGGTCAATCCTTGAGTAGCCTTACAATGCTTTGTTATTTTCATTGTCAGTAGCACAATTTTGTATGAATTGTTTTTTTTAAAAGAGCAGCTATCGAGTTTCTGCCGGTTCTTCTCGGTAGATTACTGCCTTCCGAACCGATGGTAGTGTAAAAATTGACGATTCAAACGTGTCTTTATAAAGAACTACTTGAATAAATATATTTTGTGTTTGAGTTGATTTCACGAGCCAACTTTATCCCTATTACGTAGACGTAAAGGGTATTTGCCACCCTCGTGCGACTGGTTGGGGACAGGGGTGTTAGTTCGGGTAGGACACCCACACGCGCTATTAGGTAACAGGAGGTAAACGAGCAGGTGGGTCACTTCGAGTGATGTGATAACCACCGCCCATGGACACCTGTAAAGCCAGGAGGCTTACAAGTCAGCCGGCCCTTTAAGCGTTGACTGAGGCGCAGTTAAAAGGATTTCTTTTACACTGCCCGCAAGATTTCGTTTGATACAAATGTGTATTACATACCGGTGAATGTGAACTGGACCAGGAATGCGTAACGGGAATGCTTATAGACCTCGCTGACATGTTTTGCATCGTTGATAGCAGCCCTTGTCTGAAACATAGGATTAATAGCATGAATATTGGAATATGGAAACTTTGATTAATGTTCTCTTTTTTTATATTAGTTGCAATACAGAATGTATGAAGAAAATACACAGAAAAAGAAAAGAACAATAACAGAATTCACACACATACAGACAATTCAAAGAGTTAGATTTACAAACGAGGCGTAGGTGCATAGAATGTATATTTTGTTCCGGGTAACTTTAGCATAGGAAAAGTTATGTACTGACTGACACTGATCTTATTTAAATCTTAAACTAACCTGTAAGAACCAACAATCTGTCGTTGATAATCTGGATCTTCGTGCGGAGGCCTACACATGTCTCGGTGTGATAATGTGGGTGGTGGTGCTGGGGTGGAGATTTCACGCTCTGTGTAATAGAACTCCTCTTCATGGTCACTTTCGCCTTCCTTCTTCGGCCTGTAATTGAGAAATCTCATGTTTAAATACGAGAAAGCATACTAAACAGATACGAGTATTTAAATATTATAAAGCAGTCTGTGGTAATTCAAAAAATAAGCTAGTTTCCAACTGAAGGACAGAGTGCGGCAAATCAAGTTTGACAATTTACACCACAGATTATGGGCATGACGGATTGCGACGTTAATACACCGCTGGCGGTTTATGTCATGATCTAGATAAAAATATCTGTTGCAGCATGCAGTTACATAAGCGCGACGACCTTGTCCCAGAACGTGCAACAATATTATAGCAAACAGCACGGTAGCACTTCTATTTCCGGGTTTCATTTATAAATTCATAATAAATTCATAACTTTATTAAACAAAAATTCTAGTTTTACAGTAGGTACTAATAAACGATAAAAAAAGCTTGCGAATGAGTCGCCCTAAATGCTGCGATAAGCACATTTTTTAAACAGAGATAACGGTGAATAGATAGCTGAGTTTATTGTGTATCAGACCTCGGTCTATTGGAGCTGATACGATTCTATGTGGAAAAGATATATATATTGAAATGTTACATTTGCTTTGCAATGTTATATATGGGATATGTGTGGGGGGTCAATAGAAGCTGAACTTCAATTTTGTGGGGTTGACACCCTTGTGCCCCGGCCGCCATATTGGAAAAAGGGGTGAAAACACTTCTTTCGCAATATCTCAGAAACTAAGCGTCTTACAAAAAAAATTGTAACATTATAATTTGTAGCAAACTGTTTTGCCTACAATAATGTTACTTAATTTTTTGTCCTAAAATAGTAAAGAAGTTATAATCTAAAAGGTAAGATATTTTCTCTGTACATTTTATACTTTCACAATTTTTTTTTATACATTTCACAAATCAATTTGACATAAAAAAAAACAATACTAAATAATGATTAGTAATAGCCTTGCTTTAACGTCGATTTATCAACATAACGAATAATATATCGCTGATGAATATTGAATTAATTATTAATGAACATTGTTTTTTTTAGTTTGTACAAGTGTTATTGTTTTATATAATTCTAAAGCGTATTTAACATTTTTTTAAACATTAGACACAAATATTCATAAAAAATTAAACAGCTTTAATGATATTTAGAGGTGATATAGATAATAGTTTGTTGTAAACGTGAAATTAAATTTAACCATCGATTACACAGACTGAGATAAAATTGTGATAAAGATATTAATCCCAGTAAATTTAAAAACGATTATTGTCTGTGGTCTACCTTTAAATAAAATCACGAAAAGGATTTTACAATGTACGGCTTTTATCCGCCTATATTATATATATACTGTTATTTTTTATTTTTTTTATGTGAGAGGAGGCAAACGAGCAGGCGGGTCACTTCGAGTGATGTGCCAACCGCCGCCCATGGACACCCGCAACGCCAGGAGGCTTACAAGTGAGTTGCCGGCCTTTAAGGAAGAGGAACGCTCTTTTTTTGAAGGTTCCCAAGTCGTAGCGGATCGGGAATACCTGCGCTGGCAGTTGGTTCCACAAAGAGGTGGTGCGCGGCAGAAACTGCCTTAAAAAACGCACAGTCGTGGAACGCCAGACATCAAGGTGGTACGGATGGAATTTCGTATTCTGCCTTGATGTCCGGTGATGGAATTCCGCTGCAGGTATTAGCCCGAACAATTCATCAGAGCACTCCCCATGATAATTTATTATATTTTGACTAAGATTTTACTTACCCTAAGTGTGTTTGTCTGATGTGTGCCTCGATCGAGAAGCATGTGTGTGTGATGTAACCACATCCCCTCCATGTACATTCGAACACAACACTATTTATCTGTAACCAAAGAAAATACCATAAGCAATTCCGCCATTTTATATTTACATTTTGAATGTCACTTGACGTTACCACATATTTAAAATACAATTAAGAGTGTCAAATGTTTTAATTGTTTATACAATTAACGGAGACCATTAATTCTTATAGGGCATTGGTTACCAAAAAAAGGCAAAGCATGACGCTTCTAGCGCATTATTTTGCAAACAATTGAATTAACCTAGGAAGCTCGTATGAAGGTGACGAGTACATGTTCTCTAACTCGAACTCTAGGCCACGGCCTCGTGTTTCTGATTCGCTTACTTGTGCAAACCACGCCCTAATAGCATGCACACGTTTCAATATATTGTTGATGTATAACTAAATTCTCTATGACGTCGAAGCTGACAAAAAAAATTATCGATCTGTGGTAACACTTTATCTGTGACCCACATTCAAGTATAGATAAAAAAAAGTATACACGCGTGAATTTAAAACAAATTCATTTTAATTGGCAAACATGGACGTGAAACGCGTAACGGTTACGCTGGCTCGCGGCTGACGTCACTCGTGTGGATATGTCAGGGACGCGAATTGGGTTGCTATCGGACCGACAATGACGCAGCTTTATCAAGTGCATTTCAAAACTAGGTTAGGTCAGGGGGAGGCGGGCGGTGGGGGGGGGGTCGGTTTAACTAGGTCTCGCACCACGGCCAAGGGTCTACGAAGGTTGTGTTATTACTTAAGACCTTTTTTCACATAGATAATAATTAAGTGAACGGCACAAATGTTACAGGAAATGATTCACGTAACTGTGTGGCAATGACAATTTGCCCTTTGTACACAATTGGAGGTGGAACATTGTGTTGGTTAAATACGGTTGGAAACATAGCTATATAATTCCAGGGTAGCCAGTCCCTTATTGCAGCTTTGACCTAGTTAAGCCCCTCGATAAAACGGAACACATTATACCTACAGTGTATATATACTGTTAAGTTATTTTTGCTTATAAAATCGTAAGCTGCGTTTAAAATCATATTATCGTAAATATTTTGTTTTTTTACACGCAAAACGCATTAAATGCAGTATTGGGTTTATACTAATGTTTTATATAATCAAACAGCGTCCCTGAGTTTCGTTGTGTGCTATCCGTACAGGTTACACGTGCCGGAACTTGTGAATGTGTGCCAAGTGTTGCAGTATGCAGTATATTAGTGATTTAATTCTCGTTGGCCCAGCTAACATACAGACTATATATATAATCTGTATCTACCACAGAACTAAGATTAATTATCACCTAGTATGTGTTGTCGTGAAATGCATGATTATATTTCTTGTAACAAAAAAAAGAAAAGAACAAAAGAATTGTGAAAACAACATTGCGATAAGGGTCATAATCGTGTGGACACAAAATGCCGGTTTGTTGTTGCGCCATCTCTCTCTACGACGCGAGATGACTTATTGATTTGTTTTCATTCCATCTCCCTCTAACATGTGACCGTTGCGTGTTTTTGTTTCGCGATTGCGACCTTCCTTATTCAACTCACACATCGAGGCTAGATAAATTGTTTTGGTGTCATCTCGTTCTAACTGTATACCCAGGAAGCGTCGAATGTAAAGCAATTAATGAATATCAGATACAAAGTCTACGGTAAACAGGTTTTTAGCTTCGTTAATATTACGTGATTTTACTGTAAAACAATAACCAACGAACGTATGCAGAAGTTACGACCTAAAAAGGCTTCACGTGGCTAATACAATGTTCATCTATGAATACATGTTTTCTAAACATAATTACGTTTCTAACATTTTGGAAAATTTCTATAGACCGACTCCGGAATTCATAACTATGGTTTAGTTCACGTAAACAATTTTTAAAAACTTCTGTGCTGTTTTTATAAAGCATAATCTAACGGTAATAGACAAAAGACGACGCGAACGCCTCCAAGCAATAAATGACATCAGGTTTGGAAATGGAACGCGTGATTTAAAACGTCACATGGCAGCCATTTTGGTTTCAAGCGGTATTTTTAAAAAATATTTTGGCTTAAAGGTTCATTGTTGAATTGACAATCCTCACTAAATAAGCCTATGGTGGTGCACCCCGCCCATAGAGGGGAATAGATACAGGTCAATGTACTCGATAGAATTCTTTTGACCGCCATTGATATTTTAATTTCAATCATACGATTATAACTATCGAATGTTGCCTTATGCAAATAAATAAATTATTATTAATTATACTAGTGGCTGAATTTATACGTTTATTAACTATAACCTAAACAAAAGAATGCTTAGAATGGAAAAGTACGCTTTGAATCAGTCGTTAGTTAATCGGCAATAAAACTAAAATCAAAAATATCTTTATTCACATATGTAATTGTGGTACACTTATGAATCGTCAAAAAACTTTTAAGTTACAATAACTGCCATAGTGTTCAACTATAAACAAATGACAACTAGAAGATCATTTTAGATTTTGAAGTTTGATATTCCGATAGGTACCTGGGTGAATAAACTGTACCCTGTACCCTTGGGATTTTTAAATACATCTATATTTATGACGTATTTCGATTTTTACAGCAAGCTGTAGTTATTGCTTGTATTCGTTGGGGAATTATTAACCTAGGCTTACAATGTTTCCATTAAATAAACATATCTTTACTTAGAAAATATTCCCGCCAAAAAACTAAAATGGCCACCTAATGACGCATTTTAATTACACGTTCCATTTCCACCCAAATGCGATGCGATGCGATCATTTATGGTCGCATCGCCTACTCTTTTGTCTATTACCGTTAAATTTACGCCATTAAATGCCGAGTTTAAAACAAGATCGATTCAGTTAAAAATTATGTTAAGGCCAATAGATTTCATACAAACATGAGACCGTTAAATGAACGGTATTTATAAAAAAATCATCTTTATTCAATCAAAAACCAAACAAATTTGGTTGACACATCTTTTGTTTGTCAATATCATTGTACAATGAGTCATCGGTGTCAACGAAGGTGCTCCGAAGGATGATGAATCAGGCAGCCCGTAGTCGCCCATCGGGTTACATGCCTGGTCAGTGAACTCGACGGGTTCTGACTTGTAACAATTTTACTTTTTCTAACCGCTAACCCTTCGATTGGTTAGCAGGTAGACAACACAAACATTATTGTATCATTTTCCGAGCCACAACTGGACCAAGTCAACACTATAACATCAGAACTAATGCCATTTACATAAAAATCAAATCAAAGCTTTGTTTTTTTTTATTAACTATTTTATTTGTCGTAATATTCATCAGAATATTTAAAGCTGTACAAATTTAAGAGATAGATAATTTTGGAAAACGACCGACAAACAATCTCTGGTCAAAAACGGTAACCATAAACAAAGTGTGTCACGTTTATATTGTCTATACTCTATAGTCTATAAACGGACAAGCCGACAAAGCTTTCATTACGGCCTTATGCAAATATAATTCAGAGAGCAAATATATAATCGAATATTCCGGAGTTCACTAGAGTGTTGAAATAAGTACTTTAACAAGTCGCCTAATTTTTGGCAACCTATCAATTTAATACGTACGTTATATACGTATACGTAATAGGTTTGTTGAACCAGCAGGACGACAAATTATCAGAACCGTAATTTGAATTTTTGATTACTATAGTACCGTCAATTATCAAAACATACCAAGATTATCGTGAATAGAAAAGATTCCATAACCGGCCTTGTAATATTTATTTATTTATGCGACACAATTTTGACGTTAATTACAGTTAATAATTAAATCGACTATTCATATTCAGGAATTGTGACTAGGTCTGGTTAGCAATTGCAATTCAAATAATTCCTTAAGTTTTTTTGCCAAATTTATAAGTGCACAATGAAATTGGCAAAACCATATGATTGGGTCATCAAGGGATAAGTAACATAAAATGAACCGACGTGAAAACATTTGAACTGTCAAGAACGGGCACTGCCCTGGGTCTCGGGAGTCATTGCCCCGCGTGCCGGTAAAAAAGCGTAATGATGACATTCATACTGGGGAAAAAAAAATAGAGCACGCATCAAGTGCGCCACAGATCGGGCCGCACATCTGTATTTTTGTCTTTGTTCTTAAATGAGAAAAAAAAGGAGTGCGTGCATGGTGGCAGAGCATGCGATGTCGCACGGTTTGTGCATGACGGTAGAAATAATACGTAGGTATTATAGTTGATTGAACACTTGAGCGCTAATTCTAAATTCAAAAAGAGTTTTTACATATTATTTAAGTCATAATTAGGCGTTTTAATTGCCGCCATATTTATCATACAATGCGACATTGTGATATATCAAGCAATATCCACGGGGTTATTAGTACAGGGAGTAGCGTGGTGTCGGCCGATGACCTTAAGAGCGAGATGGAGAGACAACAAGAATGAAGTTCGTACGTGTTGTGGGCCGCCATTTCGAATGCCGAAAATGTTCAATGCGAACTTCGCGCTTAACGACGCAAAGTTTTCAATTTTACGCGGCAAAAGGATTTTTTGGGTTATATTCGTAGTGCTATAGTCAATTTTAAAGGACCAATTTAGCGTATTCCCTAATACGACTAATATATACAGCTTGTCGTGATTTTAAATCTACATAAAACTTGGATATTTTACTTTTTTTTATAGAAGAGGGGATGAAGTCGCCGCCCATAGACACACACGTGGCTGAGCGCCCGTTAAGGGAGAGGTACGCTTTTATGTCGAAGGATCCTATGTCGTAATGGTTCGGAAATACCGTGGCCGGGCACCTGGTTCCAAATAATCTCTGAAGACATGCGACGCTGATCTATTTGGTGATAGTCTTCAGACGCAAAATGTTGCAGATTTTGTTCCGCCAAGAGACTCCAATTGCAAAACGTTCGTTTCATTGTTTTCTGTGTGTAGAGTTTTTTTTTATCAAATCGTTTAGTTATTAGTTATATTTTTTTTATTGTGCGCATACCTGTAGTGCATTCTTATAATTTATGCACATACACGCCTTGTGTGTTTTTATAATTTTGTTCTAGTTGTGTTTCCATGTTGGTGTGCCTTATTAAATAAATAAATACAACCACAGAGAACCCCCTATAACTCTGTGGTTGTATTTTTACTTGTGACAGTCACTAGATTACTTCTGACGTATTATTTGACCTTATTAGATAACTCGCACACAAAGGGACGATACGTTTGGCTTTAACCTATTTCGTGATTGCACAATAGAACTAAATAATTCTAGATTCCTTTTACGATCAATACAACCACCACCATTACGGTTTTTGTGCTAATGATCGAATTCTAGGTATATATGAATAAATTCATTCGTTATTTACATTATTTTGCATACATTTGAGGCCTCTAACCTTATATTGTACCTACTCACTAGTTATAATTAACCGGGAATTGAACGAGACAATATTTTAAACCAGATAGGTAATCGTTGAATGGTAATTCAGTATAATAGTCGGTAAAATAACGGATTAAAACGTGTTCGTGTGAGTATATAACGAAACATATTTCGTGCACACAAACTCTTTGTGAATGATTATAACAAAATTGACGGTACTTTGTATGTACTGCTTATCAACTCCTGCGCAAGTAATCCGCGCGTCTAACAGAATGTCTTCCGCGTTTTAAATATAGAACACGAAGGTCGTTCCATCATCCCATACAATACGCAACCTTGAAGGTTAAAGCTAATTATTATATTTGAATTAATTTTTATACTTCTACTTTTATTCTACTCCTTAAGATATACTCTGTCGAAAATAAACAATATTATTTTCGTAAGACATTGTGGAACAAGCTACCCCGGTCACCTCGGTGATACCTAATAATGAATTAACCATGCGCAAGAATCAATCAAAATCAAAATATATTTATTGATATAGGTAACTACAGTACAATTATGTCACAAAAAAAAAATTACTGCCAGTTCCCAAACGAAGATCGTAGGACGAGAAGAAATCACAAGAAACTCTCCACCCCATTTTGTTTAACTCTAATTGTTATTAATATTTGTTAACAACAGTAAGATTTGCGATAATAATTCTCATAATTGCTACGACCGTGAACACGCGGAAGCTAATGCTATCCTGATAACGAACGCCTTATCACTTCTCAACGATAAAGCGGCCTTCCATTGCGCCTTGGACCTCGTGACATACAAAAAAAAAATACACGTACAAAATTTATGCTTCCTGTCAATTGTTAGATTAAACAAAAGACAATCTAAACAGATCTTCGATCTTCGAATCAAATGTAATCTGTGTTCGAATTGAATAATGAACGAAATGAACGACGAACGATCTTAAATCGTAATGTTTATTTAACATATTGGTTACCAAATGTTATGACTAAAGCCTTTGCCTTGATACGGATACCGAAACCGTATAAGCAACAAGTTAAGTACAGCCGCTGTAGGAATATAAATACTAACAATAAACACTTCAACTAATCTGGCTTCTGATTACACACAGCAATTTCTGTGTTGAACGTCACGTAATTCGTTAGGAAGTGTTTAGTAATATAATGCCAACATCACGTTGGTTCGCTGCAGTTTCTATGCAAATTCATAGTAAACATAACTTTAAATTCTGTGTTCGTTTAAATACACATGGTAAGGCTGACAGCGCAAATCTAGAACATAACTGTTGACACTATAAGTTATGTAATTAAAAAATAGCAGTTTTCTACTATTTAATTTATAATGTTATAGACTTAAACAAGTATAGATTCAATCTATGAATAATTTGTAGAGATTTTGAGTCTGTTGACATAACGATCGGGCGTGACACTTATTAGTCTGTGGTATCTGTGGTGAAGGCGCCAGTAGCGTTTGGGTTTTCCGTGTTCCCGGTGTGTTAATGTTTAGATTGACACTTGCAGATATGTTGTTGATCTATGATTTTGGAAAGACAGTCAGTCTTGAACTTTTATTTTAAAACGCAAACACTATATATGAGATACTTGTTGTTTGGAAAGAAATCGATTGTGACACATTTTAAAATTATAATTTACTGTCACAGCAACCCACAGGCTCGTTTTAAAATCTATAATAATATTTTAACGAAATTGTTTTATAGGTTTTCGAACGGTGTGTAGCGATTTAATTTTATTTAATCAATTTTTAATGGTCATAAAGATCACGATATTTTTTTATCGATTTTCATGCCTGCGGTGTGACACGTGAGGTTCGCTCGTGTTATGTGTTGCCATACTGAATAAATCGAATTGTTAAATTTCGATGCGATATTGTTTTATTATTAATTAAGTCACGAATTATTTTACAACACAACTTTTGTTGCACAGATATTAAAATGTAGGATACAAAATGGCGGACAACCGAAGTAGATATTGGGCAGATCCTCAAGGCATTGAATCACGAGCGATTTTTACACAATACTGAATTTCATAGAATATTTGAGTGTCCTCCTGAAATATGAAACATCAACTTACATTAAACTATTTAGTTCTAGCAAAAATCTTTGTTATTTAGCATTAAATTATGAAGAAAACCAAAGCATTAACTAGTGCAATTTAATATAAAATTACTCAAACCTACGATCGTGATGTAACAATATTACCGACAATGACGCGTTCGTAACGTCATCGCAAACGACGTATGTGCATTGTCAAAATTGACGCACTTCTTGAAAGCGAGGGCAGCACAGTTGGAGGCACAACATGAAGGTGAAGTAGCCCAAAGACACTCACGTGACTGGGTGCTCGTGCGTTGCCCTATGTGGAAACGGTACGATATTTTCTAGAAGGACCCTAAGTTTGGATATACCATAGAGCAGCTGATTCCATAAAATAGTTGTGCTATGTTAATAAATGTCTTAAGAGAAGAATGAAGAAAAATTATATGTGTATATGTATATGTGCTTATCAGCGGCAAATTCACCGTGATCCACATATTCGTATGACAACTTCGTATCAATGATAAAATACTGCACGTGTCTTTAAAATTACCACAGAACTGTAACAGAACATTATATCGATACGAACAAAGAGTTTAATCCATAGTTGAAAGGTGACTTAATACGCGTTATTATTATGATGCATAGTCAAACAGCTGCAATAACAAAATAGGGCATACATCCATATCGGTACAAGTGCCACAGATATCGCACGAGTTGTTTGACCACAGATTGCACAATACCGCAAATGTACCGCGAGTCTACCGCAAATATACCGCATTATATACCGCGAAACGGTTGGTGCGATAGAGCACGTTTCCTGTACGGTTAGGGAACTGGTTTCGTGTTAACATGACGTGTCGGGCATGCGTGAGTTCGGTGAACCTATGGATAATCCCAGAACTGTGAAAATAAACTCTGATTAACATTTAAGTGGAGCACGTCAACTGGAAACCTTCTTAAATTTCATTTAACATTATTAAACAGCATTTCGCCGTCTGCCAGTGGAGGGCACTCTTTATTTTTAATCTGTGCAACGGATTTTACACTATACCCAAGACGCTCGACAATAAACTAGACTAGACTGTATTTTTAAAAACTCAGCAAGAAAAAGCAGAATTTTATAAAGCATAATTTCAGTAAACTCAGATTTGTTTATGAAATATTAACTAAAATCGTAATTTTAATTAAACTTTTTGCCAGCAAAAAGTTTATATTTAAAAAAAAATAATGTAATTAAACCTTCAAATTTTGTATATGCTGTGGTAAAATTTTCGATAAATGACTGTCAATGTTTCCGTGTGGCACATTGCTCTGTTTACGCGAATTAAAATTCTGTAATTAAATATATCGGGTTAAACGTGTGATTGGAAATATGTTGGCACCGATTAGTAATAAACGTGTCATCGAACTTTTCTAAAAGTATTTTCATTGTTTAAATATAGTGTTTTTTTTTTAAATTGGCGCCATTTTTACTGTTGTCAATCAATTTTCGCATACAACCAGACAAATAAAATTGGACTATAATGGCAACACTGACTACTAACATTTGACAATAATTGGGTACTTTTTTATAAATTACGTTTTAAATATTAAGAGAAGTTTTAATTAGTATGAAAAATACAATCACGTTACGTATAAAGCAGTTAGGTGCCCACGAGTTTTTGGCGTGTGCACAAGGTTAACATAGACACGCGTGGGTATTATTATGAAATATTTGGCGCGTTTATTGGTATGTTGGTACTGATCATGCTCTACCCATAAAGTCATGTGTATTCATTCCCCTTTTTATAAACATAGATAATATATAACAAAACGACATAAAACACAATCGTCTATGTATAAGTTTTAAAGATACCATGCAATTATTAACGCTATTACAAATATGCGCAAAATATTTTTAAAGTGAACCGTGTTCTTGTAAACAAGTGATGTAACAATTAATGATGGCGTAGTTGAGCAGATAAGCAATTTGAACAAAATAAATATTAACAATAGCATGTTCCAACAAGAAAATCTGTCTGTTGATAAATTGATATATTGAAAGCACTTCTTGACCGTAACATCGCTGCTTTCAAATGCATTTTGACAATGCTCATGTCAATTTTATTCATTGTCAATATTTAAAAAAAAGTTTTTATATCTATTTTCAAAGTCTATAATAATTTCTGTATGGCAACAACATGAGTATTTTACGTTATGCAAGCGCAGTGCAACTCCTTGACATTGAACGACAGCCGGCCACACGTGCATGGTTAATCATAGATATATTCTTTCAGTTATATAATGTTTCACACTAGCGAAATGATTCAGTATGCCACACTTTATATTTCACTATGCATTTTGACCGTGACCTCAATTTTTGACCTTAAAACATGAAGCTGGATTCATCTCGGTGTACTGTGTGTTTGCTGATTGTTCACACTATAACGTAAATGTGTGCTCCTATTTCGCTACGGCCACCAATGATAGTAAAGATTTTTTTTTTAATTATGTATATCTATATATTGACCCATCTAGTGCATGGTGTAATGGTTCTTCTATGTCAATTAAGATATTTTTGATGTATTACAGTAACTTTTGGGATTGGTTGTTGACAGAAAATTACAGACAAACCGCAAGACATTCAAATAACTATGTTGATATTACATCGTGCCGACACAAATAATTATTATTAACATTCGGTTTGTATTTATTACAATATTGAGAAAGGTTAAAAAAAAATAAGTAAAAGAATAATGTAGTGAACGCCATATTTTTACAATTACTATCGTTATGAATTAACAGATTAACAGACGAAGCCAAATACTATACAAAAATAAACATGTAACAAACACATAATTCCTAACCCTATCATTATATTTCACTTTTTGCTACAGAATGTCCCCTGAGCTAGAAAATCGGGGACTTAATCTTAGAGAGTCACTGCACTCAGTTCCACCCTTGACAAGGTTTCAGGCAAATTAAAGATCTACGCCGATTAGGGTCATTGTAAGCCAAAATCCGTTGTAAAAGTACAGAAAAACTTGAAGATTCTTCGATGGAAATGAGAAACCTCTTTTCCTCAGCCTCTATGCAATGATTTTATTTTGTCCGAATGTCCAATTCACTAGATAAAAAAAATCATATTGATATTTCGGTGTACGGTCGTAGTAGCACGTAGTAGTCCCTCACCATATTTGGGTCTAGACAGTTTTACTCGCAATTAGTCCTGTAAGTCGACAACCTACAACCTTACAGTTGAGCGATGCCCTAAACCAGATAACACAAATGGATGAACGCTTCACGCCAAAACCGTAGCTAAGTTGTAAAGGCCTACAGGCCAACAGCGAGATACCACTCCAAAAAAAAGGCATCGTTCGGAATGACCTATGCATAGTGAAAGTTTGCGAGGACATGGAATTGAATATACGACTTTTTATATGCCAAAAACAGATTGAAAAAACTTCATTTGGAAGTCTTAATACTAAAAAGTGTTTTTTTTTTTAAATAAAATAATTCGAAAACTAAAAGACTTTCACTAAACATGAGACATTGTCCGTCACAACTTCATCTACCCGCAGGTACCAATTCATTAATTACTACACAACTTCTATGTTGTATGCATTGTAACGGTGGGTACAGTTAAACTAAATTACTAGTCTCTTCGTCAGCGTAAACACAATTTAATAGAAGTTAGTAAATAGAGCAAATTAATTGTTTTTTTTATGAGGGTATACATATATTTTGATATATTTATTAGATAGTGTTTGCGTTCCTTACCTATCATAAAATAATTTATATTAAATGCCAACGGTACCCTCCGCGTAGACCTGGGAACGAAATAAAACTCACTTAGCCTCACCTACCTATCGGATTATATTATTTATTCTAATTAAATATTATTTAATTAAAGTATGACACAAATTAAATCAAATTATTTTAATTAAATAGCATTACAATTCCGTTCGGTTCCAAATTTAAATGCCAACATTAATACAATAAAGGGGTAGTTACTATTTTTACACGCACACTATTTTAATACTTTTGAATAAAAATAATACATACCCTTCTCTTGCGTGGATGGTGGTCTTCGTAGTCCATAGCTATGCCTTCATCGCTGAATGAGGAGGACACGGGTGGTGGTGATGGTGTACCAGAGCGCCATGATGAGCCGGAACTGCTGCTTGCACCAGGTGATACAGAGGACCGGCCGCCCCAGGCACCTAATTAATTCATTTATATTATATACGAGTTATTTATAACACAACAGCTGAACAGCGTCTTGTGACAGTAGCCAATATTATAACGCTTACAATTCTCGATACCATACATTTCGTACAGCTTTGGCTAATATTAAAATTGTTCGCATTTTTGTCTCGTAATTTTAAGAATGTATTTTAATTTCATGGTAATTCTCATAATTGATTTATACAGTTTATATATTTTTTTACATACAAAATACATTATGCGAATTATATTTAAGGCACTATATATATATAATTTCGATAGATTCCGACAAAGCTTGGGACATTTTGTGACATCACGTCCGTTTTAAGGCCAACGAAACTAACTCTCCTCTCATTTTAGTGATATTACCAGATCAGTATTAATACTAGAATAGTATTAAACACCGAATACCTGTCTAGACAAAGTCTAGACTGCTGTCTAGACGTCATGTCTTACCTAAATCAGATGTAATATTTAGAATATTCTTTCACAAGTGCAAAGTGGCTGTCTAATTGAGTAATCAATGCAAATTTTGAGACTTTAGAGTTTTGGCCGATGTAAGATTTCATCGCTAGTGACAACGCCATCTACTGAACATGTATTTGATTAAAGAGCATCAATTGTCTATGGTTAATAAGAGTATAGATCAGTTTTGCTACCGATGACACAGGCTGAGCCGTAGCTAAGCGTTAGTATACAAACAAACACTCTCAGCTGAGTTTCATGTGCACTAGTGGCCCAAAAGCCCGGTTCGCCCATTTATTTCTAAACAAAACGACAAAATAGTGATTTCAGAAATAGAGAGAGCCTGCGCGACAATCATAAATTGTGGGAAGCTATTGGGCTTCTTCATATGAAAATTATTCACGTGCACGATCGCTTCTATGTGAAAAAAAAATCACTCACTTGGTCGTGGTGAGTTTGGTGAGCAGCTCAGGGACATGAGCACCAATGCGGCATTGCATTCATTCATCTGATCGTCGCGTTCTCCATAACCAAGGTCATATGAGCTGCTGGGGCCACGTTTGCGGGATCTGCAATGATAGAACTTAGTTAATGATTTGTGGAATCCTCACCTCATTAAGACTGTAAATAAAAAAATGACATTGATTTTTTATTTTATTATATCTGTCCCCAGACATCTTATGTGCTAAATACATTTAAAACAATATACTTATGAGATAACAACTAGGTTTACACATAAGACAATTAAATGGGAACTTGAGACACTTTATTTTAATATATATTATTGCATTACATCTAATTAATATTATTCTTTATAAATATATTTATTGCGCTCCTGACTGCCATATTATGTATAAACCATGGTGGATCAATAATATATAAGACCTTTTAAATAAAACAAAAGTGATAAAGGGAATGTCTTGCCTTTGAACTCTGCAAAGTTCAAACGGCAGTACCCCGTCTGGGTCTATTCAGTTTTGGAATATTGCGTAAGAACGATCGTCTGGCCGATAACCTGAGCTCGAGGTCGTACACTTACAAGTGTAGGTCATGAAAATTTCTGACATGTAAAGTCCATAGAGGTTTTAATGGCCAATACCAATGAGGTTTTACTGGGAATTTCTCGCATTGCAATTCCATATTTGAATTATATTACGTTATAATATAATTTTTTTTACACAATAAAACCTCTATGGTCCATAGAGGTTTTGCAATTCCATATTGGAATTATATTACATTTGTTATTAGTCTGTGGATCACTGATTATCCTGTCAATGATCTAGACACGTTTTAATATAATTTAAATAATATTTTGACACATTAAAACCTCTATGGTCCATAGAGGTTGTGGAATTCCATATTGGAATTATATTACATTTGTTTTAAGTCTGTGGATCACTGTCAGTGATCTTAACCTAGACACGTTTAAATAACCTTTTAATATAATTTAAATAAGTATTTGTTGTTATGAAATTACAATGATAAAAATCACAATGATAACAATGCAGTTGCAGACGATAACCTTTACCTACCTTACGTTTTGACTGATATGTATTTGTTCCGTAAGGTCATACACAATTTGTAACGTCAAAGTTATATCAACATACATACACGATATATGATTTCTCAAAATTCACAGAATATAAGTTTCTTTTATATTGGTTATATAAAACACATGTTTTTTTTTATTTATAGAAATTTTCTGAATGTCCTATGTTATAAGGTTCACTGACCCATGATTACTGTATCTAGAGAACACTGACCGATGAGCCTTTATTTATAGACGTAGGCTTTAACTGGAAAAACAACAACAATTACAGTAAATATCTTAATTCAGGTTCTAAATCAGTTTTAAAACAATTGTCAAATCTGACAGTATGTTTATAAAACTATAAGTAAAAGTATCCAACTTATATCAAAAAAAAATCCCTCCAAACCAGTGAACTACTTCCAAACTCCAAGAGCTCCCAGCTCCATTCATTGAAACATCTCTTACACAACAATTGAACAAAGAGATAAAATGAAAATTTAATTTTCGTGTAAAAATTAAATAAAAATCCACCATTAAAACTCCGCACTGTACAAAAGTTGTGTTGATAATTGTTACTTTGGCGCTGTCAAAAACTGAAATCACGCATAACGCATATTTCAATTACTTCAGTAGTTTTAATACACAAATCTGTGGACATTAATACAATTTTATTATATCTTTATTGTACGGTATTGAAGATCAGGCTACCGACCTGTGGAAGGTCGTTCTTGGGGTGAATATACTCTCGGGGTGTGAGCGTTCGAGACTATGTGTTTTTTGTTTGGAAAAACGGAATTTTTTCAAATGACCCTATTTTCAATACGAAATAAATACTTTTTGCAATCGAACTCCTTTTATAAAATAAACTGTTTCAAATTTAGAATTATAGTATTGCATTTTATTAACAAGACGAAACATACAATTTGAAACACAAACTTATTATTAAAACATACATAAACAAAGTCCCAATATAAAAACTATGTTATTCCCCTTAAACCGAGCTCTGAAAATAGTCAATTACGACCTTCGCATATACTTTATTTTAAAACGCTAAAAACCAATTCGTTGGACAGGGTTCTATTCCTATCATATTTCAGATCGTACATATTTAGTTGTTATGTATTAAAAAAAAACGTTTATCAGAATAACAATAGCTCAAGGTCGGTTAGTATATATATCTTGAGTACAACTGATAAAATACATATTAACATTTACTTCAAATAAATAATAATATATATACAATAAATAATATATGCAGCTAACAGATGGTTGGAGCACATTATTCTAGAAATCTATTTCATTTAACGGCTGTGAGTTTCTTGCCAGTTCTTCTCGTTTTAAACTGGCAATAAATAGGCTTTAGTTTAGCTTACTATAATAAAAATTGAATGTTTTCGACAACTATATTTGCATTCATGTCTTGCTTGTTTGTCACGTTTCGTTTTACGTACGTATTGTATAAAACTTTTAACTCATCTGTCCCATATTATATAAATGTGTAGTAAAATGTTCTATAATTCTTCATCGATTCAAGGTTAACAAACGAATAAAGTTATTTCTGATATAGCAACATCACCGAGTCGTCATGATTAACGTTAACAGTGACGTGGATAAAAACAATTTTAATAGAGAAAAACATTACGCGGCCGGCCTCGCGACCAAGGTTTTATTATGTAAAACGACATTTTGCCGGCACCTGTATATATTATATACATGTGACGTGGTGGAACACGTAACATTAACCTCGTTATCCCGGTCTTTGTGAGTACAAGATGACATGGGACTGGACTTGTAACCAATAGTAGCTCTATACAAATAAAAGGATTTTTTTTAACATGTTCTTTTCTTTTATATTATTGTAACTTTTTTTTACACTTAAATTGTTAACACTTGGCGCTGTGCAGCGGTTTGCGACAACTGGGGGCTGCTGAAAATCAGTGGTGTGGAATGCTATATTCGGCACAAATCCTGAGCAGCACCCCATTTGGCGCACGCCCGCGGCACTTGCAACAGTGCAATGTGTTTATTTTTTAGTTAATTTTAAAAATACTATTGTACTTATAATTTATTGTGATGTTGTGTGTACCGTGTGTGTGTGTCCAAATAAACGTATTTTCTTTCTTTCTTTTCTAATTAAAAAAAATTGAAACCTCAATATACACTGATTTTCTTGTGGGTTGCGAGCGAACCCATGTTGACTTAGTGTTAGTGACGTTAATGCTAACTTTAATTTAAAAAACTGACTTTGACAATGAACAATAAAAAAACAAATATTGTACCGATTCCTGTAACGCATAGTCCTTTCTGGAGCACACATATTAAAGAGAGAAAACAGAAAATACTTTTACACACACACACGATAGGTCAATAAAAAATATTACAATTTTAAGAATATATATATAAATATATTACTAGTTATATTTTAAAATAGGAAACTGCTCAGAATTTGTGTGGAGAAATACGTTCCACATCATTTTCGAGAGCCCCCCAAGTCTAGGTGTTGTTGTCTAGTCTAGATGTATCGATTAACTGTCTGCGCTATTCCATAAATGTAAATATTTCGTAATTGTTCATAGCTAACAATAAGTTCTCGCGTTTTGCGTGAGTGCTGTTGCAAAGCTGACATCATCTAGTTTGCATTCGCAAAAAAAAACTGTATTTCGTTGGCAGTGTTCAGCACAATTGGTGACTAGTTGAGTTAGGTCGTGTTAGCACGTCTAGGATGTAACTATTTTTTTGTTTCCAGCATTGGAACATTGAAACTTCGTCATATCACCTTGAGATTATTTTTTGTGTCTCTGGTTCGGTCTAGGAAATGTTTTCATCTTAAATTTTACTTTGATAAGCATATTTTATATTGCCCGATTCTCAGACCTACTCAATACGCTCACAGAATTTCATGAGAATCGGTCAAGCCGTTTACGAGCAGTACGGGAACATTTTGAAACGAGAATTTTCTATATAAGATGGTAAAGTCCAAGTGCGAAAGTTCATTGAAAAAACAACAAAGGACTTATAAAAGCTTATTGTAAAAAGCTTTGTTAGTCCTAATAACGAAACTCTGACACTAATTAGTCACATACGTCAGAATCCATATATAAATATAGAATGACATTCATATAATCCGGACATAGAACGACCTTCAGTAGTGTAACAACCTGACAATTACCGGTTAAACACTTTGTATTTTACGATTTTCGATTTTTTACATGGAACAGTAAACGAACGCGGAACACTATGAGTGAAGCGCTGCCCATGGCCACCTGCAACGTCAGACTTGGGTGAGTTGTCTTTGAGGCTCTATACAAGTCGTACGCGATTGATTTGATATGTAATGAGTATGCATCACTCTGGCCTAATGCCCCGAGTTTTTAATATGACTTTTTTTATAGAAGAGGGGGCACACGAGCAGGAGGCACACCATAATGGTGAAGTCGCCGCCAATACACACTCACGCGGCTGGTAGCTCGTGAGTGCGTTGCCGGCTTTTAAAGGAAAAGTGGGAAATGGAGGGGTATGGGAAGAGGACGGGAGAGGGGAAAGGATGGGCACCGGAAGCTCTCACTCACCGAACGAAACGCGAGTGCAAAATGAACAAAGTCCAATTGCATCACTTTACGCGGGTTTTCTGTGAGAGAGTGGTATTTCTCCGGCCGTGCCTGCCCATTCGGCTGAAACTCTAAGTTACAGCATGGCACTCCCACTTAAAACCTTTGGCCTTACCAGGCTTGGTACTAGAGCTAAATCAAGCTGTAAATTCATTGACTGTTTTCAAATCAAGAGCGTAGAGCGGATGAATATAAATGTAAGTGAGTGGTTGTAACGAGATGCATTTAATAAATGTATTTAATATTATGGAAAATTATTGATATACACTTGTGAAAGCTAGTCTGTTTGTTGCTTGAGCACGCACTAAACTCGCTTAACATAACTATATGTTTCTTTTAATACACTTCAAAAGGACATCAATTTATTTATTCACACTTTGTTGCAGTAAAAGTAGAAGAAGATAATTTTAATAAATATAATATGTAAAATTATAATGTTAATAAAATATTTTTTTTTTAAATTTAGCTTATTTGTATTGTAAATATGTTGTATGTTTTTTAAGAGAATATTTTCCACAAGCTTATATATATATATTTATATGAAACATTATTAATGTTTAGTTAATTGTGAATGTAAAAATTTGCATGAATGTTTTAAAAATTAGTTATAACTCCTTAGGGTGACTTTGCATCGACCTGTGGGTTATTGCACCTTCTGAACAAAAAAGCACATCAATTATTCTCAGGAACGCGCAGTCGATTAGTTTTTCTTTTTCTTTATTTAATTGTCTACAGAATATAGAAAAAAAAAAACTAACACACACAATAGTTTATTCGGTATTTAAGTGTACCAAAATATGATTTAGTGGAAAATTAATAAGTCTTATAAAGTTTACAAACGAAAGATTTCGGTTGGCGCACTTTTTTTCTGCAGCCAGTATCTAGTCATAGTCGACCTCCTTTGTGATTGAAACATTTATCGACATTTCAAATTCAAAATTATACCATATTATATATGCGGAAGTATGAACGCTTTCACGCTTAAACTACTGAACCGATTTCAATGAAATTTGGTATGGTGAGAGACTTAGCTATGGGGACGGACATAGACGTTTTTAACGCGACCCGGTAAGACTTGGAGCAAGCTCAATATGAAGCGTCGGACAGAGTGCGATGTAGGATTGTTGTTGATGCCCTCTGCCCCATCAAGGGGACATGGGATTATAAGTCAAGTATTCCATTTGTATTTAAACGGGCATAAAGTAATCAATTTATAATCGAAGCTTATTTGAGACAAACACTGCAAGAGATTTTAACGCATTGGCTAAAACTGTTACGTTAAACGAAATTTATTTATTTATTTAATAAGGCACACCAACAACACACAGAAATAAAACAAAAAATGAACGTTCCCAAATTGGAGTCTATTCGTGAAACAAGGTCCGCAACAATTTGCGTCTGAAGACATGGAGACTATCACTAAATGGATCAGCGTCGTCGCAGTTCATCGATGACAGGCATCGAATGAGTGGACTGTTACAACTTACGTTTATAGAAAACAAACGCATCAACTGAATGAGTATTATAAGTTTTGATGCATAATTAAAAGTAACACTTTCACTATGCTGTCTGCATACACCTGTGAAATTGTAACGGCGTTCGATAAAGGCAAACGTGAAAGTCCCATTCTGTGTATTGAAAATTTCGATTTTTTTATTGACGTAATAGTAATTGTTTTTGTCTTATTATTATTATTTATTAACACGTTTTGTTAAAATTGGGAGAGCAATCGTAAGGTTATATAGTGCGTAAATATTATACTTATTCAGAATTAATGATCGAAACAGATGGAACGGTCGTTATGTGAACTAATAATGATTAACATTTATTGATTTAGTGTAACAGGGTGTTAATAAATAAATAAAACAATATACGACTATATTTAGAATGTTAAATGAAGATAGGAGCCAAATGGATAGAGACGTAAATCAAATATATAAAATAAAAAGTTGTACACGACTCTACATTTACTGCCAGTTCCCAAATCGAGGGCGTAGAGCGGACGAGAACTGGCAAGAAACACTCCGTTAAAGAGGTGCATAGACGCGCAATAGCTAACACTAACAGTACAGACATTTATTATTTAAAACGATTGATACAGTCCTATTAACAAGACTAGATCAGGTTAAAGTCCAATGTCAAAATGTTGTTTTTTTAAAGTTACTCATAACATATGGTAGATAGCTATATAAATAATGCTGAGAAGCTTTATTAAAACTACCACAAAGGTCACTCTTATATCGTATTATTCTGTCAAATTGTATCAATATTAGACTGGAATAGTTAGCATAGGCTGGGGAATGGAAACGCTCAATGTGAACTGAATATAACGACACTAAAGGAACTATGTATTTTAAACCGTTATAGAGAGTGGTAGGCTAAACCAACCAAAGACAATTGATTTCGACACTATACAGTCTGTCGTTGGCACAAAAAGAGGCCCTGTATTTCGGATTTCGTACAAAATTTCAATTTCAATTACAAATGAGCACAGCTAAAACCTTATTATTAGAATTAATTGAGCGTGGTACTGGCCGAAAATAATGTCAACTTGGTTGCTTATTGGCTGAGCTCACAGCGCTTTCCTAGTGTGTCTTTTGCGTTCCATTTTCAAACTGGGTCAGTATGTCATGGCAGCGCTGCGCGACAGGGGCGCCATCTTTGAATTTGTTATTCAACACGTTCCGTTAGTGAATAGTTATCACGATTTATTCACATATTGAATAAGAAAACAGTTGAAAGTAATAGCAATTAATAGTGTTTGATTATATATTCAATTATAAATAGTTTAATTTAACTTTATAAATGTTAAACGATTTATTAACGGATCCGTTCGTTAATAACTTTGGTATATGATTGTTCTTCTAAGCAGGGCAAAAGTTAGAACCGTTTGAAAATACCTTTATGTGTGGGTCTGGTAACGAGAGCAATATACCGATAATAAATATAAAGAATAAAAAAGAAACACATAGTTATTTTTATCGAGACTATACAAATCTGTGTATTTTAGAAAGTAAATTCTTAATCCCCTTCTATAACGTTTACTTTCAAAGAGATACTAACGATTATGAATAGCACGGTTCGACATTATTTTAAGCTTTTCGTACATCCAAGCACTTCCAGCTAATAAACAATCCCAAATAACTGTCTGATTTTAAAACAACTGCACATACAGAATAAGGTTATATATATATATATATATATATATATATATATATATATATATATATATATATATATATATAGTATTATTATTTAATTATTACATAAACACAAAATATTCTTAACATTAACCTAACTAATATAAGTAACTTAAAATATAACGATACATATATATAAAAAAAAATGAAAAACACTTGTTAAAATGATTCAATGCAGAAATTCTGGAGTGCTCATAGACTCATCGATTAACGCTGTTCGCTGATATGTTAAAAAAATGGAATCTCTTAGAGGGTAGCGTTTTTTTAAATCTGATTATGATTGTGAAAAGCCTGACCTTGCTTCAACAAGTGTATTAGTATCCTCAAAATCCAAGAGGAAGAAGCAACCTTCCTTCTTCTCAGATTTAAGACAATACAAAATGGTCCTATGTAAGGATTTAAAATTTGTACGCGCATAAAGTTTACAGAAAAGAAACGCGATCGTGAGAATGTATGCTAGGATATACCAATTAACATTCACTCTGATTGTAAATAAAGCAATCTACTCGTACAATCTGCTTTAGTTTTTTTTTTTGGCAATTGTGAAATTTAGCCTCTCACCGCCTTACGAAAAGTGAAACTACACAAAGCCACGATTTGTTCCGGTTTCAAATAACTATTTCAAACTGTCGACGTACTCAACTAATTCACTAATACATGTTAACTGTATACGATAAAGCTATGCCATGTACCATACCATACAATTCTCAATCCTGATGGTGTTCAAGTTCCCATATAATTGTTTTATGTGTATACTTAGTTTTATTATCTTATTAGTTTATTGTTTTTTTTATATTTAGCACATAAGATGTTTGGGGACAGATGTAATAAAATACCATACGGGTCCTATAAACAGATTATGTCGACTTTATAATAGTATTGTGAATGTGGACGGCTCGGTTGATGTTTAAGCCGACTCCCTGCTTACCTTTCGTGGAGGCATATTAAATACCATAAAAAACAAACCTTTAAATGTGTTCGCATTTGTATTATTTTATGTTCCCATATCATATTTTTTTATTTATTTTTTGTTTTATATATGATTGTTTAGTTGTTTTTTTTAAATTGTTCATTGTTTACCTGTAATGCTGTGCGTCCCTATAATTTATGCACATACATGCCTTGTGTGTTTTTTTTTGTAATTTTGTTCGGGTTATGTTTGTATGTGTGTTGTTAGTGTGTCTTATTAAATAAATAAATAAATAATTGTTTTGTGTGTATACCTAGTTTTATTATCTTATAAGTTTCTTGCATTTTTTATATTTAGCACATAAGATGTTTGGGGACAGATTTAATAAAACAAATAACGTCCTCTACTAGATATTGTATTGAAATGGTTTGTTTTTGATTGTTCTTACTGCAGTAGAATGTAGGCAAGTATTACAAGGACACGAACGTGTTACCTAATTACCAACGTTTCATATTTCGTAACTACGCCTAAGCCACACAGATTCATTGTACTCAATGGTTGCTCTACTAATTTTGTATAGACGAAGCAATGGAGCGAATATACGAGTATATGACGTACGACAATTTCTTGAAAGACCTTCAGTCGTATTGGTTCGGATATAACGTAGCCAGCTAGTAATAAATGTGAAATATAAGCGGAAAAGACTTATATATAAGCTGATCCCGTGAAACGTCGTTTTGCAACAAAAAGAAAAGTCTCTAAAAATAGATATCGATTCTCAATCCTACTCTATATGGCCACAGAATTTCATAAGAATTGGTCAACCCGTTTCGGAGTATTACGGGAACGAACATTGTGACACGAGAATTTTACATATTAGATACACTCGTCTACTAGTCTACTAGTCTCGTCTATGCAAATCGTTTAACGGTTATGTGTAAACCTTGTTTTATTATCTCATAAGTTTATTGTTTAAAATATATTCAGCACATAAGATGTCTGGTGACAGATATAATAAAATAAATAAATACTAGAGTCCGATACGGACTTCACTATATACATCTGTACATCTGTGGCTTAATGCCTTTTTGTATTTCCGCTGAGTTAACAAAAGCCGGGATGCACCGATAATTGAATGTAACACGCGAAATAGATAAGGGAAATAACAAGGTTGCATTGCAATAGAAATGATACGGCCTTCTTGCGAGGTGAGCTGCTAATCCAAGGCGAAATCGAATAATCGGTGGGACGTTTTTACCGCGGTTTAACCGCACTGTCAAATAATACATAACACTAATAGAATATACAAAGTTTGCCGCAAAAAACCCGCCTATGGTTAGTCGTGTCTTAGGTTGTATGTTTCCATTGTAATGTCGCTATATACACACAAATTTCCAGACAAACATGTAATAAGTATGTTATATAAAACAGATAAGATATATATGTACAAAATACATATGTATGGGACAAGAGACTGGGTTCCTCTTATTTTTTGGTCAAACTCAAGCAGCAAAGCACGGATTATATCAAAAAAACATGATGATCTCGGCAAACGTTGTTTTGCCAAAAAAAAAAATGTCTGTAAAAATAGAAGTTGGCCGATTCTCAGTCCCACTCTATATGGCCACAAAATTTCAGGAGAATCGGTGAACCCGTTTCGGAGGAGTACGGGAATGAACATTGTGACACGAGAATTTTATATATTAGACAAGGCCAGGGTTGAAACGTAGAATTAAAAAGCCAATATATATAAGAATAAAAACAAATATATGACTAAGTGATGTTAAGTGAGAGACGAGCAATGCAAAACGAGTGTCATAATGTTGATTTATAGAAGAGTGCCCACTGTATAAAAAAAAGTAAATGATCAGTATATAACAGACAACTTATATTAATTTTCTATAATTTTATTTTATTTTTTTATTTCTGAAACCTATACAGCTTATCACAAAAAGATTACACAATAAAAACAGATTAAAAATAAAGCCAAAATAATGTTAAAACATAGAACCGGACATAGAATCTAAGATCAGAAAAAACAATAACAACAAAAAAAACACGAACAGAAAAAAATAAATAAAAATATATATATACATATGATAATATATATGTAATATAGATATAATGGATATGTTTTCCGTTTTATACATATATATATATATATATATATATATATAACTTGTGTATGTTTTGTGTTTTATATATGATTGTTTGGTTGTTTTTTAAAATTGTATACCTGTAATGCTGTGCATCCCTATAATTTATGCACATACATGCCTTGTGCCTTATAAAATAAATAAATAAAAACAACATATAACAGATAATAAGACAGATAATGCAAAGCAATTTGAACTTAGGACAGGAAATGCGAGGGGTATGAGCGATGGCCAAGTTATGCGGTGACGTTGGCACATCGTCATAACCATGCACTTACATTATTTGCACATAATATGGCCGGTATATTTATTATTAAAAAAAAATTAAACAACCTAAAATTAGTTTATAACATATATTAATAGCTTAATGACCAATTTGTGTGTGAACAAAATAATATTATTTATTTATTCACACTTTGTTGCACTAAATAGATCATTTTAATAGATTTTATATAGACAACGGGTGGCATAAGCGACCTCTTCCAGGCAACCCACTTGTTTTTTTTTGTGGCAGGATACCCATAATTGTGGCTTTTTTGAGTGCTGTATTGCAATGCTTACACGTTGAGCGAGAGAACCACCAGCTCTTGGGTCACCAGGCTATACAGCTCTTACATACTACCCGCTTCATTCAATATGGTCAATCAATTATTAAAAACTTTATGTCATTCAAATCCATACACAATCCCCAGTATTTATTATAATAACCTTACCCTTGCATATGATGAGAGGGTACTTCAATAGTGGCGGAGGCCCTACGGCGATCACCAGCCATATCCGCGAGCCTCGCGAAATCTGTATCCACATCAGCCAGTCGTGCGGATTTACGTGACTCAAGAAGTCTTATCTCGTCAAGCCTCTTTTTGAGTTCAATTGGCACCTAAAACAAAAGTATTATGTTTACATATGTATACACGCTTAAAATACTGAATTGTGGGTATTTTCTCATTGTGGGTAAGGAAATTTTTATGTGGAGAATATATAGCGTTTTATGATTGTCTGTGAGTAACTCGCTAATTCACCACGTCCGGGGTACGCCCATGATTTGGGAATATGTTGTTTTTAGCGATCTGTAATCTACCTTCTTTTTATATAACCCGTGTAAGTTTTGGTGGCGTTCAAAGAGTGCTTGTTAACAATCGTAATTGAATAAATAATTTTGGAAAAACGAATTTTATATGTGTAAACCACGGCTTCAAGAGTTGGTCGCTGCTAAGTGTCAGACTTAGTAGCACTAGGGCATCGGGTCCTGGTATTAAGGTGTGTCAAATCGATGTTCGACCTTCGAAGCGGATATGACGCCATGACACGGAACCGTTAAGTGGAACGTTGCGTTCCGTATCACAAATTTTGACACTTAAGCAATTTATATCTTGCCAAGCATATTCCGGGCTCATCAGACAAATTCTTAACGTACATAGATTTCATACGTAACGTACTGATTCGCTCGTTGTCTAGAGTCCATTTAAAATTTAAAAATCTTAGCAATCAAAGGTCTTAAGAATCGGCAAAATCTTTGACTACTACAATTACAGCCAGTTCCCAAATCAAGGCCGTACACCCGACGAGAAGAACTGGCAATATCCCTATATAATATATTTAAAAAAAACCTTTGCCTAGGCATAGTGAAATAGGACCTGAGCAGGATTGATTGATTTCGTCAAACTAAAAGCCTTTTTTATAGATGAGCGGGCAAACGAGCAGGAGGCACACCATAAAAGTGAAGTATCATTGACACGTGGCTCGTGTGTACGTTGCCGGCCTTTTACGATTAGGATTCCATAAATGAATCTAGAACATCACAGATCACGTTTACCTTCATAGAGTCTGCTAATTACGCAAAGCCACACCACAATCTTTCTGTTGAAACTCACCAATAGCGCAATACTTGATGAATGTATAGACATTTACAAACATTGGGTGTTTATTTATTTTGTATTATAAGCTTTGTATAATCGAACGAAGGTAAAAGTAATACAAGTCAATGCGACATTGACTAAATTGACCATATATGGTACGCCAGAGACAAATTTACTAATATGCTGTTGACATTGCGTTTTATTCCGTATACATAAAAAACAAATATAATATTAATTTTAATTTGGCCTTTTTTTGTTGTAGAAGAGGGGGCAAGCGAGTAGGAGGCCCACCATAAAGACCCTCCCATAGACACTCACGTGGCTGGTGGCTCGTGAGCCCTTGATTTGGAACTGTGTAATCACGGTTCAAGTACTTATGTTGTTTTAATAGAGAACATAAGTACTTTCATAGGTTTATTTTTACTATGTTTAATTAAGAAATCCTCTGTAGTTATTGTATTTAAATCGAATGAGGTCCGTAATGCTTATTCACTATTAAAACATACACAACACAAATATAAGTTATTTTTACTTGTGTTGTTATTCATGTCATGTAAATAAATAAAAAAGTAAATATTCTTAATTTAACCTAACTAATATAACTTAAAATAAAACAAAACTAAAAGAAATTTAAAAAGTTTGTTCCCAGTGGCAGAGTATCCACAATGCTGGCGGCATTTCCTCGCTGTATCGCGATGCTTATACGCTGAGCAAGGAAAGCACCAGCTCTTGGATCACCGATACTGACTACCAGGTGCCTACTTAATACTTTAATAAGCGCCTGTGCACTTGCACCCCATGGTCCAAAAGTCTGGTCAAAAGTCAAAGTTGGAGGAAAGACTTTAGTTACTTTTTCTTAAATAACTCGATATGACATATGGTTTCAACTTTAAAATAATCTCTTAGAAATAAAAACAAAACGTTATAAAATTCAGTACAACCGTTTGATACTAAAACTGGTAGCTTGTGTGTTGTCTCAGCCGCGTGATGTAACAGTTGATATGCAATAAACGATGGTTTACCGAACTAGTGAATAAAAAGCTCTATAATGACTTCGATCGGGTTTAAAGCATACGTCAATATCGCCATATTACTACGGTGTACGTCATATGTTTTTCGATGCGTCATCCATCCTCACTTATATTTTCCTCATATTGTCTAATTATTCTCCTGGTATTTCATATGAACAATAGGAAAATCGTCATAAACAATAATGCGCTATAAACTATTTTGTCATTTGTTCGAAGAGTCTATTAAAAGTCATGATCTCTATATATGTACGGTCTTTATTCATATAGTTAACTATGGCACACTTATGAATCGTTAAAAAAATAAGTTATACAAATTTTCAACTCTACATCTACTGCCAGTTCCCAAATCAAGGGCGTAGAGCGGACGAGGAGAACTGACAACTCTGTCACTCCTTTATCGTCAAGCATGTTTGACATAGAAAAAAATCTCACTTTTTAGCTTAAAACGTGTTTATTTTATCATTTAGTGCTATAAGTAATATAAACACATTTGTAGGCAAAACAATTTGCTACAGTATATGACGTTACAGATTTTTGTAAGACGCATATTTTCAGAGATATTGCGTAAAAAATGTTATTACCCCCTTTTCCAAGATGGCGACCGTGGGACAAGGAGGGCGACCCCACAATCCAGAAGTTAAACTTCTATTGACACCCCAAAACGTCTCAAAAATAAAATTGTTTCCACTATTAATTGGCAGCCCTTAAATTGTAACATCTCAATGGACTATCGGACCATTTTGAAATCTCTTAAATCTAAATGACTCTACGTGTAAGTAGCAGACAAGAAAACAGTTTTTTATAGTTTAGTTTCGTAATCTAAGTATAAGATACTAAGGTACAAAATACATTAATAAGGCTAAGTGAAGACATAATGGCTAACCCCAATACGTGTGTCATTAGCCCAAAATTCTAATTTTAAAAGCGTTAACTTATCTTAAAGTTAACCGGATATAGTTAAACTTTCACTTTTTTTTAAGTTACACGGGAAATAATCGCGATATAACGGTGTCCGTTAACAAACACAATTAAACTATGGTACAGCGATGTTTTTTTTCTCTTACTTTCTAATTGTGTAAGAGTCTAGTTATTTAATATTCAACTCCTGTGTATATTTGAATCACGATTGGAATTCAGCTTGTTTGATGAAGGAGAATTTAGTGTCCTATTTATTAATTTATATAAAAAAGCATTAATAAAAGATGCGGTTTCGAAGTAAGTTAAGGCACACGTATAAACAGTGCAAACTCCATGTAGCGTCAATCGATTAACAAAAATCTCTATAATGCGTCGAAATCAATTCGTCTTTGGTTGGTTTAGGTTAATATTGTAATTCTCATTTCTCTTCTCTACATTTAACTACTAATACCACGCCATAAACTGCAGCCTCTTCAGTGTCGTGATATAGAGTTAACACTGTATATTAAATAGTACAACTATATAGAGATTAAAATGGTTAAAGCTTTTGTCTTAAATATTTAATACTGGTATTTAGAGAGCAACCTTAGTCGTGCAGCCGTTATGTAAAAAGTATATATTGCACAATAGCCCGATCCGATGGCGAAACTTGGCCGCCTGCAAATGCCAGTGAAAGTCACCAAGTGACTTTGACACGCTGGCGTCACATTCTATACTCTATGAGGGGCAGTACTTGACACTTGACCAAATTAACGCTTGCGGTACATACGCGCAAAATACCGTACGCCATTTTGTATCAAATGGTACGCAAGATGGCGTCCGTTAATTTGAAATGGATTTGGTTACATTTGTATCAAATCTAATGGGGCTAAGAATATCCGAGTAACTATTTATCTATTTTACGGAAACAATACAGACACATCACAAAAATACAATTACAGAAAAAGATATATGACACTAAAACATATATCACAGATAAAAAAGGAGTAGAAGACTAGTTGAAATCAAAAAAGAACTTGATATAATACAATTTATATCTTTGTGAGGTTCACGGCCAATCGTAGTGATTGTTGTGCAACTGGTTTCTTGTTTATTTACATAAATAACAAGGGAACAACACTTAAACTTAACGATTTAATAGCTTAACATTATGCTTAAACTACTCTAAACCTATAAGGGCAAACCAAATACTTATTTGGAGGCACGTTTTAGTTTTATGGACACTAAGTTTAAACATAAACTGCTCACTAATACATAAAACTATCTGAACCTAACAAGTTAAAAAAAATATATATTTATTATTAATTGTTCAAAATTTGAAATATATTTATTGCTTTTTAGTTAGTTTTGACAATATCAGCATAGTTACTTAAATGGAGGCACTCCATTTAAGTAACAATATACTTGTTTCTGGATTACACGCTCGATCTTATTAATCTTAAATACAAAAAACATGATTATATTATATTATAAAACATATTTAAAAAAAATATAAAACACAAAACTAGTACCAGTTATTGTGTTAAATTGTGTATGCGTGTAAATACATATAATTTATTAATACAGTATTTAATCTATGTAGTAACAGTTGTTTTAAGTAATTAATATTGAGCGAAAGTTATTAGCAAGTGGCATTGACGCCGCGGCGTGTCATTGGCTGATGGTGTGACGTGCGTGCGCGCGCGCATTTATACGTAGTTATACGTGTACTACGCTTTTACGATATTGCTTTATCAATACAAAATAGTTTTTATACGTTCATCAACACGTCTTGGTTGATAAATTTCATTATTGAATTCCTATTGATTAGCATTATGATCGTTCCTTAAAGAAATGGCGCGAATTTAATGGCCGTCAATGTACTCCCAGCCACGTGTGTGTCTATGGGCGGTTTAGTTTTTATACAATGAATAAATAGGGTGTTATTTCATAGTTGTCAAGTAACTGTAACTGTTCCAATTGACACAACACGTTTGAAAAATTCGATTGCAATTACCATAACGTATAACTGTTCACACGTAATATATTTAAAGAATTTTGCGAGACAGAGAATTTTTCTAAAATCATCGTTTTAATCCGTTCGAATTTATCTACTTTATATGTAATGCAATGTCAAGATTAATAAATTACGCAATACAGAAGGCGTAACAACATATTGATATGACTATTGCGCAGTAACGATTATGTAAAATTCCTCTTATATACATAATGAAAATAACAAACATTATGTTTTATATTGAGTTATAATCCTGAAACACTCTCCGGAGAGATCCCAAACATATTTTCTCACTGACTGAAATCCTCAAGGTGAGCGAGGCGGGGCAGTACCAGACAGACCTGGCGACGTACTGTTGCAGATGAGGTGAAGGGAGCCGGTGAGGCTTGGAGCGAGATTAAATGCGAAGCGTCGGATAAAGCGCTATGGAGGATCACTGTGGATGCCCTCTGCCCGAGGGGACATAGGAGTCATTCCCATTAAGAGGGTTGGAACAGATAGTTTTTTCTTCTACGGTCTGAATTGAAGTGTGTGAGACGTAATTTTCTACATTCTTCAGTATATCATTCACAGGTAGCCGTTAAGTGATTGATAATACTATCACAAGATGTTATCAGACATTTCAATGACAAATAAACGAGTTTTTATTCTGTCGAGTTAGCAGTGGTGTATTGAAGCGACTGAGGGCCCCAAATGTGAGGCCCTCTGTTTTAAAGTGAACTTTGTTTCTAGTCAGTTCTTCTCAGGTGCGGACAGTGAAGTCATGTAAACGTGTGAGGTTTAAAAGTGGCTATCAATCCTACTTTAAATAAGAATGATCGCATTTGTTTACTTTGCTTGGCTTGATCCATTTTTTTATTCAATTATGCTAATTCAACAAGTATATGTGATAATTTATTATTTTTATGGTTTTTAAATAGACCCTCTCAGTCAAAGGTTCTTAACAGTGTTTGTCTATGATTTTGTTCGAATCCAAAATAAGACACAACATACATAGAGTTTTTGTGAGGTGAATGTCAAAATTGTCACGAGATATTGTAGACGTTTTCTCTTCCTTACTATATATTCCTTACTACACGTTATATGTTAAAAGAGCTGGCAACCATAATACCATGTACCAGCGAACGGGTCTATATACAAATGAAATCTATATAAATCACGACACGGCCGCAGAGAAGAAGATTAAGAAGTCTTTCATCCAACTTTGATTTTGTTTCGAGTAGAGAATCTTGGACCCTGGTCTATAAGTGAAAAGGCGTTTATTAAAGAATTAAGTAGGCGCCTGGTAGTCAGTACCGGTGATGCAAGAGCTGGTGCTTTTCTCGCGTATACGCACGCGATACAGAGAACCATCATTATGTGTACTCTGCCACAATCAAACTTTATGATTGCGTTCTAGTGTTGTTGTTTGATATGTTTATTATTTTATTGAATGCAAGAAAACTATTGATGTGTATAGTGAAATAGAAGGATCCCTAGTCATATCCATACCATTTAATAGCCACGGCACTAGATAAGCCGGTCGCTTTGGCCTTGTATGATCAATAATGCAAGCGGATATAAATTGCGATGGTAACGTGCACGCAAATACCCAGTTGCAACACAACCTTGCCCCAAAAGTTGTGACCTACATTACAAAACGCGAACTCCGTCATTGAAAACTTTACACCCAATTCTTAGATGTTACGGTGTTGATACAGTGTTTTACTATGTCTAGAGTATTTAAAACATTTAGAAATATGTGTGCGTTAATCAATTATACGCACACGTCGGTTTGAAAGAACATTCATGATCTGTTCGTTTATAGAACTAAATGTTTGATAATCTAATGGAAATTTGTATCTTGTCAGCGAAAGCAGGGTTAAAATACAGTTTATCAATATGAGTTCACAATCTGGATTGTAAAAGTGTTTTAATATTGACAAATCGAAAGCGGGTTACCCAGAACAGGACGAAGTATGACCTATTTGGCTGAGATACAGGCCACGACCCTATCGGTTTGACCTAGTTGATACACGGATAATTTATTATTTGGCTCGGATATAAATTCAAGTTATTCTATGAAATAAAGTTTAACACAAGTTTTATAATAATAAATATTGCTTTTGTTTAAATTTAGGTCCTTGTGGCACACAATGACTGTATCGCAATGATTATACGTGCGAAAACACCAGCTCCTGGGTCACCGGTACTGATCTTCTTCTCGGTAGATGCCTGCCGAACCGGTGGTAGTGTAAAAATTGACGATTCAAAAGTGTCTTTATAAAGACCTACTTGAATAAAGATATTTTGAGTTTGAGTTTGACCAGACCATTAATTATTTAATAAGCGACTGTCGACTATGTTTTTCAATACATTTTTATTAGCATCAGTTCAGTAAGATCGCGAGTATTGTACGAAGGTGACGTCATTTTCGTAATTTCAAAATGTCCGTCACTACGTAGGCGAGCGCGTAGGCAACAATGTCGTCACAGGCTTCAAAAGTGCTTCAATGTTATCTGTGTTTCAACACGTCACGTAAAATTTAAATGTTTAACGTTCGCCTTGAAATAGGCATGCCTCTCTATTGAAAGTATTTGAGCCATCAGATCACGCAGGCGTCGTGACCTAGCATGACCCAAAAACGGGGCACCACCGCGCCCCAACACTAGTTGATAACGGGCACGGTTAACTTGTTCTAACGTAATATTTGAACGGCCATTACATACAACAGTTGCACGTTACTCTGCTTGATTAATATTCCAAGAATGCGGTTTTATTTAACTTTGATTAATCTGCGATTCGTTTATATTCTGTTGCTATTTGACATCATGAATTTCCCTCCGATACGAATCTGAAATTGTGTTTTGTCAATTTGACAATTTACATATAGAACACGAACTCACTTTCGCAATATCGTCTGTGTAACACGTTCCAAGAATTATGTATACATATATTATACGTACAATTTAAATACTCGTTCGTAACGCGAACTGACATTCTAAATTGGTTGGTTGATAAAATTTCCAATTTGAAATGTAATCGGTTACGTAATTTCATCAAATATGGCCGAAAATCCAAGGTATGCAATTGTCACAAGGAAATCGCAAGTTTTCGATGCGAACGCGTCGGTTCAATATCATTGGATTCTAGGTTAGTGGGTCAACGCGTCGGAGGCCCGCGCAGTCAGCGGGTTGGTAATTATAACCTGATCATGTGTATAAAAATCTCTTGTCACTTGACCTTAGCCTTTACCTTCGACATTACAACGGTACCAGTTACAGTTACGGGATGCGGGTTTTACGAAATCACGTTTGACAACTGACAACTGTCAATTGTCAACGCGGAAATATGTATAAAACGCAATTTTGAATTCGCCAAGTGTTGAATCACGAAACTATTCCAAGGCAATCACAATGAGGTCACCCACAAAGGGCCGGCCTTGCCTACGCCGGTGGTGGGAGGACAACGCTATTGACGAAAATATCTACGCTCTTTATTCAAGTTTCATAATCCAAACATTGATAAGTTCTTGTATGACTAAACCCTTCTAATAACAATTAAATAAATCTTACAGCGCTTAGATATTTCAAGTTAAAACAGGCTTTCACATTCGGGTTAGAACTGCCAATAATGTTCATGTGCTCAAGAGTTCATATAAGGTTCTATAAAAGTTACTTTACGGATAATTAGTACTCAATATTATGGGTTTACTAAGAGAATCTCAATGTGTTAAAATCGAATGATCAATGTAACGCTTATTTGTGTAAGTAGGTCAAAGTGTTCATTAAGAGTTTTATTCGTTGTTTCAAACAAAGTAACAATAACACAGTTAATTTATCATACTTAAATATTGTAAATTCAGAGAAATCACATAATGTTTCGTACGTTTAATTAAAAATGAAATTGCAAAACATCGAATGCGTCTGTATACAAAAGAGGAGTCAGTGTCTATGCTCGGCAAAAGTTTCAATCAGTAAAAACTTTTTTATAAGTAAATCGGTTTCCATTATTACAATTATTAAATATATAATATGACTTGGGTGTCATAGTTTTGCTTTTTTTTACTGTAATCATTGTTCTGTAACATAATGGTGCTGTTATTCTTGCAATGGCGTGACAAATATATAAATGGTAACTATTTCTTATATTATTTAGTTCAGATTAGTATTTAATGATTGTTTGCAATCTTGTCCACACATTAACGACACCATTCCCTGTTATGTATTTTGAAGACTGAAAAGGTTTTAATCTTTATGTATAAATTCATAAACATCTATATTCATCAACTTATTGTCATTTTTTTTTAATGTTAATTTATTAAGAAATAATTGTTACAAACACAAATGTATGGACTTTTTGTTGTCTGAAATAAAGAAGTTATTATTATTCTTATTATACATGAATCGTCGAAAATGTATAAAATTTGACTCTACGTTAACTTTTACAGCGAGAAGGACTAACAAGAAACTCTGCATTAAATCGAAAAGTACGTAAATGTAAAGATCTTGCAATATATCTCTAACACCTTTACTAACGGACATACTGAAGTAGGACCACTTTTCCTTTATAAAACAAACCGCTAACAGTACACCTAGATGAATATATGTAAAGAGGTAATACTCTGGACCTATTTCAAAAAGGTCTATGGTTATCCAGTGCCATAGACTGGATGCCATAGGCTCTAATACGGTACAGAGTACAAACTCGATAGAGGTAGTAGCCACCACCAACTACAGAGTTTTAGACATGTAAAAATAATACAGGGCTTAATACATCCAACATTTTTGACAAAACATAGCGATTGTATGCTATCGGATGATTGTTTTCCCACCAACTCTACAATCTTATCTTACTTGATTTATTTAGACACTGTATCACTAAGTGTCATTACGAAACGCGATGTTTATGAATTGTTTCTATCAGAGAGTGGAGAAACAAATCAATTACACAACAACAATACTATACCGTTAACGAATATTTAGAGGACAAAAATCCCTTTAACGTGTCGGCAATTGGCTCAGCATCGGGACAGTTTAATGAATGAGTAGCCTTACAATGCTTTAGTTATTTGAATTGTGAGTAACATAATTTTGTATTAATTGTTTATTTTAAAAGAGCAGTTATCGCAGTTTCTTGCCGGTAGATAACTGTCTTCCGAAACAGTGGTAGATTTTATGACAAATCAAAAGTGTCTTTACATTATAAATTATCGTAAATCGTAGAAGAAATACATCCTGAAGATCATTGATCGGGGCGGGTTTATTCAGCAGCTATCAGACCAAGAAGATAAGTGGTTTCAATTTATCATCTTTGTTTTCTAATGATTAGAAAAGTTAATTCCGTTTGTGTTTCAATTGCTTAAGTAGTTATATATTTACGATAAGTAGAACTTAGTTAAGGATATATTTTACTGATCAACATATTTCTTCTTTTAACTGAATAGCTTTTTTATTTAAAAACATTTTGACATTTAAAATATTAGCCTATAGTTAAAATATAACAAAACGTAAAACTACAACAAATTTAAAATGTCTGGTCTTTATGGCAGTGTAATAATGCTGGCAATTTTTTTTTATCGCGATGCTTATACGCTGAGCGATAAAAGCACCAGCTCTTCGATCACCGTTACTGACTAAGGCCTACTTAATTCCTTAATACCTGTGTACTTCTACCCTAAAGTCCAAAAGTCTCTCCAAAGGGAACATAACCAAAGTTGGAGGTAAGACATTAACTTTTCTTTTAACTTATATTTTTTATTGTGTTGTATATATATGTTCGTTCATAAAGAAATGACGTATAAATACACTCTAGGGTTCAACTTTTTTATAGCTTAATCGAGGTTTCCAAACAAGACCGCTCTGAGATACCCACAAACTCAACATTTGGTCCGAATTGTTTAAATTCCTACCAGCATTGGTTTTATAATTCTCATTGCAAATGGTGTCTTGTCATCTCAATGCGGTGAAAGCAACGCTCACTTTCGCATTATTAAGAATATAGCTTTGTTAACGCATAAACAGGAATACGAAACAAATATATCAGTGAAATTGACAAAGCATGCGATTATAACACGCAACATTTGCCATCAGCGCAAGTGTCTCGGTTATAATATGGTGCGAGTGAAGTGGAATTAGTGCATACATACTTTTGCTTGTCAATTAACTTGTTATAATACACTGTGCCACTTCGTCCACTCTGTGAGCGCCACAGAGTAGACGCAATAAAACAAAATGCGCTTACGTGGCATTTGACAGTATATAAGTTAATTGTTTTGACATTTTATGATATTGTCTATGTCTTGTATCGCATTGTCACAAATTGATACATGCATGGGACACACAGATAATATTCACTATAAATAGATGACAATTTAGTAATTTTAAATCATAATGTAAATTGTAGACACAGTGTAAACAATACATGTTAGATAATGAACCTGTTACATTTGCCCTAATTAGATATTGTTAAAATACGGACGTTAAACGATAAAAAATATCACCGCAAAGAACGATTATTTGACCGCATAATAAAAAAATATATATTTTGAATATTCTATGAAATATTTGTGATTGTATGATTTATAGAATACACCGTCTAGATAATATAGACTAAACATTGATTTTAACGCTAACAGAATCAATATAACATAAATAATAAGTTAATTAATGTATGTATACCTAGTTTTATTATCTCATAAGTTTATTGTTTTTTTAAATATATTTAGCACATAAGATGTTTGGGTACAGATATAATAAAATAAAAATAAAATAAACAATCTGTTTTAGGTGTGACAGTTCCATTTTTGAAAATGTACCACACGTCATCCGACCTTACCCTGTATTGTCTATGAGAATATAAATGTATTGTTACCGAGATGGTGAACGTGTCGTAATTCGTTGTGTAAAAGTGAGTGAATCTAAAACGGTACACGGTCATCGGCGCAGGTGTGCGAGGCACTTTCACATTGTGGGATTGGCCACAGCGAATCGCAACCGCCTAACACTCCACAGAATATGAAAGGTGAGCCGGTTTTATAGGGAAATCATTGCGTTTACATAACTGTTCATTTGGTGCAATTGGACCTACCTCAAATGATATTTTAACTGACATATCATTCGACTAACGCTATATCTTTATAATACTAGTGTTAAAATTCGGCGGTACATATAAATTTCACTTAATATTGTCGAAATTAAGTCGGATTCGGTGACGTGGTTTGTTGTGTGTCGAATAACGGTCCGGATAGCCGCCGCGCGGCGCACGTGAAAATAATTCTTGACGCGATTTTGTAACGCATACCGTTACACTGTTCCGGGCTTGTCACTGACCTTATTTCGTACGAGTGAGATTTTGAATTTCGAACTTTTTAGAGACCGATATAACATCTTGATTTCGTTGGGATTAGACTTTTTGAAATAAGAACTTTTTTAAGAACGCGTCGAATTCGAACTTTATTTTGCGTATCTATGAATTACATTATTACTTTCTTATAGGTTTAAAACTTTTTTGAAACAAATGTTGGCCTGCACTTTAAAATCAATAATTACAGCTCCACATCAGATTGCGGAAATATGGAGAAGGTCTCATGTGCCTTGATATGCCTTATATAACTTGTTTATATGAGTCATTATGTACGTAATTTATTAAAGATACATATGTGAAATGGGGAATACCACTTTATATTTCCTTATGGGTTTTATACATAAACATTTTACCATGAAAGACGTTTATTGCCATTTTAATCAAAAACAATTCTAAATTTAATTTATTTATCGATATATGTATAACATTCTATTTTTATTTGCCAGTATTATTTATTTATTTACACAATATTGCACTTAAAGTATATATATTGCATGTAGAAGTAGACGTTCATACATATAAGAGCAACGGGCGGCATTATCGCTAATAAGCGATCTCTTCCAGGCAACACACAAAATAAAAGAATACAAAAAAATATTATTGTTTCATTTAACCGTATTCAGGCTTTAAGACGAACTTGTTAGAAATATGACGTCACCATATTATAATACTTTACCCGTTAATGGTTTTGATAGAATATGGCCAGGCGTTAGGAAGAAATAGAAATACCGAATCGCCTATGATATCACGTGTGTGTAGTCGTCGCTTAAAAATGTTATTTGTCTATTCATTTTGTATAACATTCATAACATGTTTGTGCTGGCTTCATTGCGTCATTCAAAACAACTGGCCAAGCGCGCAGTTCGCGCTATTTTTTTAAAAAGAATTCCAAACTTTGAAAATGGAATCAGCTCTGTCACAGATTGTATAAAAAAAACGCTACAGTTAATACTGGCAGTTAACTTAAAAATAAGTTTAAAAATAGAATTCTTGCGTGAATAATTAAAAAATAACACAGATCTCAGATCTGATTTTATCTGTATAAAACAAATCGGCAGAGTACGGACGGTTTATTGTTCAAAAAGTTTAAACGCGAAGAATTTTAGTGTGTGTTAATAGTTGTTTCCAATGATAAGAGTTAATTATTTCAGATATTAACATTTCTACAAATCAATTGTGGTTAAATGATAATGGACATTTACGACAGTTAGACGTTCAGTTCCAAATACGACCGGCAATATATGAATGAAATTTACTAGCAGAAAAGATAAAAAATAACGAAAAAACATAAAAAATAAAGAAAAAGAAATATGACAAAACAAATCATGGCACAACAATACGTTTTTTAATAATAATTTCTTTTTACTTACTACTTATATTATTATTATTTTAGTTTATTATGGTTGTCTCTTGGAAGAGATCCGCCCGTTATTAACATGTATTAACATCGTCTACTTCTACTGTTTAAGTGCAATAAAGTGTGAATAAATAAATAAATATTAGCAACAAATACGCGTACAGTTAACGAAATATACGTTCACCCAGACTACGTAACGCAGTACGACGAATGTCAACTCGAAGCCGGTCCAAATACGCAATTAGGCCAGTCACCGTTACGAGCTGCGCATACGCACAAATGGAATCTCAATTTCTCCTGCGTGACGCTTGTGTCCAGCCAATTAATACGCTAAGAAAGTAAACAGCATTAAGAAGCATACTATCGTTAACAAATCACATTGCACCTCAAATAGTAGAAACAAAAGGTCAAAGTACATGAGTATATCAACTATGTAATGGTTACCAAGACTTTTGGACCTTGTTGGACCTTGGGACAGGCGTTTAAAAAGTTAAGTAGAACTGGTAGTTAATACCGCTGAGACAAGAGCTAGTGATTAACGTATAAAGGCATTCTGGAGTTTTCTGCTATTGATCAATCAAATCGAAAATATCTTTGTTCGCATATGTAACTATGGTACACAAAATTTTGACTCTACATTAACCGCCAACCCCCAAATCAAGAGCGTACAGCGGACGCGAACTCTCCGCCACAAATTTTTAATCGTCATGCATGTTTTACAGTACGTAAAGCAACCATAACACGTCAATGCGTCAATAATAATATTAAATAATAACAATAAAAACCTTCACTATCATTGATAGGGATAGCTAAAGGACAAACATTTACGTTATAGTGAGAACAAACCACTCAGACTAATCCTTTGTTACAACAAGGATGGATTAGTCTAGTAGTCTTAGTAGTCAACGATTATAGAATTTCTTACTTAATTCTTTAATAAGCGATGTGTGTGTTAGATGTAGTTCTCAATACGTGTTGAAGACAAGACTCTTATCTAATTTACACGTGTAACACGCGGTATATCTTATCTGACTGCTTGCCATTGGGCTATAGATTTAGTTAGGTGAAAGCTAAATGACGTAGCGTCATTTAGCGTGGCTCTTGAACAAAAATGACGTGCCGTCACTTTCGCATTCTCGATAAACTCCCAAATGATGTTCCAAATTTGTCTTGAATAATTGTTTAGCGAGTGTCTATTATAGTGCAAATGACGTAGCGTCATTTAGCGTGGCTCTTGAACAAAAATGATGTTCCAAATTTGTCTTGAATAATTGTTGACCGAGTGCCTATTATAATGTAAAGGACTTGGGACTCCATTGAAATAAAATAAATGTTACAATTTTAGGAGCGTACTAGGTAATATTATTTTTGGGACATGTGTGGTGTCAATAGAAGTTTAGCATCGTGAAAACACTTTTTTCGTAATATCTCAAAAACAATGCGTCTTACAAAAATGTTTAAAGACACAATTTGTTTTGCCTACAAATATTTATATAACTTAATTAGGGCATAGGCATCACGCTTTAAAAGAGTGACGGAGTTTCTTGTCAGTCCTTCTCGTCCGCTCTACGCCTTTGACTTGCGAACTGGCAGTAAATGTAAAAAAAAAATTATCAGTTTTTTTTTTTGTTGATAAATAGGTGTATCATAGTTGCCTATATGAATAAAAATATTGTTGATCTAGCTTTAAAAACATCACCGGAGTATTTTGGGACCCTGGTAGCTATAAAAAATATTCACGTACGATTCTTAAAAAAAGTGTAAGACTAAGACTGCTAACAATCATGTTGAATTTGAATACACATGTTTTGGGAATACCTCAACTGCATTATAATTAATATAAGCTGGTTCAGGACAAGATAAGGTTAAAAGTCATAAAATTGACAGAAAGTGGAGATGGTCTATGAGAGAACAAAGCGTTAACAGAGTGGTACGGGACATGGAAAACAGAAAAGAGAAGTACAGAGAAGGAGATGGGACCGATTTGATCCGGTGGGCCCAAAGTGGAAATCTTACACCTATGTCGAATCACCATTCGTCGACATTTATATAGAATAGGATTTCTTTTGTATTTTTATTAATCTAGATGTAATTTGAAAATAAATGATATTATATTTTGAATTGTATACGTATACAACCTTATTTACCGCATAGACAATAAACTATTTCACTTATGATCACGTAATTGTAACGATTTGTGTTCGAGTTGCATCAATAACCAATGGATTACCGGTTACTGCGGAACTGACATGTAAAAGTGTATGAATCTAGTATTTTCTATATACAGGATGTTAATAGGGACCGTTTTGTAAAATCAATAGTTTAGTCGAGTATCAAGAACCGCTGTCAAAGTTGTAGTTTTTTCTACAATCGCGTCACAGAGTATCGACTCTTTTATTTAAATAACAATAGGTTAATTGTGCGTTGCCTGGAAGAGATCGATGATTAGCGATAAGGCAGTCCGTTTGCTCATGTACTAACAATTATTTACTCCAATTCTGTACAACCAAGTGTTAATAAATAAATTATATAAAGAGGCAGAGTTATAATAATTACATAACAGAAAATATAAAATTGATTGCCACATTTTTCGACCTATAATAAACAGATGAAAGAACAACACTAAAACAATTTCAAAGAGTTTGGTCCTTGTGGCAGACTACAAATAATCCTTTGACTAGATTTTATATATAGTTTCAAACGAACATCACCCACCGTTCGTCCTTTGTTTCACTTTCTGTGACCAGCCTTTAGCCAGCCCATTGTTCCGCTATGTAACGCTCTATAAAAATTAGGCTATTGCGTCACGGGTGCATGTATGCCCACGTGCAAGCGAGGTCATTACCCCTCCCCCGCAGAAACCTTTGTCTACAAGTGTCAACGCCAATGACAGATTCATACAACCAACTACCGCGGTACCGTTGATGTCTTTCCTTCCAACCAAAACGGTCAATAGAGCCTTAACCTTTTTTATTTACAAAAAAAAAACACTCACCTCAGCCGTAGGTGAATGCACCTGGACGCGCAGCTCGTCCGACTCGTGGTCGTGCTCCAGCACGTCAGCGCGCACTTCGCGGCCATTGTGCGTGAGGAAAACACGCTGGCCAGCCTTCAGACGGACGCCTGTCAGGCCCCTGAACCCGGGACCGATCAGTTCAGCGTCCCTGTATTCTCTCGTCAGCTTACCACCGTCAAAACGCACAGTGTATCGAGTATTGGGCGTTAAATTTATACAGTTATTATTTTCCGGGAAAGGTGCCGGCGTTTTCACTGCCTGAATCATTCCTGAATAGTACAGACCGTCATCACCCAGGGCCGCAACGCGCGTGCCAATTATGGAGCGCTTCGCGAGCCGTTTGCCAGTCGACATTGTTATAAAAGTTATAAACACAGCACAACGTCTATCCGATAGGCTCTATTAGATGGTCCACACAATAACACAACACGCGAGTAATTCAAACTGCCCGGCGTTCGCGTTTCGCGGGATAACCGTCACAGAATTTCGGTAAGTTATGAGAACTTCGACGCGGATTGGTACGTGCACACACCGGCTCTTCAATAGGCCGTGATTGTTCGCAACTCACACGCGGACTCATAATACGAAAGGATCCGTTTGGATCGGGACAAAGGAAAATCCTTTCGCGTTAGTAAACTTTCAGAGAGCTCGCCACAGACAACCACAATAGACACGGTTCAAACGAGAACTGGCATGCGTCGGCGAGGCCGGCCGGCCGGCGAGCGGGAGCGGCGACCGCCCGTCTCGCTTCTTTGTTTTGATACTCAGCTGTTTGTGTGAGCGGGACGCTGTGTCGCGATATGCTCGTGTGCGAGCGAGCGCGCAGACAGCGACGTTCGGTTATTGTCGTTATCGTCCCGGCTTTTGTTCGGGCCACCTCGCTATTTTCAGCGGAAAGCCGCCCACGAACGATAGCGTTTCGTCGCACGTGTAGTGCTAACGGGATTGCACAACGCACCTCGACGCGAAGACAAGGGCCGGCTTCGGCTGCCGGCTACATGACACAGTTTCTATTCGGATTTTGGGTCAATTCAAATGTCAAGCAGATGCACCCCACTTATGCAATGCTATTAAAGTGACCTCATTACGCACATTGTAAATTGAATGATTGGGATGCTTAGAACTACAATGGACATTAAAAAGGTCGTCAAATGTTTAAAAACGTCACAGGAAAAATGCATCTACTAACATTTGTTCTTAGGAACATCACTTTTGTGTCAATATTTTTATATCTTAAATACATTCGCATTGACTTTGATAGTGTATCAAACAATAAACCACAATATTTTAAAAATCGTTCGCTACAAATTCTCACCGCAAAAATATGCTGTTCAATTTTAATTGATTTTTAAATGATATACCAATTAATTAATTGATTCTGCGAATAATTTTGTTCCAATTTCTCGTTTAATAACATTAGTGATGCAGTATAATTGTTAAGCAAATAAATAACCATATTTCGTTAACACAATTTGGATTTTCTTTATGTAATTCAAAAGTCGGGTTATTGTTCCGAATTAATATTTTAATGTTTGTCTGGTAGTCAGTACCGGTGATCCAAGAGCTGGTGCTTTCCTCGCTCAGCGTATAAGTATCGCAATACAGAGGAAGTGTCAGCACTATGGGTATTCTGGCACAAGGCCTAAACTTTTTAAATTGTGGATTGTTTAATTTATATTATATTAACAATAGGTTAATATAAAGAATGTTTATGTTAATTTGTTAAGTATTGTAAATAATGAAATGTTTTTATTAACTAAAATAACAGTATTGTTTTATTTATTTACGAAATATAACATTTATTAGTTTCTTTATTATTACATAAGTTTAATTGGACGATATTAAAGTTTTTTTAAAGATAATTTCCTAATTAAATATTAATCAAAGAATGATCTGACTATTTCTTCAACTTTCATAAGGACGTGACATAAATATCGAGACGTGATATATTTAACGAACGTGATTTCTCATAAAATATAACAATTGCATAATTAGCTTGACTTGTGAAAGTAATTTTAATTACGAAATTCTTTGATAATGTGTTCTTTTTTAAATTTGTTCACACGTACGCCTTTCACTGAGACTGCAATATGCAACAGATGGCGTTGATTCAGCATACATTTTGGTAGGATTTTTAAAGGAAGGTGTTTTTTTTAATTTTATTTATAGAAGAGGGGGTAAACGAGCAGGAGGCCCACCATAAAGGTGAAGTCGCCGCCCATAGACACTCATGCGGCTGGGAGCTAGTGAGTGCGTTGCCGGCCTTTAAAGGAAAATTAGGAAATCGTGGGTAGGGGAAGAGGACTGGGGAGGTGAAAGGTCACCTGAAGATCTCACTCACCGAACGAAACGCGAGTACAAAATGAACAAAGTCCAATTGGATCACTTTACGCCGGTTTTCTGTGAGAGAGTGGTATTTCCCCGGCCGTGCCTGCCCATTCGGCTGAAACTCTAAGTAACAGCATGGCACTCCCACTCAGAAAAGTGTAGGACAGGCCACTGCTTATCCCTGTCTTTCTGCTTCCATCCAACGTACAAACAGCGTCCAGTGTAGCAATACTCCTCCACAGAATTCATTTTCACTGGAGCTCACGCATTAGACTAAATCATACTTTTTACACGCCCACGTCTCTTCTATGCAAATCGTTTAACGGTCCTGTTAACAGATTGTGTCGACTTTATAATAGTATTGTAAATGTGGACGACTCGGTTGATATTTTGTCGACTCCCTGCTCACCTTTCGTAGAGGCATTTTAAACACCTTAAAAACAAGAAACCTTTAAATCCTGATGGTGTTCGCATGTATGTTGTATCTTGTTTGTATTATTATATATTGTATTATGTTTTATCTCTTAAATGTTTCAAGTTCCCATATAATTGTCTTGTGTTTATACCTTGTTTTATTATATTATAAGTTTATTGCTTTTTATATATATTTAGCACATAAGATGTTTGGGGACAGATGTAATAAAATAAAAATAATACAATATTCTCGGAGCCCATCCTTACTTCCACCCCTAAACAGGTGGTCACTTAGAGTAGAGCCACCAGCTCTTGTTTCCGGACTTGAGGTGAATGGTGAAATACCACAGACACCTGAGTATCCCTTAAGTTGTTGGCATCCCATCATTGCAGGTGTCCGTGGGTGGGCGTGCGCACTCTACGATTCCCACCTCGATTGCCTTCTATATCATAAAACATAGGCTCAATTAAAATTAAAAAAAAAACAAATTAGGATAATACAGCTGGGGAATGAATCGTCCTAAACGATGAGGACATTGTTAAGACAGTGATCACGCTTAAAATGACAGTTAACCGAGTTCGTTGTGGTGTCAGACCGATCTAGGAACACATTGCCTTATTAAGATATATAAAACAAAATGATGGGGACCCTGGGTTACCACTTGTACCCCAGGGTCAGGGGCTTATTACAGGTGCTTATTATGGAATAACTGGTGATCCAAGAACTGGTGCTTTTCTCGCTCAGAGTATAAGCATCGCGATACAGCGAGGAAATGCTTCCAGCATTGTGGGTACTCTGCCACAGGGACCAAACTTTTTAAATTTGTTTTAATTTTATTGTAAGTAATATTAGTTAGGTTAAAATTAACAGTATACATATATGATAGTAACAATAATATATGATATGTCTAAATTTTGTATGTATTTGAGAATCATGATGCTGTTGCGGAACAAAAAATGATTGTCAACTCAGGTAGATACAGAAAAGGTAGGTATGTTATTCAGAAACGATGCACTATAAATGTGACAAAGCTTTGTTACCATCCTTTACATTTGTCATGTGGTTATAAAATTACCTTTGCGCTTTAACAGTTTGTTTTGTTATTTCTCATAAAATATGAGATTCTCTTAGATTTTTTTTATGTTGTATCGTTTTACTGTGTACATGTTGAATGAATACCGTGCCAAAAATTAGAAATCCATTGGGCGGAGTCTATTTTACTTTGAACTCCAATTGGTATGAAAGGCATTGTTTTGTTATATCTTGAGATTGCTATATTTATATTTTTTTCACATACGGGCGGTAAGTTTCTTATAAGGCTACTGTTATATATTTTATAGATCTTTTGCTGATCTACAGTGTTTTGGCTTCAGATTAATTGGGATACTTAGGCACACGAATGTCCTAAACGCTCTTACTAAGCCGCTGGTCTTATATCGGTAGAAACTTGTCATTAAAATTCAAGTTTAATAAATGAAGTCTACTCGTTTCTAAAAGGTAACAAATTCTTCATAATATTAAGAGGCTTCCAAACCAATTATAACACAATTTTGTATTAATTGTGTATTTTAAAAGAGCAGCTATCGAGTTTCTTGCCGGTTCTACTTGGTAGACTGCCTTCCGAACCGGTGGTAGTGTTAAAATTGACGATTCAAATGTGTCCTTATAAAGACTTTCTCGAATAGATATTTTGAGTTTACAGAAACCGCCAGGCGTACAAACACTCGACTTTAGTCGTTTCCACTGTTCGATGATCTTCTCTCTACGGTTGGGGATAACAAAGTTTTCAAGAAAAACCATTTTAATATTCATTAATTGAAAAAAATCTTCCTTATATTGTGAAGGTCGGTTGAAAACGGCTTCCTCATTGTAATAATCATTGCATCTAACGCATTAAGATAATTAAAAGTTAAATACGTAATATTATATAATAAACTATGTTATAAGAGAGACAACACACACTAATACACACACACACACAAACACTTAAATGCTCGTTCTTCACATAATATACTCCACTTGTTCATTGAGGGTTATATAAATATATTTTTTTATTTTTATATTTTATTGATCTTAGATATTTACAGTTGTATGTTTTAACCTTATTTTGGCTTTATTTTTAATCTATTTTTATTGTGTAAGCTTTTTTTGATAAGCTGTATAGGTTTAAGAAATAAAAAATAAAATACTTTGCTGATATTTGTCAGGTTTTATTTTCACAATTAGCTGTCGTCCATCTTTTATAATAATGACATGTCCGCACTTGTTTTTCTTTCAAAGACCACGTATTGAAATAACAAGGATGACATTTCACAGCGTAATAAACTTAATTCAACTTCTGTTTTTAAACTTTAGGACAATTAAATAATGCCTGAACTTACTTATTCTAGTTATTTTAATACTAATTGTTGTAGTTGCGCCGATAAATATTTTTATTACATTAAAAAAAGGTATGATTTTTCGCATAGTCTCAAATAATTTTTTTTTTTAAGTTGATACACATTAATTTATTATAGAAGAAACAAAATTAATTATTAAATAAACACAAAATATTCTTAATATTAACCTAACTCATATAAGTATTTTAAAACAAATTTAAAAAGTTTGGTCCCTGTGGCAGAGTAGCCACAATTCTGGCGCCATTTCCTCGCTGTATGGCGATACTTACACGCTGAGCAAGGAAAGCACCAGCTCTTGAATCACCGGAACTAACTACCAGGTGCTTACTTAATTCCTTTATGAGCGCCTGTGCAGCCCATGGTTCAAAAGTCTCTACCCCATAAGGAAGAAAAACAAAAAAAAAGGTTTTATTTAAAAAACTTTACAATTTTTTGGATAACGTTATACTAAAAAACAATAAAATTAAAAAAGTAGCGCTCTTTTTTATTAAATTAAAAAAAAAGTATTACTGGAGGCGCCGGGTATCGATCCCGGTACCTCTCACATGCTAAGCGAGCGCTCTACCATCTGAGCTACGCCCCCATATATTAGATTATCGAAAGTATAGATCTTATAGAAGTAAAACAAAACAACTTTCTACACAACTCGTCAAGGTTATCGAATGATTGCGAAGTTCCAATTCTATTGGCATTTACGCGTTCAATAAAGCGAATGGCTCTCAACGAATTATTCTAATTCGTAAATATTTATTACATTAACATATTTTAATATATGGAATGTATAAATTTTCATATAAACATAATTGGTTGCATGGAAGAGATAGCTTACTAGCGATGAGGCCGCCCGTTGCATGTATTAACATTGTTGAAATGCAATAAAGTGTGAATAAATAAATATCGCGTTCTTACAAATGAAGCTCAATGTTGTCGATGGTCATTTCTATCAAAGTCCAAGGAGTTTCGACTTTTGTTACCCTCTACTCTATGGCACATTTAAAATGCAAGAATTTGTTTATTGAAACCAGGATATTTATCAATCGCTTAGACATATATATCAAGTCGAATAAAATTACTAAAAACGAGAATATTTTTTTTATAAAAGAGGGGGCAAAGGAACAGGAGGCCGGAAGTCGCTGTCCATAGACACGTGGCTCGGAGCTCGTTCGCGTTGCCGGCCTTTTAAAGAGTGGTTCGTTTTTTACTCGAAGGACCCTAAGTCGTAATGGTTCAGAAATACCTCGGCGGTTATAACAAAATATCTAACAATTCTTTTATTAAGAGTATATTGCTTTGTGCGCCATCTATGATCTGCAAATACAGAGTGATTCACAAATATATATATATATATATATACCAGCTGAACCGGCAAACGTTGTTTTACCATATAAATTATTAAAAAAGTAGAAGTAATTGACTTTCACGGTATTTCGTTTACTACAAAATAAATTTAATTTATACTTGAGCCTCAATAACACGTGGTAGTCATGCTATTGAATTGTAGCTTGTATGACACGTTTGTCGGTTTACCATAGCAGTGCCATCTATTGATTTCTTACTCAATCCAGTCGAAAAGTATCGACATCCGTTAGAATCTTTTGGAGTTGACAGATAATTGCGACTGTCAATTAATTATATAGACAAATAATTTTCAAAAAAATAAAATTGCGACTATAATTAAAGATCTAAGCTATCCTATATCTCGAGTTGGACCAGACTGCTCACGGTGTGACAATTTCATTTAAAATCGGTTATGTACTTTAGGAATCCATCGGGGACAAAGATTTATATATATATATATATATATAACATTTGTCTATATAGGCCTTCAATCATCAGCGATATATATATAAGTTTCTATTAAAGAGAAAATTCACAACTGTCGCCCCCTATATTTTTATTTGGAAAACAATTGATTTACTGATTAAATACGTATTTAAGTTGGCCTTTTAAACTTATGCAGAGAGACACCTTTTTAACATAGCACTAAAAAGGTAAACTTTTTATCTATTTTGCATGTATATACAGAAGAAATAAAACAGTACGTGCAAATATTTATTTAGACAAAGAGATTAGTTTTCCTCCAGCAAAGCCACCACCACGGCACCCTTACCCACCGCATCACCCTGTTTTAAACCGGCAACCGTCGAGACAACACCGTCCCTGGGCGACCGGACCACATACTCCATCTTCATAGCTATCACCACAAACAGGGGCTGGCCTTTTACCACCTAAAAAACCACAATTTCCAATCAAACATAACTTGGACTAAATGCATGAAACCGCGTTGCTATGGCAACGTAATATTTCCCGAAGAAACCTTTCGCACACTCAATTGGCATGAGCGCCATCTATCGGGGAAAAGTAGTATACACTGCAATATCTTATTATTCTACGTTTCAACCCTATTTTGACCTTTTGTTTTTTTTGTGACCTTATTCTTCTGAATTAACAATCTAAGAATTTTATGTCTCCATAAAGTTGGCGGTTCAAAGGGCAACGTGTACGCCTCTATAACAACGAGCGATTTGTTTGTGTGTCAGTAAGGAAATTTAAAAAAAATAGTTAAAACAATGCTTTTTTATAAGTTATCTGACTATTTTGATGGTGAAAAAGTTTTGGCATGACTTTGCTTTTTTCAAATATGAGATAATTAAAAAAAAACGACCAATCCGAGTTTCTTTGCCTGCTCCGTCTCAGCTTGGTCGGGTACGAACAGGCGTACAATCACTTAGATTTCGAAATAGTCCTATGTGCCTTACTAAATAGATATTGAGCGGTGGAGTCTCTCATAATGTTTTGTTTTATGATAATCATTCTGCGAGAAAAATTGTGTGTGAATTATAGTAAAAATAAATAAACAAAACCTCGCACACTCACTCACACAGCAACACCATTGCACACACACTTAAATGCTCGTTCCTCAATACATATTCTCCACTTGTTCATATGTAATAAATATATATAATTTTATCTATTTTTTTCTGTTCGTGTTTTTTTGTTGTTATTCTTGTTTCTGATCTTGGATTTAATTTCCGGTTCTATGTTTTAACCTTATTTTGGCTTTGTTTTGTAATCTATTCTTTATTGTGTAAACTTTTTTGATATGCTGTATGTTAAGGTATGGTTTAAGAAATAAAATAACAACAAAGATACCGCATCTCCCGTGTTCACTAATATTTTCTCCAGAACACCAGGTGTTGGCGAACAGGCACTGTCGGACGATTGACTATCGCCTGCGCCGGCTTTACTCTGATACTTCGGGACGGGCAGTTGCACCACCGTCTGCCCATTCTGAAAATATTTGACAATTATTTACTTTCAAAGGATATAATTTACCTTTTAAAATAATAAATTAAAAAAAAACTCAATGCGAGAGAAACATGTGTTTTTTTTTATTTAGTCCCTAAATGCTGCCCTAAAACGATTGATGGCAGAGATAACGGCCATAGACAAACGCTAGAAGACTTACAGGTAGCCGGCCTTTAATTAAGAAATACAGTTCACTACCAGTCTCCAACGGTTAATCATTTTTTTTTTTTCTAATTTATTGAACATTAAAGCGTTTCAAATTTTATAAAATTACATTATTCAAAGGCCGGAAACGCATCCGATTATGACCTGGATATGTCCCTTACCTCGTCGTAAACGTGAATTTCCCGATCATACGTCAGAAAACCAACATCACATGTTTTATCATTGACTCTTGTGATCAGCCTGAGACCGTTGTGCGAAGGTCGCAAATGTCCTTCAGCCGGTGACCAATCACCGTCGTTCACACGTACCGTATACGTGTTGGGGACGCTCTCAAACTTCACCATAACTTTTACATCTGGAATTAAAAAAAAAAAATCAAAAATATATTTATAAATCGTCAATAGACAAAGTGTTATAATATGCTGACTCTACATTTACTGTCAGTTCCCAAATCGTGAGCGTACAGCGGATGAGAATTGGCGGGAAACTCGGCCAATTCTTTAGTCAGAGTGTAAAAAAAAGGTAGAAAAAAGCGTAGAAGAAGAAGCATAGTCTCCGTAGAAGCATAATGTTTAAAAAAGAGGATATCAAGCGTATATTTTCTGCACGGATGGCTTTTGAGAAAACTATTGGAATATATTCGCGGTTATAGCAAAATGGTTTTTGAAATGGTATTTACCGATTTATGGAAAACACAAGGAAACTAGGGATAAAAACTAACAGAAACCGACGTAACTCAAAATCACACAGTGACGCCAATAGACTACACTATACATGTGTACAAATTTCATCAAAAAATGTTCAGTGCTTTAGGTTTAGGATCGCGTAACAGACTTGGGAATAAAACAATTACAAGCCTCGGATTGCATCCATTCCCATACATGTCTTCGGAATATGGGTTTTGACAATTGACCCATTTGACACTTTTGTCAATTTTTAACTAAACTATTTGGTACTTATATATCTCATTGCATCATTATATATTATGCTTAATTATTGTCAGGATTATAAAACACATATAATTTGCATTATCAACCAAAACACAGTAATCATTGTCCTAACAGTTATATTTACTAAAAGTAACTGTTTAATAATATAAAAATATGTAAATATATATATATATATATATATATATATATATATATATATATATATATATTAATATACTCATGTTACATGTAATAAGACGATGTTATATAATGTATAGTATCTTTAAATATGATTATACATGAATTTATTAAAACCTCTTTTGTGAAATAAATTCATTGGAACCTCTTTTTTGGTTAAATGTTATTCCTTGATTGTACTTATGTAAAATTATTATTAAACAGTTACTTTTAGTAAATATAACTGTTAGGACAATGATTACTGTGTTTTGGTTGATAATGCAAATTATATGTGTTTTATAATCCTGACAATAATTAAGCATAATATATAATGATGCAATGAGATATATAAGTACCAAATAGTTTAGTTAAAAATTGACAAAAGTGTCAAATGGGTCAATTGTCAAAACCCATATTCCGAAGACATGTATGGGAATGGATGCAATCCGAGGCTTGTAATTGTTTTATTCCCAAGTCTGTTACGCGATCCTAAACCTAAAGCAATATATATATATATATATATATATATATATATATATATTGACAATCGCGTTCCGTAAGCTTTGTAACTAACCTTTGTCACCATACTTCAAATTGACAGTCTTCTGAAGCTGGTAATTCGGTCTCCACGATGATGGACTTACGGAGATACCCTTCCATGTATCGTTCGGTGAACTCTCCAATTGGGATTTTAATATCTGTGAAAAAGAATATTTGGATCCATGGGTTAGCACTCGAAGTGACCCGCCTGCTCGTTTGCCTCCAGTTACATAAAAAAATAACCACATGTCCAATTGGCGCCATCTCGTTGAAATTAAGCGAAACATATTTAAAAAAAATATCTATATTTGAAACGACTTTAAATATACTAAACATGTCATTTAGTTTACTTAACTGAATAAAATAAAATAATATTTTTTACCCGCAAAAAAAAAAACCTAAAGAAAAAAATACCCAAAGACACCCAAAGACAACAATTCAATAAAATTAAACAAAACATTAATAGCATTTTTATCACAGAAAATTAAAAAAAAAAACATACATATCCAAGAGCCGCTTGAACAGCTTTCTCGTCGGACAATTCCAGATCAGACTCCGGGAACAATTCGGCCTCGTGTTGAGGTATGAAGGCCGTGTGCACGTCGCCCTTAACGAACGCGCTCGCACCACTCAGACGTAAAAGGAAGTTGACGTTCGTCTCCAAGCCTGCCACCTGGAGGATCCTTTACGTTACACTGCCGGTTCCTAAGGTCGCAGAGCGGACGATAAGAATGGCAAGTGACTCCCCACCACTTTCGCTCACATTTCCCAAAAATACGTATTTAATGTGTCCACAAAATTTTTTTTACTTATTTATAGTCTGTGGTACGTCAAAATATGCAAATATTAGTCATTGTTACTGTCATTAAAGGCATAAAAAACCGCGTTTTTTTTAAAATGAATTAATAAAATTCAACTGAAAATTTGGCAAATGTCAAAACATGTCGTCACAATCAGCTGTTCGATGTCGGCCATCTTTATAACCCTGTTAAACTGGGGCCTGTATAACTTTAGAACAGTTTTGTGCTAAAATGCGTTTATGAATACAATTTTTTTTTAAATCCTTTTATCCTTACTTAAAGCCTTTTATGAATAATAAGAAGCTCACTCGTATTATTATCATATGTCTTTTTTGTATAATATATTTAGCACATGAGATGTAGTTTGCAAAAAAAAAATATTACGAACGGTACTAAATTTTCTATAAAACCTTACCTGGTACTCCGATAGCTTTCTTCGTGTTTTAGCCAAAGCTTCGTTTCTGTCACGACCCCATACAACGAGCTTCGCTATCATTGGATCGTAGTGTACAGACACTTGTTGTCCTTCTCGCACACCTGTCTCTATCTGAAAATTATTTCTTTTTTAGAAGAAGTGGCAAACGAGCAGGTGGCACACTGAGCATATAAGAGCAATGGATGGCCTTATCACTCACAGACAATTTTAAAAGAAATGGTCCCAAAAGGAAATACGGAGAGTTCACACAACGGCAGGCGGAACCGGGTTATAAATCTTGTATCTTGTGTTGTGTCTGTGTGTGCGTTACTTGTGTTTTATTAAAGTGGCTGTTGTTTAAATTGCTGTTCCAGTGTGTTGTTCATAACAGAACAATAATATTTATCATAAACCATACATTTTTAAAATTTCTTAAGAATATTTTAAATATCCATTTTATTGTTTATGTGTGTTTCTGTTGTTCTCATTATAACGTAAGTGTGTGCTCGTATTTCTCTATCCCCACGTTCGTTGAGGTTTGTAAATACAATCTCCATTTAAGCAATCTTTGGTGAATCACTCATAGAATAATACAATATTTTAAAAAAATACAAAATTATGAATTAAAAGTAAAGTAAAGTATGACTATTTTATTAGTTCTACATTCTTAATACTATAGGACACTAGAGTTACAAGTTATATATACAAAAGAGAGAAAAGGAGAATGTCAGAAAGTATAGTTACAAATGAGGAGGACGCTGGACCCTTGGATATCTCCTGTGTCGAGGGTGTCCAGTCTGGTCTGAGGTGGATTAAACGTACGTGTGATGTGTGTGTGTGATTGTGTGTTTGCGTACACGCTAAAAGTGAAGTGTGCGTTATGACATACCCGGACATTTTCCTCAGCGGTGGGCTGTGCGAGTCTATGTAGAGTTCCAGCCCTGGGCAGGAACCCTGCCCGTGGCTCCTCCGCGTATATCCTGCATTCCACTGCGTGACCTTTTCTAAGTATCTCTTCTTGGGTGAATGGCAATGGCTCACCAGATGCGATACGAAGCTGCCACTCGACCAAATCCGTACCTGTATATCGACTTTATAAGGTAAAGTGTGGTGTAGAATAGAATAGAAAGGATATATTGTATGACATGAGTTAAACCAGTCTATTAGAGGTTTACTTATTATCCTTGTCATTTTTTTTAGTAAAAGCGTTCTAATTTACCCGGGTTATGGGTGAATAGAATTGACAAGGGGGTTAATAGAAACAAATGGTATGTGTTAATCAATATTTCTTTATATATGTTCATTTATGTATTTTCGCGGATATTCCATACTTTACTATACACAATCGTAAATAACATCAAATATAGCGTTCATCCACATACGTAACATACCATATTAATATCAAGACAGTAATGAAAGTCATACAGGTATATGACATAAAAGTCAGACAGATCATAGATCAGTGTTTCTTAACGTGTGGCGTACGCCCCACTCGGGCAATTCAAAACATTCCTATACTATAAAGACTTTTATAATGGTAGAATATTTATTTGAAATAAGGTTTGAAAAAGGTTGGGGAAACACTGTCATAGATCATAGAAAATACCTAGTTAGTCACACAGATCACAGTTAATAGAAAATCCCTTGTTACACAGATCATAAATAATCCCTAGTCAGACAAATCATAGATTATAGAAAACCCCAAGTAACCTGTAATCATCTCCGTGATTGGATGCTCCACTTGCAGCCGCGTGTTCATCTCCATAAAGTGAAACTCGTGTGTCTGCCTATGAAGGATGAACTCCACAGTACCAGCTCCAACGTAGCCCACAGCCTTAGCAGCCTTCACGGCGGCATCACCTAACGACCGTCGTGTCTCTTCGGACAGACCTGGCTAAAATTAAAAAAAAAACCTATTTACGCACCTTAAAGGCCGGCAACGCACGGCTGACGCCTGATAAGCAATCAATAAGCTGATACTATCTCGAATTTAACAGCCCTATGTCCCGACGTGGGGATTTAGCACTAAGTAACGAACAATTGATTGTCATATGATTTTGATTTCCGATCGTATTTTTATATTTAATGTTTAAATTGTGTAAAGTTTCTAAGGCAAAGCGAAATTGTTTTTTATAATAAACCAAACATTTTAAACCCCTTCAGCTTTCACAAAACAGTGTAAATAAAACAATAAAACCTACATGCTTTCAAACAATGATAAAACTATTGTCTATGCCCTGACGAAATGTATATCAAACGACAATTTATTATTTAATTTTTTTTTTATAATTGAAATAACATCAAATAATCTTCATTCACAAGTAGACACACAGGTAGATTTCAATTGCCTATTTTTACACTACTACCGGTTCGAAAGGCAAGTCATCTACCGAGAAGAACCGGCAAGAAACTCGATAGCTGCTCTTTTAAAATAAACAATTAATACAAAATTGTGCTACTGACAATTAAAATAACAAAGCATTGTAAGGCTACTCAAGAAATTTTAATATGACAAACTCACAGCTGGTGCTTCTTCAATGATCTTTTGATGCCTCCGTTGCACTGAACAGTCCCTTTCAAATAGATGAACAGCATTACCATGCGTATCAGCGAACACCTGCAATTTTTAGAGTCTTATTTAACCAAAAGGCTGAGTAAAAATATACCACACCTGTGGATCAAAATCAAAAATATCTTTATTCACATAGTTAACTATGTATTTCATATTTATACACTTATGAATCTTATAAAAAATGTTGACTGCCATGTTCCCAAATAGGGCTTAGAGCGGACGAGATGAACTGACAAGAAACTCTCCGACAGTTGTAAAGCAACCACCATGCATCAGGGAATGACTGGTATATTATATAAAAACAATGCAAAATTAACCTTAACTAGCATCAGTGGGCATAGCAAAATTGGAGCACACATTTACGTTATAATGAGAACAATACAAACACACAGACAGTACACCGAGACTAAACCAGGAAAAATGATTAGCAAAACAAATTTAAGTCCGACCAGTCAACACAAGTAACATAATGTCTAGTCCACATCTACCCGAATGTAATTAAAAAAAAAAATTAAACAGCTCATTTAAATACCTGAACTTCAACATGTCTGGGATCGGTTATGTATTGCTCCAACAACATATTGTCATCACCAAACGATTTCAACGATTCCCTCTTCGCAGACTCCAATTGTGTCATGAACTCCGATTCATTCATTGCAACTCTCATACCCTGTCATACACACATATTAATTGGAAATTGAGAAACATAAGAAAAATAATTGCTATATTATTTAATATGGATTGCCAATGTGTGTGTGTGTATGTGTGTAAATCAAAAAACTAGTGTTCAGTGAATGCCTCGGATCAGGTGGCATAAAGCATAAGGTCAATGTATAAGAGTCTTCTGCACTCTAAGAATTAGGAAATCAAGTGCTTATTACAATTTATTGTTTTCATTATAAAATATAACCATAATTATATAGATTTTGCAATGTACTGTTGATATAATATATAGTTATTTCAAAAACGAATAATCACTTCAAAAAACACCACTACAGGTTTAAATATCTGCCTGAAGTATATGTGTGAATAAGCATTATATTAATAATCTTATATTATTTTGTGTAATTCAGTGAAGAAATGTCATCAGATGTTGTCAAATCTCTCACCTTTCCGCCACCACCTCTCACTGCTTTAATCATTAATGGGAAACCTATTCTCCGAGCCTCTGCTAATAACTTGTCAATGCCTTGATCATCACCGTGATAACCTTTTACTATGGGTACACCCGCTTTGGACATGATTGCTTTGGATGTACTAAAAATATAATTAATTATATATTTATTGGTCACACATATAAATTTGTGTTAATTTATATAAGTAGTAGTCAATATTTATTTAAAATGTATTAACTTTATCTTTGGAATTTGTAAAATCCTTTTCTAAAGCGTTATTATTTTAGGTACTCTTATAAAAAAAATGTGGGTCATCTGGAAGAGATTGCTTATTAGCGATAAGGTGGCCTGTTGCTTTTTTATGTACTAACATCTATTAACGTCATTTACTGCCACTGTTGAAGTGCAATAAAGTGTAAATAAAAAATCTTAGATCCATTTGCTCTAAAAGTGTTAGTTTTATTATTAAAGTTAAAAATTATTATCCTATTAGTTTAATAAATTAACATACCTTTTAATTCCCATATCTCTTATGGCTGAAGTTGGAGGTCCAATAAATATAATCCCTTCATTAGCACATCTCTCACAAAATTCCACATTTTCTGATAAGAATCCATAGCCAGGATGGACGGCTTGGCTCTTTGATTTCTTGGCTACTTCTAAGATTTTTTCTGCATTTAAATAACTTGCGCTCGAAGGTGCTGGCCCTATGTGGTATGCTTCATCAGCCTGTAACAGAAGACAGAATTCTAATTCTCTAGGAGGGCTGATATATGCATGTATTTGGTACTTCATAATGTGGTGTGTTAGTGTGTGCTACTTCTAAACTTAAATATTTTGCATGTATCTGTAAGTTTTTCTTAAATAAATAAATATCTAAACTGAAAATAGTATTGTATTTTATATGCACCATTTCAACATGCATAGCATGCTTATCAGCATCTGAGTATACAGCTACTGTTTGTATTCCTAATTTCTTTGCAGTTTTCATAACCCTGCAGGCAATTTCACCACGATTTGCTATTAAAACCTTGTTGATATGTTTTGCATTCCCATGATTTGATCGCCTTGCTATTTGAAGACATTTAAATTGCCTATAAACAAACAAAATATAATATAACATAAATAGCATAAACTAATGAAATATAGACTAAATGTGCTTATACACATTTTTTATTTATATTAACTTACCTAAGTAGAATAATTTTGTTAAAATACATTTTCTTAAAACCTTCAGTGGGTTGAATTCAGAATTTCTTTTAACTGTATTTATCAGAGTTTAATTTTTTTTTTGATAATATTATTTAATATTTTAAATTATAAGAAACATAATATACTGATAACGCATATAGTTATGCCGTTTGAATGTCTTGATGAAACTGACGTAGTTAAACATTTTATTCCTTATCAAATTCATGAATAAACATGATAACAGGCAAAAATGATAATTAATGGTAATTAGCATTCGTTTTAGTCTCATTTTTGTGGAATAACTGTTGACTGTTACAGTTAACAATTACCCAATAACAAAATTCATGAGATATTGAATTATTATAATAAACATGATCATTTTCTAAGAAGGTTTTTATGTTTGTTGTTACAATGTAGAAACCTGCAATGAGTTTCTACTTTCTTGTAGGCTTTAATTAGTAATTACAAATTGTCTATGATATATCTCTTGACACTGGTGTGTTAATGCAATTTTCATTGAAAATATCTTTCGGTCGCACGACTCGCCGTACTGTACCGTACTACACTAAGGCCGGTATTCCAAGTCGGCACTCAAATCAATGATCAACAGATTATTGATGGAGATCAAAATGGTCACTCAATCGGCTATCTTATTGTAAAACGTCGTTTGAGTGGCAATCAGTTGATTCTAGATTTAAGTCGAGATTTAATTTACAATCAACAAAGAGTTGCTCTGTGTTTGATTCGAGTTCTTCATAATTTTCTTATTTGTTCCAAACTATTTTATTTTGTATTTGGATTAACTTTAACATAATGGCAAGAAAACATTTAAATTTTAAAGAAGTAATAGGCCATTTATTCAATCATACTACTACTACTACCATTCAAAAATGGTGTGGAGAAGTATGAAGAGGCTACATGTTTATATTAAAAAGAGATAAAACACAAAGGAGAAAAAAGTTAGCTGCTATTACATGATACAAATGTAGAATCGACAGGAGAAAAATATCATATAATAGAACTTATATAATAGAAATATATAACGAGGAGAGAGAGAGTTCCTCTATAGGGCTACCGCCAACCTCACTACTCTGTAGGGTTATTTTTGAAAGGCGTAGGTAGCATCAGCATTGCCAACATCACGATTGAGTCGGTCACAATAACCACTTATTTAAAGAAACACTTCACTGATAGTTTCCAAGATTTATATTTCACTATTTGAAGAGAGGTCCGTTCCGTACAACGGCCTGAGCGCGACTGTGTCGTGCGGTTACAATGCGACCCTATTTATAGTGTTCTAGCACTTGTTTACAAAGACGTCGTATTGAAATAATAAAGATGACATTGCACAGAGTAACAGACGTAAAGTATTCAACTTATGTGTTTAAACTTATTTTAGGACAATTAAATGACTAATTGTTGTAGTTGCGCCGATATATATATACAAATTTCAAGGAGAAGAACTAATAGCCGAGTTGGCACAAACATTGTGCAATATTTATATATGAGTATTTTAATCTAGGAGACAAAATAGATACCTAATTTTTATGCTGGCACCATATTGTTTATTTGATAATGTATTTGTTTTTAATAAAGATATCCTCAGTTTGTAAAATGTTTTTCTATCTATCCTAATTCTTAATTAATTTTAGAAAATTGTTTTTGAAATGTACGTATGTAACATAGTATACATTTTCTGTATTTAAAATTTATTTGAATCTTGAAAATTAAGCAAATAGCGACTAAGATTTATTAGTATTGAGTAAAGGAGTGATTCATTCTATATTCGAATTACAATAAAACAGTTTTGATATATAAACATTGCTTTTTTTTATTGATAAGAGAACGGAGCAAATAGCATTCAAATAAAGAGTATCACTATTTATAGTACCACATTATCTGCCATAATACTAATTTTGTCATCCTGCAGCATGCCTCTATTATATATGCCTTTTCGTAAGCAACAAAACTTTATTTTCTTTCATTTCATTTGAGACATTTCATACATCCAATTTTGATTGTCAAATGTTTGTACAATATTTTTCTACACTTCAGAGTCACTTGATGAAGAGTGAATTGTAGTTAATAGATAATGGGCACCCACTATGATTAATTTCAGTAACTTAATACCTTGTAGGTCAATCCTGAAATAATATTAAAGATGAAAATGAAAATTATCTATGTTCAGATATAATTGTTTTAATTTAAGTGCACTATCAATAATCCTTGTAATTATGATGTTTTCTTTGCTCTGAAATCGTAATTATCTAAAATAACAACTTCTACAGAAAATTTTATCAGATCCCTATTTATCCTTTTCAGAATTATATAAGATATTGTGTTTGTTATGATCAAATATTTCAAAGATGCAATGAATTTATTATGTATTATTTTAGAAAAGGAATCAAGAATAATAAAGCTTTCTTAACTTACTTGAAAATGTGCAGAATTAGCACTTCATGTGGTACTAGTAGTCCCCAAAAAATATTTATAGTTATTTATAAAATACAATAGATATTTGTAATATAAACTTAACAAAAATATCGAGAAAACTAGAAATACAACAATTTTGCACAGGCGATCACCACTTAAGCCACCAATTTACCAGACTCAATTAAATCTGTTCATAAGCATAGATCTCCACTTGATTGGCGTTTAAGAATAAGGCGGAGCGTCGATTTTTTTGCCAATCAAGAAGCAATTGATTGACGACTTGGAATACAAGCCTTAGGGTGGACGAAACATACTTTTTAATTCACGTAGAGAATGGCTATCTTCAAAAATATTAATATACTCTGTTGTACAAAACGTCATATTTTTAACGTTGAATTTTAAATTTATGAGGGAGATTTCAAAATATTTTAATTTTAAACGAAAATGTTAAACAAGTTTAAAAGTTTTATTGGTCTTAGGTTGTGTTTGCTGAACAGAATGTATTTTTAGTAATGTTGTAGACAATAAGAACGTAAAAACATGGGTATTAAAGGTTTATGGAACGTTTTATCACCTTATTTTGAAAAGAAGTCACTTCATGAGGTGTGTAATTAAATGGATATGACCGATTAATTAGAATTTTTCTTTTATTTAATTCTTATCTTATTCAGATAAGAGGTGAAACAGTGGCTGTGGATCTGGCTGGTTGGGTATGTGATAGTCAAAATGTAACAGATTTTTACATACAGCCTAAATTATATTTAAGGTAATTAATATTAAACACGCACAAACTTTATTAATTATTATCATGGGTTTTTTATTATTATTTAATGGATTTTCAGAAATTTGTTTTTTCGCACAATCTATCTATTATTATCGGACATAAATCCAATTTTTGTACTTGAGGGAGATGCTCCGGAGTTGAAGAGAGATGTAATGGCGGCTAGAAATAATATTCAGTTTTGTGGTGCTGCACCAAAATCTCAAGCTAAGAGCCACGCTCCAAGTGTGTCCAGAAAAAGATTTAAGGGTGTTTTAAAAGAGGTATACAAATTATTGAAGTAACATTTTCATTGAACTCTCTAGAATTGGAATGCTAGAAACCAGAAGTGTTGTTTATAATAGATACATTCTACACTTCAATACATTTGCTGAATTGATTTGATACATTAAATATATTTAAAATACCAAGCTAACATTTGTTTTAAGAATATTGTACTAATTAATTTACCATAGAAATTTATTTGGCAAATTTATTCAGCCTTCTGCAAGTGCTTTTTATTTCTAATTTATTGTTGTAGTGTGAAACTTTACTCCGGAGTATGGGCGTGAGATGTGTAAAAGGACCAGGCGAAGCTGAAGCCACCTGCGCCAGTCTAAATTCTAAAGGGGTATTATAACTAGTGTAATAGTAGTTATTTTGCATCTATTACTAAGTGTATGTATGTTAATGAGTTATAAAAAAATAATTTAAATCAATAACTCTTCTTTTGTTGAACAGATGACAGAAATATGTTACCCAAATATGTTGTTTAAATTAATGTTAATTACATATATTTTAATTGATTACATAGCTGGTTGACGCGGTAGTGTCACAAGATTCAGACTGCTTCGCATATGGGGCGCGACGAGTTTACCGTAACTTTAGCGTTTCCAGCTCGGCTGGTGGTGGGGCCATGCAGGGCTCGGTGGATTGCTATGATGCAGAGAAAATGTATCAAGCTAATGGTGTGTTACTAGTGTTATTTTTGTCTCTTTTCCTGTCTAATGTAATTAGTGTGTATGTATGTGACATTTTGCATATATTCTGTTTTAGAACTAAGAAAAAGAATTTGCTCTCAATAAAAGGAACTGTGGTATTCAATTGTAGGATTCGGTCGTAAAAAGATGATAGCATTGGCCCTACTTTGCGGGTGTGACTACGGAGTTGGTGCTTGTGGGTCATCAATCAACACGGCGGTGTCTTTTCTTCACACTGTCAACGATCAGGATATTATACCCAGGTAATATAAAACTTTGACATCTTTATTTGATAAGATTTGTTTTATTTTGATGCACACACATGCCTTGTGTGATTTTGTCCAGTTTCATTGTTAGCTATGTTTGTATGTGTGTTGGTGTGTCGAAAAATTTATAACCGGTGTGTTGCCGGCCTTTCAGATGCTTCTGGCCAAAGGTTAACAAATCAAAGTTTGTAAGTAGAGTAAAGTACTGTTAGCTGTGGACCCTTTTTTGAAATAGATCTACATTGATTCATATTATTTTCTTCTAGTTTTTAAATCACCCAGTATGTTTAAGGATGTCAAAAGGTGCAGCGTTCTGTAATACCATGGCAGACGAGATCTTCTTGCTTAATGACTTGTTAATTTGCCGGTTTTCAGACTTTTATCGTGGGTGACTGATACCCAGGTGTACGAACAGCGTGCACGTTGGGCGGCACAGGCGGGACGTTGTGACAAGTGCGGGCACGTCGGCCGGACGCATCTTAAAAATGGCTGTCCTATGTGTAACACGCACCGTGGCTGCGACGATTTGGGACATAAGTAAGTACTGGCTGTTTGGGAAGACATACTAGAGCTTGTCCCCTCCAAAGGTAAATTGGGGGGGGTGGAGGTCGAGACGAACATAGAACATGTAATGGCTGATATATCTAAGGATAACAAAATGTATCATGCTATGCGTAATTTTAACTTTCTTTTGTTTTCATGATGAAATAAATAAAGAAATAGATGAAAAAAAAACATATTAAGTATTATATAGTAAGCTGTTATTACATTTTATTATGGCCGACCCAGAATTTATCCCATGTGTGTTTGGGGACCATGTCGTCCCAGTTACACGCTGCCATACCACCCCAGCCCTGCCACTCAGGCTGGTAGCTCTTCAGCTCACACCATAGTGTACCTTTATCACTACATCACTATACACTGTAATATCACTACTCTTAATATGTTTTTGTTGCACTATCCTCGATGTGTCAATTGTCGATGCCTGTTATTTTTTTAATGTACGTTAAAAAATAGAAAAAAACGTTCTGTTTTTTTTGGTGCCTGTAGAAAAGTCATAGACAATAATAAATTCCAGGGCAAAAGTGTCGCAATTGAAACGGGAGTTGTCGTTGCGCGATCGTGCGCTGTCTTGTGGGAAGCCGTTCCCAGAACCGATCATCATGAAGGAGTTTCTTGATGATGCACCGGATGTGGATCTTGGTGTATCGCCTCAGCCCAGTTTAATACAATTTGTGGTATGTATTGAGAAATGTATTAATAATAACAAAATCATCAATTACTAAGAAAACAAAAAACAACAGGGCGGCCTGATCGTTTTTAAGTGATCTCTTTCGGGCAACGAAGGAGGTAAGAATCTAGAATAAGATGGTTGTTATTATAGTGTATCTCAAACTCTCTATTATAAGAAGGGTCATTTCAATTTTACCGTTTTGAAACAGTAAATTGAGGTTTATTTTATAGAAAATAATGTCGAACAAATTGGATTGGACGGAGCGATATTGCGTGGAGAAGTTTCTGCCATTACTGACGAAGTGGCATTTGCAAGTGTCTGTGCCGTGTACAACTATTAAACCGATTAGGATTAAGAAGAAAAGGAATCCTAGAGGTAAGAGAGAGAGTGAAATTATACGGACCGAAGGACCAAATTGCCAAGATCGAGTTTATACATTAAAATTTATTAACTCCCCATAAAATCTTTTGAATATCTCCTTCGAAAGTATTTATTGTCCGTAATATAGATATTTTTAGATTAAAATTCGCTTATTTTCCTGTTGTTTTTTTATATTCTTGCACCAGTCCAATTGTATTATAAGTATCCTTTTATGTTGCTGGTTGCCTGGACGATAAGCCCGCCTGTGCTCTTATACGTATTAACATCATCTACCTGTACTGTTTTATTGCAACAAGGTGTGAATAAATGAAATATATTTAGTGTACAGGTGTGTAATGGACGGTGTCTCCATTTAAGCAATGAATTGCTTTAATGTAAAAAAACATACAAAATTATATATAACGAAACAAGTATCTCCGTAGGGTTCTTGTGAGGCTTTGCATTGCCTACTTCACGATTACCACTCATTATTAAAACAACACTTCGCTGACACGAAATAATAAGGATGAAAGTGTTCAAAGTTATTGCAGGACAATGAAATGATGCCAGAATTAGAATTAGAAAAAAATAAAAAAAAACAGATGTTGGCCGATCCTCAGACCTACTCAATATGCTCAAAACTTCAGGAGAATCGGTCGCAAATTCTCTTACTCTTATCTTTATTCGTTAAGGTACATGGGACCAATTTGAATCGTCTCAAATCCAAGTGAGGAGAAGCAGGCGAGAAACTCGGCTTGGTTGATTTTCTCCACATGATCATTGTATAGTGACATTAAGAACAGAGTTCTTTCCAGGTTTGCCCAGCTACGAAGTTGTATGGAGCGATGTCAATGCGCAATATGAGACCTTAATTCCCGATGAACAATTAAAAGGTGAGTGGCACACACTCGCACATACACTGACTGATTTAAGATATTTTAACTATTAATAATAAAATATAAATGATTTTATATCTAATATAAAAAATAGATGGTTTTTTTTAATTTTATTTTTTGGCAAAACGACGTTTGTCGGGATCAGCTAGTAATAAATATAATAAATTTGAGAATTAACGTTTGGCATTTTTTTAATAGTTCATTAAAATGCATATTCCAGATGGTGAAGAGATGTCAGATATATGGACGACTGTTGAAAGGCAAGAATTGATGAAACAATTTTATCCAGAAATAGTTGAAGCATACGAGGATGCCGTTAAAAAGCCAAAAGCGAAGAAGATAAGAGAAAAGAAAACGAAGCCGAGTCGAAAGCAAAAACGAATCGAGCTAACTTTAAATGATTCAATGAAAAATTTGAGTTTGTCTAATAGTAAATTGAACTTGAGCGTGAGTATTAATAAATTGAAAAGGAAAATGAGGGGTAACGCAAAAGGCACGATTGAAAACTATCTGAAGAAGAGGAAATCAGCTAGACAGGAAGAGTGTAGAGAGAGAATATCAAGAGATATCTATAGGATTGGTGATAGAAATAGTTTATTGGATACAGAGAGTGATTTATCCGGTATAATTGATGATATAGTGTCCAGGGCACCATCTCACACGACGGCCAGAGTGAACAACAATTATGTGAGGCTGGTGTTCCAGAAGAGGATGGAGACGTGCTCCACACCCAAAAACAGCCCACGCAAGTGTGTCGCCAATGCAAGTTTCTTTTTTGACAAACTAATTGAAAGGGACGCTGTTGAAATGTCATTGGATCGTGATTAAATTTCGCCTTACAGACGAAATGGATCATGCCTGTAGTGATTTGAATCAGGTCTAAGTTCTCTGTTATCTCTATTATCATTGGCAGATTGACCTATTTTTTGGTACATGAAGAATTATTCAAGTTTTTGATTCGGTGTGTGTGGCACGCCTTAATTGAACCCACCAAAACAATATAAACTAGTACAAGGTTGTTATTTCTTAATATTGGAACAGATTTGACACGACCACTATCCACAGACAAAAAATTAAATGAATCTATGCTTTTTACTAGTTATTAATTATGGTGAACTGTAATTATAAATACCATTTATAAGAAAAATACTTTATTTCTCAATAATTGTTATAGTGTAGAAAAATATTGTTATAAATTAAAAATGCATACTAATGGTGGACATGAATATATAATTGTATTATTTGCTCTGAGCTTAAGTACATAGATAAAATATTTTTCATAGATTACAGATTAAAGCTTATGGCTTTAGCTACCTTTTTAAAACTAGTTACTCGACCTTTGAAAAGAGTATTTGTACATGAGAAATGTCAGATATCGTTTTATTATCTAGTTTACAAGCAGTACTGGGTTAGCCCAGCACGATCCGATATTGCTATAACTTTGCAAAAACACTATCCGATATTACTATAAATTTTCAAAAGCACGATACGATATTAATATCTCTATACTAAAAGTCTATCCGATATTACTATAACTTTGAAAATACACTATCCGATATTGATATCTTGGCAAAAATACGATCCGATATTGCTATCTTTGCAAATACACTATCCGATATTGATATACTGTCTCTTTTCAAAGGGCGATCACACTTCAATTATTGTGACATTTTGCGTTCCAGCTGCTCGGCGATTGCTTGCAAGAAGTCTTCCGTGTGCAAATACATGCCCTCCTTGGTGTTGGCTAAGCCGTGGATGCAGATGACCAAGTCCTTTGTCATTTTGCCGCTGTCGATGCATTCCACGCATGCCTGTTGATTAAGAAAATATTAACAAGACAATTTCATTACCTATAGAACCATCAGGACTCTTGTTTATTTATTTGGTAACAATGGATCATTATTAAAATAAATCGCACTTTCTAAAAGCTAATTAATAATTGTTATTTAAAGAAGTTGAATAAGATGGGGAATGTCGTCGGTAGAAGGAAGAGTTCGTGGATGCGAGAATGGACCGGTATAGCTACGGAGCTATTCCGCAGAAGGATAAAGATGCTGCCGGGAAGCTGATTGCCAACCTTAACTTGTTGGAGAGGCACTCTTGGAAGATGAAGTGAGAGGTTTGCCACGTGACAGAGTGTTGTTTAACCTTCATAAATTTATTTTAGTCATGTAAATATATTTATTTATTAACAATGTCAGGTGCTTGAAAGTTGATAAGTAAAAAAATCCACAAATGTGTTGTATATACCTCTTCCAAAGCCACCGCGAACTTCTCCAACTCGGGTGTACCGTCCAGCTTGGCGCGATGAATCAGCCCCCTGGTCCAGGCGTAAATGGATGCGACGGGATTCGTCGAGGTGGGTTTGCCCTGCTGGTGCATGCGGTAATGGCGGGTGACGGTTCCATGTGCTGCTTCGGACTCCACGGTTTTGCCGTCGGGACACATGAGCACTGATGTCATCATGCCGAGGGAGCCGTAACCCTGTTATTATAAATATTTATGTGAAGATAATATCTATGTTCAATATTATCTTATATTTGTTTTTTTTATAGAAAGGAGCAAACGAGCAGGAGGACCACCATAAAGGTGAGGTCGCCGCCCATAGACACTCACGTGGCTGGGAGCTCGTGAGTGTGTTGCCGGCCTTTTAGGTAGTGGTACGCTTTTGTCTTGATGGACCCTAAGTGACAATGGTTCGGAAATACCATGGCACCAGCTGGTTCTATAACGTGGTGGTGCGTGGTAAAAAAATGTCTCACGAGACACGCAGTGGTGTAACGACAGACATTGACGTGATACGAAACCTGAGCAACAACATCGGACTGCACGTCCCCGTCGTAGTTCTTGCAGGCCCAGACGAATCCACCGGAGCCCTTGATGACTTGGGCAACCATGTCATCGATGAGACGATGCTCATACCAGATCTTGGCATCGTCGAACTGCTTTTTGTATGTGCTGCAATACAAAAAAAATAGTCCAGGTTTATCTATTGCCACATATATCTGCCTGAAAGACCGTTACGTATTAATTTCTATCGATTTTTTTTAAATGTGTATAAATTAAAAAAAGATGTACCTGTCAAATACTTCTTGGAAGATGTCCTTGAAGCGACCATCGTAGCGTTTTAAGATGGTATTCTTCGTAGACAAATATAAAGGCCACTTCTTTTGTAAGGCCACCTGTCAAACATATTTAACTCGTTACGAAAATGTGTAAAATACAGCCTTTCAAACGATTGCGGATACCAGACACGCATGGATTGGGTCATTGAACAGATGCGTTTCCGGCCTTTAACTGACCCGACAGTTAATTTAGTGAGGATTTAAATTTTTTAACGTTAAAAGAAAGTTATTGATTCTACGATCACGTCAATCATACGTTAGTAACGGAAATCCGCCATTTTGGATCTACTTTTTTTTTTCAAGAAATAAGTAGCAAACTAGATATCGCTACCAACGTTACCGACGTGAAGTTTCCCTGTGGTAGTACTTCTGAGGAACTGGAGTGGGATTGGAGAAGAACGCGGAATATAAGAAAAACGATATATGTATAATAATATTAATGTGACAATGACAGATTTCATTTTATTAATTAAGAAATCTTAGATAGCGCCCAGGATGATACACAACATTAACCTTAAAATATTATATGGAGCCTACTATTGGGTACAAAGTTTATGTACACTTGTAGCTTGGCCCAAGCCCCATCTGAATCCCTGACAAAATGTTACTCTCACTATTAAATGCTTACTTGAAAACTGGAATGGGCGAAGGCAAGAATAGATTCATCTGTGTTATACATTCCCATAGCGATGCCGGGAACTTTGAAATCATACAGCAGTTGTTTCGTTACTGTACCGTCTGCTGCCGTGTAGACCATTTCCACCTGGAAGAAAATTAAACTTCAAAAGTCCTCATCCTACGACACATACTGAGTTAAGATAATAATGCCACTGTCCGGCCCGAAGGACCAAATGTTTAAGAGATGTTATTATAGATACATTTTGTAAATTAGTTTCAGTCTTAACTAGGTTCGGGTTAGTTAAGCATACTTTTCTGTTTTTGTTTTCATTGTATATTCATTGATTTTTCTTGTGTCTTTTCTTTTTATTTGTAATATAAATGTACGTACTTATACAAAAATACTCTCTCTTACTAATTTTTGACCGTTATGGTCAAGTTCAAAACAAATTTACACAGCATTAATATTACTGGCGTGGTTTAAATACAAAAGGAATTGGTAAAATCGGTATATAAAGTTCTGGTAAAATTTTATACGAATTTTCATCAAATATTTCAACCCGTCCCTAAAGGGACATCTACCTCCATATCAAATTCCATTGAAATCGGTTCAGTAGTTTAAGCGTACCTAAAAGCGTAACATACACTTTATAATATTAGCATGGATTTAACCTAAGCTTGTTTTTATAACAGAATACAAACAATCTGTGGATCTTTTGGTACACTTGAAGACTCACCTTTCCAGGCTTGGAAACAACAAAATCCTGTGCCTTGTACTGGTCTCCATGAGCGTGACGACCGATCACAATACCCTTGCTCCAACCCGGCACCACGCGAGGTATGCTCTTGCAAATTATGGGTTCACGGAACACGGTACCACCGAGGATATTACGTATAGTACCATTTGGACTCAGCCACATCTTCTTTAATTTAAACTCTAAAAAAGTTGGATCATTATTTTAAATCGGGCAGAAAGAAGATGGATGAAGCGATGGAGAATTACTGTGGTTGCCCTCTGAACCATCTAGAGGACATAGGTTCATAAAGAAATGTTGGTCAGACAGTGCGTTCTTTCCAGACACCGATTTTTATTTTTTTATACAAGACGGGGCAAACGAGCATGAGGCCCACCATAAAGGTGAAGTCGCCGCCCATAGACACTCACGTGTCTAGGAGCTCGTGAGTGCGTTGCCGGCCTATAAAGGCAACTTGGGAAATGGAGGGGGAGGACAAGAGGACGGGGGAGGGGAAAGCATGGGCACCGGAAGATCTAAATCACCAAACGAAACTCAAGTACAAAATGAACAAAGTCCAATTGCGTCACTTTACGCCGGTTTTCTGTGAGAGAGTGGTATTTCTCCGGGCGTGCCTGCCCATTCGGCTGAAACTCTAAGTAACAGCATGGCACTCCCACTCAAAATTTAATAAAATACTATTTCATCAAAGGTTCTTCTAATATACCTTCAACGCGTTGTTCATCCGGCGTAATAGTTGCACACTTGATACCAACATTATGTTTTAGAATCGCGTGCGCAGCATCGATCGTCACTTGATCGTTTGTCGCGTCACGATGTGGTAAGCCCAAGTCGTAGTATAGGCAATCCAACTGAAAAATACTTAGGATTTATTACTAAATCACGTGGGTTGGAACAGATCGCTTATTAGCAATAAGGCCCGTTGCTAGTATATGTACTGACTGTTAACATTATTTGATTCTACAATTATATAGGCGAACGTGCAAGCAATCATTTCAGTGAATAGTAAGATAACTTTATAGAATAGTAAGAAAACTTAAATAAACTAACTAAAAATGTTTAGTAATAAGCGTAACTTAGCTGGTGCTTTTCTCACTCACAGACTGTGGACAAGGACCAAACTTTCAAAAATTATTTAGTGTTTTAGAATTATTATTATACATATTTTTAGTATTTAAGTTATTTTAAAGTACTATTAACTAATTATGTGTATATAAAAATGTTGGTATTCATGTTACAAGTGACGCGGAGCCTGGATATTTCCTTAGTTTTTGGTGTCCGGTCTCTTCCGAGGTGTACAATAATATTAGAGTAGGATAATTTGTGTGTGAACGTTTGTTATATATACAGACTGTGTTACAGACAGACAAACCCTTAACGTATATTTGCAAAAGTTCGAATAGTTGCCTGTGAAATCTTAAAAGTGTATTTAGATGTAGAATTAAAATTCATGCAATCATACGTGGTAAACTTCGCAGCTGTTTAGTCAATTGTCAAAATAACTCACGTTATATGCGTGGGTTGAAAAAGTTCAAACATTTGCTCCATTAAGCTACTGATAAGTGACCTGATAATGTATCTTGCATTGATAACACAAGTTAGGCATTCTTACGTATTGTACTCTATTATAAGTATTTAATCCAACTTGGAATTTATTCCCTTTATACTAGACTTTTTAGGAAGTAAATGCCAGTCAGTACCGGTGAGCCAAGAGCTGGTTTCTCGCTCAGCGTATAAGCATCGCGATACAGCGAGGAATATGGTATTAGCATTATGGGTACTCTCCAAAACTTTTTAAATTTGTTTAGTTTTGTATTGTTTATTTATAATTTTTATTGTTTAAGTTTTTCTACAATAGGATTATTGTTGTAAAATAAAATACTAATAATTTGGTATAAGTACTAAGTGTATTAGTAATAAACATAATCATAAATTAGTTCATAAACTATTATCCAGTCGATAAACTGGTTCAATCCGCAGTTAAAAATATTAACTTGTGGTAAACAACACGATACTAATTACTACGTCAGCTTCCGCTGCCATCTAAATTAATAAAAGTAGTTGTGAACAGGTCATAATGCAAAATTATTTGTTCATTTATTATTGTTAACTGTCACTAAAACTCAACACGGATCAAATAACTACTTAATATGGCGGCTTCACAGGTATTGATGTATTTAAAACACGTTTCCAGACACCGTTATTGGCCGTTGCAGTTGATTTTAAATCATATATCATTCTATTTATATCGTTTCCCCGTTGTATTAGTGATACCTTTTTGGTTATTTTATATCTATGGCGGTCTGAGAAGATACCCATAACAAACTCGCGTGTTAATTGTCATATGTTAGAACCGACTGTTTTAAAGATATCCGTTATTATAGATATTGCCGGGGTAAATTAATAACATAATTACCGAAAATTGGACTTGCAATATGATACATACAAAAATATATTATTGTTTCAATATCTGTTTAAAAAATATATTTTGTGAAGGTTGATGACCTCAATGACCGCAAGGATAAAATTGGTAATACCAGTTTTTGAACGTTTAAAAGATTTAACATACATATGTATGTTATATAATATAGCAGTTAATCACTATGTAAAACAATATCTAAAGTGGTCACCTAAGAATTATGTTTATGCATACATTTTTGTGGAGAATAATAAAATATCACATAAAATGCGTAATCTACCTCTAGTTTATCTACTAATCTTCAGAAATGCTGTCTGTGTTACATGCCCACATTAGATATAAGCATAATTATAATAAGATACAACTCTTTATTGTTTATTCCCCACTGACAACCCCTACCACAAATTCTATCCTTTCAATACGTTATCCTTTCCACTCCACAAGCATTTCTGATCCAACTTCCAAAGACATACATTGTAAATACTATTAAGAACAGACCTAATAAAGTGTTTTTGTAAAAACTCTCAAGTGTTGTCACTGCCCGTAACATCTGTTTTGAACTAAGCTTGATATTATTATTGATTACGAATCCGTCACGGTCACTCTATATAATAGTAAACGACGACTTTGATGAATATAATTAAGAAAGTTTAAGATTTACGTCTAATTTTTAGGTTATTGTTTTTAATTTAAAAAAAAAACCACAAAAGTCAATCAAAAAAGTTTTAAAGTTTCGACAATTTCAATCGCGACATAGACACACAAGTCACTGTGTGTCTGTCAAACTGTCAAAAAATCTAATACACTAAATCATATTATTAGTCCTAGGAACGTAAAGCTTATTTAGCCTTGTTTATTAAGCTTGAATAATTTCTAAAAAACACACAATTATATTTGTTGTTTGCAAACGCGTCGCGACCGGATCAATTAACTTTTATTATCTTAAATGGCTTCAATGAACTAGCTTATTGGACACAAATACACATATTTGTAATATAAAACCTTTCAGACTTTTGACCTTATTAGAAAAATATTGTTGTTACCATAGTTACCACTTCTTACAGACAATTCAAATCTAGTATTGTTAAGTGAATATAACAAATAGATGACGTTATTTTATTATTGAAACTCAAAGTATTGCTCAAATTATGTAGGTTGTCTGGAAGAGGTCACATAAGGCAGCCCGTTGCTCTTATATGTACGAACATCTATTAACGTCATTTACTTCTACTGTTTAAGTGCAATAAAGTGTGAATAAATATATATTCAAATATTATTATTATTTATTCAAATGTACTCATAGTAAAATGCCAATAGAAATTATAAACACAATTGCTTACTTAATGAATCAAACATTCAGATTTATTGAATGGTAAGCTTCTTTTTACAGAACTGTTCTTCGGTTGATACAAGTTAGTTAAAGTTATGGTACATATTATTATTTCAAATTTTTAATTCTTATTCTTAATTTAATGTATGTTGTGTTTTGTTATTTATATACTTTGCACCTGTCAAATTGTATTTTATGTATTCTTTTATTTTGTGGGTTGCCTGGAAGGAATCGCTTATAAGCAATAAGGCCGCCCGTTTCTCTTATATGTATTAACATCTTCTACTTCTATGTAGTGTTTAAGTGCAATAAAGTGTAAATTAATAAATATTATATACACAGTAACATTATTCATGTGTAAAACATTGTAACGATTATAACAGAAAGTCTATTGTAAAGACCATTGAACTGACATGATAGTCACTTCTTTTTTGTGACACTCACAACAGTTACCAATTTTATTATGAATGTTGTAAGGTATAACTTTACCTGTTCAAATATTTTCCTTAAATGAAACTTGAATTCAAGTTCAATCTGAACAGTATAAAAATATAATTACTCACTTTCACATATGGAAATATTAATTTCTCCTTAATTTTTTCCCAAATGATACGGGTCATTTCATCTCCGTCCATTTCCACCACAGGCTTCGATGCCACCACTCGTTTGGCTGTTCCATCTTAAAAGCATTATTTATTTATAAAATATATTAGTATAAATGTTACCTTAAGGTTAACACACATTGCAATGCATACATACAGTAAGGCATTAATTAAAGCTCACATAAAATGTTTCTGATATCTTTAACAGATTGACAAAATAAATTAAGATTAATTAAGTGGTTTAGGCACATTTACAAGTCGCGAATGAGAGAAATTAATAAAAAGTTCTATCAATCTAAATAAATAATTTATATATTTAATGTACCTAATGTGTACTAAGACTTGCTATCTATTGTAAATAAATTTTATCAGTGGATAATTTTATATATAATAACTATTATTTCTTATATAATATTGGTCTGTCTAGAGTCCAAATTCTACATAATATTATTTATCTTTAACCATTGATTGACGCAACAACCATAATATTTATAAAAAGTACTTTTTTTAAAAATGAATTACGTCTAAAACTAGATTTTTCTTTAAATTATAAGAATAATTACTTACAGTTTCTTGTGGAGTGAATTTGTTCTGTGAGCGACTTAAGAAACTTTCTCCCATTGACAGCCATAGTGAATAAATCGCTAGTCTAGTTCTGACTTTAGGTGGTAACTAACGATTTAAAAAAAAATAAGCTTCCTATCTAATCAGTCTGTGATTTACGCTATAATTAACTTGGTGTGCACTGAAGTTGTGCACAAAACAGCTAAATGTGTACGTGTCTGCCTACTTTATTTATATTTTAATGCATGATTGTCAAAGACTAGGTAAAAACAGATCGTACCACAACATTCTTCACAATTATATTTATCCATTCATTTCATTACGATATTTATTATTTGTGCTCAAATGAAGGCCATTACGAAGCATTTTTTAAAAGTAAAATTGACATCAAATCGTTCCTGTTTTCTCGTAAAGCAATGTGTAAGCGTTGTCATACAAACATAGATCCAAACTTCGAAAATACGAAGTATTAACGTATGTGTGACGTAGTATTAACGTTTTCCCTTAGTCAACATACATACATACATTGTAGGAGTTCTAAAAATATTACTTATTTATAAGTTAAAAAATATCTGAGGTATCGATAATCTTTGACATGAGAGAGTGTGGACTGACTCCCACCATCTGTGCTGCGGGTGGCGGATCGCGGGGACCGGTTACCGGCCGGCGTTGAGCGAGTCTGGCGGCAACATTCGAGACTTTGATAAAAACATTTTATGCTGGTGTTGTGCCCTCGTTTACAGTTTTTTAAAGAACTGGTTAGTGGTTAAAAACCTGGAAGGCATATGGCGTGCATATTGCTTGATATTTAATGACGTTTGCTATTATAAATTAAGGGAGTGAATAATATGAAAGTACAGTTTATATGAAACGGCTTAGATAAATTTGGTAAGTGTTTTTGAGATTAATAGGTACTTAACATAATTTTGTTATTCTTAATATTTAATCTTAATTTTTTTTTACTTAATTGCAATATTAGGTCTGTAGCGTGATTCATTTATGTGGAAGATTAATATTTGAACCGTAAATTTAAAAAAAAAATCTTTTTTTAGTTTTTGTATAACCATAAACTTCTTTGTTAACTGGCTATGGTTGACTTTGACTTGACATTTATATTTTTATAAATAATTTTGAAGATCGTAACGATTCACATATAATATGTAATTGACAGCAGTAATATTTATCTATGATTTGTTCAAACATGAGGAGACAATAAAAGATGTTACGCATTTACCGTTTGTTTGTTTTGTGTTCCTGAAATTATATTTGAACTGTGTTATATTATATCGACATCAAATAATAACAATTTAAGATACACAAATATATTTTTATGATATTATAAACATGTTTGATTATTGTTGCACTTTTTCATTGATGGCGGGAACTAATTCAAAGCAAAGGGTGACGCCTTGACACAGACTATGTGTTGAAAACATCACATTCTACATATTGTTAGTTATCAATTATCATGGTAAACTTAGTTTGATTCATTGTAGTGGTGATTACTGTTTAATATTATTAAAGTGCATTTGAGTTTAGATTGTCACAAATATGAAGCGCGTAGTTAAAATGGAAATAATAAGTTCAGTTAAATTCAAAAAAGATAAACAACCGTGTGAAACTTTAAAACAGCACCTTTTCGCGTTAACAACTCACTACGAGCCTAAAATAGTTCAGAAGGCGACAGACATGTGGCGTTTTTTTATTGTAAGTCCAGTATTTCTTAGTAAATCAAATTTTTTTTAAAATAAATATTACGATTGAATGCATAGTTATCCTTGAGTAACCTAAGTTAGTTGGTTTGTACTTTGTTATTTGCAAATTTTGAAGTTGTGAAAACATTTAAACATTAAACATTCGATTACGGCTGGTTTTTAGTACTAAGCTATTTCAATTTGTCGAACCTTTGTTGTTAGATGGATTTGTTTTCCCATCAGAATAAGTAAGGCTAGAAGCCTGACTGCCTCATGACAAATATTTATGATTCTCCACACATTCCAGTAAAATACAATTCACAAAATTAAATATTTTAACAGGATTCAATATGGGTTGCCTGAGAGTTCTCCGCAGTGGCAAACCAATACCTCGATCATGGTATAGATTATTCAGCGCTTCCACACCTCCAAAAGTTGAAGGTGTTCCATACACAAAACTGAGCATTGGTGTACCAAAAGAGATTTGGCAAAATGAAAGACGGTGAGATTTTGAGAACTGTATATTGTTGAGAATAGACTAGAAATAAAAAACTAAATGTTATAGACTCTTTATAGTCATTCTACCTTGGGGACCTTAAGTATTTTAAAGCAAATGATGGATGTTAAATTATATTTACCATTTAAATATATAAAATATGTAACATAGCTCATATTACAAAACTAACTTTCTTCCAGAGTGGCAATTGTACCAGCTGTAGTTAATAAATTAGTAAAAAAAGGTTTTACTGTAAATATAGAAGAGAATGCTGGTGTCCTAGCAAATTTCCCCAATAAAACATATGAGGAATCGGGCGCTAAGATAACAAGTTTAAAAGATGCATATCAATCAGGTAAAGTCAATAATTCAATTGCTTTAGGTTCATAAATATTTATTTTAGAGCAGCTATCGAGTTTCTTGCTTGTTCTTCTCGGTAGAATACTGCCTTCTGAACTGGTGTTAGTGTAAACATTGACAACTTAACTCAGACCTACTTGAATTAAGATATTTTGAGTTGGAGCTTAAAAACAACTGAAAATAAGATTTTGAGCCAAAAATAAAATAAATATATTCTGTGGAAAGAAACAAAAATCTTAATATATGCTAAGGCAAGATAAAACTTATCTAATCTTCATCATAACACAGAGACCTAATTACCTATCGCAATTAAATTGTCAGTTTATTTATTTATTGATACAATCAATATTAAAATCACAAAAGATAACGGATGCGATAACCAATTAAAACATGCTTGGTGATTTGGCGAAGAGTGGTGGAGAGTTTCTTGCCAGTTCTTCTCGTCCGCTGTACACCGTTGATTTGGAAACTGGCAGTAAATGTAGGGTCCAATTGTTTTATGACTATTCATAAGTGTACCATAGTTACCTATATGAATAAAGATATTTTTGAATTGAATTGTATGACGATTTCTCAATTATCAAGCGGGATGGAAATTACTAAAATGGCCATAAAAATTTGGGGTTATATGTATTTATTACCTTATAAAAAAATAAAGAATAAGTTTTAAGGGTGAACAACCTTTATCACTTGGTATTCAAAATAGATGTTGGCTGATTCTCAGACCTAATGAAATGCATATAAAATTTAATACATTTGGTCAAGCCGTTTCGGAGGAAACCTGGACAGGACAAAAACTGTGACAGGAAAATTTTATATATAAGATAAATATAGTTCTTCTATACATTCCTGGTAGGACTCAGCGTTACATAAAAACCTTTACACAATTAAGTTACATGTATTGACTAATTTCTTTTAGATATTGTTCTCAAAGTTCGTCCGGTGATGTCAAATGAGATCCCAAATGTCAGAGATGAAGGGACGCTTATATCGTTTCTGTATCCGGCCCAAAATCAAAATTTGATTAAAGATTTGTCTGCTAAGAGGATCAATGCGTTTGGTATGTTTTTATTATAAATATGTTTATTAAATCTCGGATTTTATGTTGTGTGTGTGGTTTAAACCGAATATTTCATCTGAACATGCTGTAAAAAAAATTAGCACAAGTTGGATTAATAAATGTTTATTTGATTCCATGCGATTATAAATTTGCAAAAAATGATCAATGCTAGTTAGCTACAAATAAATGACCATATTTTAAAAAATTATTGTTTTGCTTCTCCTATCAGTCCATAAATATGTTTCTTGATTATACTGTGTACTTTCACTTATAACGACTAACCGGTTTTAGCGACTATAATGTTCACTCAGGTTTCGTATCATATATACATATATAATACGTCGGTTTTGTACGTCAACCGGTTAGTGCGACATAGTATCGCCGGTCACTTGAATGTCGTTATATCCGGATTGTACTGTACTTTTTTTCTGACTTCTAATGTTTTCAGCTATGGACTGTATACCCCGTATAAGCCGCGCTCAAGTGTTCGACGCACTCAGCTCAATGGCAAATGTGGCTGGCTATAGAGCTGTCATCGAGGCAGCCGCCCACTTCCCAAGATTCTTCTCAGGTAGACATCTCTTATCTCTTCTCTTTTAACATGTGATATCTAATACTTGGCTTTAGCTCTTAAAAGCTTATTAATCGCTTCTCTTAATATTTGTTTTGAATATACAGTGTTAAGTGCATGTAACGTCACGCGGTTTAACGACAAACTCTCTAAAGCGTCAAAATCTATTAATTGGCTTTGGTTGGTTTAGCTTGTATTTCATTCTCATTTTACTTATTTCCATTTAACGACCGCTCTCTACAACGCCATTGAATAACAGTCCCTTCAGTGTCGTTATATAGAGGTTACAATATATACTGTATATATTATGACATTGTTGTATAACAAAATATTCTTCACAGCGTTAATATGAGTAATAACGTGTTTTGTTTTTCTTTTCTTCTGTATATTTCATTGTTCTTTTTGTATTTTGTATACAAGTTGTAATAAGAGAGAGAGAGTGTTCTCCAAACACAAGAAGTTCGGTCTTTACTTCCTACACCAATATTTTGGAAAAATATAATAAGCAATATCTTTAAATATGATTCACTTAAAAAAACTGGTCTGTATCGAATGTATGGATAACATAGTTTTATTTTTTAATTATTCGAATATATTTGTAGGTCAAATGACAGCGGCTGGGAGGGTACCACCATGCCGGGTGCTGGTCGTGGGCGGTGGGGTTGCAGGTTTGGCAGCGGCTGCCCAAGCCAGGTGTATGGGTGCAGCTGTTAGGGCGTTCGATACACGTCCAGCTGTTAGGGAACAGGTGGAGAGTCTTGGCGCACAATTTATCACCATGGATGTTAGGGTGAGTGTTTTGCTGCAAAAACATTCTATTAACATTACCAAAAGTCAAAATATCTTTATTCATTAAGGTACATGGGACCATTTTGAATCGTCTCAAATCTAAGTGATTCTACGCCTGTTCGTACGCGACCAAGCTGAGAAGAAGCAGGCAAGAAACTCGGCTTGGTTGATGATTTTTTACAAAGGAATCCCATCACGATTTTTCATCACACTTTTCAGCTGGTGCTAATTCATTCTCAAACCCTTTTTAATCATCAAAATTATCTGACTTATAAAACGCAATTCAAAACCGGTTGTAGATCTTATATCAGACATAGAAACTCTATATCTCTTATATGAGGCGTTGACCACATTGGTTATGTATTATTTACACTGCAATATATATATATATATATATATATATATATATATATATATATATATATATATATATATATATATATATATATATACATGCAGCGTCAACAGTTACGCATCCAAAGTAAAAAGCATTTTACATTGTTATTTCTTTATCTTTGTTATATGTTAAAAAATTTAAATTAAATAAATAATAAGTGTTGATTAATATTAATCAATATTTTGAAGATAATTATGTTGGTCGCCATCGGAGGTTGCAAATAAAAAATTTTGCTTAAAAACGAATTTATTATAAAATAATAAATAACTAAATGCTGAGTTATGGACAGTAAAAAAGTGATAAGCTTAATGATAGTTAACCAGCTGAGTTTGATGTGGGTTTATTTTGGAAACTTCGTAGCGCCATATGAGAAGCTTATTGACGCCCACAATACGATGATACGATTCTATGCGGAAATTATATAAATAAATATTATGGTTTTGCGGCAAATTTGTGTGAAATGTTAATTGAATTGGATTTTTTGACTCCATAAACAACTAAACTCTGGGATACACGTGTTGGGAAATCACTAAGTTCCAATGGTTTTTCAGTGCGTCATCGGCCTTTAAAAACATTGACGTATGTCTAAAATCGTTTCTTTTGTCGTTGGTTAATTAAAGTTTCTACTAACTATCGTTAATGGCTATGTTGGACCATAGATAATTTAATATTAATAACGAGGTTATCTACTTTTTTAATTTAGTTAAAACCATGCAATGTGATTTATAAAAGTGAACTAAGTGTTGACACTAAATATATATAGTTACTTACATACAAAGTGGCACTCAAATATTTGTCAAAGAATTCGCAAGATTTCAAGGAATATCTTATCGGTTTTTTTTATCATTTAATAATTGCGAATTATTTTCAAACCGAACACATTTAAGATAACACACACAAGGTTGACCCAATTAGCATAATATATCGCTCAAAAGTATCAATTAATCAAACTGTATGTTTAAAATGTACAGTTATTATAAACTAATAAATCAAAAAATTTCGTTATACACATATGTAACAAAAAAGTAGAAGAAAAAACGAAGTTTAAAAAAAAATTACTACATTGACTGCCGGTTCCCAAAAAATGAACTCAAAAAGAATAATTGACAAAAGATAGTACATAATAATACTCATATATGTCAAATATGATGATAATTTTGATATTCGTAATAAACTTCGACCACACACATACATATATATAGATATATAGAGATCTATCAACAAGAAATGACTTAAAATATGTATTTTCTCGATTTGTTTATTGGTGGTGGAAAATTTACACACATCTATATACGAAGTGAAAATAAATGTCAAACCCCTGTATATACGAAATGATAAAATTCTCATTCGCTATATACGAATTAATAAAACGTTAAACCCCTAACGAAGTAAAAAAATAAAACTAAGTGAATTAAATGTGAATCACCTAACGAACTAAAAATATTTTACCAATTGAATAAAATGTCAAATCCTTAACGAATTAATAATATATTACCAAGTGAATAAAATGTGAAACCCCTAACCAAATAATAAAATATTACGAAGTGAATAAAATGTCAAACCCTTAACGAAGTAATAATATATTATCAATTGAATAAAATGTCAAATCCCTAACGAATTAATAATATATTACCAAGTGAATAAAATGTGTAACCCCTAACCAAATAATAAAATATTACGAAGTGAATAAAATGTCAAACCCTTAACGAAGTAATAATATATTACCAAGTGAATAAAATGTCAAACCCCTAACGAATTAATAATATATTACCAAGTGAATAAAATGTGAAACCCCTAACCAAATAATAAAATATTACCAGGTGATTAAAATGTCAAACCTTTATATGTAATGTTTATCCTGTGTTCAACATGCCGTTTATCTATGACACAGTTAAAAAATGGACATATCTTTACAGGAAGAAGGTTCGGGCGAAGGTGGGTACGCGAAAGAAATGAGCGATGAGTTCTTAAGAGCTGAACGGGCGTTGCTCGGAAGGGAGGCGAGGACCTCCGATGTGGTTATAACAACTGCTTTGATACCGGGCAAGCCGGCGCCGCTGCTCATTTTAGAGGTAATTCTCTTTCTTCTCTTCTGAGAGTGCCTCTCTAACTAGTGAACTATGGGAAACAGCTTCCCGGCAGCTTCTCCATACTTATTTCTTTATACACGTGTAAAAGTCTATTCCTTCAAGCGAAATATCCTCTATCAATACAATTTCCATGTCACAATGTTTGTCACCGGATTCCTCTGAAACGGCTTGACCGATTTTCACCAAATTTTATAGGCGTATTCAATAGATATGAGAATCAGCCAACATCTATTTTTCATACCTCTAAGTCATAAGGGTTGGTCACCCTTTCTTTTTTTTTTTATTTTTTATCACCAACCCCTATTTATTTTATGGCAAAACAACGTTTGCCGGGTCAGCTAGTAATAAATAGAAGTTTGTTATATACAACATATTTGTCGATTTGATTTCACTATTCAAAATGTCATCCAAATAATAATAAAATTTCAATCCAGTCAGTATTATATTACTTAATAATTATATACTTCTCTTCTTTTTTGTCGTTGTTATTTTTTTTATGTATTAAGCATACTTTATGTGTGTACTAATAAAAAAAATGAAACGCCAATGTGTCACATGTCAAATTTAAGAATAACATGTTCCTATGCTTAGTAAAACCACTGTCTGGATCGAAGGACCATTTAAGTGTAAAATGCTTAGGTTGTGATAACTTTATACGTTTCATTAAACGAAGCTATAAGTCAATTCTTCAGACTATTATTCAGCGCTGCGTGTTTTAATATTGTTAGACGTAACAATAATCCAGCGCTGAATGTAATTTTACTATGCGATCCGTTCTTTAATATAGAGGTTTTGTAAGTTTTTTGGTATATTTTAGGATGCGGTACGGGATATGGCTCCTGGTAGTGTTATAGTGGATTTAGCTGCTGAAATGGGGGGTAACGTTGAAACAACGAAGAAGGGGGAGGTCATAAAGGCCTATGACGTCACACACGTGGGTCTGACCGATCTGCCGAGCAGGATGCCTGCGCACGCGTCCACGCTGTACGCGAATAATATTTCTGCATTTCTATTTAGTTTGGGTGAGATAGAGTAGTGTTTCCTATACAAATATTTATTTTATTTTATTTATTTTTTATTTCCTTAACCTATACAGCTTATCACAAAAAGTTTACACAATAAAAATAGATTTAAAATAAAGCCAAAATAAGGTTACATAGAACCGGAAATAGAATCTAAGATCAGAAACAACAATAACAAAAAAAACACGAACAGAAAAAATGAATAAAAATATATTTATACATATGAACAAGTGGAGTATATTATGTGAAGAACGAGCATTTAAGTGAGTTTCTGTGTGAGTTATTATAAAGAGGAAAGATTTGATTTTTTGTTTGTTTGTTTGAAATGAATAGGCTCCGTAACTACTCGACCGATTTTAAAAATTCTTTCACCGTTGGCAAGCTACACTATTCCCGAGTGACATGAGCTACGGTTAATTTAAAAAAAAACTTGAATAATCTAACACAATCTGTAAAGAAATAAACTTTTGTATTTAAACCACGCGGACGAAGTTGCGGGCAAAAGCTACTAGTTTATTTAAAAAAGTGTTACTAAATCATTGATAAATATTAATAAGTATTGAAAATTCTCCCTCTGCCCCGATGTGGGGTCTTGGGACGCTAAGTAATTGAAAACCGTTTTGTTCAAGAAAAATTAAGGATTTCGTTAAATTTAACTGACATTCGTAATTACAGGCGCAGACGACCATTTTAATATCGACCTTGAGGATGAAGTGACCCGTGGGGCGATCGTGTTAAAAGCTGGTGAATTGCTTTGGCCGCCACCGCCCGCGAAGAGCATGCCGCCCGCCCAAGTTAAGGCCCCTGTTGTGACGAAGGCGGAACCGCCCAACCCCTTCAACGAAACATTGAAGGACACGTTTTTATATTCAACCGGTAAGTTTTATTGGTTCCTGACAATATAAAATAAAATAAAATTTATATATTTTTTTTGGTTTTATAATTGTTTATAGGTCTTGCTAGTTTGATTGGCCTCGGTGTGGTATCACCGAACCCCGCTTTCACCACTATGACTACCACGCTGGCGTTGTCAGGTAAATATTACACTTTTTTAAATACACTCTCACCTCTATATAACGACACTGCAGGAATGTGTGGCGTTATAGAGAGGGAGGGGAAAATTAATTGTATGGTATACAACTTAAACCAATCAAAGACTTCGGCGCTTTAGAGACTTTGTTGTTAAATCGAGTGACGTTACATAGGGTTTTTTACACTGTTTTAACGATTATTTAAAATTTGGGCTTGTGGTTCATATTCAAAAGTAGAAGTGCTCTATACATATCTTGTGTTGGCGGCCCCAAACGGGATGGTGGGGAGGTACGGGAAACCTAGGAAAGGGAAATAAAAGAGGTATAATACTGTCATAAAGTATATAATTTGAAGTGTGAAATTAGGTCTAGTTAGATTTAAAATAATATAATTGGGGAGACGCAACACAGATATCTTGTTATTATTACCTTCTAGGAAGTCCCATTAACAAATATCGTAATCATTATATGAATAAAATACTTAAAGGATATCGATCATTTGGGCCCCAGTAAAATACATCCAAAAAAAATAAAACAAAAAAACTTTGATTTTATCTGAATCAAAATCACTAGAGAAAATAATTATTTTACAGAGTTTACATTCCGCCGTGAAAATCTTGAACGAACTGTTGCATCGCGTTATTCGTGATTTTTCGTGATTTTTCCAACAACTTTTGCTATCTTAACTAGGCAATTCCAATCCTTTTTTAACATATGCTAACTGTTAAATAAGATAAAACTTTATATTAATAATGGTTTTAATCGACAAAAAACTTACAAGATATATATTAAGACATGACAAGAAATGTGACATACCACACTAACCTTGTATTCATGCTCATATATCTCCTATATGCAAATAGCAATCAAACTAAGGCAGCTTAAAATATATATTTTTCTTTAACAAATAACACATATTTGGTATTTGTATTGATTCAACAATACATGGGCCCAACAATGAAAAGTGGACGATGTCCTTTTCAAATAAACACAAAATATTCTTAATATTAACCCAACTAATATAAGTAACTTCTAACAAAACACAAAGCTAAAACAAATTTTAAAAACTTGGTCCCTGTGGCAAAGTACCCACAATGCTGGCGGCATTTCCTTAACGCGATTCTTATACGCTGAGCAAGGAAAGCACCAGCTCTTGGGTCACCGGTACTGATTACCAGGCGCCTACTTATTTCTTTAATAAGCGCCTGTGCTAACACCCTATGGTCCAAAAGTCTCTACTCCAAATGGAAAAAAAAAACATAGTTTGAGGAAAGACTTTTGTACTTTGAGCTTTTTTTTCCAACTGTTCAGCAGCAGCGCCAGCTTTGGAGCTTGTGATAGGAAGGTGGGACGTTGCTAAAGTGTCCACACAAGTGGCATCCCTGACCATAGCCCTTCCCATACTCCAAGTGATCCTTCTTTTCAAATTGATTTTGTTCGACTTCTATTGCTTGATATGTTTCAGGTGTGGTGGGTTATCATACAGTGTGGGGTGTGGTACCAGCTCTCCATTCCCCACTCATGTCCGTGACGAACGCCGTCTCGGGGATAACTGCGGTTGGTGGTTTATTGCTCATGGGCGGTGGTTATGTACCAGAGACGCCTGTTCAGGTATGTTGCACGTGAAAACAATTAACTAAGCTGACTCGCATTTAGCATGACCTTTAATTTTAATTTATAATATTGAATAAAGATCGTATTATTTATTTAAGTCTAAAGTAAAAGCCTATGTACTTTAATGAATAAAGATATTTTGTGTTCATTAAGGTACATGGGACCATTTTGAATCGTCTCAAATCTAAGTGATTCTACGCCTGTTCGTACGCGACCAAGCCGAGAAGAAGTAAGAAACCCGGCTTGCTGGTTTTTTTTTGGAAATGATCCCAGTACACTTTTTGAAGCGAGGCTAAGCTGGTGCTAATTCATTCCCAAACTTTTTCATCGTCAAAATATTCTGACAATTTATAAAATGCTTCTAAAACATTCCGTTCAACTACTTTTTTAAATTTACTTACTGACAGAGTCAACAAATTGTTTGGGATCTTGTTATACACGGATGTTATATAAGGTTGACATGGATAATAAACTTAATTCAACTAACCTTTTTAACATTAAGGACAATTAAATGATGCCTGAACATAATATATATATATATATATATATATATATATATATATATATATAACGAGGAGAGAGAGAGATCCACTATAGGGCTACCGCCAACCTCACTACTCTGTAGGGTTATTTTTGAAAGGCGTAGGTAGCATCAGCATTGCCAACATCACGATTGAGTCGGTCATAATAACCACTTATTTAAAGAAACACTTCACTGATGGTTTCCAAGATTTATATTTCACTATTTGAAGAGAGGTCCGTTCCGTACAACGGCCTGAGCGCGACTGTGTCGTGCGGTTTTTTTTTTTTATTTTAGGATTGGGATCTCGCTGTTGGTCGTGAGGCCTTTACAGCTCAGCAAAGGGCTGGTTGGCGAGCGGGAGCTCGGCCGAGACTTAAAACTAAATAAAATGCCTTGACTAGCACAAGGGCGTCTCCTGTGAGACTCGTGTCGTGCGGTTACAATGCGACCCTATTTATAGTGATCTAGCACTTGTTTACAAAGACGTCGTATTGAAATAATAAAGATGACATTTCACAGAGTAACAAACGTAAAGTATTCAACTTATGTGTTTAAACTTATTTTAGGACAATTAAATGATGTTGAACTTAATTATTCTAGTTAATTTTAGACTAATTGTTGTAGTTGCGCGTATATTAACAATGCCATGATCCGGATTGACATTAAATGCTGTAAAATGATTTTCAGTGGTTAGCGAGTACGGCTGCACTGATATCGTTCATCAATGTCTTCGGTGGATTCATGGTGACCCAGCGTATGTTGGATATGTTTAAAAGGTAAGGGGTTTTGGGTTCGATTCTCGGTATAATCAAATTTCATTGCTGAAATGTATAATGGGATACGTGGGTTGACTGGAAGAGATCGCTTATTAGCGATCCTTATGCCCACACAAAATACTGCGATAATATTTATTGAGCAAAGAAATTTCCTATAATCACAAGAAATATGTGTTACTTAATAACTAAATTGTATCAGAATATTAAAAATATCTATTCAACCTATATTAAATGCAGATTATACCCTCACAAGAGTTTTCTGAATCAACAATAACCTGACTTTGCTGATCAGACCAGACTTTGATGTCAGATTCATCTGAATCCATAATTGAGTTCTGTGTCCCTTACTTGGACAAGCAGTGTCATAGTCGGACTCGCTAAAAATGTCAGAGTCACTACTGGCATTTCTGTGAACTTCACTCCTACACCAATGTCTTCAGTTTCGGAAACTGAGTTGTCTGAACCCTCCTCATTGTCCTCTTCAAAATCTTCCTCGAGCCATTGGTTTATCTTGCCTTCTAAAATACAGGCAAAAACAGGCAATAACTGTCTAAATACAACTACAAAAGTATCAATATTGCAATCATATTACTTTAGACCTAAAAAACAGAAAATAAAACACAGAGATATTTGGGGGTCTTGAAAAATATTGAAAATAAAATTAATGCACGTACCTTTTGCAAACCTACGTAGTAACTAAACTTTCGGTGAACGGACAAATGTTTAGTTAAATAAAGTGTGAATAAAATAAATCTATACTAATAATAAAACAGTAAAAATCGAATGTCTGTACATTAAATATTTTTCCAACTGAAAGGAGGCAATTAAAGAAGAGTCATAGAAACCAAAAAAACATTTTTGGAATTCTTGTCTGTTTGTCTGTCTGTCTGTCTGGTACGTTATTACTTTAACTACTGAACGGATTTGAAATGGTAAATAAACATCAACTCCACAGAAACAGAGGATGTTGATAGCATTTGTACATGAGTAACACAGGCTATATATAATTCCAATTGTAACAAGATTTTAGCCCGTGAAAGAAAGCCCTGTCGAGATCATTAAAAATCGCTATATACTTAACCAAATTACACGTGGGCGAAGCCGCGGGCCGGAAAGTTAGTAAATAATATGGACCGCAACGTTAGCTAATTGATATTCAATGCATAACTGGACTAACTAAATTTGACTAAGATTAGCTTAGTCAAATTAGAATTATTAATTAAAGCGGTTTTATTTATGTACACGTTTATTATTATTAACGATTTATAATAGATAATAGTAATATAGACTGGTGACATATCAAAAATAGTGTTGAGCTACCGATACAGTGAAATTTACTTCTTCGGCTTAGCGAGTTTAATTTGAAAGAAAGAAGAAAGAAAATATGTTTATTTTGACACACACAACATCACACTAAATTATGAATATAATAGTATTTTTAAAGCGAACATGAATAAACACATTGCATTGTTGCAAGTGCCGCGGGCGTGCGCCAAATGGGATGCTGCTCATCATTTGTGTGGAATATTCCACACCACTGATTTTCAGCAGCCCCCAATTGTCGCAAACCCCTGCACGGCGCCAAGTGTTAACAATTTAAGTGCAAAAAGTAATTATTAAATAATAAAAGGACTAAAAAGAAGGACAATAAAAATAGTGGAATTAATTTGTCGTATATGAAAGAAATTTTACCAAATTTAAAATTGAAACTTACCGATAAAGGAAGTCTGTTTATTCTGATTCTGATGTGGGTGAAACCAAAACACTTGTATATATATATAAGTATCACCGTATTTTTGATTTATTTAATATTTTCAGGCCGGGCGACCCGCCCGAGTATGGTTATTTGTATGGAATACCAGCTGCCGCGTTGCTCGCCGGCTACATCACCACTGCGATGCAGGTATACCTGTCCTCTTCTATTCCTTTGATAGGGAAAGAGATGTAATTACTGTCCACTTGTGAAAAAACTGTGCCACATAGAAAAAACATTTAATTATATAGCTTTAAGAATTAACTATATTAAGAATTTAATGTGGGATTAGCGAAGTAATGTGAAAGCAAACGAGAAACTGTCGTCAAAATTAATGATGTGCCCATGTGCACCAGCGACACGAGTTCTACCATAAGATTCCAAAACTATGGCCATTTAAAGGAGTGGCGGAGAGTTACATGCCAGTTCCTCTGGTCCGCTTCACGCCCTTGATTTGGGAACTGGCAGTAAACGTAAAGTCGCAGTTCAACTTATTTTGCTGACGATACATAAGTGTACCATAGTTACCTATATTTATTAAGATATTTTTGATTTTACAAATGTTATATCTGTTATATTCGTAACTAGATGGACAACGATAGTAGTAGTAGTAGTAGTTTTCGAGTTATAAAGACCTGAACAAACAAAGTTAAATATAAAAAAACAAGTTTTTTTATTTTTTTTATTTCTTAAACCTATACAGCTTATCAAAAAAAGTTTACACAATAAAAATAGATTAAAAATAAAGCCAAAATAAGGTTAAAACACAGAACCGGAAATACAATCTAAGATCAGAAACAAACAAAAAAAACACGAACAGAATATATAAAAATATATATTGCAAATGGTGCAATGGTGTTGCTGTGTGAGTGAGTGTGCGAGGTTGAGTCTTAGTTTTAAAAAGAATTTCTACTTATTTTTGATATATTTATATCAAAAAACTTTTTCGTGATACTAATACTGATAAATTTTATTTAGGGATACCCTGAAGTCCACCAGATGGCGTACCTCGCGTCCTCTCTGTGCTGCGTGGGCGCACTTGCCGGACTTAGCTCGCAAGCAACAGCCAGGAAGGGAAATTACCTTGGAATGGTATTAATATATATTATAGATATTTTTAAATGGATTATTAACGGTTAAAAAAAAATTAACTTTAGACAATTTTTTTTTCAATTTCACATAATAACACTTATCTATATATACATGTATATGATAAAAAATAATTGTATAATGCTGTTAAAAAATGTATCTCAACCGATGATTAGAAAAGGCATTCATAAAAAAATAACGACGCAGCCGTTGACTCAACCCAAGAATCGCCCGCTCATTGTAATCTTGATGACTTTAGCTATCTTTTGTTCATTGTAATAACATTGAGAGAGAAAGATCGCTACGATCAGTGCTCTATCAATAACAATTAGAAAAATCTAATCTATTTTTTTTTTAATTTTCCATTTTTTTTTAAATTGTATTTTTTGATATAGGATTGATCTGATCGCAATGTATGTTCTGTAACAGCTGTTTTAAAGTGTTAATATCTGTTTGAACAACATTGTACTGTACGAAACGTGGCATCTTGGGTATTGCTCGTCGCTTTGATGATTCTTTAGTAATATGAGGTTGGGTACATGTCCGCACTGCGGTTTTTAAACGCGTAAATTTACTGTAAACAATATGTGATTTTTTTTTAACTTCTCGGTTACAGATAGGCGTGGCTGGGGGAATAGCGGCTACGTTGGGTGCTCTAACACCCAGCGCAGAGGTGTTTGCTCAAATGGTGGGCGTCGCTGGTATCGGTGGGGCGTTGGGTGGTGTTATTGCTAAGAAAATTGAAATAACCGATTTGCCCCAACTCGTTGCCGGCTTCCACAGGTAGGTCATTTCTCATATAAAAAAAAATCCGTGTGACAATGTTAGTTACCGCACTCATTTTACACCTTTCAGCTTTTGCCCGCGATTCCGTCCTCGTGGTATTAATTACAAAATAAATTTGGACAGTCTGTTTATAAATTTCATCTAATTACTGTATAAATATTTAGGAGTAATAAAAGTTTTTAAATTACAGCTTAGTGGGCATGGCTGCAGTCCTGACCTGCCTAGCGACGTACATGCACGATTTCCCTGCGATGGCTCTGGACCCAACGGCTGCTACTCTGAAGACATCGCTCTTCCTCGGCACATACATTGGTGGGATTACATTCACGTAAGTATTATTGAGTGGGACTAATTCCTAACCTTTTTGCTTAAATAGATTAGACTCGGACACTCACGCTAAACTGTTGTCTGTAACCGCTAACACAAAGCAGAGAGATGGAGATCGTGGAGATGATGAGTGTCCTCTCACTTCTGGTTTCGGTTTGAGGGTACCAATTGGAATGAGTGAACCACGGCATGGGCAAACCGTTGCGCGCTTTAAATGCCTGTTAAAATAAGGATTTTTTTTTTGTAAATTACAATCTAGTCTAGGGACTAATGAGTAATATTAATTAAACCTAAATTCAGAAATAAATTAAAGTAAGAATGCGTCCATTAACACCTTATTGTTTCTATTAAGGCGAAGACACTTTGTTATTGTGTTCTTTACGAATGACATATACATAATACACTTTGTACACTTAAATTAACTCAAAAGGCTTTGTGATTTTCAGATGGGGTTGGGGTGTTTTTTTTAAATTAAAAAAAAACCAAAAACATTTAATTTATATATTTACGCAAAAAGACACCGCTTATATTCCACACTATCACTCCTAATCCTATAATAATATATGTAACATAGCGAAAATTGTTGAACTTATTGAATTAAAAATATTTTGCAATAGTATATGTTCACTCACAACACAAAAACCTGAGGATACTTTGTCATATATAAAAAAAAAATCTTTTGCGATGTGTATAAAATTAGATATACAGTAGAATCCGGATATAACGACATTAAAGCGACCGGCGATGCAATGTCGCACTAAGCGGTTGACGTACAAAATGGACGGATTATATATGAATATATGATACGAAACTTGTGTAAACCTTATAGTCGCTAAAACCGGTTAGTCGTTATAAGTGAATTATACTGAATAAATAATAAAATAAATGTAGTCGGATTAATACATTCCCAATAAGGTAACAATATGAATAGTTACCGTCATATATATAATGTTCTTAATTAGTTAGTTAGTTTAGTATACTTTTCTATTTTTATTGTATATTCTTTGATTTTTTTTATGTCATATGTTTCAATGGAAATACAATGTGTAACTCTGTTGTCCATGTTTATGTTCCATGTTTCCAAACGGTCCTATGTACCTTAGTAGGCAAATATATTTTGACTTTGTCATAATCATAACATACATACTAAAAATACATATACTATGTTATTGAGATTTTTTTTTAAATGATTATAACATTTATAATAAATTATATTTAGTTATTAATCTAATATATAAAATTCTCGGGTCACAGTTTTCGTTCCCTCACTCCTCCGAAACGGCTCGACCGATTCTCATGAAATTTTGTGGCCATCGGCCAATCGAGAGAAACATCTATTTTTAGAGACATTTTTTTTTATTTCTTTTTGGCAAGAAGACGTTTGTCCTGATCATTATATAATTAGAATTTATCGCGTTACAGTGGTTCATTGGTCGCATATGGTAAACTCCAAGGGTCGTTGTCATCTGCGGCCTTACTTCTGCCGGGGCGACATGCCATCAACGCGGGCCTATTGGCCGGGTCACTTGGTTGTGGCGGAGCCCTCATCGCGATGCCGGACGCCCCAGGACTCCCTCTATTGTCCGCGGCCGCAATACTCAGCGGTATTCAGGGACTCACGCTCACCGCTGCTATAGGAGGCAAGTTTGACAAATCATTAAGTAGTTTTATTTAAACAAAAAATTGTTTTCTTTTTATTTCTTACATCACAATAATACAATATACATATTAATATGACAAACAAAGCCAAAATAGGTTTAATACTCGGTTTAATACGTGGCTAAGCTTAAGATGTTATTAATTAATATTTGATGTGTTTATCCATGGAAATATAAGATTTCTTTCTTCTCCTTTCCAGCTACAGTGGTTGTAGGGACCGCATAAATTATGTCTTATATTTAAAATATTTAAATCCATACTAATATTATAAATGTGATAGTATGTATGTATTACTTTTACGCTTACACTCGACTTTCCGAATTCCTTTTGTATCTAAATGGCGCGGGCGAAGTCGCGGACAAAAGCTACTAGTGAAAAATATATTTTATTTATTTACACTTTATTGCACTTAAACACTAAAGCAAATGACGTTGATAGATGAAAGTACATATAAGAGCAACGGGCGGCCTTATCGCTCATAAGCGATCGCTTCCAGACAACTCACACGATAAAAGAACACTTAAAATACAATTAGACTGGTGCAAAGTATACAAAAAAAAATATACAACATACATTAAAATAAGTAAAACCGGAAAGATATGCTAATTTAAATCCAGAATTATGAGTAATTATATTGTAGACAAGAAATGCTTACGAAGAGGTGATTTGAAAGATGATAGTGAGGAGGCTGATCGGATAGGATCGGAAAGTGAGTTACAAAGCTTATATAAGGAAGAATGCGTAATAAAACATAGCCAATGATTGAAAAGAGAGCCCTCACTTATAATAAAAAAACAATTTAAAAAAGAAAGTTATATTAATATTTTTGTTTTACAGGTGCGGATATGCCCGTGGTGATCACAGTGCTGAACAGTTACTCGGGTTGGGCATTGTGCGCTGAAGGATTTATGCTGAATAACTCGCTCATGACAATCGTCGGTGCACTTATCGGCAGCTCTGGAGCTATACTCTCATATATTATGTGCAAGGTATATTATTTATCCCAGAGATCTCTTGTGTCTCTTGTGTGCCCGAAGCTGACGAATTGAGCGCTCGAAGATGTAACTCTCTTACAGCTGTTTATATACTATTCGTCCACGTGGTTTAATTACAAAAGGAATTTTGAAAATGGGTCTACAAATGGCAGTGTTCTGGTGAAAATTTTACCACCACCAACCCTTTCTCGCCAACACCAAACGTGATAAAAATTAAAGTTTAGATTTTACTCCATACCAAATTTTTTCCAAATAATTTCATCGAAATTGGTTTAGTAGTTTAAGCGTGTAAGCGTAATATATATACAGAGTTGCATTCATAATTAAGTTTAGAAATTCGTCAATATTACACCTTCGATTATTCAAGTTTGATTAAGCACCCCTATTTTTTTGAAAATGAAATATATCTTATGTCACTCGGGTAGCTTGCCAACGGTGAAAAAAATATTTGAAATTGGTCCAGTAGTTTTGGAGCCTATTCATTTAATACAAACGTAAAATAGAATCTTTCCTCTTTATCTAATATAATAAAGAGAATATAGATTTGATTAAAAATTAAAAGTAAATTTTAAAATTTTTTTTGTAAAAGTTGACCTGCTACCTGATATTGAATCTTAGTAGCAGGCACGCACGACAGTGCGGACCCTTGTTCCAAACGTTCATCAAAATTAGTCTCTCAGTTAACAGATGAAGTTTCCTGACGTTGTTCAGTTAATTTAGCTTATAATAAATATTTAAGAAGAACCATTCCACTTGGATATTCTTTTTGGTTAATAAACCGTTCCCGTACTCCTCCGAAACGGCTTGACCGATTCTCATGAAATTTTGTTGCCATATTGAGTAGGACTGGGAATCGGCCAAACATCTATTTTACAGACATTTATTTTGGCAAAACAGCGTTTGTCTGGATCAATTATTACTAGATTTAATAAATATATTTCAGGCAATGAATCGCTCCCTTCCGAATGTGATCCTGGGTGGTTATGGTGTCACCACAAGTGGTACCACGCGGCCCTCTGGTGCAACGCACACCGAGATGAACGTTGACACCGTTGCGGATCTGATACACCGCGCTTCCAATATTATTATTACGCCAGGTATTCATTTTATTTTATTAAATCTGTCCCCAAACATCTTAGGTGCTAAATATATAAACAAACAATTCAAACTCCAAACTCAAACTCAAAATATCTTTATTTAAGTAGATCTTTATAAAGACACTTTTGAATCGTCATTAACACTACCACCGGTTCGGAAGGCAGTCGTCTACCGAGAAGAACCGGCAAGAAACTCGATAGCTGCTCTTTTAAAATACACAATTAATACAAAATTGTGCTACTGACAATTAAAATAACAAAGCATTGTGAGGCTACTCAAGAATTGAACTGTCTCGATGCTGAGCCAATTGCCGACACATTAAAGGGATCTTTGTCCTCTATATATTCATTTACAATAAACTTATAGATAATAAAACAAGGTATACACACAAAACAATTAAGAGATAAAACATATAAGATACATGCAATCAGTATTCAAAGGTTTGTTTTTTTTTTGTGATATTTAAAATGCCTCTACGAAAGGTAATTTATTTATATATCAGTTTAACAACGCCATCGCTGACACCATTTAAATACTGCCAGTAAATGCAGGGTCGTTATATAGAAATTTATTTTGTTGACGATTCACAAGTGTACCATAGTTACCCATATGAATAAAGATATTTTTAGATTTTTTTTTTGCCGGGAACTCATACGGAGGGGTTATATTTTGTGTAAAATCTCATACAAATATCTGCTATACAGTAGAAATTCACTGATAACGACTAACCGGTTTTAGCGACTATAATGTTCACTAAAGTTTCATATCGTATATACATATATAATGCGTCGGTTTTGTATGTCAACCGGTTAGTGCGACATAGTATCGCCGGTCATTTGAATGTCGTATGCTGTATTTCTATGTTGGTCCATTTTGTGTTTGAAGGTTACGGGCTGTGCGTCGCCAAGGCTCAATACCCAATTGCTGAGCTGGTGAATATTCTCAAAAATATCGGCAAGAAGGTACGCTTCGCTATTCATCCAGTGGCAGGTGAGTTTTTTTTATTGATTTTATATTTTTTTTTTTAAATAGGGGATGTTCATAAAAGGGTTAAACATTTAGGATTGTTTGCATTGTTTAATGCCACATTATAAAAATAATTCAAGGGTGAACACCCTTATCACTTAGGGGTGTGTATAATAGATTGGCCGTTTCTCATACCTACTGAATACGCATATAAAATTTGGTGATAATCGGTCAAGCCGTTTCGGAGGAGTACGGTAACTAGCACTGTGACAGGGAAGTTTTATATATAAGAGAATCTTTAAAAAATATAAAAATAAATTACAAAGCACAGTGTCTTAGTTTTGTGAAATATATATAGATAAACTAGCTGACCCGACAGACTTCGTCCTGTCAAAAAGATTTGTAATGTGGCAGTTTTTTTGTCTACGTATTTAAAAAAAATCTCCTGAACAGAACCGTCACCCTGGTGATAGGGCGTTGTGAATAAAAAATAATTAAATAAAACATATATAAGGATTTAAAAGTAAGTAATCGCTTTATTGAATGAATATCATAATTATTATTATTATCATTGTAGTGCTTTGTGGTATACTATGTTTTTTGTTTGATTACCTGGCGCATAGATAAACAAATCTGATGGTTTTCCAACACGGGAACAGGCAACATACAATTGACCATGTGAGAAACATGGGTTTTCTAGATTAATACCACAAACACTTAATGATTGCCCCTGGGACTTGTTTATAGTCATAGCAAAAGCAAGCCGCACTGAAAACTGTAGTCGTTTAAACTCAAATGGCACATCAGTCGGAATCATTGGGATGCGCGGTATGAGAACATCTTCTCCTTTATACTTTCCTTTGAGTATAGTTGCTTCTATCACATTGTTTAGTAATTTTTTTATCGCTAACCGTGTACCGTTGCAAAGACGCGGTTGGTTGATATTTCGCAACATTATAACCACCGATCCAACCTTTAATTGAAGATTGTGAGGTGGCAATCCTGGCAAATCCAGCGAGTTTAAAAATTCCGGTGGATAGTTGACTACATCATCTTGATTAGTAGCCGAATCAACTGATTTATATATCCTCAATTCGCCTGTAATTTGTTCTTGAATTTTGAAATTTAATTCATATACATCTATGTTTTTTGCAGCCAGTATAGCTCGTTCGCTCAACCAATCATGGTTTCTGTAATTTTGAGAAACATCTGGAAACACCTTCTGGATAAGTTCATCTTTTGATCGAGTTAACTGACAAAAACTTTGAGGAAAGTTAATGCAGCCAGTCAACATGTCTATAGGAAATTTGCCATTACCAATGTCAATGAGTTGTTTAGAGAATATGTTTCCAGATTGTTCATTTTGCAACTCGACACGCATATTCTTGCTTAAATGAAGTACTTTGACATGTTTCCACAAATTGGAGGACTTTAGACATGAATGGCAATTTTAGTGCTGAATGGGCTGTTCGACCACCTTCAAGCAAAGTTGCTGCTATTCCCGACGAAGCGAGTGCAAGTGCAATTTTATTTTGTGAGCGAATTGTTGCTAATATTAATGAAATGAAAAAAGTTTTTCCTGTACCACCAGGTGCATCTAAGAAGTAAATCCCTCCAGTTTCATCATTTGTTACTTTCATAAGAGTTTCAAATACATACTTCTGTTGTTCATTTAACAGTGGAAGATTTGTTTGAATTAATTCTTTCAAAGCGTTGAGATCATACAGTTTTTCTCGATGCAACTCTTGGTTAAAAGCGTCATGCATTGGACGTTTGGGCGCGGTCAGGCCTAATTGAATTAATAGTTTGTTTGACATTATCAAGCACATGTCCTCAATTGAAATCAATGCTTCATTGTAAATTTCTTCACTGATTTGTATATTTGGATTTCCCATTCTATTCCGTATTTGATACAAAATATCATCACACATATAATCTTTGTACTTGATCCACAAATCAATTGGGTTTGATGGGAAGCATGTAGATATGATTATAGAAAACAATGTTCGTATTTGATGAGCGTGTGATGATATTACAGCATCATTGAGAGTTTGATCCCAATGAGCGTCATTTTCAAGCAATTGCAAACGTTGACAGGCTTCTCTGTAGGATCCACACAATTCACCATCAACAGTTCGTAACTTTTGGAATGATGTTGGGCCACGTACATTGACTAATAGCAGTCGTAAATAAAAACATTCATCATTGCTTGGATGTACTGAATAAATCCGGCCAATCGCATCGGTGGAATATACATCTGTATATCCTGGAACTGGTTTTCCTTGTTTACGTCGTATAAATCTCCTTGAGGATTGATTCCAGGTATAATATTTTGGCATTTCAGAATATAGCAATGTTTGTGCGAAATCATCGTTTTGGCATGTCTCAAAAAAACTGGTTAATGTAGTAGATGGTGGCTGAGCAGCTCTTTGTACTGCGTTCTGTGCTGTAAAATACACTCTTTGTCCATTTTCTAAATGCACAGCTAAGTGAACAACAGAAGGGTGTCTCTCATGAATAGGAAAAGAAAATATTCGCCAAACTGCTTCATTACTACTGACATAGCGGCCCATTTGGTATTGGGTAACTTCATCATTGGAATTCTCTGCACCAATTCCAATCACAGCCATATCACTCCCTTTGGTTACATATTTGCAAATGTATTTAATAGATTTCACTGAATGGCAAGATTCAACGTTGATGTGTGCTTTGAATGTCTTTGATAAAATGGGTGAATATGGAACAATCCAACGATTATCTATTTTAATATCTTGTTGATTTAATTTGACAATTGTTGATTTTCCATTGTCTGCTGTCGATCTGCGACGATACAATGGATAACGGTCATTACCAGTAATTGTTTCCGATATTAATGTCCGTGGATATCGTTTTGAACATTTACCATCCATCATACACGGTGAATTTTGATTAAGAGTTCCACAGGGACCATGTATCATGTTTTTGATAACTACCTCATGCAATCCAGGATCTACTTGTACATTAGGGATTTCAGCTGATATCACTGCATCAACTTCATTTGGCCTTATCTTTTCAACCAACCAAATCAAAATGTGCGCATGTGGCAATCCTCGTTTCTGCCACTCCACAGAATACATCCAGCAGCGTGTCTCACCAAACACATTATGTTTTACGATGAAATCCATTAAAGATTTCAACTTTTGTCTAAAGACTCTGGCTGTAATATCATGACGATCAATGGGTGATTGCCCAGGGAATAACTCCTGCTTGATTTCTATCCATTGCGGATTGCATGTAAATGTGATGAACAAATCTGCTGTACCATAATGACGAACATACGACATGGCATCTTGAGCATATTCGTGCATATGCCGAGGGCTTCCGATGTATGTTGCTGGAAGAATAGTCATCCGACCGACATTCTGTGCATTTCCATCAGTATTAATCGCATCTCGAAGGTGAATATACTCTTCAGATCGGAGTTTGGTTTGATTCAACCTGATGAATGTTAATCTCTCCGTTTCAATTTTAACATACATGTCAACAACATATTTGTGATATAATCGCCGACATTTCAATATGTGATTTTCTTCATTTTCCCGAATCATTAGGCGGTATGAATAATAGTTCATTGAACTGACTTTTTTGTTGGTTTCAGAACCTGTAAATAGATTTTGTTTTAATAACATTCAAATATAAAATTAAAATACATAATATAATGACAGATATTATCGCCATAGCTAAACTAATATTTTAGTTACCTGTAATGGGATTTATCATTTTTATTGAGAAATCGTAGCCATCTTCACCTTGCCAAAATATAATGGGATATTGCAGTGCATCATATGAGCGGTGTGTTTCCTTTATACGTTGTAATTGATCATTCCGACGATGTAAAACAATATCACGGGATTCCAAGTTTTCTCCAACTACAACAATAGCGACTTCATCAATAGTTGGTGCATTAAAACGTCTTGTATGTTGACCTGCAGGTGTTTTATCAGCTCTGATTACAATTTTGTGATTATCGGATGGCATCAGATCCAGGGCAGTTTTAAACAATATAATCAATTGATTGTGTTGATGAAATAAAGTTTGTAATTGTTCTACAATAGACCTCTTTACTAAATTGTTATGTGCACAACGCAGATCAATTTCTTGTGGTGAATTGCCCATAAAATAAATTTGCAGGAATTTGTTGTCGCTATCTGACACTGGTAACAGTGAACCTGCTTTGTGATATATTTGCCCTTGTATCTGTAAATAAAAAAAAATATTTTGGTGTGGTATAAATTAATGGATTGTCAGTGATCAAACTTAAATAATATTTGATCTTAAAAAGTATATATTTAGTTTTAACTAATATCTATCAAATATAATAAAATATAATAAAAGTGTCACTGAAACTGAATCACCATATAATATGATGACTAAGTGATTAAGAAATTGAAGATTAGTGACACATCTTAACTTTTGTGACAGAAAATTTTATTCGCTAAAATAATTATGAGTAACTGCTATAATATACCATATACATACCTTGAAAGTTGGCATAAAATTTTCCCGAACTACATTTGTTGCCCCAAATGAAGTCATTTGAAAGCAATTGTTATATTGTTGGATATGTGTCAAAAAGTGTTTAGAATCTGTTCCTATTCCTGAAACCAATGAGTACAATGGTTCTGGTGGTGGATCCAATGGTATCAATTTCACTTTACCATTTGCACAACACAATCCATTGGCTTCGTTTTTGTATTTTAATGCCTTACAGTGTGAGCAAACCGAGTTCATAGAACCAATAACAACACATTGGTAGTTACTGTAGACAATTGACACATCGTAACTGAAGGCAGCTCGATTCAAACTTGCGCGATTATTAGTTGAATGTCGCGCTCGCGCTTCACGCGTTTGTGATATCCGAATTCTTTCACGTTCATTTCCGTCGTTACGTTCTTGTGCAGTACGATTAGATCGGTAATTAGCTTGGTTTGTAGCATTTCTGGTTCTTCTACCTAAATTGCTTCGTCTTATAGGAGGCATATCAAATATAATTTATTTTTTCACTAATCACGAACTAAACAAACACTAACTAAGTAAACACTCTGCACAAAACACGATATACGAATTTGTTTCGTGTATCAGTTGACAAAAGCAATATCAGTAGATTGTCACAGACAACTTTTTTTTTTTTAATTTGATGTGACTTGAAGTCAAATCCTTTTAAGCCGTACGAATTGTAATTTGGATATTATAAAAATAATAAAACACTGTCGGTAACGCGATTTTTGTTTGACTGATGTAATGACGTGGAAACTGATGCATTTTATCTCGCGTGCCGAAACGAATACAAAAGAAACGCGAGTTTCGGAACGCGACATTAAACTCCTCCAACTATGTATTCTGTGCTCCAACGCACACACGCACATTGTTTTGATAGATATGATCTTTGACGTTAGGAACACACCTACATTGCTTAGACAACAGTGAGTGCTTGTAATTTAATATGAACTTTATACCATAGCAATAAAGCTCAAATTGACTCTACGTTTTAGTTAGAAAACGTTTGTATGGGAAAAAGAAAAGGGCTATTTTTAGGGTTTTTCCAGCAATAATTTTAGATTTGGCCAAATTGGTCGAGGCGTTGTTGAGTTATGCGCTTACCAACACATTTTGCGATTCATTTTTATATTATATATATATATATATATATCTACATATATCTACAACTCGGTTGGCGAAATCGTTATGCGGAACTGCTGTACAGACAATTCCAAGTTCGGTCCAACCCAGGGTCAACAATTATGTCATGAACACATTTATTACCTGTGGGTGTATGTATTTTTTAAATTGTGTCTGTTTTATTATATATAACGCAGAACAGACATTTTTTTAAAATATTTAATTTTAAAACTATGAAATAAATTTTTTAAAACGTATTATTTTGTATGGCCTCAGGTCATATTAATAAATTTCTTGTATATTTGTGATATGTTTAGTCTTGTTTCATTTATACAAATGAGGTGAAAGAACAGAACGTATGTGTTGAGGAACGTGAGGTGTGTGAGAGGACTGTGCGAGAAGGAGAGAGAGAGATGAAGATGGAAATGGAGTGTTGAAGTTAAATTATTTTTAATAAGTTATTATAACGAATTAATTTTCAGGACGGATGCCGGGTCAACTGAACGTTTTGCTTGCTGAGGCTGGTGTTCCGTATGATGATGTGTTAGAGATGGAAGAGATTAACGAAGACTTCCCCGACACCGATTTGGTACTTGTCATTGGTATGTCACATTACTTTATTATTATGAATATATTAATTTTATAGGCCGAAACATCAGACGTGTGTCTCATAGTCCAAACTGTTTAAGACTAATACTTTTTTAGCATGGGTATGTGGTATGTCATGTCTTATCATATGCCTTGTAAAATTTTGCCGATTAAATAGTTAAATAAGATAAGAACCTTATAATGGACATACCACATTAAGTGTTAAATTCACATATAAAGCAGTTTATGATGACTTAATTTAAAATGGTTTATTTATTCACATCGAAAAGACCAATACAACATACAAGATATATAAAAATTATATGGTTAATAAAAAAAAACTCCAAACGCCTATATTATCTATCTAAAAACAGTCCGATATGATTGTTATGGATTGTCAAAGAACGAGTTACTCTCAGGTGAATAGAGAGTGATAGAGAAACACGAAATAAAAAAAACATTTTTTCCTTCTTTTTTATCCTAATGAAATTGTATCAGCGATTAAAAAAAGTATCTTAGTATCAGTCTAGAAACTTTTCTTAAGGCTTCGCGGGTTTTGTAGTAGACACATCTTAAAATATCTTATAATCGTAACAAACTTCGCTTTACCAGCTACCATTTGCTAATAAAATTTGTTTTTTTTTTTAAATTTTGGTTAACACCAAGCCACTTGAATGACTGGGTGTCCATGGGCGGTTCGTATTACCCCATATTTGTCATGTTTTGCAAGAAAAGGCACTAACTATATCATCAATGGTGAACAGGTGCGAACGACACAGTGAACAGCGCAGCTGAAGATGATCCGAATTCACCAATCGCTGGTATGCCGGTGCTCAAAGTATGGAAGGCTAATCAGGTAATTTTTTTTTTCAAACCCATAAATAATAAAGATAAGAATAAAGCCATAATAGGGTTAAGACATAGAATGAAAAATCCAACATATATGAGATCAATAATATGAATGTATTAAGAATTATATTTAAAAGTACAAACAAATATAAAATGGCAAATGGCCTTATCTCATCCAGACAACTATATGTTGAAATCATAAGGAGACTTATGTAGTGGAAAAACTATATTAAATATGAGCCATATAGAATCTAGAGTATATAATCTATCTATACCTAGCTCGATGTTGGTTAACTAAAATATACTCTTAAACTGATGAATAATATATAAACTATTATTATTTGTTCATGGTAACAAGCAGATATTATTTAAGAATAAGCTACTATTAATGTGTTTTTTTTTAATATTGACCCAAAGAAAAGATTCTTCAATACTAATATAGAAATATAGGAAAAAATTTAAATGCATGATTAATATAATACTTGTATATACCTATAATTTATATGTATGTATATGAAACATGTTAGATATACAAAAAATGATGAAAAATTGGAAAAATTTCAGGTTGTGGTGATGAAGAGATCGATGGGTGTGGGATATGCGGCCGTGGACAATCCAATATTCTACAATCCAAACACAGCTATGCTGCTCGGAGATGCGAAGAAGACTTGTGACGCGCTTCTCGATAAGATTAAGCATTTAACTGCATAGGGCAAATATCAAAAAAAATTAACTAAAAATATCTTACACTTATGAATTGTCAAAAAATATAAAAATGGTCTCTACATTAGCTACCACTTTTGAAAGTCAAAGTCAAGAAAGATTAGATATATTTTTACAAATGGAATGAAAGGAGATAGCAGTGTTTAGCTTTGTCCAGCACTTGTTCAGTTGTGAGCTATTTTTGCATGTTTTGTTAAAGATAAATCATATTTTAGTGGTTTTTGATATCTAGCTTAACAGTATAATTTATATTATTAGATTTCCTCTTTATATTATAGATCTTTAGATTTATTTTTAATTTCAATTTAGATAATTACTTTATTGTCACGTTTTTTAGAAAGACACTACATATATATATACAGTGTAAACTTCACACACACACACAACTCACTCGATGTAACGACAAACTAAATCAATTGGCTATTGTTGGCTTACCTTGTATAACATACAATGATCTTTCTTTTCTCCATTTAACAACCACGCCCATAAAATGCGCAGTCCCTGCAGTGTCGTTATATCGAGTTTACACTGTAATCATCTAAGTTGCATTTCTGAGATTTACGATGAATATTAAAGGGAAAGGTTGATTATATTTTACAACTATGTTATTTTTAACGTTATATCGACTGAATGTTTAGTGAATTATTTTTATAAGTTAATAACGGCTTAGTAGTTGTTATGACAATTGTCATTTTGACACTGATCGAAATTTATTTTGTTATTTTGGATATATTTGAGACTGAAAAATTTAATGAATTTATTTTTAAAAAAATACTATCATACATATAAGAGTGTTTTAAATAACTTATGTTATAACGAGTCTTCTTTGGAATGTTGATACAATTTCACAGGATTGTCTACTACTAATAAAGTAGAATTATCATGAGCTTTTTATAATAAAGCAATCTACTTTTTGCTACTAATTTATGTACATTCCAATATGAGATATTGTTGCCATATTATAACCGTAATATGATATTGCTATATTTTATAAATGTACTTAATAAAATGTTATTTTATTAAAAACCCTCATTTGACAGCTGTTTCGCGGTGCTTATGCGCCGAGTGAGAGAAGCACCAGCTTGTGGATCTCAGGTACCGATTTAACCCTTTCAGACCCGAATTATTTTTTTGTGTCCATTGAATCTAAAAAAAAAATTGTAGCTAGAGTAGAATAAAAATACTAAGGAAAATTTTATGAAAAAAAACCTGGTTGTCAGGTTTTTCAGAAAAAATAGTTTTTCTTTTTGTGTACAAATGTGCACATCCGTCTTACGTAATGCTCAGACTACTATTTAAGAGGTTTCATTGGAATTATAAAAAGTTTAATTTATCAATGTTTTTATTAGGAAATATAAAATTAACAAAACTTAAGTACAATTCTTATAATTATTAGCAAAAAAAGATTTCTTCTTTGGGATAGGCAACTAATTGGCACATGGGTAAATCAGTCATTCGACCCATTCAAAAAGCATGTTTCATAAGTTTACTTATGAAATGCTAAGAAACAGTTTTTATCTTTGGTAAGGCAAAGGTGAACTTTGCATTTTATACATTTAATCCTGGTTCTTCCCTTGCATCCGACCATTTTGCACCGTGTCCCAAGTCCCTCATCATGCGCAGGGAAATGCCCAACACCGTCTCTTGCTATATCCGCTACAGGGCTATCAACCAGGTGTAAAGTATTACGTAATTCAAAAAAGCGATCCCGTGCCATATTCTCTGAGAACAAGGGTATGCTAATTCCAGTTTCCCAGTACATTTTCAAGCAAGGGTAGCTAAATATACCAGTAGCTAAATGTAACCCAAATAAAATTTCTATTTCTTGTGTAGTAGTAGGTTTATACCTGGGTTTATTCGAATGTATTGCGTATATGTTAGTCATTTCAGCCATATTTTCAAATAATTGTTTTGGCACGTACCGAAAGTAATAATCAACTGGGGCTTCAACTGTAGGGTCAATTGATATTGGTGGAAACCAATCTGATGAGATTGTGTTTAGGAGTTCCCTATGTCTCCACTTAATGTTTTGTTTAGGCGTAATATTCTGAAGTATATTTTCATGAGAGGACTCTATTTCTGTTGTCGGTGGTACTTCGAGAACCACTTCATCGCAGGTGTCAGTAACTCCTGGATCATTCGTTCCAATCCACGTTGAGCTGGGCCCTTCATCTTCGTCAGAGTCGTGTGGGAATACCTCTCGTTGGTTTTGATTGATGACATCTGCGCCAACTCGGACAGACTGCAACTCTCTTTCAGATGTAAATCTAAACGGCTCTTCGTCATCAGACGATAGCTCCATATCGGAAAGAGTTCCAGCCAATAGGGCTTTCAAGGCGTCCGGTGAAAACATATCGGTGTTTTTTTTTATCTGAAAATGTAAAAAAAAAATTATCTCTACATACAACATATATTTTATATAGTATCAACAACAACCACAATAATAATATAGTTACAAACATATTCAAAATAGATTTTGCAAATACAGCTAGAATACTTCAGCAATCGTAAATACATCGTTTAGGCCTGATGTGTACATTTGGGTACAAATATAAAAATTGTGATAATTGATACAAAAATAGAATAATAAACTCAAGTTAAATGTTACTTATGACCTTAGGAATATAACACATCAATTCATATTTTTACAGTGCGTATATTTAGCTATTTCCTACTTTTTAGACATAAAAATGACGAGCTTACCTACAGAGCTCCAACTTCGGTCAGCCACTGATCAAACCATGACGAAAAAGTCACAAAGAATGCCAAGAGATGGCGTTAATAGTATACATTTTTGTAGTTTATAATGTGGACATATGAACACAAGCGTTCTCAATTGCACTTTTAGCTAAATAAATACCAATTTTTTTTTTATATTTTATGTGTACATTTGTGTACGCCAGGTCTGAAAGGGTTAATAGTAAAGGGATCATACAAAAATTAAAGGTTAATTAACTAAATTTAGAGTTTGTATATATTGTTGGGATAACAGAACCGTAACAGCCATGCAAAACTGTTGTATATAAATTCCCCATTATAAATTATATCAGCTGTGATCTTGATGGCTGATGACACTTGATCAAAATTAAAAGAGTAATCACAACTTAGATGAAGAATTGGTTGGTATGTGATGTCAGTGTCTTTCTTGTTTTTATTATTTTTGCAATTTAACGGTATCAGTCTCAAACTAAAATTTGATAAGCGACGTCAACCGCGCTTAGCGTATGTGGCGTAACTGGCGCGGGTACGCCGTATTCGGCGTAGGGTTTATTGCCGTACACAGACGCTGTCTAGTGTCTAGTCGTAGCGCGCGGATTCTATTTTTTAATCTAAAATCAATAAATTATTAATAAAGACGTTTTTTGTTTTAGAACTTATCTTGTAAGTGACATTGACGTACTAATAACGTATTTCAAAACGTAATTCTAACGTAACGTATTTTTGTGTTAATATATTTAACATATAAGATATTTGGGGATAATTAGAATTATTATAGAAGATTATATAAATAATTAGACGGCTTCTTAATATATATCTTTTGTTATTCTTAATATAACCCTACTACGCTAAACAAGTATGTCAACTTGACAGTGACATTTGAAAACACAAGGCCCGCATTCACTAGCTCAGTCGTAGTGAGTGTTGTTGTTCGGTGTGCTTTTTTTCACGAATCAAAGGAAAAAGGTTTTCCTTATTGACATTTACTATCTAAACATATTGAAATTAGCTAGAAAAACAAACAGATGAAAGTCATTAACAAATAGTGCTAGTATGGTAAGTTTAAATCCACGCAACTAACAAAACCTATAAATAAAAATGACACTATGTCTGACCCGAATAGTTTTTTGTTATTTCCTAAATTAAATGCATAAGTTTGAAGATTTTTTCGATTGATTTGTAAGCAACTTAAATAACACGTTATTGAGCTTTTGTAGGATTATGTAATGTAAGCATTTTGGATAACGATATATCAATTATATCTAGTAAAATGTTTATATAAATTTCGGAATATAAATTCGAAGAAACATGCTAAATTAAATGTCATATAACGATATTAAAATATTTATGAGTAAAACAATGATTTACAGGTAAATAATACCAGATTATTAAGTAAAATTTATTATTTTCATTGAAGAACGAGACAATAAGTAAGTTAACAAACAAGTGTGCAATTTATTTAAAAGTTTGCTTGTAGTATTTTGCACCAATTTGTGATCATTATGGTAGTGTACTTTTAGGCTTTTTAATTTAATTATTGGAATAATAATACCAATTTTGAAGAATTTTGTTTTTAAGAACGTTTTACTGTAGATATTTTTTTAAGTTAAAAATTCTCATTACTTTTAATAAGTTGGCTATTTAAAATTCCATCATTTGCTTTTCATTGATGTTTGTATATTATGTTTGTAGTAATTAGTACATTAGCATTATCTAATCTGTGGATAAACATGGAGTTCCAAATCCAACTGTATCCAACACATATGAGATATGTACTGTATTTTTTTAGGCAAACAATATGTCCGAAAACAGCAAATTTGCACTGCCTGTGAGCAATGATGGCGATACCAACGTCTTGTCAATGATCTACAGATTCTTTAAGAAGGTAAGCATTTTTGAGTCTTCAAAATAATGTTTAAGTAATTACTATTAACTGGTGCAAGTCATAAGGTTAAAACATTCCACGGTGTTCTGACCTACCATACGGTCTAACCATATTAGACTTCTCTGATCTGAAGGCCATTATATCAAAACAGATGCGGTAACACATGAATAAAATCAAAAAACCCTTTTAAATACTTTTGTGTTATGTCATTATAACCAATTGTGATTTCTCACACTTTTTTGGTTTAAAGTTTCATTAAACTAAGGCAATGATGCGTCAAATACTCCGTTAGAACATAACGTTTGAAAGAACAATTTGCATTATGATAACCGTGGAGGCTAACGCGCGCATAAAACAATAAACTGGCAACACCCGTATGATGTCATACATTTTTGTAACATTATCGGCCTTATTTGAACCACTAAAGGCATACATTTCTTAACATAGTTTGTATTGTGAGTCAACATGGTAATAGAACCTTGACCTTGACTTTAAGTATGAGATAAATGTTTTAATTAGAACTCAATTTTTAATTAGAACGTTTGCACCGAACTTCGTAAATGGTGTGATGAATAATCTTTATTTTATAGTCGATATAGTTATATAATATTATATATATATATACTTAGTCTGGCCATAAATACTGTTACTATTCAAAAAAAGAAAATATTACGTTTGAATTTGGAATCTGTCATTTTTATATGATTGCTTGATGTGTTTTCTTATTTTCGCGCCATTATATTGTTAAATATTTTGTTATATTAAAATGGAGTGGGGTGATAAAGAGAACCGAATCGCTGTGATTGCCTTACATAAAGTAGGTATGGAGAAAAGTGCAATTTTTAAAACCCTCCACCCGCTTGGTATTAGTCAAATGTTTGTTTACCGGGCTATTGATAGGTACAATGATACCTCCTCTGTTTGTGACAGAAAAAGATCTGGCCGTCCACGTACCGTTCGTGTGAAAAAGGTGATTAAAGCAGTTAGGGAAAGAATTCGAAGAAATCCTGTCCGTAAGCAAAAGATTTTATCTCGGGAGATGAAGATAGCTCCTAGAACCATGTCGCGTATATTAAAAGATGACTTAGGACTTGCAGCCTATAAGAGACGTACTGGTCACTTCTTAACTGATAATTTAAAGAAGAATAGGGTGGTAAAATCCAAACAACTACTTAAGCGGTACGCAAAGGGAGGTCACAAAAAAATTTTGTTTACGGATGAGAAAATTTTTACAATTGAGCAGTATTTTAATAAACAAAATGACCGTATTTATGCTGGAAGCTCTAAAGAAGCTTCGCAATTAGTAAACAGAGTACAACGTGGGCATTATCCCACTTCAGTGATGGTTTGGTGGGGTGTTAGCTATGAAGGGGTGACTGAGCCATATTTTTGTGAAAAAGGTATTAAAACGTCGGCACAAGTTTATCAAATTACCATTCTTGAGACGGTAGTTAAGCCTTTAACTAACACCATGTTCAATAACAAAGAATGGTGCTTTCAACAAGACTCGGCACCGGGTCATAGAGCTCGATCCACCCAATCTTGGTTGAAAACTAACGTTCCGGACTTTATCAGCACTGAAAACTGGCCGTCGTCAAGTCCTGACCTAAATCCATTGGATTATGATTTATGGTCAGTTTTAGAGAGTAAGGCTTGCTCTAAACGCCATGATAATTTGGAGTCCCTAAAACGATCCATTCGGTTGGCAGTGAAGAATTTTCCTCTAGAAAGAGTTCGTGCTGCTATTGATAACTGGCCTCAACGTTTAAAAGACTGTATTGCAGCCAATGGAGACCACTTCGAATAAACATTGTATATTTTTAATAGTTATATATTGATGTATTAAACTAACTCACTATGAAAGGAATAAATGTTCATATTAAAAAAAAAATCGTGCTTTTCTTTATAACAATATTTATGGCAAAACTAAGTATAACTAACCGCAAATAGTTATATAATATTATATATGTTTATACATTAACTGTAATTATTGTATTTAATGTAATTATTATTAATTACATTTATTTACATATATTCACAGATATTTCTATTATTTATTTTATTTGTTTAACAGTGTCCCCAAACATCCAATGTGCTAAACATATTAACAGAAAAATAATCTTATAATATGATAAAACAAGATATACACACAAAACAATTATGTGGGAACTAAAAAGGTTTAAAAATTTATTAACCACAATACGGGAAACAATTGTATTTTATCTAATCAGCTTCGGTTAACAGTGTAATAATCACCGCTTCGGTTTTAAAATTGTAATCATCTACGAGCTTTTAAGTTTTATTGATCATTAAATTTCCCACTTTCCCTGACGATGGGTCTAATACATCAGTTTTTCTCTACATTTTCTTCAACTTTTATTTATAGCTAATCTATTTTATTTTTTTTTATTGTAAAACAGTGATCACGCTTAATACCAACCAGCTGAGTTTGTTGTTATTATCTCCGAACGGTTTTTTTACACTTATATAACGATTAACCGGGTTTAGCGACTATAATGTCTACTCAAGTTTCGTATCGTATCGCGTTATTTATATATATAAATCTCCTGTCACGATGTTTGTCCCCGATGGATTCCTAAACTACATAACCGATTTTAAATTAAATTGGCACATCGTGAGCAGTCTGCAGTCCAACTTGAGATATAGGATAGCTTAGATCTTTAATTATAGTCGCAATTTTATTTAATTGCAAATAATTTGTCTATATAATTAATTGTCAGTCACAATTATCTGTCAACTCCTAAAGATTCGAACAGATGTCGATACTTTTCGACTGGATTGAGTAAGAAATCAATAGATGGCACTGCTATGGTAAACCGACAAACGTGTCATACAAGCTACAATTCAATAGCATGACTACCACGTGTTACTGAGGCTAAAGTATAAATTAAATTTATTTTGTAGTAAACGAAATACCGTGAAAGTCAATTATTTCTACTTTTTTAATAATTTATATGGCAAATCAACGTTTGCCGGTTCAGCTAGCCTTATATATAAAATTTTACAATATTACTTATCGTACTCTACCGAAACGGCTCGACCGCGTATTCAGTAGGTATGCGAATCGGCCAAAATCTATTAACACACCCCTAAGTGATAAAGTTTGTTCATGCTTGAATTTGTTTTAAAATTTTTTGACGAAACTTTTTGTTTTTTATTTTTTTATAATGTGGCATTAAATAAATACAACCCTCAATTTTTACCCTTTTATCACCAACCCCTATTTTTTTATGGCCATTTTGGTAATTCAATAATTTTTCATCCCGCTCGATAACTGATATGATTTATACCCGTCAGTTATTTTTTTGTCAACACTAAAAATTTCTTAGAAATAATTTATATGGCCAAAACAATGTTTGTCGGGATCAAAAATTCACCCGGTTATTACGGTCCCTTGAATGTCGTTATATCCGGATTCTATTGTAACTATTGACATACTTTGAAAATATAGAAATAATTAAATGCATAACAAATATCTTATAGAAAATTAGTTATTAAAACATCTCAACATAGCTGAGGTAATTTTAATACCGAGTCCTATTAAATAGCTTGTGAATTATATTATGTCAACGCCTGTATAATGAATGTCATCAGCCAAGTTGGTGTTTGAATAAAAAGAAACAGCAAACAACTGTTGGCGGTGGCCCCCTACAAAGGTATTTACTTAAAAAGGGGCCACCGGACACTGTGAAGATTTTTGTACTGGTTCGCGTTTCCATTTGTCGCGTATATTATTTTATGTTTTTCAGGTATCGATTGTCGGAGCGGTATATCTAGTTGGTTATATGCAATGGAGTGTGGCATGGCTGATTGGACCGGTGGTTCTCTCTGTATTAAGGGATCAGTGGCGTAGAGACAATGAATACAGAAGGAACCTTGCTAAGGAAGTTGCTGTGTCATCTGAAAAGGATGTTGTTCTTGCACGACTTGATGATCTCCCAGCTTGGGTAATTATACATTGTTTAATGAGGCGACATTGCTTTACAATACCATGTACTTTACCATACCATGACCTTTACAATACCATAACCTTTACAATACCATAACCTTTACCATATCATGACCTTTACAATACCATGACCTTAACAATATCATGTACTTTACCATACAGTGAATTAACCATACCATGTACTTTACCATAACGGATGTAACTGTCAAGAGTCTAGTGTTGTTTTGAAACAAAGGATAAGAATATAAAAATTAAAAGTATTTATTTAATACAACTAAGGCGAACGCCACACTTGGGTGTTTCCTGTATGTGTGTGTGTCAATACGGCACAAACTTAAAGTTAACTAAACTTTAAAAAAAATCCTATCTACGTTAGGACCGAAGCTGTGGACCGAATTTTGATCAGATCTTTTAAAATTTCAATTAATTTATATCTCTTGTCGAGATACTTCCGTTCCATTTGCATCACATACAGGAAGTGCTTAAATAGAAGAACCAGAAAGATTACTCGTAAAGCGCATGACAAAATCTTTATTATATTTGTGATGTTTCTTAAATTCTTTTCTGTTAAGGTGTTCTTTCCGGATGTGGAACGCGCTGAATGGTTGAACCGGGTAAGAATGATATTAGTTTGTCCGTTCTGTTATAATACTTCCCTGTAGGTGGTATTGATGACTCTTTGCTTAGTCAGCATCCTAGGCAAAGTGCTCAGGTTGTCGTGCAATAGATTGGCTTCAGTTCGGCTTAATCATTTGTCGCGGAAACACATTAACAGGTTTATTATTCCTATATTATTATTTCCATTAAAGACTTATTAATATATTCTTCCCTTTTTTTCAAACCCCAAACAGAGGGGCAGTTCTAACAGTTCGAACATCCTTTAGCGTCTCTATGGTAAACCTATTTACACTACGACGGAATTAATCAATTATAATCTATCTCTTTCAATCTTGTTTGTTTGCTACACCTTTTAAGGTGGGCAGGTATCGATAACATTAGGTCGTCGTCACTTGTTTATTTTTTTTATTTTTTTTTATTTTATTTCTTAAACCTATACAGCTTTTCCAAAAAGCTTACACAACAAAAATAGATGAACAACAAAGCCAAAAGAAGGTCAAAACATACAATCGAAAATAGACAAAAAAAAACACAAACAGAAAAAAATGAATAAAAATATATATATATACATATATAAAAGTAATTTAATTTTGATAATTATCGTCTATTAACTGGTATGTTATATGTTATCTGTTCCTGTAAAGTGGGAATTCATTTTATTATAAATAATTCTTAAATTATTGAAACGTAATAAAAAAATGTTGCGATACCCTGCCAAAGTTGGGATTGCACTAGGTTTGTTGCGTTCTAGAATGTTCTAGATGACTAGAAATGTTTGATTGCATAGTAGAATGTGGATCATAATTTCAGATACTCCTACAAGTGTGGCCGAACGTAAATCATTACGCGAAAACCATATTGAAGGAGTCGATAGAGCCTGCCGTCGCTGAAAGCTTGGCCAACTTTAAGCTTACTGGATTCAGATTTGAACGTATGATACTAGGTACCATTGTAAGTATTAAAAAAAAATCAAAATATTTATTCAAATAGGTAAATGTGGTATACTTATGATATTTGTATGCAATTAATACGAATTTTAGATTTAAAACTATTTATTATGTACAGTGTAAACTCACTGTCATTCGATTTAACAACACACTCTAAACTCATTTGGTTTTGTTTGGTTTTAATTGTATTCAATATAATGATTTTTCCTCTATCCATTTAACGCCACATAATGCACAGTCCTACAGTCGTTATAAAGAGTTTACAGTTGTTATAGATTATTAATAGTTGTAATTAATTTGACGTCCTATATTCGATTCCCAATACAATATATTATATTTTTTGTGATTGCCATATTTTTTACTCTTATATATTACATAGCTATAAAGCTTATCTTAAACATACAAATAAGGGGCAATTTAAGAGAGTGTTTCCACCCATGGACACCATAAAAGCTCGCTAAAGAGTGCGTCAAGATTTAGAAATGGAGACAGGAGGACGGTACTGTTAAAACTGCTCGGTTCTCCCCCTTAAACTCTAAATATCTTTATTCAAGTAGGTCTTTATAAAGACACGTTTGAATCGTTAATTTTTACACTACCACCGGTTATCTACCGAGAAGAACCGGCAAGAAACTCGATAGCTGCTAAAACAAACATTTAATACAAAATTATGTTACAAATCAAATAACTAAAGCATTGTAAGGCTACACAAGAATTTAACTGTACCGATGCTGAGCCAATTGCCGACACGTTAAAGGGATCTTTGTCCTCTAAAAACAATGAAAATCTTTATACATAATATTGACTATACATTTATTGCCCGTTAAAGTTACCAAGAAGGCAACACATTCGTCACGACCAAATACTCCCTCAAACTCCTTTCGTTTCCCTTAAATAAGTAACATTTACAGGCACCAAGGGTGGGCGGTGTGAAAGTGTACGATAAAAATCTATCGAGAGACGAAATAATTATGGACGTGGATTTATTGTGAGTATATACGATTCGGATGTTAATCTGAATGCAAACTATATGATACGAAAAATACATAATATAAGAATGTATTTCCTGGAATTTGTTCTTATATATGTCGGTGAATGATACAATTGTCGATGTTATAATAAGATTTGTCGGCGTCATTATGGATGAAATGCAAGCGAAATATGTAAAAACAGTGTTTAATTGCAAATTTTGCGAGTTCTCGACAGGCGAGTGCCTGTACAAAAGTAAGCCCTACTTGGCTGTCACATCTCCTTTTTAAACACACCATACTACACCCCATCTTGCCTAGACCCGACTCCAGGCTTTATTTGATTGGATACATAATAAACAAATCAAACAATATCTTCATTCATATAGGTCACCAAGGTACACTTATGAATCGTCAACAAAATAAGTTTTAAATTTTCGATTCTACATCTACTGCCAGTTCCCAAATCAAGGGCGTTGTGCGGACGAGAAGAACTGGCAAGAAACTCTCCGCCACTCCTTCAAATCGCCAAGAATGTTTCACTGCACGTTTGTAAAGATCTGCGACCATTACACCTTGCACCAGGGAATGCGTCAATATCTATATTAAATAAAAACACTAAAAAATTACCTTTACGTGGTCATAGCGAAATAGGAGTACACATTTACGTTATAATGAGAACAACACACAGTACACCGAGACTAACCCAGGAGAAATTATTAGCAACACAAATTCAAGTCCGACCAGTCACCACAAGTAGCACCCGTTCACGAGCACGACGCTTGGCCTGCCATAAAGACAATATAAAAACAGATTAAGTTAAAATACAATTGCCAGTAAAAGTATTAACATTAAAATTGATAATAAACTCTAAAAATACATATATATGTATAAAAGTTTGTTCCTGTGGCAGATGCTTATCCTCCTCGCAGCTTATGCTTAAATGCACCAGCTTTTTTTTATATATATAAAATTAAGAATTAAGTTCCTGGTCAGTACCGGTGGTGACCCAAGAGCTGGTGCTTTTCGCGCGGCTTATAGGCATAAGCCGCAAGACATTGCCAGCATTGTGGGTACACTGCCACAGGAGCAAACCTTTAATGTAGCAAAAAGAAGAGATATCAGGAAAACCGTCTATTTTCAGTTATGCCGGGGACTGTGATATTTCATTTGTCCTTCAAAGAATAAGGGGTGGAATCAAAGATTTACAGGTTAGAATTTATCTTATATATATGGAACAGGCTTATGACTAGAAATAAAAATAAAACTTTTTTTTAAATGGCTATCAGGAGAATTAAACTAGTACATTGAACATTAGCTATGCATTTTTTAGAGGCACCCCCTTTTCCAAGATGGCGGCCGGGGGAAGAAGAAGTTGAGCTTCTATTGACTCCCCACACATGTCCCAAAATTTGCTACCTCTAATGAATACTTAATTCGGTTCTTGTGACAATTCAATGTACAATCTCTTTTCATACCTTCTTCTTCTTCTCCTCCTTTTCATAGACAATGAAAGTCTATTCGTTTTTTTATAGGTGCACGGCATGCTTCGTATCATAATGAAACCGCTGATAACAAAAATACCTTTGGTCGGTGGTCTCCAAGTGTTCTTCTTAAACAATCCGTCCATTGACTTCAATTTAGTTGGGGCCGCTGACATCCTGGACATGCCGGGTTTTAGGTAAGTTTAGTTAGTTTTCGGCATATTTATATCTCTTTCATCATATCATTTGTATATTCAGTATGTCACTTGTATCGTTGGTTAACTATATATTTTTTTCAATTATCGTCTATTTTACAAAACCTTTGTCCTTTCACTATTATCGAAGTTGCTCAAAAAAACTTAATAGAATTTATTTAAAAAAAAACAACAATCATTTGGGTGTTTGAAAATACATACTTTTTATACAAGAGGGTAGAAGGCACAACATAAAGATACCATAGACAAGTCTGTTTTTGACATATAAGCTATTTATATAAGGGGTTGCTTAGGCAAGAATCCCCCATTCCTATTAACTTTTTTCATACCAACAAGTTATTTGATAAGTATGTATTCAGTAGAATTAACTTATAACGACTATCCGGTTTTAGCGACTATAATGTTTACTCAAGTTCGTATCGCATTATATTCATATATAATCCGTCCTTTTTGTAAGTCACCCGGTTAGTACGACATAGTATCGCGAGTCCTTTAAATGTCGTTATAAACGGATTCTACTGTATTTAACAAAGTGCCCGTGAGAACTACATAAAAAATTAAACTTTTTAAAGGATTCTTATACCGGTTATACCATATTATTCATAAGGTATACTTTACGTCCTTTCACCTCATTCTCTCTCTGACGGCAGAAAAATACGCGTTTTTATGCGTGTACCATCTCTATTGGGAAGCTCGAGACGAACTCGATAGTCCATGTTCAGTCGTCATGTCCATGTCGTCGTCTGTTGTTAATTTTACCATGTACCATGATGGCCCAAGACGTTTCTCTAAGCCAGTGCTTCTCAACCTTTATCAATCCATATCCCCTTTTTCCATTTTTAAAATGTGTATTTTCCCTAATTTTTAAAAGTTACCTACTAGTTATCAGGTAGACTAGTAGTACTAGTAGTACCTACTAGTCTACCAATATAAAAAAGTCTTTATATTCCCAGTTTTGAATTTGCCCATCTTGATTTTCACATTGCCCGCCACAGCGTACGCCCCACGTTGGGAAACACTACTCTAAGCTGTCTTAGGTAGAGCAGGTAGACAAGTAGTACTAGTAGTATCTACTAGTCTACCAATATAAAAAAGTCTTTATATTCCCAGTTTTGAATTTGCCCATCTTGATTTTCACATTGCCCGCCACAGCGTACGCCCCACACTGCTCTAAGCTGTCTCAGGTAGTGCAGTGTGCCTTCCACTGTAAGTTAAGCCGCACCTGATAACTAGTGTTAATTTCCAGTGACATCTTGCGTCGTTGTATCGTAGAACAAGTGGCTAGACTGATGGTATTACCAAATAAATTGCCGATAAAACTCAGCGATGAGATACCGACCGTCGATCTGCGAATGCCAGATCCTGAGGTGAATATAATTTAAATCTGTACTGATGTTATAAAGAGGAAAGTTTTGATTTTTTGTTTGTATGTTTGAACTACTGGACCGATTTCAACTAAATTCTTTCACAAGCTAATATTCCCGTTTCGTTTTAAAAAGATAATAGGGATGCTCACTAAAACTTGAATAATCTAATCTTATATATATATAAATCTTCTGTCACGATGTTTGTCCCCGATGGATTCCTGAACTACATAACCGATTTTAAATGAAATTGGCACACCGTGAGCAGTCTGGTCCAACTCGAGATATAGGATAGCTTAGATCTTTAATTATAGTCGCAATTTTATTTCAAATTATTTGTCTATATAATCAATTGACAGTCACAATTATCTGTCAACTCCTAAAGATTCTAACAGATGTCGATACTTTTCGACTGGATTGAGTAAGAAATCAATAGATGGCACTGCTATGGTAAACCGACAAACGTGTCATACAAGATACTACAATAGCATGACTACCACTTGCTATTGAGGCTAAAGTATAAATTTAATTTATTTTGTAGTAAACGAAATACCGTGAAATTCAATTATTTCTACTTTTTTTAATAAATTATATGGCAAAACAATGTTTGCCGGTTCACCTAGTATATTATAAACGCGAAAGTAACTCTGTATGTATGTTACGCTTTCACGCTTAAACTACCGAATCGATTTCGATGAATTTTGGTATGGACGTAGACTAAACTTTGGGAACGGGTATAGGCCACGGAACACTCCTATTTTGATTACGAAAAGAAAGGTTGGAATGGGTTGAATGTTTGAATAATAATTTCACCAGAACATTGTCATTTACAAAGCGATTTTCCAATTATTTTATTGAAATCACACAGACGAAGAAATAAATACAAAAATTAAAAAAGAAACGATTTTATTAAACAGATTTCAGTTTTTGAAAATTAGAAGTTGATTATTTAAGTAAGACGAGCAAGCTTTTTTTTAAACCAGTAAATAGTTGATAAATAATTATTATAAATTTAAATAACATAAAATAAAAACTAAAACAGTAGAATACATTTAAAAAAGTTTAGTCCTCGTAGTAGAGTTGCCATAATGCTGGCTGTATCGCGATGCTTAAACGCTGAGCGCAAAATAAAAAACTAGTTTGGGAAATTAATATAACAGTTAAATCGCTGTCTCATTTAACCGTTGGTTATCGCATGAATTTATAGCTTAAATATGTCATATAGAAGGCTGATACTTTATAATCTAGATTAAATTCGAACCTTAACCTAGGCTTGAAACATTACGCCTTGTAAGAAATATATAGGTTGTTTTAAAATATTGAAATTTCAATTGTTATTTTCAGGGCGTTCTTCGTATACATTTGGTTCAAGCTCAAAACCTTATGAAGAAAGATGTTTCGATGATTGGTAATTATTGTCTCATACATAATAATTACTTGTTACCATAGCAACAGATAGGATACTGTCTATGGCGCTATAATTCATCCTTTCGCTCCGACGATCTATATTTTCCATTCCGCAATAAATCCTTCCCCTCCCATAATCTATAGAGTCATAAAATCCTATAATCTATCATTTCCTTCCCATAATATATCCTTTCTCTCCCATAATCTATGTCATCCATCCCGCAATAAATCCTTTCTCTAAAATAATCTATAATCTAAATCCCTCCCATAATCTGTACTTTCTCTACCATAATCTATACTTTCCCTCCCATAATCTGTACTTTCTCTCTCATAATCTATATTTTCCCTCCCCTAACCTATACCTTCCCTCCCATAATCTATACTTTCTCTCTCATAATCTATATTTTCCCTCCCCTAACCTATACCTTCCCTCCCATAATCTATACTTTCCCTCCCAACAGGAAATATAGCCCAATTGTATTCTCAGTATTTTCATTCACGTTTGACAAAAGTGTCTCTGCACAAATAAAATTCACAAGTCGTTGAGACCGTTGCATAATACAAATTATATATTTCGTATCCAGGTAAGGGCAAGTCAGACCCTTACGCGATAATAACAGTCGGTGCCCAGCAATGGAAGACGAAGCATATCGATAATGACGTGAATCCAAGATGGGAGTACTGGTGCGAGGTGAATATATTGTCACTTATATAAGGTTATGGTTGCATTGAATTCTTCAAACGAGATATGGTATTGACTAACATATACGCTTTAGATGTACCGACTATGAACTGAATGGCATTTAAAAAAATATATATACGAATAAAGTCGTTTTTTGTTTCTTTTGGATAGTCTGAAAGATTGTGATTCGGTTTAAAATTAATGGCTATTCAAGAAACAGATGTCCAAAATAATATCTATTTTTTAGTTGTTGGTTTTTTTGGATCGTCTTAAAGATCGATTCAAGTTTCAAAAAAACAAATAAAAAAGCTCTATAATTAATATTTAATTTAGAATTTTCTTATCGAAATAAATAATCAGACATAAATAAGATAAAAAAGTCAAACAAGTTATAACTAGTATTGTATTGTACAAAGATTTTAACTCGTAATTAACTGATTGGATTTACTCACATGCAAAAATTATCTATTTATTTATTCACTCACACTTTATTGCACTTAAACAGTACAAATGGATGATGTTTATACATATAACAGAAAAGGGCGGCCTTATCGCTAATAAGCGATCTCTTCCAGGCAACCTACCAACCCACATTGATAGTGTGTTTATTAAAACGCACGTTCAGTAATAGTGCGATGACAGCTGTACTCTTTGACAGGTGACATTGACATTGACAGTCGGATGAATTGTGTCATTTTTAATTATGAAGTAATGGGAATAAAGTAGAAATGCGAATAAAATGTTCGTCTATACTCTATTATGTTTTCGATTGCCCTTCAATATTAGTCGGTACATGAAAACGCATGCTTTTTTGAGATTCTCCTTTTTGACAAATATAGTTTGCGACTTTCTAACAATTATTGTTTGCTAATATTTTCTTGTTTGCTCTAACTATAACATTTTTATTTAATCATCTTAAATGTATACCATATATATGATAGCACCTTATATAGTGCATTGAAATGTTACGTTTGCTTTGTAATTAATAGAGGCAACAATGTTTGGGGGGTCAATAGAAGCTTGACCGTAAGTTTGTGGGTGCGTTAGCCTTGTCCCCCGTCCGCCATCTTGGAAAAAGGGGTGAAAACATATTTTACGCAATATCTCAGAAACTATGCGTCTTACAAAAAAAATGTAACGTCACAATTTCTAGCAAATTGTTTTGTCTACAAATATGTATATTAAAGAATTTTTAAGCAAAAAGTAAGATATTTTATAGTTTCCTTCATTTAAAATTACTTCAGTCTAATCTTGTGTTTTCAATTTTAACTCCTGTCATTCCTCAAACTTTCACATTTGACGTGAATTTTGATTATTTTTGTAAAATGTATAAAAAAAACAATTTGAAAAGTATAAAATCTCTAGAAAATATATCCTACTTTATAACTTATAACGAATCATGACGTTACGTTATTCGTGAGACGCACAGTCTCCGAAATATCGAAAAGGTGTTTTACACCCCCTTTTTCCAAGATGGCGGCCGGGATATCCCACAAACTTGGAGTTAAGCTTCTCAAACACGTCCCAAAAATTCAATTTCTGCCTCTATTAACTACCGAATACGGTCCTGTAACATTACAATAGACTATTACGCCATAAACGCATTGAGTGTACTTATAAACTGATAAATCTCAAAGGAAGCCCACACGTGATCACATTTCAATCGTGTTTATCACTGGGCTTTATACCGGGTACTTGTAACGGTATATTTATACCAAATGTGAAACAGGGGTTTAAAATTAATATGGTTAATATAATTTCACTAAAGGCACGCGTTATGCAATCGTTGGGTCAAATGTTGGAAATTGAAGTTTTCGACAAGGATGATGGCAACGATGACGACCGATTGGGCAGGTGAGTCGGTGTCGGTGGCACTTGGTCGGGGCGTCGGTTTTGCGTAATGGCCGCTAGATGTCGCAAAAACGAATCGTGTTTGTCGGTAAAACGGTTTCCTTGTTAAAATATTGGAAACTACGCCATCTATCAGATGTTTCGTGTGCTGTAACAGCTGGAATTGAAGATTGCGGCAAGAAGTGTGTTTTGCGAGATTTGGCAACAATTACTTACGCTTCCGCTTAGCACAAAAAACTTCGTTAACGAACTTTTCAACTGTTTTTTAATGAAGTTTTAATGTATGACACTCGAACACAGCTTTATTTTGGTTAATTCTGATTTACATTTGTAATATACAGATATTGTGTTGTGTAAAGGCCGGCAACGCATCCTCTTAGTCGAGCCAATTTTGTACATCAGAATTAATATGCCTTTTTACGATTTTCTGTCTGCTATTTTATCTATATACATTTATTATATTTGACACCAGAGTATCCCGGGTTCGATTCCCGGTACGGGCTGATGAATTTGTTGATCGTATGTGTATTTAATGTGTGTGTTAGTGTGTGGGTCTAACTTACAGTATGTAAGGTATGTTATTGAAATCAGTAGTTTAAGTTTTGTCATATTTATTCTTATATGGGTTTATTTTAGCTTCGATTAGTCGTGTTAAATGTTCGACATTAGTTTGTCAGCTGAGTTTCTTGTGAAGATACCAGTTAATTGTGGAACCCTGGCCATCCAGATGTGATATAAATAATGGGGTTTTGTAATATTTCTTTCAAGGCTTTGATAAGTTCGAGAAAGAGTCAAGTGCTGCTATGTGAACTGTGGGACTGGGATCCAGGGATGGGGATACAGAACGATGACTACCTCGGCAGGTCCGTTCCTTATGGGTTTTGCGTTGAGGTTTTTTTTTTGGGCAAAAGTGTTGTCCTTTGCGTTTTGTTAACAAATTAAAACCGACAGTCAGTTAGTTAGATTTATTTATTTCATTAAAGTTTAAATTTGGCGTTGATGTGGGTAAGGTCCTGGTTTGTCAGTACCGGTGAGACAAGAGCTGGTGCTTTTCTCGCTTAACGTATGAACATTGCGATACAGCAAGCAGCTATTATGGGTACTATAACGATCAATTTTTTTAAAGTTTATTTTAGTGTTTCAGTAATTATAATTATTAGTTATCTGTAATAACCATACACATGATAGAAAATCTAATCACCTAATCAGAATTCCATCTAATTGTATTTCCTGTCTAATATCTTAAATGTTGCACGGGTTTTTTTTATTATTCTTGATATATAAGCTGATTGTGTATATAGAATAACAAGACTACTGATTTAAATTATAACTTAAAGCGGTTGAAATTATATATTAGCACATATAAAAGATTCTCTTACGTTAAAAAAGTTTCTGCTACTAGAGAACACTTGAGAATTGAACCTTGGACCATTGCGAGTGGTGATAGAATGTTTTGCTATAGTAACTACAAACTATAAATCGTTAACTTGCAATAAAATGTGGGTTGTCTGGAAGAGATCGCTTATTAGCGATAAGGCCGCCCGTAATCTACTAACATCTATTAACGTCATTTACTTCCACTGTTTAAGTACAATAAAGTGTAAATAAATAAATAAAATAGTAACTTAGTAACAATGTATCGGTTTTAATTGTATTTTTTATTAATTTAAAATGTGGGTTGTCTGGAAGAGATCGCTTATTAGCGATAAAGCCGCCCGTAATCTACTAACATCTATTAACGTCATTTACTCCCACTGTTTAAGTACAATAAAGTGTAAATAAATAAATAAAATAGTAACAATGTATCGGTTTTAATTTGTTGCCCCGAAGCGCATGGTAAAGAACTATATATATAAATATAAAAGATATATATATATAAATCTATATATATCTGATTAACAATATTAATCGGGTGAGATTTTACGTGTGTCGTCTAAGTGATAGGATTTTGTTTGAGTCTGTCGTCGCGTATGTCTATACAGTCAAGTTTCATTGAATGTTTATTTTAATTAACTTTTTAAATACTACTCTATTTATGTATAAATACGCATTTTATTGTTGTATTTGCCGTGTGTGTGTTCAAATTGTGTGTTGACAAGGCAAGAGTGTTATATCACGTATTAAACAAACTTAAGCTCAGTTTTGAAATTTTATTCCTGTTTGAGAGTACGGGACGCGAGCCCTTGTTTTACCTTAAAGCTTATTAACAAATAATGACGTGACAGTTTCAATTAAGCTTGACAGTGACTGTTTGAACGGATTAATTTATGTCTAAGGTTTTATATATATTAATGCTCGATGTCTACCCACTATCCTGTGGGTGTGTGTCATATTTATAACACATGCATCTAATGCACAAGCCGCACTTAACCAATAATTAAAAAAAGCCTTAAATAGTATTTATCACAGTTTTGGATATAAATTATTTGTTGGATATTTACGATAAATAACTGGGACTAGTTGAGGCTTGATTGTTTATGAATACCGACAATTATTTTTAATTGATTTTTTTTAGATGTTCTCTGGATATATCACAAGTTGTGATGGCCGGTCGGCTCGATACTGTAAGTATATATTTACTGTCTCTTAGTATATGACAATACTTCGTTTTGTTTTATCATTGACTAGCTATCCAAGTATCTGACAGTTACTCCAATTTGATAAGCCATTTTGACGTGTATATTTTTGAAATTGAACTATCAATTCAACAATTATTGATAAAGCCGTAATTTTTTTTAATTCAAATTTTGTAGAAGCGTCAACCCCAAACACTACACGTGTGTCGGTTTACAAAATTGCATATATGTTTAACAATTCAGTCCCATTTAGACTATTTTTATTTTGTTTTATTACATCTGTCCCCAAATATCTTATGTGTAACCTTATAAGATAATAAAACAAGGTACCTATACACACAAAACAATTATATGGGAACTTGAAATATTTAAGTGATAAAACATAACACAATATATATATATATATATATATATATATATATATATATATATATATATTTATATTAATACAAACATATTAACTGCCAATAAGTGTCTTTAATATTTCGTATGTCACATACGACAACTTCAAATGCATTTTTTTAATATTTCAGTGGCAAACCCTCCAGCAAGCGAAACACGGAAAAGTTAATTTACGCCTTTCATGGCACCGTTTGTCTTCAGAAATGTCCGATTTGAATCAGGTATGCTAAAATCGTTTGCCATAGAGCGCGTGTCAACGTCAAAGAGTGACACCGTCACCTGAATTTGACAGATGACAAGCGTCAAAGTCCAATTGGAGTGTTGCCATATTTAATAATATCTAGTAATAGTCTTTTCTAAGTTATATATTCAAAGTAAAGGAAAAGCCATGATTGAGATTGAGATATTCTTTTAATTAACGGAACTAAATGTTTTTGAAAAAAAAATTAAAATGATCATTTGTTAAATGTAATAAACATTATTGGGAGTAGAGACATGGAACTTGGGGTACAAGTGTATAGGCGCTTATAAAGGAATTATGGCCTGGCAGTCAGCACCGGTGATCCAAGAGCTGGTGCTTTCCTCGCTCAGCGTATAAGCATCGCGATACAAAGAAATGCCAGCATTATGGCTACTCTGCCATGAGGACCAAACATTTTAAATTTGTTTAAGTTTTACAGTAGAATTCACTTATAACGACTTCGCTTATAACCGGTTATAGCGACTATAATGTTTACTAAAGTTTGGTTTTATATAGTATATACATATATAACCCGTCCCGTTTCGTACGTCACCCGGTTAGTGCGACATAGTATCGCCAAGAATGTCGTTAAATCCGGATTCTACTGTATTTAGGTTAACATAAATATTAAAAATGGTTTTTTTAAAACAAAGCAATATTCACAGGCACTGTTGGAGACGCAACTAATCAAGAACGCTGAGCTGAGTACGGCTGTTTTATCGGTCTTCATTGATTCGTGCAAAAACTTACCAGTAAGTATTACATCTATTATTTTGTCAGAAAAAATATCCAAAAATAACTCGTTTTCTTCTTTGAGAGCATTTACACAAAGGCATCTTCGGGTGACCATAATTTTTTACTATCTTATGACCAGATATAGATATTCCGGTGCCCATCCTTTCCCCTCCCCCGTCCTCTTCCCCTACCCCTCCCCCCCCACCATTCCCCAATATCCCTTTAAAGGCCGGCAACGCACTCGCGAGCTACCAGCCGCGTGAGCGTCAATGGGCGACGTCTTCGACCTATCGTTTGCCCCCTTTTCTATTAAAAAAAAAACCAACCCCTATTTTTTTAGTATATTTATGGTGAAATAATCGGTTCGCCGGTTCAGCTAGGTTTTTTTTTTTTTTATAATGAAATAAATAATCCATTCGTTTTGCTAATGTTGTCAACAATTCGCAGAATGCCCGTGCGCAGTCCAAGCCCGATCCGTACATGCAAATAACGCTCGGCAAGAAAACTGAGAACACGGCGGTGCAGATGCGTACCGATTGTCCGGTCTATGAGATTGGACATTCGTTCCTCGTGCAAAATCCTAATATCGATTTATTGGAAATTAAGGTGAGTTAAAAAATTACTTTACGTTCAGATTTGTATTAACAAACACCATTAAAAATAAATGAATTAACGAAGGTTTTGTGACTTGTTATTTCTTGTTGTTTTGTTCTCTCCGTTGTAACGACCCACTGCAGACGATTCCACGTTACATTTAACTATTTATTTATTGTGTTATAAAGTTAAAATGTCAAAATGACTTCTTGTGGCTTCTTCTTTTATTTCATTGGCTATTAATTATATAGAGTTGCATACGCTGGAGTATGTAACAGCCTACTCGGCGATTTAAAGGCGTAGAGTTTCTTGCCAGTCCTCCATACGCTTTATTTGGGAACTGGCACTAAGTTTAGTGAATATTGCAACACAGTGTTGCCATCCTAAATTGAGTTTTAATACAATTTAGTACACAGTGTTGCCATCCTAACTTGAGTTTTAATATAATTTAGTACACAGTGTTGCCATCCTAACTTGAGTTTTAATACAATTTAGTATACAGTGTTGCCATCCTAACTTGAGTTTTAATATAATTTAGTACACAGTGTTGCCATCCTAACTTGAGTTTTAATACAATTTAGTATACAGTGTTGCCATCCTAACTTGAGTTTTAATATAATTTAGTACACAGTGTTGCCATCCTAACTTGAGTTTTAATACAATTTAGTATACAGTGTTGCCATCCTAACTTGAGTTTTAATACAATTTAGTACACAGTGTTGCCATCCTAACTTGAGTTTTAATACAATTTAGTACACAGTGTTGCCATCCTAACTTGAGTTTTAATACAATTTAGTACACAGTGTTGCCATCCTAACTTGAGTTTTAATATAATTTAGTACACAGTGTTGCCATTCTAACTTGAGTTTTAATACAATTTAGTATACAGTGTTGCCATCCTAACTTGAGTTTTAATATAATTTAGTACACAGTGTTGCCATTCTAACTTGTGTTTTAATTATTACAGGTCCTGGATCAAAAGACGAGTAATCAACTTGGTGTTTTGACGTACTCGGTTGCGTCTTTACTGAAACAGAAGGACTTTACGATGTTGGCCCAGCCGATAAACCTGCAGAAGTCCGGACCGGAGTCCAAAATCATATTGGCCTTACAGTTAAAGGTATTCCTGTTTTTGTTATTAAATAATTTAAAAAAAACTGATTGGTTTGTTGTGTTTCTGTGTATCAAAAATAACTTTTCATATATGTAACTATGAATCTCCAAAAAAATAAGAACTTGACTCTACATTTACTGCCAGTTCCCAAATCTAGGACGTAGAGCAGGACGAGAAGAACTGGCAAGATTCTTCATTATCAGTTAACACGCCTTGTCCCTAACTTTTCCTATCAAATGGCGAAAAACGACCAACAAATTTACACTGAACAAAAATGTGGGTTGCCTGAAAGAGATCGCTTATTGGCGACAAGGAAGCCCAAATATAAATGTTATGTTTAGGTATTTTTTTATTTATAAATACGTTTAAAAAAAAACACTACCCTGTGTTAGTTTCTAGCCAGGGTAGTTTTTTTTAAATATGTTTTGATTAAATCCTCGATTTGGGGCTTTGGGGTGGTAAATAAAAAGGCTGGCAACGGATGCTCCCATGTGTCTATCAGACTTCCTGGCGTCGCGAAAAAAGACAAACACAACATGACCAAAGATAATAAATCAGTGTTGCCATTCGCTTATAAATAAATGTCAAAAAATATCTTTATAACTCTACAGATCCTGAAAGAGGCGGTGAAAGAAGATTTGGAAGATGAGCCCATACCACCAACACCGGAACCAATTGTAGAAGTCCCAGCATCTGACGCCACTGATGCACCACCAGCAGCACCAGGTAATTGTTTATTTATTGTAGTATTTTCATAACCCTTGAACCCTGGAATCTACTATCTTTATATTCTAAAGGAAATCCTAATTTACTTTGCCACGTAATTCCAGTTACAGCTCCAACTGAAGAAACGAACAACACAGAGAAAGCGATACCGGTCGAACAAATAGTGCGTGAAGTTGGTATGTGATTTTAATTATAGGTTATAAATTTTAAAAAAAGTAATAAGGGACTAAGAAAATGTTAGGAAAATCGTTATTTTCTTTAATTGTAAAAGCGAGTCCACAAGTTGAAATTACGGCCCGAAGGACCAAATTGTGGCTTCACCTCTTTGTGGAATCAATTGCCAGCGCAGGTACCCCCTTCAACATAAGAGCGTAGTCTTAAAGGCTGGTAAGCCTGGCGTTGCAGGTGTTCATGGGTGGCGACTGACACGTCACTAAGTGACCCGCCTGCTCGTTTGCCTCTACTTACATAAAAACATTGCATGGTTGACGATCCATAACGAGCGAACAGATACATAAAAAAATAATAAAAAGCAATATGGTTGTACTTAAAATTTAAGTTATACAAGTCAATTGAACTTACCTACCTACCTCTGTTAATAACTCTTACTGAGATAGGTGTGAAAATATCTAATGTCGATATGTACAGGCACAGAAGACTGATTATTTAAATTGAAATTTCAGACATACCTCAAGAAAGTCAGCCTCAGCCAGAAAACGATACACCGAAGCTTGTCCATCGAGTCTCCTCGTTGACCACGTGAGTCATTTTCAAAATCTACCTGTCCTCTTCTATTTCACAATCAAAGAAAGAGATAAATGCAATCTCTATTTTAAAGTTTTGTTCTAATGGGTTCGATCCCCTTTACGGTCAAAAATAATTTGATGAGTATACTTGGTGTGCATTCAGTAAGATGCAATTTGGAGTGTGCCAGTTGGTTGCCATGGTTACGCAGCGGTAACTATGGCAACCGTATCAAGCTTTATTACGCCGTGTGTTACCATAACACGATTTGTTGTAAGTTGATTTTTATAGTTAACGATTGGAAAATTAAGTTTTTGTCTTAAATAAATTTAGTAGAAATCGGATATAACGACATTCATGAAGCCGGCGATACTATGTCGCACTAACCGGGTGACGTACAAAACGGACGGATTATATGAGAAAGAAAAATGTCTCTAAAAATAGATGTTGACCGATTCTCAGTCCTACTCAATATGGCCACAAAGTTTCATGAGAATCGGTCAACCCGTTTCGTAGGAGTACGGGAACGAACATTGTGACACGAGAATTTTATATATTTATTTTTGGAGTAGAGACTTTTGGACCATGGGGTGCAAGTGCACGGGCGCTTATAAAGGAATTAAGTAGGCGCCTGGTAGTCAGTACCGGTGATCCAAGAGCTGGTGCTTTCCTTGCTCAGCGTATAAGCATCGCGACACAGCGAGGAAATGCCGCCAGCGTCATGGGTACTCTGTCACAGGGACCAAACATGTTTTATTTTAAGTTACTTATATTATTTAGGTTAATATTAAGAATATTTTGTGTTTATTTAATAATAATTTTTGCTTATTTTATATATTAGATAATGCGATACGAGACCAAACTTGAGTAAATATTAGTCGCTAAAACCGGTTAGTCGTTATAAGTGAATTGTACTGTATTATCTTTACAGGTCTGCAGGTGAAGCGGGTTTGGGCCGCATACTCCTGTCTCTTCGTTACAGCGTCCTTAATCAAACGCTGTATGTGGTGGTGCATAAAATTATGTAAGTAATTTTTAATATTGTAGTTTTATATACGATGGGTCTTGGTCTCAGATTGTTTTACAGACCCGAGAAACCGATCACAAGTCAGTCTAAACCCAGGTACACCCAAACAACAGGTACACCAAAACCCAGGTACCGAATCACACCATGTCTGAGAACAAGATTCCGACACAGACCCAGACCCGACTCTCGCCAAGAGCCAGACCGACTCACACCATGTTCCAGAACATGACCCTGACTCTCACCAGGAGCCATGCCCGACTCTCACCAAGACCAAAACCCGACTCACCAAGTCCCAGACCCCGTTCTTGCTATGTAGAAATATTTAAGACTAATCTTAATTTATGGGTTTGTTCTATATCTCTATATAACCATACTAATATTATATATGCGATTTAAGTATGCATATTACGCTGAAACTACTGAAGCGATTTTAATGAAATTTGGTATGACGATAAAAAGGCTGATAAAAAGGCTGATAAAAAGGGTTGAAATAAGGGATGATGTTCCAAATTTCTCTTGTATTTAAACCATGCGTACGAAGACGCGGCCAAAAGCTCCTAGTTATATATCTTATCTATACGAGTGACACAATTAATTTCCTCAGGAATATACCATTAAAGGATCCGACCAACGTGCCAGACCCATACGTCAAGTTGTACTTATTACCCGGACGCGCCAAGGAGTCAAAACGCAAGACGCTGGTAAGAATATAATTCAAATCTAGGTATATATAAAACTTATTAGTATGTGGGAAATGGTAATTAAAACTGGAAAATCATTTAACAAACTCATCAGAGTCCACCTCACCCACACACTGATACACATATTACACACACTATTACGCATATAACACACTAATTACACACTATGATACACATTAAAGGCTCGTTCCACACTAAAAATACTTCATTTGGTCATATTCTTAATTATTGTTTTTATTCTCATATATATATATCGGCGCAACTACAACAATTAGTCTAAAATTAACTAGAATAATTAAGTTCAACATCATTTAATTGTCCTAAAATAAGTTTAAACACATAAGTTGAATACTTTACGTTTGTTACTCTGTGAAATGTCATCTTTATTATTTCAATACGACGTCTTTGTAAACAAGTGCTAGATCACTATAAATAGGGTCGCATTGTAACCGCACGACAAGACACAGTACAAAAATAGACAAAAAAGGCCTCGACACGCCCTAATGGATCCGGACGATCCCATTACTGTAGCTAACAACACATTAGATGCCGCCCGCGAGGCCAAACAACCAGATAGGAGAGCTAGGGTTAAAAACTGTGGTCCCCTACTTCAAGTGTCTACAGTGAGCTTCCGTCCAGCCCCTCAGGCTAGTCCCCCCCGTGACAGCCCAAGCCGAGGTCCGAGTCTCACAGGAGACCCTTGCGCAAGTCACGGCAAACCACAATTGTCACGGCTGAGCTAAGCTCGCCAACCAGCCCGAGCTGAGCTGTAAAACCGCACGACACAGTCGCGCTCAGGCCGTTGTACGGAAAGGACCTCTCTTCAAATAGTGAAATATAAATCTTGGAAACTATCAGTGAAGTGTTTCTTTAAATAAGTGGTTATTATGACCGACTCAATCGTGATGTTGGCAATGCTACCTTCCTGCCTTTCAAAAATAACCCTACAGAGTAGTGAGGTTGGCGGTAGCCCTATAGAGGAACTCTCTCTCTTCGTTATATATATATATATTATTAGCATTATATTGTTTTAACTCAATTTTGACCCAGTCTTCATTATTAACATTTAATCTGTGGTATTTTGCTGTATGGGTTTGAGTAATAACATCGTACACTTTGACATGACATTTAAAGGCCGGCAACGCACTCACGAGCTCCCAGCCCCATTAGTGTCCATGGCCGGCGATTTCACCTTTATGGTGGGCCTTCTGCTCGTTTGCCCCCTCTTCTATAAAAAAAACATTTAAAAAGAATGTACTGACAATAAAAAGATTTCGGCATCTTGACAGTTCAATTCTTGTGTAGCCCTACAGTGCTTTAGTTATGTGAGCAGCTATCGCAGTCTCTTGCCAGTTCTCGTCCCGCTCTACACCCTCGATTTGGGAACTGGCAGTATTTTTATTGTTTGTTTGACGATCCACAAGTGTGGCAATACTAATTAATATGTATTTTATGATACACGTGTCAACATTTGACAGGTGGTGAAAGACAATTGTATGCCGGAGTACGATGAGACGTTCGAGTGGGTGATACCGCAGGTCGAGTTGCATTCGAGGCAAGTGGAGGTGACAGTTGCGACACACAAGGGCTTCCTCGGCGGAAGCCCGGTTATTGGGCAGGTAAGCAATTGTTTTTGTGCCTTTTTTTTCAATTTTAAGAGGCATATTTGTATGCATGCAAATCGTAGAGTCATCTTCAAGTTAAGATTTATTTGTTGGTGTGTATACTTACGGTCTTAAACCCTAAGTCCTCAGGCAGTTGTTGTGTGCCGAACATTTGGTCCTTCGAGCCGGATAAAAATGCCTATTGAACTGTTGAACCATACTTAAGTTGTCTTATTTGACGTTTTATAAAATTGTGTATTCATAAACGTTCTATAACTATACTCCCATCTTAGTATCAAATTATCGGCATTACAACGAATTCGGCCATTTCCCAAAAAATACGTATTTAATGTGTGTTCGATCGCCAGTTGTCAACATGTGATCGATAGATGGCGTTATGAGATAAGGTTCGATTTTTGAATCGCAGTGTTAACTTGCTGCGAGAATTAATGACCTTCGTGTGTTTTCATGAATATATCAGTACTCGCTTCCAAAAAGACATTGTATTATTTGAAACCCTAAGTCCTCAGGCAGTTGTTGTGTGTCGAACAGTGTCCACAGACTTTTTTTTACTTATTTATAGTCTGTGGTACGTCAAAATATGCAAATATTAGTCATTGTTATTGTCATTAAAGGCATATTAAACCGCGTTTTTTTTTTAAATGTACAGTGCAATTTGATTAAATAAACAATAATGTATACTTTTCGCAGTTAAAATAATAATTATGTACGTGTTAGTTTTTATTAATTGAATTAATAAAATTCAACTGAAAATTTGGCAAATGTCAAAACATGTCGTCACAATCAGCTGTTCGATGTCGGCCATCTTTATAACACTGTTAAACTGGGGCCTGTATAACTTTAGAACAGTTTTGTGCTAAAATGCGTTTATGAATACATTTTTTTCAAAATCCTACTTAAAGCCTTTTATGAATAAGAAGCTCACGTATTATCATATGACTTTTTTTTGTAAAATATATTTAGCACATGATGAGATGTACGGACAGTTTCAATAAAGTTAAATAAAAAAATATTTGACCTGACGTATTCACTTCAGGTTACTTCTCTTACTAGTAGTTCCACTCTGAGATACTAAAATTCAAACTCTACACAGTAGTTTCATGATATGTTTGCATTTTTCAGGTGATCGTTCAACTTAACCAATACGATTTCCGAGAAGCGAAAACCCTATGGTTCGATCTTCTGCCCGAAGTTACGCCTAGAGATTAAGTTTTTATATTTTAATTCTTCTATATATATTTTAATTTCTAACTGACCTGCTAAATCACCAACAAAATGCTCTTTGCTTTTATAAAAATAGTACATTATTTATGTACATAACGCATGTATGCTAAGAAATCATATTATAAATGCAAAAATATTAACCCTTTCACGTTTAAACCACTGAACCAATTTCGATAAAATATTGTATAGAGTAAACTACGGGAGGACATATAAAGGCTGTTGAAGTGATTCAAGTAAGTGAAAGTTTGTATGAAAATTTTACCAGAACTCCGCCATTTGCAAACCGATTTTCCAAATTCCTCTTGTATTTAAACCACGCGGACGAAGACGCGGGCAAAAGCTACTTTTACATAAATATGTCAAGTCATAAATTGTTTATTCAATTAGGATTTGTTAACTGTTGAAAGATACTAAGCTTGGCTACATGGCGAAGTATGACGCATCACGTGACATGTACGTCGCCTTTCAGTAGAATTCACTTATAACGACTAACCGGTTTTAGCGACTATAATATTTACTCATGTATGGATTCGCATTATATTCATATATAATCCGTCCGTTTCTTACGTCATCCGGTTAGTACGACATAGATACGCGCTTGAATGTCGTTATATCCAGATTCTACTGTACTCAAATTTCCACATTCACTGGCATTTCAGACTGGACAGAAAGGTTGTTCATGATTTTTGTATATTTTTTTACACTCTGTATAATGTACTAATTAAGTTTATGTCAAAAGAATCGGCCATAAGGCCAGGCCGAGACAGGCATATAAATGCCTGTCTCGCCAGATTATTGGTTGAGATATTCGCTTTTAATTGTTAATATTTATTGTACGCTTCTATAATACATTTATTAAAGTTGTGTGTGTGTGTCTTTCAATTACCCCAACTGGAAGTGTTTATTGAACAATTTTCATTTATTACAGCTGAGAAAATCAATCCTTCCTAGAATCCTGGCAAATACACGCGAAGCTATTTAGCTTCTATCAACTTTCCAATTTATATGAAACCCATCCAACGTAAGTTACTTTACAAGCAATATGAAGTCAAGGGGGGGGAGTTCTTGGGAGCTAAGAGTATCACATATATATATATATTACAATATGTTTGGGGGGGGGGGTCAAATAAAAGAGACTTCACAACGGAAATCACCACTCTGTTCTTGAATCCTAATTTATATATCAATTCCGGTTTAAAAAAAGCACTTGTACAATGCTCTATCCGTAAACTAGGCTCTCACAAGGCTACAAGTTACACCTACATTATATATTGCAGGTTTGTGTTTATCGTAGTTTCTCAGATATATACTATTCTTGATAAGTAACACTACAATGAATTACGGTTGTCTTTTAAATGGCCATAAAAAGTCAATAAACTAAATTTACACTTAAGGTACCGTTTAACACCTATATAACAAGTAATCAATGATTTTAATTAATACACATACTGGGGTTTTATAAAAATATTTTATTAAAATCTAAATTCACTTTATCATAAATACAGTCTTTTCATCCATAAACAAATTCACTCAGCGTTCTAATGTGTTTGGTGTAATTTTCTGGGCGATTATCTTACCATAACCACCGCGGCCACCATCATAATCTGTGCGGTACTCATCACGGACCTGAAAGTACAGTACATTCATAAAACTTCCTTATTTATTTATTAAGTATTATCTTTTCCACTTATCAAATAACATATATATCAGTGGAACTTCAACAATTAGTATTTAAATAACTAGAATAATAAAGTTTAGGCGTCATTTAATTGTCCTACAATAAGTTTAAAAACATAAGTTGAACACTTTCAAGTTTATTACGCTGTGAAATGTCATCTTTATTGTATCAATAAATAGTCTGTGAAACAAAACCAAGTGCTCACATGTCATTATTATAAAAGATGGAGGTATTGTAACTGCACAACAACTTATTGTTAAAATAAAACCTGACAAATATCAGTAGTGTTGTTTTTATAATGATCGGTAATTGTGAAGTCGGCAATGCAATGGCTTGCAAAAACCCTATAGAGATACTTCTACTGTTATATTAATTATTTAAATAATTAAATACATATTGCACCAAGCAAATGTTAGACACTGTGATAGAAAAATGTTTTGAAGAAGTTGTTAGAGCTTTAAGGTTCAAAGGCTAGATATGTCAAGATAATTAGATCCAAGATAATATCAACTAAACTATGTAAATTTTAACAAATATAAACAGTATGCGTCAATGTAATTTTAGTGTCAACAACTGTTTCTGTTTTGACAATGCAAGTTTTGTTAATTAGACTAATTAACATCCATACCAAACCTTCAAAAAATAGTCATGTGTCTTAGAAAATAATATAAATCCACAGGCTTTAATTGAAAGCAAAAATGCAAAACATAATAAAAAAAATTATACCTAAATAACTGACCAAGATCAAGAAGAATTAAGAAACCATGTAAGTGTAGTTATTTTATTGTTAGGATATAAAATTATCAATCTTCTCACTAGCAATTCAATTATTTGGATAAAAATTTTACATGTAAAAGCTTTAAAAAATTATCCTGTATAAAATAACAGAAGTCTAAGTGTATTTATTAACTTCCAATATTTACCTGTCCACCAGTTTTTCCTCTTCCATATTGTCTACCTTCAATAAAGCCTGCATCCCAATCACATCTTATAATTCTATCATCTAGTCTAGTTCCATTTATGTATCTGAAAACAAGCAACATTAAAAATGTATTGTAGTAACTCACAATGATTCGTTACATAAATTTTAACTATTACATTTACCTCATGCAATTTTCACCATCTTGCCTATCATAGTATTCAACAAAACAAAAACCACAAGGGGTTTTTTTATATTTGTCTAAACCCATAATGACGCGTCGTACATCACCACATTTTGAGAATAATTCATAAATTTGTTCTTCGGTTGTATAAAATGATAGATTGCCTATATATAACGTCGCTGATCCCTTTAGTAACTTTTCTTGTTCGCCTCTAGAACCCTAAAAGTAATTGAGGTTAGGAGTTTATATATGATCTGACGAAATATATTTTAGTGTTTATATATATACCTTAAAATGCTGGTCACGATAGGAACTTATTTCAATTGAAGAACTCATGGAGTCATAGGTGCGTTTCATCTTGTATTGTAGCTAAATGCTAATGGCCTACGTCCCAATTAAATTTACGCAAGATTATTGTTCTTTGTTGTCACTTTCTCACAATTTTTTATACAATTTTCATTTCAAATTCGAGATTGGTTTTTAATTTAATTGTTATCGAATCACGAAGATAATCTAAGAGTGTTTAGTTTTCTGCACAATATATTTATGGTTTAGGTGCGTCGAAATCAAAATCACAATGATAAATGACAACTGACAGCAGCGTTGACAGTAAACATTATTTGTTACAACAGAGTTCTTTAGAGCTTACTGTGCAACACAAATACAGCCGTACCGCTCAAAGTCGATTTTATTTTATTATGATTAATATTATATACAGATGATGTATATATATTAAGTAAGAAGTGAAAAAAAATAATTACATTTAAATGATATCGCATCAAAGCTAGATCTATTACGATGCATACAGGTTTGTTTGTAAAGGTAACACTTGTTTCAACTGTGAAGAAAATATAAATAGAACAATGAACAGAAAATCTGATGCCAAGACCCATCTGGAGTTGTAATGGATTTTTATTATGTGTTTTAATATTTGAATGGTCGTAGACATTTCCTACACATTTCTATTTTCGCATGATATTAACTTTGGAAAGAGAAAGCTCACTTTCAACTCGGACTAAAAAATGTATAGGTCAATAAATAGAATTTGGTTGAACGAATTCGGCAAAGCTTTTCAATAATTAGAAACGCTTTTAGTTTTTTTGTTTCATTCAGTTTACATTTAAAAAAACTGTTGTTCCAATAGGCGACTTAGCGGTCTACCAGGATGTTCACTATATGTATCAGATTGTTAGCACACCAGTTTATAATGTAAACATCTCATACCTTGGGCATAACCACCCATGTATACAATGTGTCTATATTTTTTTATTTTATGTATATATATAATTCTTTAATACAGGATTTAATGTCGTAAATAACAAATACAGTATATATTCTTGTTTTATAGTAATAAATACATGACAATCTGAGCTTTTATAAGAGTTAAAAGTTCGGATAATCTTTAGTATAAAAAGTGCCGTTCATGATATACTTGATACACGACAAATGATTTAAATTTAAATTGTTAATTTATTTATTTATATTATCATCGACTTCTTATATACACACCATGTCTTTTTAAAAACAACATGAATATAAAATGTGGGTACCCACGCAGAGTTTTTGTTAAATGCAAAATATTGACGCCTTATGTCGCTAATTATGGTTAACAAATCGATTGTTTGACGTTTTTATTGTGTTACGTTTGGTCAGGAAACGTCCACAGAATAATTATTATGTGCGACTGTGTTGGCCGTTGACATTCAAATTACAGTAGATCGGTAGAAAATACAGTAAACAATAACACACAATGTTATGGATTTATTTATTTAGCACCTATCCTCACAGTCAAACATAAATGCATCTTTTATTGCAACTGTGTGTACCCGAGAGATATGTCATGCAAGGGAGATTCTAGATTCCTTCATCTACAGTGTAAAGGCATAATTGTACTTGAGAATCTTTTGTACTTCAAAGTACAAAAGTCTTCCTCAAACTATGTTTTTTTTCCTTTTGGCTTAGAGACTTTTGGACCATGGGGTGCAAGTGCACGGGCGCTTATTAAAGAATTAAGTAGGCACCTAGTAGTCAGCACCGGTGATCCAAGCTGGTGCTGGTGCTCAGCGTATAAGCATCGCGATACAGCGAGGAAATGCCGCCAGCATTGTGGGTGGGTACTCTGCCACAGGGACCAAACTTTTTAAATTTGTTTTCGTTTTGTTTTATTTTGTGTTAATTATATTAGTTAGGTTAATATTGAGATTATATCCTTATAGTAAATTATATATTTAGAGTTGAGAATGATAATTTAAAAGGTATTTTAAAGTAACTGGGATTACCAAAGATAATTTATAAAATTGACTACTGTACTGCCCCTAGATTTTTATCCCATTTACCAGTTAACAACACATGATAGAATTCCGTAGCTGTTTTCGTAATCATATCATGATATCTTTGTACAACGTTCGCTATATCACTTAAATTTCAGAAAATCTACTGTAATAACAGTAGTTGAAAACCAATGTAACATTCGCTAGCGCATCGCTGTGACAAATCAGTTGAATCATACCTATACGATTTTAAACACTTTGCATTCAACCGCAAAACTGTGCGCGCGCGCCGTCGTACCGTTATCATAAGTGATAAGATCGTTACATCATTGTGATAACAACCTGTTAAATTTAATATGTGACTGTGAACTATGGGAATGGCAAGGAGATTGAAAATTACTGTGGTCGGTGATGGTATGGTTGGCAAAACTTGCCTGCTATATGTGTATACGAGGAATGAGTTCCCCACGGAGTACGTACCTACAGTGTGAGTACATGTCACCACTTTGTAGTGAAGCTTTGCGCATTCCATGCATTGCAATGCTGTATCTTAGTCTTGTCTTATCCAATACAATTCCACGAATTTCATATTCAAAATTCCTTATATGTCCCCGAAATTATTCTAAATTCAAAAAACGAATTGAAAATCGAATCGTTTGGAATGTATCGATATGTTGATTGTATTTGATTTATTTTTAATGTGAATCAGATGTAGCAATGGGTCATTGATTTGTTAGTATTTGTGCTATGATTCAAGTTAATTTTTCCTTATGACGTCGCCTTTAGGTTTTTATCGATACGTGACTCATATTATTTCATATAATTCAAAATTAAAACCAACAATGGTTAAATTTCATCTTCAAAAGAAGAGGTTGAGTATTTTTCAAAACCATAATAAGTTACAAGTCGAAGAACTCGATTTCTATGTAGTTGTAATACTATTTACAGTAAACTAGCTATACGAGAAAGTAAACATCTGAACATCTATGTCCCGTGTTAATTCCACCGATCGAACGGATAACATTTTTTTTTTCAATTCTATGTTTTCACCTAATTTTTGGCTTTATTTTTAATCTATTTTTATTGTGTAAACTTTTTTTTGATAAGCTGTATAGGTTTAAGAAATAAAAATAAATAAAATTCCGTTCTAAGATAGTCTAAGAGATATATAGGTTTCGTTACAATAAATTTTAAATTACATGTGTATCGTAATTCGTTTTGGACCTATGTTTGTCGTACAGTAACAGAATTTTCAGTAACTCCTGGTGTATTAAAAAGTTGTGTCCAACACAGACTTAATACGACCTTGTGTATTGGGATTGACGTTTCACGTCGTACGCTATACAAATACGGAGATGGTAAATCGTGATCCCGCGGAAGATCAAAAAGGAATCTTTATCCCGGACAGTTTTGACTGGTCGAAGATGCACCTGAAAAGGAAATACATCTTCTCTTCATTTGTTTTATGTGTGGACAGTTAAAAAATCGCTAATATTTATTCAAAACGACGTAAAAATAACGTTTTGATAAAAATCCACATAAAAATAATATTGGACAGTTAAAACAAGGTCGCTGCTTTAGTTACTTTTTTAAACAGTAAAAGCAAAAGTGGAAAATTTTAAATCTTATAATGTCGTTTTGTACTGATTACGTTATCAATTTAGGTATAACCTTCTAGATTAAATAAATCTACTGAATCTAGTTGAATCAACCCCTGTATTTCTTTCAGAAGTGTTAGTGTAAAAATTGACGATTCAAAAGTCAAGACCCACTTGAATAAAGATATTTTGAGTTTGAATTTGAATTGGTTACTTACATATTATATTATATATTACATATTATATATTATACATACTTACTACAACCAAGTAACCTTTCCGTACCTTCGAATGTAATGTAATTTAAGAAGCAATTTTTATTGTACCTTTCAGCTTCAGGGCCGCTTAAGTTCACCGAACAAAAACTACGTACTTTTCGATGTCTTTATACAAAATTATACCTGGTTTAAAGTACGTAGGTTATTCTAAAAACTAATTTACACATCGCTCTGTAAGACTCAGCTCTAAAGCTCAACTGTATGTACAAAATGTCGGTATTTCTCACATATTGTCAATGAAAATATCTATAATTTAATCTGTTGGCCCTGTGTTAAGTATCTTCGGTCAAAACATAGACTTTTGGCCGCAGGACAAGATTAAACTATGCGATTGTCCACCTACATCTGACGCGAACACGAGACGTGGTTTAAAATGTAATAAGAGTGCACACTGTTCCAGCATTGAATAGAAATAGCTTAAACTATTAAATTCAGTAAAATTAAGAACGTTAAATAATAAAAAAATGTAATATTGTTTAGCGCGGTCTGCTGCAGGATAAATTATATTTATGCGGTTTAACCGCAGACGTGTTTACAGACTACGTAACAGGAGATTTATGTGGTTCAAATGATATTAATACCCGTTAAAAAGTATGACAGTTACGGTTGAAACTATTCAACTGTCAACAATACAGGACATATTTTAATTATGTATATATAACCTCCTTATTTAGTCTGCTTTAATAAACAATTACATAAATAAATTATATCACCTTGTTAGTCTATCCTAATTCATACTTGCGCTTACTTTCTTGGGGGCAAAATTAACACGACAAAAAGTAACTTAAATGCATAGCTGAATCGTTTTCACTTTATTATTAATAATATAATGATGTGTATAAAATATTTAACACAAAAAAATATAATGTGTTTCTAAAAAAACAATTCCTTCCGAATTTCTGGGTCTAATTGTAGTCTGTGGACAATTTCGAGAAGGTTCCCGCGCTTTATTGTTTTCCCGCCAAACTTGACTCAAAATTTTTATAGCTGATAATTACCTCATTGTTATTCTTACGCCAACTTATATATTAGTGGTTTGAAGAAATTACAACCTAAGTTTAAATCTATGTTCCTTCAGGACTTTACTCAGTCCAAGTATTTTTTGAAAAGCCTATTTCCATATTACTAATTGAAATATAAACTCTTATTATTGAGGTCACTTGATTATCACTACACATAATTACGTAAAAAGTATAAATATATAATTATAAAGGTGAAACATCTTATTGTAACTTCCACAAACTACTGAGGTTGATTCACTTTACTCCGTAATGCAACCTTGTGATATCTCACGTTTCTGTAACTGTTGGTTTGGCCCTTAAAATTTGAGGAAAATGTGAGAAATTTCAAATTTTCCGATACAATGGTAAAACCTATACATGCTTTTTTGTGGTTCCACTCTATTTGCCCTTAGAAAAAGCAGAGATGTGCAAAAATCTATCCTATTTTACACATTAACAAATCGAGATTATTAAAAACGTGTATTCTTTTCGCATTTGGATTTCTTTCTTGCAATAAGAATTGTTGTTTCTCGCCACAGATTGCTCTTCTAGTGGGTGACGTTTTGTGTTTAGTCTGTGGATTGGCTCAACTGCTACACGTTTTGCTTTTCCCGCCAATACTGAAGATACGATTGTGCTTTAACAAGAGAAATTATTATTTTAATAACGATTAATATATACGAATGTATCTTCTCTATATAGAATGATAAAACATAAAATTGTAATTAAAATAAATATTATACATTAAAGACACATTTTATATAATAGATGAAAAATAATAATTTCAGATTTGACAATTATGTGGGTCACATAATTGTCGATGGCGAAGAAGTTGAAATGGCTCTGTGGGATACAGCCGGACAAGAAGATTATGAACGACTAAGGCCTTTATCATATAACAGTGTAAGTATTTTATATGATTATTATGATACAGTGGGGTAGGCGGGAATATTTTACACACGGTTAGTTTGCTTCAAGCTTCTTACAGCCTGTGAGGTCTAACTGATAATATGTCTAATTTAAAAAGAAGTAATAAAATTTGGCGGCCATTGGGAGAATTATATATATAATGGCCAGACCATAGCCAGCAAACATAGTATGGGACTCTCGTTAAGCCGTTTTATGTGCTGATTTAAAAAAAAAGACATTTCAGACGAATTGTTTCCTGGTGTGTTACTCTGTGGGCAGTCGATCGTCATATGAAAATGTCATTCACAAATGGTACCCGGAATTGAAACATTTTAGCTCATCAGTACCTATTGTACTTGTGGGTAAGTCTCATCTTATGTATATTAAATTCCCCTGTCACAATGTTAGTTAACGTACTCATGCTAACCATGCAATAACACTAATTACTTATTTATATTTAAAAAATAAGAAGCCATAAACAAAACCAAACATTTATTTATACGATGACACTATTGTTAAGACCTAAGAGCAAGATGTGGTCATGCCATAAATAATATAATATATTGAAGAACTCTTATGTAAGTCATACGCTCTATTGTATACAAGTAGCTTTTGCCCGCGACTTCGTCCGCGTGATTTAAATACAAAGGGATATTGGAAAATCGAGTTATGCAAACTTTCACCCCCTATTTCAATCTACTTTTTTCGTGCTAAAAAGCACTTCTCTAAAGTTTAGTCTTCATACCATATTTTAATGAAATCGGTTCAGTAGTCTAAGCGTGAAAGCGTACATACAGAGTTACTTTCGCCTTTAATAATATTAGTATTGATTAGCCACCGATTAAACTGTACTAATTTCGTTTTATTAATATAAAACTAATTTATCTTAAAATATTTCAGCAACAAAAATAGATTTGCGGAACACGGGCAAAGCTGTCATCACAACACAAGAAGGGAAACAGTTAAAAAGGAAAATTCGGTAAGTTTCGATTAGTTATAGAGCACTATTCCATTCAAATTCCACAAAACAATAAAAATATAATGTAAAAACTAACTAACTAACTCTGCATTCCCGAACCGCTACGACTTGGGGACTTTCAAAAAACGAGCCGCTTCCTTAAAGGCCGGCAACTCACTTGTTAGCCTCCTGGCGTTGCAGGTGTCGATGTGCGGCGGTTGGCACATCACTCCAAGTGACCCGCCTGCTCGTTTGCCTCCTCTTACATAAATAAACTAACACATAAATCATACATGTATTATTAATTTGATGTACTATGTATTTATTATTAACAATTTTAATCATACAAAAGTTAATGTAAAATTTAAAATGCACCGTGATAATATAAAAAATGATAACGCGAACGGGCGTCGAGTTATTATCGTTCTGATAAGAGATCGCGCTGACTTCCGTCCATATCTTCTATTCGCTCTTATGAATGCTTTTTTTTGTATCGGGCACAAATTCTTTATTAATTCGTTTGCCTTTGAACGTTAATTAAAACTAATGTATACATCGGGTTCTCAGCCTTTACGAAACTCAGAAAGTCAAAGTCAAAATATCTGTATTCATTAAGATACATGGGACCATTTTGAATCGTCTCAAATCTAAGTGATTCTACGCCTGTTCGTACGCGACCAAGCCGAGAAGAAGCAGGCAAGAAACTCGGCTTCGTTGATTATTTGTTTGTAAATGATCCCACTTTTTGAAGCAAGCTAAGCTTTTATAAAATGCTTTATGTAAAAGCATCTGTAGCAAGCACTTGTTTAAATTTACTTACTAAAGAAGGATTGTCATTTAATAACTCTTAGTCTTAGATATAAGATGGTAATTATCGATTCTGTGTAAAAATATATGCGGTGATCGTTTTTACAATGAAACAGTAGTGATTAACATTGGTTATTACCAATGTTAATTAAATTAATTTTTCTGGTTCAAAGTTTATTAACTTTGAACCAGAAAAATTAACTTCGAAGCAGTACCTACCGAGGATAATCATTAATAAAAGACTTTTTAAAATTAAATTCCGTTAATCAAATCATCTTTATACATATATAAGTATACGACTTGTCAATAAAATAGAAAGTTAAAAAAAATCGACTCTACATTTACTGTCAGTTCCCAAACGCGAAGAGAATTAATGACAGAGTTAAATTTATTGATTGTTATTGCTAGATATTGCAATCAGCTGTTTAATAACTTAAATAACACTTCACAATGTGTTCTTTAGATTGTATTGTCCCAAAAGTGGAGCTTCTGGTAAAGCTTGAAGCTCCGCAATCTAATATATAAAATTTCCATGTGTCAGTTACCGTACTCCTCCGAAGCGGCTTGACCGATTTTTTTTACCAAATTCTTTATAAGCGTATTCAATAGGTCTCAGAATCGGCTAGTATCTTCCACACCCGTAAGTGATTGACCTTCCTTTGATTGTAATTTTTTGTCTTTATTTTCCTAATAATGATTTAATTATATAACCCTAAATGTTTAACCCTTTTATCACCAACCCCTATTTGTTTAGTAATTTGCATTTATTTTATTTATTTAATCATTTAATTTCGTTACATATTTTTATTTATACTTTATAATAGGTTACACGACACAGGGAATCCTAGTCTGGAGGCTACACTAGGATTCCCTCAGTCGTGTAACCCAGTCTCTTTCAAAACAAAACATAAGCTTAAGGAGAATGGCATACAAAGTTTACCGGCTCAGCTAATGTTTTTTATAAATTACTATTAGAGATATTACAATATTTTTAAACGCTTAATATACCATAAACAAAAAAAAATGTTAGCAATTTTGTCAGAAATACTCCATTTCGGACCTGGCCAGCTGTATTCCCAGTGCTGCCAACATATAAGACAATCGATGTATCCTATACATGAATGAAATATTCCTGCGTTTGAATCGTGGGCAGTGGCCCGGTCCCTTGATAAGAGGCAGATAATTTAATTGTAATCACATAAACACAAGTATATAGACGTCTATATATTTGATTTGTATACTTGTGATTGTTGTGTTGATGATTTTTAGAATCTTTCAATGTTTGATTAAAAAATGAACGCATTTTTTTTTTAAATAAAAAGCTCAATTGCGCGATCAATATCGCGCAAATCATTCAATTCCATATTTATACTGTTTTCTTTAATATTAAAAATATTTTTTATTAATGCGAAAACTCAACAGTATTTTATAAATATATAAAAATACCATGTTAGTTTACGTACTCCTCCGAAACGGCTTAACCGATTTTTATCAAATTTTATATGCGTATTCTGTATGGAGAATCGGCCAACGTCTATTTTCAATACCCGTAAGTGATAAGGGTTGTTCAACTTTAATTTTTCCTGATTTTTACATTTAGTCAGACAACGCTTGCTACAAACTGATAAAAGATTATTTTTCCTGTTTTGCTTAATTTAATGTATGTTTTTTTTTGTATATTTCGCACCCTTTGCACTTGTCAAATTGTATTTTAGGTATTCTTTTTTTTCGTAAGTTGCCAGTAAGAGATCGCTTATTAGCAATAAGGCCGCACGTTGCTCTTATATGTTACCTTATTAGTAGAAGTAGAAGATGTTAATAGATGTAATTTTCTTGCAAATAAAGTGTAAATAAATAAATAGAATTCTCGACAATTCCAGGGCTTCTCAACTAGTGGAATGTTCAGCATTGGACAGAGTAAAAATGCACGAAGTGTTCGAGGAGGCGGTAAGAGCAGCGATGAAGAAGAAGCCAGTCACTAAAAGGAATTGTCAATTTCTTTAATACATCACCAATAATCACAACAAAATATTTTTTTAAGCAAAATTATCATTCCGATTTAAGACTTATTCTAATCACAATCCTTATATACAAGTAATAAACAGTCAGTTCAGTTCTCATGAAAAGATCAGGTATTAATAAGTGTCAAAAACTTAAATACGGACAAATTGTGTCGGTTGACAGAAATGTGAGGGTAGGTTTGTGTATACCCTCGTAGTTCTGCAACGACCATCCTGTGAATAGTTCTACTTAAGATTGAACAATAATCCAAATGTTATTAACACCAAAGATTTCTCAAATACAGTATAAAAGTTTATTAAAATTTCAATTGTGTACACGTGTCGAAGGATTTTGTATTGTTAAGTATTTTCGACCGGTCGTAACCACTGTACGGCCCGAAGGACCAATTGGCCGACAAGTTCGAAACGACTCATAATCAATGACGTCATTAGACAAATGTGTCTAAATAGGTTACGAATAACTTTAAAGCCTGGACGTGGTCCTGGTCTAAAAAAAATTATTTAAAAATAATAGAATTTTCATTATACAGTGAAGACGCCATCTATCGTTTCAGATGTTAAATGTGCCAAAGTTCAAGAGATTCATTTAAGAGTATATATATTTATTGTATTCTAGTTTATAATAGTTTTAGTCTACTTAATAGTATGTGATTTTTAATGCTTATGCAATTAGATATAACATTATGTTACATACAAAATGGAAAATTGATGCGAATTTCCACGATATTTCACTAAAATTTGTTTAATATAAACCATTATCTATGTTTATAAACATTTCTAACATAGAGCCGACGTAATGTCAAACTGACGTTACCGTCACTTTGACGTCTCAACGCAGACTGTCGAGTTATCAAACGTCATTTTGTCTATGGCGCGCTATACAAAATTTACAGTTAAAGTTTACATTCAACATTGTATATAAGATGTCCTTACGATTACGTATACGTATCGTACGTGTCTGTAGACGAATAAAAAATTGTTACATACGTCTTGTTTAACTTTAAAACACTGTTCACACCAGTTAACCCCCAAGTAAGCGATATGTCTTATACATAAAATTTCCTGTCTCACAATGTAAGTTACAGCACTCCTCCGAAACGGCTTGACCGATTTTTATCAAATTTTATATACGTATTCTATTTTTATACTCCTAAGTGATGAGGTTTAGTCACCCGTGATTTTTTTTAATAATATGACATTAAAAAAATACATAAGTACTACTCTAAATTTTTATTTTATGGCCATTAATTTAATAATTTTTCAACCCGCTCGATAACTCATCAATTATAGTGATTTTAACTGTACTTCGATTAAAAATGTATTGTTTAAAAGAATATCAACTTTTATTCTATGCTTTCGCATATGGAGACTATGCGTCATACAACTTAAGATAACAATGAAAAACTTTGTTAAAATTACAAATATTTATTCTAATTCCTCAGTGAGTCTTTACTCTTCTGTATTTGTGTTAAAACATACGCTGTGTCATCCTGTTCGGAATCGTTGTTTGTCTGCTTCTCTATGGTCACAGGCAACTCATTGAGCAGTGATTGCTTCTGTCAAATGATATACATAATATACATATATAGAATATTTTCTTTACATTTAAGAGTATACAGGGACACACACACAATTTCACACTACAGTAACTGGCACTGGTACTAGTTTTTTTTTTGTTTAATTCATTGTTTTTGTTTTGTACACAACAAATGTATTTATTTTTTTATTTCTTAAACCTATACAGCTTATCACAAAAAGCTTACACAACAAAAATAGATCAAAAACAATTTAAAAACATACAATCGAAAATAGAATCATTCCAAGATCAGAAAAAAATAATACAACAAAAAAAAAACACGAACAGAAAAAAAATATATATATATACATATGAACAAGTGCAGTATATTATGTAAAGAACGAGCATTTAAGTGTGTGTGTGTATTGTAGTGGTAGTGGTTGAGTATGATAAACACACACACAAACAATCCAAACAAATAGACGTGTCGAAGCGTAGATTGGTAGTTGTTTTGATTTTACACGTCTGGGAAGGTTAGGTACCGACTTGGGAATGGTAAGCGTGGAGTGGGGGCAGGATTGAGAGGTGGTGGGAACAAGACGGTCACATTGGACGATTCGGTCGGCACTGGTGTTATGGACGGTCGACGCTCCGCGCTAATCTTCCCACGTTCTTGGAACGTCTCATCGTGCTATATCTTTTTTTTTATAGAAGAGGGGGCAAACGATTAGGAGGCGTGCGTGAGTGTGCTGCCGGCCTTTTAGGGAGTGGTACGCTTGTCTTGAAGGACCCTAAGTCGTATTGGTTCAGAAATACAGTGGTACCAGCCGGTTCCATAAAGTGGTGGTGCGTGGTATGAAATGTCTTACGAAACGCGCAGTTTCATCGCGTGGCCCATAAAGATGCTCGTTGGTTTCACAACTTTAAATATGAGTTGTATAGAATCAAAGGCGGCAAACCTTTCTGGGTGGTTACTATCAACAAAAAAAAGGTTGATAGTAGCTTATACGTAAGCTTTATCACGTTATCTGCTTGTTACCATGGAAACCAATCCATAGATTATAATTACAGTTCATATATTATTCATCTGGAGCAAATGTTAGGAGAAAACATTTTTTTTAGTTTAACGAAAATTAGCTTAAGTGTAGATACGACTTTGTCTATACGTCTCGTATATACCTTTATATTTAATACGATTTTTTTTATATACACTCGGGTCTGTTATTAGACACATATTATCTTACATAGTCGTTATTTTCACATAGACCGTAATGCCAAATGTCAGCGCTTAGCGCTTCAGCGTGCGGTGTCATCCATTTTCTCGTGTCACCTTTACGTCTCCGCCATCTTGGCTCCACGTTCTAGAAATCAGATGAGAGAGAGAGAGAGATAGTGGAGATGTCGACGCTGAGGAAATATATGTAACGTTGCTTGTATGAAGTGCTAGTTGACTAAAATAAATATCTTTATTCATATAGGCATATGAATCGTCATTATTTTTTTGACTGCAATTAAATTTACTGTTAACTCAAAATCAAGGGCGTGAACTGGCAAGAAACAATCGTAAATAAAATATTTTTTCCTATTCTATTGTATAATAAACCTGGACATCTTGAGTGCTGAAACATTTCTTCGTATTTTGGTAATTCGTGCGAACAGTGTCCTCATCTTTACATTTGTTTAGTTGCGTTAAGGCATCCCATATAAGGATACAGGGTAAAATAATAAACATTATAACGTTCAATGTGAACTCCATTGACCTAAAAACAAGTATTTATGTCATGTCTATAGCAAAAGAAATCGTATGTAAATGCAAATTGGATATAACAGTAATAAATCTTAACGATCTTAAATATTTGTCGACTATAACATAATCAATCTCACACTTAACACACACACGCATACAACTCTCATCTTATCGTCAACACTTTAAAAAAACATAAACTTAAAAACATTCTCTCTCGGGTCGATAACTCATAACTGAGTGTCGTGGTCAGCCGAGTATGATCTGGAGTGAGTTATAAAAACTCATTTATGTGTCTCATACAAGTATCACATCCAAGTGTCTCATACATGTAGGATGTGTGAAGGAACGGAACGTTTGGTTTAGCGTGATAAAGAAACGTGAGGTGTGCGAGTGAGAGGACTGTGCGAGAGGAAAAGATGTATGACAGAGGATTAATATATGTATAAGACGTAGGCACGTTGCGTTATTAGTGTTAAAGTGTTTATTAAATTCATTTTACAAACTCAAACTAAATTATTTTGCCAAAAGTTCCGCGTGTTTCATGCATGTATCACATACATGTGTCTCATACAAGTGCCTCAAACATATGTCTCATACAAGTATCTCATACATATGTCTCATACAAGTATCTCATATATGTGTCAAAATGTATGTCTCCACCTGTTTCGGTTTGATCTTTTGCCTTCAGTATTACCAACCACTAACATATTCTTCACATTCACTTCGCCTCTGCACATTATGTGACCGAAATAGCAAAGACAACAGACATAAAAAGAACCACTACAAAATTATTTTAGCCAAAAAGTTTAGGAGGCTAAGCAACATGTATGGCTGATACCCATCACGTGTGTGTAGTACCCGCACTGTAAAACACCAACCTGCTAACAAGCCTGACGGTTCTCTTATTCGTGTCTGGATGAACAGGCCACCCGGCGATGTCATAAACAACTGGTCGGTCCTTTAAACGGCTTTCATAATAACGATCAAGTTTTCGTGGTAACTTCAGTATGAACTCCAGTCCAATTATACCGACACAGGGTAGAATTAAACCTACACAGGCCTTTAGTAAACCTGAAAAGAACACGCATTAACATCAAAAATATCTCTATTCACATAAGTAACTATGGTATGTTGACTCTACATTTCCTGCCAGTTCCCAAATCAAGGGCGTAGAGCGGACGAGAAGAACTGGCAAGAAACACTCCGACACCGACACCGTGTTCCGCTATGATTGATAAAAGCCCTGAGCCCAAAGTTAAAATACAATTTAATTAATAAACAATTAACTTTTTTTTTATAAAAGAGGGGCAGCAAACGAGCAGGAGGCCCGGCATAAAGGTGAAGTCGGCCCCCATGGACACTCATGTGGCTGGGAGCTCATAAGTGCGTTGCCGGCCTTTTAGGGATTTGTACGCTTTTTTCTTGAAGGGCCCTAAGTCGTAGTGGTTCGGAAATAACGTGGCGGGCAGCTTGTTCCATAACGTGGTGGTGCGTGGTAAGAAATGTCTTAAAAACGCGCAGTGGAACGACAGGCATCAAGGTGATACGGGTGGAATTTCGCATTCTGCCTTGATGTCCGAAGATGAAATTTAGCTGCAGGTATTAATCCGAACAACTCCTCCGAACAACTTAGTAAGTTCGACAACTCGTTCGACATATGAAGAGTATTCTGGTTGGAAAATTATACAGCTAAAGAATATTTAGAGGACAAAGAACCTTGGAATGTGTCGGCAATAGCATTGGGGCCAGTTAAATTCCCAATTTGTAATTTGAATTCATCATGTAATGTAATTGTATTCAAAGCATTTATATAAAAAGAGCAGCTATTGAGTTAACTGCTCTCTTGGTATTTCTTGGCTCCCGAACCGGTGGTAACGTAAGAAATGTCGATTCAAAATACCTTATAGATTAAAGATATTTTGAATTTGAGTTATAAACACCAAAAATACTTATAAAGGCTATTTATTTACTCCCCTCCCTTCCTGGCCCCCCCTATTACATCCCTTAAAGTAAGGCACAGCACCAGAAGGCCAGGCGTCATTATTACCTTGCCACTTGTGCCATATAAACTTACCCAAAAGAAATAATAAACACAAAACGCCAAAAAATATGACAAACATGTCAATTGTCACAACGTCCGGGTAACATGCGGAGCGCACGCGTCTTGTACCCTCATACGGTGAAAAACCAGCCGCGAGTATTTCCACTTCCGGCATATCACGGCATATTAACTTTGGGTCGTCACCTGATAATAAATTACATGAACAGTAAATTATATCTAATAATGATACTAAAACTTATAGTTATACTAGAACTCATAATAATACTAGAACTGATAACAATAATAGAACTCATAATCATTTAAATGAAATTGTATTGATTAGTAAACTCTGTCTGACCGAATAATTATTATTGTGCTTTGGTTTAATAGTTTTATGTATTATTACAATTATCAATTCCGTATCATCGGTGGGGTTTTATCTTTATTGAATAATAGACAAGTCATGACATAATGTATACCTAAGCAAACACAATCACACTGCCATATGCAAAAGCAGCGGTCGTTTTTCTTTACAGACACATCTCTTGTTGCAACCGCTCCTCCATCCTCGCTAAGCAATACAACTGAAATATATAGAGACGAGTAATATGATGATACGCAGAACTAAACGGTTTATTTATTTCAACAAACCATACGATTGTTGTTTTACAATTATTATGCAATTACAAACGGTAAAAGAGAATAGAAAAGAGATATTTTATAAAAAAAAGAAAAAAAGTTCAGTTTAAAGAGGTTTCTCAGCTTAATATGCATTAAGTGGTCGGAGGTAATTCGTGAATCGAAAGTTTATCAATTTTAATTTTAATTAATGGCTGCGTTAATTAATTGTTATTATTTTTGTAGTGTCATTAAATTGTTTCCTAGGCGAAATGCTTATGAAAGCATTATCTATTGGCGACCAGTGTTACCATATTTTCACTTAAGAAATTCACAAGTGAATGAATTAATGAATTTCTGTATTTAAAACATCCAAATTAAACAAAAATATCTTTATTCACATAGGCCTGATCCGTAACTTTCTAAGACTTATGAATCGCCAAGAAATACTGATACAAATTTAACTCTACATTTAGTGCCAGTTCCCAAATCGAGGGCGTACAGCGGACGAGAAGAACTGGCATTTAACCGTTTGTAAGTTTAAAATAAATGATTTGATCTCTTACTTGAACAACGATAGTCATTGTGAGATAAATCTAATTGCAGTTTAAGCATAAAGATATTTGTATGCATCGGTGGTATTAAAGATTTTTCTACATCCTCACGCACTTCTGATATGCGCGGCGTGCATTCACGAGTAACAACACTAAAGAGAAAGACTTTGTCACTTGTCAGCTGCTATTGAACAGGTATAAGAAAGCCGAAGAAATAGTATAATAAAATATGCTGTATGTACGTTACGTTTTCACGCTAAAACTACTGAATTCCGATGACATTTGGCATGGAGACATACTAAACTTTAGGGAGGGAAATGAGCAACAATTTTATCGAGCGAAATTTCACCAGAACTCTGCCATTTATGAAGCGATTTTCCAAATTCCATTTGTGTTCAAACCACGCGGACGAAGTCGCGGGCAAATGTTTAACCAGTATAATAAAAATCGTTCTGACATTAGCGTACAAGCCTTAATAATTAGTGAGTACAACAAAACAAAAACAGCAGACTATACAAAAGAGCCTGACAGTTGACATACGAGTGTGACAGGAGACGTCACCTGAAAAACGCCGGGGCGAGACCCGTGTTCGTCACTTGCAAATTGATGACAGATGCCACGTCACGTGAATCAGATACTATGGACGTCAATCTTGCTGAAGAACTAAAAATTGTGTTCAATTCGTAATATACCAATATCATATATTAATCTTTTCATAAATTTTTTCTAATGTAATCTCCCAGTTTTGTCATTTACTTTTTAGTTAAGCATACTTTCCAATTTAGCACTAATGAAATATAAAAAAGCATCTGACCCAAGAACAAGTTCAATAAACTACATATCCTGTATCAAAATATTGTACTTACCCTGGAACAATCAATTTGTTATCATCAGCCTTTACTTCCAAATCGATTTCAGCACAATGAGTATTTCTAAGTGGTAATTTTAAATACTTATCACCACCATTCTCCATTATAATAAGATCCGCCATATCGCCATACATCAATGTTCTAGTTGTTTCTATAACCACGTGCCGCTAGAAGGTGCATTTACAATTTGAAGTGGAGTGAAAAAAGGAAATCAAATATATTTAGAAGAATATTGTCTAGAACCTTAAATTTAGGAGGTTACATAAAACACATACGACGCCCTGGTACTGTATTAAAACCTCGTTGCATAGTTTAAATTCTTCATAAAAAAACTATACCAACAGCATAGGTATCTAGTGCTTGAGGTAGAGGTAGGTAGATTTAAAGGTCGAGCTAGAGCTCGAGCTACAGGTAGAGGTAGAAGTAGAGGTAGGTAGATTTAGAGGTTGAGCTAGAGTTCGAGCTATAGGTAGAGGTAGGTAGATTTAGAGGTCGAGCTTCTTGCTCTAGCTCGAGCTAAGGTAGATGTAGAGGTAGAAGTAGAGTTAGATAGATTTAGAGGTCGAGCTAGAGCTCGAGCTATCAATTGCTCGCAATTGCGACGTATTATTTAAATAGAAATAGGAATTTATTGTTAAGGGAAGCGAGCCGGACTCCGGCTCGCATTGACAATTTTTTTTTTGTACCTACTACATAATTTTGTATACGAATATAAAATGAATTTATAGTCAAATCAATCCCTTCCACTCCACTAGACCAAATCATCTTTATATATATAAACCAACGATTATTATAAAAGTGTGAACGGTCTCGTACCTGTTTTCTATTGTCAGATCGATTCGTGCCTTCCCGTGTTGATTTGACAACAACGACATCACTTATTGGCACAATAATGAATTCACCATTGTCTGTCATATAAAATTAATTATAATTTTAGGCCGTTGTGAGTAAGACCTTTTTAACTCTAAAAAGTCAGCTACAAGGTGGACAGTAGAGGAAGAGTGTAGCTGCTGAGAGGAGCAACAGTTTAATGCTTCAAATGAAATCAAAATTAAGATTTTTTTTTGTTCTATATATGATTGTTTAGTTGTTTTTTAAAATTGTTTATGTAATGTTGTGCATCCCTATAATTTATGCAGATACATGCCTTGTGTGTTTTTTTTGTAATTTTGTTCGGGGTTATGTTTGTATGTGTGTTGTTGGTGTGCCTTATTAAATAAATAAATTAATAAATACAATAAATAAATATCTTTATTCACATAAGGTAACTTTCATACACATATCAAACGCCAGGTCCCAAACCGCCATGTTGTGGGGAGCAGGTCTACGTGGTAACATCGCAGAACAGATACGCTTAAAGTCTTAGGACTTGATTGCAAATATTTAAAAAGAAATACACGTAACCAAGACCATAGGTGTCAGAAGGTACAAAAAACTATGTTAGTAACATTAAATTAGATCGCAATTTTCTACATGCCATGCGACACACAAGTCTCTCATGTACATACAGTCATATCGTTCTTCTACCACGTTCAGGACAGTGTTGGAGCTGCTGCCGCACCCTGCCCACCAGGGATGCACATCTTTTTCACATGACTGCGTAGATGCGGTCTACGTGAGCGTCTGCATTCCCGATGCGCTACAGAAGCGGGGCAGCCCCACCAGCGCCCTAAGCACATTGTTATATCCGTAGAGCATTGTACGTTTTTAAGTAAAATTATTCAAATTTCGTTAATTTTTATAACATTAAGACTTAACTGATTTTTATGTCTTTGGGTAGATTTTCCTTCGTATATGGTAGAACCAAGCATAGGCTGCCCGTGGGCAAGACGAAATCTCCTTTCAAAACATCCCTGTTGTTAAACCGAATACTTATATCTCGGTTACTCCATGTGGGATCGATAGTGCTTACACTAGAACATTTGTCCAAATTAAAAATTACATCAAAAGCCAAAATTGGAATAACGAAATCTCAATTATTAGATGCAAAATTACTCAATAATAAATCACAAAGCTGTGCGGTGAGTGGAAGAGAACACTTTTATGGGATAAGGCCGCCCATTGCTGTTATATCTACTAAGAACTACTAACATTATCCACTTCTACATTTTTTAAGTGTTAATAAAACCACTTTGTGGTTGTCCAGTATCTTTCGGTAGACAAATTAAAACAAATGCTTGGCGTTACAAGAATGGTGCATTGAAAAAATAAATAGCTTGTGTTTGAAGAACGCGCTCTTTTTATTTCTAAGCGATTAAAATTTAAAAAAAATGTATTTTTATATTATAAATCTGTATATACAAAAGAAATATATCTTTCTATGATTATAAAAAAAGGTCAATTACCTTGCATTTTTGTCTGCGGTCAAATCAATCCACATCGGTTTAGTTTCGCGTGTCATTTTCTCGTAAATTTCAATTTTAGCTTTATACCAAAGATCGCCATTCCCAATTTCATACAATACAAATTTATTATGTTTTGGGAGCGTTACATTATTTCCATTCTCCCGTTTTATGTTTCGATACAGTCTATCAGACATAAAAGATTTGACATTTCTGTCATCTGAAAATAATGTGTTATTAATTTAGGTTAATAACACATTGGCTTACGTTCATAATACAATAACTTAGGTATCAACAATAACACAGAGATTAAATGGAGTTCTATTTTTGTTCCTTGAACCGAGCGGCATGCATTAGAGACACATACAAGATCTCTTACATCATGGCTAAATAGTGCAACCTCAGCTTATGATTTTATAGAATAGATAGATAGATATATATTACAGAGTTTATACATTGAAGAACAGCAACATAGTTCTTGAAATATGTTTAATGTAATGGGTTTCTCATAGACCTAAGAATCTATGGTTATTTGGCAATAGCACCAGTACTAAGACATGATATGACATAAAAAGTAAACAACACTTGACAAGTCATACTTACACAATATATCCTGAACATATACAGTACAAAACATAAACAATAAGAACAATAAAAATTAAGAACTTAATAAAAAACAAATCAATGTATACATTATCAATATTTGGAAACAAAAAAGACCAACAGACGAAGCTTTGGAACTTACTACTAAGCGATCCTTATAAAGACGATATGAGTGATAATGATCACTAGTCCAATTTAAGGACCGAATTAGGTATTTATTGGAGGACGCAATTTTATTTTTGGGACATGTTTGGGGGGTCAATAGAAGCTTAACTTCAAGTTTGTGGGTTCGTTACCCTTGTCACCCGGCCGCCATCTTGGAAAAAGGGGTGAAAACATTTTTTAAGCAATATCTCAGAAACTGTGCGTCTTACCAAAATATGTGACGTCACAGTTTTTAGCAAATTGTTTTGCCTACAAATATGTTTATGTTACTTTTTACCCTAAATTTAAAATTAAAGAAGTTTTAAGCTAAAAAGTTTTTATTTTCTATACATTTATACTTTTTAATTGTAACATATTAAACTACATCCTTCACATCTCTTCTTCGTTACCATCTTGTATCTCTAAGTGCTCTTTCATGTAATTTAAGTATTGTGCTGTGGGTTGCCTGAATTTATTAGCGATACCATTGCTTTTACTAACAATTTTATATGTGCAATAAAATAAATACGTCAATTGTTACCGGTTCATATATCTTCAGACACTTGTTAAGTGGATTTGGAAGTTGAACATTTGCAGCCAGTTTTATTTACTATTTAAGCATTTTTATCGCTAAGGAGAAATTATATTCGTTGGTACTTATTCTTCTAGTTATGGTAAAGAAATGTGAACTCTATTACATTACAATAGAATGTATTTTAAACAAAACTCTACACCGACTGGTTGCAAGTGATGCAAAGAAATTGTATCCTTATCACAATGTGATAAATATCAAATTGCAATAGCTCTGTAATTTCCTTTTCGTTTGGTAAATTGCGAGACGCAGGGTTCTCAACTATTATACGTAAATGCATGTCACGATTTATTACAAAGGGCGGTTCATTTTTTGTTGTCATGGCAACGATTTAGATATAAAACCAATGGCACCTTTATACCTCGTTATCATCTGTGAATTATTGGATCATCACAATGAAAATGACTGGCCATCGGTGCTCGTGAACGGGTCCCACTTGAGGTGACTGGTCTTACACCCGTCCGAACCTACAACCGTGCTGTAAAGCATGCTTGGCTATTTGAAAGCGGAGAATTTCTTGCCAGCCTAGATTTGATAGAACATTTGTTTTTGTGTTACCCGTATGTGAAAGATATCTTTAATTTGATTTGTCAAATCAACGCCACAGGAACAATATAAATTTTGATGTATTGACAACCCTAGGGCCCAACCAGCAAACCAGTTTTGCGAGGTGCGGGGAGCGAACGACCACGCGCGAGCCTCAGCGAGGCGATGCGAGGCCGGTTACCCCTCGGAAACACCTTTAGTCACAAACGCATACCCGTTCTACGCTGTCATGGAAAAGTTTATTGAAGGTGTACGTATACAGCCGTGCCTTTGGAATCCATTAGACCCCGATTACAGAGAGATGCACGTGAAGGACGACGCTTGGACAACAGTTGTTGAGTTTTATAATAACCGTTCTATACCTAATAGTGAGTTATGCACTAAATAGATTAGGCATGATGTAGATTTATTGTTATTTTATTTATTCTCTACATAGTATCAGTGATCACTTGTGTGCGTCAATAATTTTCTTCTCAGAGGTTCAAGGGTTCTGGCTCATCTGGTTGCCAATCATTCTTTAAAGCGTGATCACAAATGTCTATCTCATTATATATATGCCGATTCAATCCCAAGCTTTTTTATTTAAATAGTCATTAACACTATAATAGGAGTTCATATTTAAATAATAAAAGGACTTTCTCAACAATTTTTGATTTATAAAGTTGCGATATTGCAAAATATTTACAAAATTTCCCGAGAATGAATTACTATATAGAGTATGTATTAAATAAATCACTAATCTTAAAAAATGGTAATTTATTTATTTATTTTATTATATCTGTCCCCAGACATCTTATGTGCTAAATACATTTAAAACATTAAACTTATGAGAAAACACAACTAGGTTTACACATAAGACAATTAAATGGGAACTTGAGACAATGATGATTTACACACTAAAATTGGTCTAAATTATTCAAGTTATTACAAAAAAGTTAACGTCAAACATTTTCACAGTTCAAGTGGCAAAAATGGAATGGAAAAAGTTACGCGACAACCACCGCGACGCGTTAAAGCGCGCGAAATTGGGCAAAAACAAATTACTTCCCGCGCAAATAACAACATGGAAGTACGCGAAGGCAATGCAATTTTTAGAACCGCACATGAAATATAGAATCACAGAGAACATAGAGATAGAGCCGCACAAAACACACGAGGATACGACCACAGATGATTATTTCGCGAAGCGGCGTTGCATAGAGTCAAAACAAGATGGTGCTCTGGAGTCATTTTTCAAATGTATGTTACAAAGTACCAAAATGATGCCGAATTGGATGCAGACACAGGTTAAAAAGAAGATATTCAATATTATAATCGAGGCTGAGGAACATCTCTCATCACAAGGTCAGAGCGAAGTTGGTAGTGAATACGAGTCGGAGCAAACTATACCATTAGGTATTGTTAAAACTGAAATAAATACTGATAGTGATGACTATTCATAAATTTTGGAATTTTTTTTACGCTTTTCAATTTGGAAAGCGAAATGACGATGTTAGATGTCCGCCATGCTTCATTAGTAATATGTTAAATGTTGTAAATAAAGTACCATTTTTATATTTAATTTTTATTTTTTTCGATCACTGTGTAAATTCTGTCAAAATTTAAACATATTTGTCGTGTAAGAGACTGAAAGAGATTTTGTTTATTCTATAATAAGGTATTCTATTTAAACAAAAAAATAATATACATTCTCTTTGGTAATGTCATATTCAGAATTGGCGGGAAAACCGATACGCCTATGGCGCGAAATATTAACAAGATTCTAACAACTCGCTCACTTAACTAAGTCTTTAAGTTTACTGACTAAGTCAAACGTTAAGTCTACTTTGGATATATGGATAATAAATATATGCATATGACCTTTAGACTACGTCACATTAAATGCGTGATACGAGCTCAAAAATAAACGTTATCGTTTTGACATAGCAGTTACTTTGTTGATGTCTGAATGAAAACTTTATCACTGGAATTATAAACCAAAATCGGTAATTTACCGGTTATACGGCTGATACATTCATACCTGAGAATACATTGTCCGTGTCTTTATTATAAACAGTTTGAGCGGACATCTTATTCGCATTGTCTTCGTAATATTTCTTCTTAAAATGCTGTAATCAATTCATTCATTCAATTCATTGTCACCGTATTTTACTTTGTGACTTGACAATGTGTTTATGTAATTTAATACGACTTAAATAGTCAAAAAAAGGACATACAGAATCAAAAGCTACCTACACTTAAGATAATTTTCGGTACTCCTAAAATCTGCAACAGATGAATTATATATCAACTATAATTATAATCTATGGGTATTTGGTTTCCATAGTAACAAGCAGATAGTGTGATAAAGCTTAAAAATAAGCTACTATCAACCTTTTTTTATTGACGATAGTAACCCCAGAAAACTGCCGCCTTTGAATCTATACAACTCATATCATAGACTCAAGAATCGCGTTGCGTTTTGGCCTAACACATGCAGTAGACACGAGCTAGCTATGGAAAACAAGAAGACATCTCCTTCAATTTTTAGTATGAAGGAGATGTCTCTTTGTTTATCATATAGGTATAAAAGTATTTTAACAGACATGGTCTTCATCCTGCAGACGGTATATTATTAATTAACACATGAAACAACTTGATCCTAATAAGGCATAGGTTTGTATACATAAATTTGTGCGTATTGTAAAAAAGGTTTTGTACAAGTTCAATTGAAATGTGAAAGTTTACTTACATCACGTTTCATAGAACTGAATTCTCCTGTTACTACCTGCAATAAATCATGTTATATTTTTTAATTAAAACTTTGTCATAGATATTTTTTTATTGCGTCTTGTCAACTTGTCAACAAAGTGCCTGCGACTTGATATGAGGTTTATTTTTATAGCTGCGAGGCTGTTCTCGAGACTACGAGGGTTTCTCGCTAGGCAGGTCTGAGAACATACCTAACCCAACTTGACAACAACCTGATCGCTGTTCCCCATTTACAAGTTCTTCAATTTAAAAAAAAACTGTACAAAGGCTCAATTAGATATAAAATTATATATTGTCGATGACACGTGCGCTATGTTTTATAATATTTCGTACATATTAGTACACGTTTGATTGATATGAAAGGATTTAAATGAAATAACTATAACTTTTAACTGGATAAAGCATTAACTATTTATTAATAGAATTCCCTGAAAGTTTCGTTCCGTCAATAAAATATTGAATAGATCAGAGATAAAAAGGTCCCCAAATAGTACGGCGCCCTGCCGCACACTTTGGGAATGCAGAAGTGCCACTAAATATACTTACATCCAATTTCTTTATTTTATATATTTGTGAGGGTAGTTCACGCCGCAAACGTAATATATATGGGTTTAAAAGCCTTATGCGTTTATTATGAGCACTTAATATATGATCAATCGGTATGAATTCATCACCAGTGATCTGAAATCATCACGGGCTTAGTGGCCGTCATGATATGGGTTATGCACCACAAAACAAGGGTGTAACGACAGTAATTTATTATATGAAGAGCAGCCGGTTCAGGGCACCCGTTTTACTGTCAACAAATGGGTTTGTTGTAAAATGGTTTCCCAAAGACTGGCGCTTGAATCATGTCGGCAATCGAACACACTGACAAATCAACATGATGACGCCGCAGACTCCACACGAAGCATCACTGCTCTGATTGGCCAAGACAAGATATGAGTACATTTATGAACAAATCAAAAGTGTAATAAGTTCACTTAAGAAATTATTATACAATTAAGCCATCTCTTGTTTGCCTCCGACATATATAATAACCTAAGCTTGTTGAATGAGAATGGAGACGTATACAAAAATGGATAAACAATGGTGGTACCACTCACTGTGGGTATGTTACACATTTTCACAGTGACTGCGAGTTTATCTTTACAATCGCGTAGTATGTTATGTTTCAAAATTTCTTGCCGTTGGTATCTTGTTAGATCACTGTCTGGAAATGCGATGAGATCCTAAAATCACGAAATTCATTTTGTGTATACGAAGAGGTAATTCTTCTTAGTGTTGTATAGTAATGATAAATTAGTTCTTAACTAATTCCGTCCTATGGCCTTCGCTAGCTAGTATGTTAAGGAACCTATTTCTTAAAAAAAATAACACTTATAACGACAAAAGTATCAAAATAAAGCCCGTTGAATTTCATTTGTACTGTTAAAGTTAAACCATAAATACGTCATTAGAAACAGAAGCAATGCACAACTTACAAGATTACAATAATTGGCTGGTTACATGGTATGGATTGAAAGATTGGTGTCCAGGATAAAACACAGGAATGATAACATATTGTTCCAGGTAATGACCATAAAATATGTCATGTTACATATGAAAACTCACCTCAAGATCACATTTAAGAAATACAGACCGTACTTCAAGTTCTGAACGTTGTTTATTATCGCATTTGCACACGTGTATGAGGAGTATGGCTAAAAATTACAATATTCAATTCACCAATAAATCCTCCCGACGTATCAATTTGAGGATTAATTAAAACTCAAGTTCGTTGGTTCGGATTTTACGGGCTTATACAAACGCTTTTAATCGTGACTCGCTTTGTGTAAAACTTTGCCAATTCTTGTATCCTCATTACAGGAATACTTACGATAAATCTTTAAAAACCATATAGCGATGTTGAACCTATATAACATTGTATCAAATTGCTCACAACAGCTTTTGGCATGGAACTGTATCAGATGTCAACAATACAGAGTACATTTAGTATTTTTTTTAATACATAAAAAACCAGTCATTACCGAGCGCTTTAATTAAAAAAAAACATATTGCATGTGCCGTTTTGTTTAGTCTGTGGACTAGCCACTGGCGGTTTCATTTTTCCCGCCAATTTGGACCATGATACGATTCAAGTACAAGACTTGTTATATATTAGGTATTTTTATATATTAAGAATATGACGATGTGGCTATAAAATTAAAATCGGACATATAAAATGTAATCGAGCTGCGAGGTCAAATTACCGATTATAATTTCAATTAAATCACACTATAATGAAACAGCTTATACTCAAACTCAAAATATCTTTATTCAAGTAGGTCTTTATAAAGACACTTTTGAATCGTCAATTTTTACACTACCACCGGTTAGGAAGGCAATCATCTACCGAGAAGAACTGGCGAGAAACTCGATAGCTGCTCTTTTAAAATAAACAATAATACAAAACTGTGCTACTGACAATTCAAATAACAAAGCATTGTAAGGCTACTCAACAATTGAACTGTCCCGATGCTGAGCCAATTGCCGACACATTAAAGGGATCTTTAGATATAAGAGAACTCAACGAGAGTTAACTGAGTCTTAGTAATTTAGTTCAGAGGCAGAGTTGGTTGGCTGAGTGGAAGAGGGGCGGCGGGGGACGACCGGGCACGCTGTCGCTATAGCGGCCCTTTTAAAGAGGCAAACAGACTTTTAGCTAGCATCTGTACGCGTCGGCCATATTTTGTACGCTGATAGTTTGTTTATTGATAATTTAAACCTTCCGCATCTGATTTCTGAGACGCTAGTATGACCCACAAGGCTCCGTTGTGGCACGAACATGTCTGCAATATGGCGACAGTGTTGCCATTAGCCGGAAATTGTGCATAAAATATTATTTTAATATGTAATAACTGTATATCTTCTCCTTATTAATTATTGTGAGTCAAACTTAGTCAATGTAAATTATATAATTAAGTAATTATTGCATTGTCCACACGGACAATCCTTAAGGGCCCTACAATATAAAAGTATTGAACTTTCCAAGCCAAAGAGTATTAATTTTCAAGAAGGTACTTGAAAGGTTCCAAGTTCGATTCCTACTTAATAGCTTTGGATAAAAGGAGTTAATAAAACAATAATAATTTTAATTACACTTATTTATACATTACTACCAAATCCCTAGTCTATACCAAAATTCACAAGTTCAAGCAATTATTATTAAGTGTCAATACTAAACATATCAAAAAGACCTGACCAATATCAAATCTACATAAATTACAATTGTTCCTTTTAAAGGAAATTTAAAAAAAAAAACCAATTGATCAGATCTCCTTTCATTTATATAAAACGAAAATCTGCTTTCAAAGCGTCATAATTATATTTAATCTAGGGTTTTTTTATAACGGGGCGTTAACACTAACGGCTCGTAGATGATTCCGAAGGTATTTACCCGGCATTAAATATTGCAAAGGACAAAATTATTGAAAAAAAAAATTTTTTTTGAATTTACAACCATCTTGATACCAACACGAACCAGAGAGAACGCGCTCTACAACACATGAACGCATCTCTCTCTATCTTAATATCAGAGAAATTATTAATAAATATCATTAAATTATTCATTGAAAAGATAGATATAGCACAACAGAGGACATAAAATCAATAAAAAAATGTTTAAATACAAGTCCGATACGTTTAAAATCACCTATGAGTAGTCGCCCTCTAAGATTCAGGTTCTTGGGAATCGTAAATCGACGCTTTGCTTGTCTGAAATAATAATGATATATTAATTTAATTAAATGTATATAACAAAATACTAGACTTTGGATATCCCTTTGGAGTAGACTTTTGGACCCTGGGGTACGAGTGCTTATTAAATAATAAAGTAGCCTAGTAGTTAGTTCTGATAACCCATTTTTTTTTTGATAACCGAGTAGGAAATACTTTACGAATTCCCATATGTGGGACTCAACCCATTAAACAGGAAACCTCTGCTACTCAGAGGACCGGTGAGCCATACCCACTAAAACACTCCTCGGGTGTAACCCACATATGAAGACTACTGGGGTCGCGTTTGCATTCTACCGGAGAATTTCCGGTAACCCAAGAGTATATGTGTGAATATTTAATAAATTTTAAGATCGTACATGAATTATATACAAACCAAGAAACAATTTAAAAAAATTGTATTGTTAACACAAATAATATTTCATTTGAATACAAGTAGCATAAAAGTTATTATTTTTGCATTACCTCTTGCACCAATCAAAATTTATTAAAAGTATTATTTTTGTGGGCTGCCTGGAAGAGATCGCTAATTAGCGATGAGCTCTTATATATTAACATTGTCTAATTTTAGTGTTTAAGTGCAATAAAGTGTGATTAAATAAATAAGTTATCCCTTGTGATTTGTTCCAAGTAATTTGATGAAAACCTCACCTCACAGCAGTCATAGAAGTCTATAGTTGTCACTCTGTCCGGGAAGTGCACTGTCATGGTCATGTTACCTTGCACATTGCTGCAGTCCATCACAGGCCAGCTGCATGCATCACCGGATATCTAATCAAAAAGGTTCTATTAATGTTTTTCGTTGGCTTTGTCCGTAAAAAAAAGGCTTTTTAGAAATTTACTTCCAAAAAAAATCATCAAACTCAAAATATCTTTATTCATGTAGGTCTTTATAAAGACACTTTTGAATCGTCATTAACACTACCACCGGTTCGGAAGGCAGTCATCTACCGAGATGAACCGGCAGAAATTCGATAGCAGCTATTTTAAAATAAACAATTAATACAAAATTAAAATAACAAAGCATTGTAAGGCTACTCAAGAATTGAACTGTCCCAATGCCGAGCCAATTGCCGACACATTAAATCTTTGTCCTCTAAATATTATTATATTTACTGTCGTTATAACCGGATTCCACTGTATACAATAAATTATACTCACTTGAAACTTGGTGTCCATTTCAATCGGCATATTGAGAATTATTTCACCAGTATTGTTATCAGTGATGAGGACCTTTGGCGAACAGAGGTCCTGCTCCAACAACACTTGCACGTGAGCCTCTTCCCACGTATTTATTACACCATTCTCCTCACTCAACACGACACGGCCATCGCATGCGTACATCGCTGACTCTTCTTCCTCCTCCTGGAAACAGTTACCGTACGAACGGTTAGTGATCTTTAGCATTAATTTAGATATTTATATATATTACCAGTTCACAATTCGTGTATTTTACAACTGCACTCATTTGCTTTGCATATTTTTCGTCTTACACAAATATTTATCACGACAGTTGGTGTATTTTTTGTAATAAATCTTCAAACGTTTAAATAAAATTAATAAATATAGAAAAAGGCTATTCCCACCAATTTTTTTTTCTTTTTTAGATTTATAATAAACTAAGTAGCATTTGCCCGCGACTTCGTCTATTCGCATGGTTTAACTACAAAAATGATTATGAAAAATCAGTTTATAAATGGCAAAGTTCTAGTGAAAATTTTATATAAACTGTCAAACGCCTTCAGAACTTTTTCCTAAAGTCCTTCCTTAAAGTTTAGTCTATACACCAAATTTCATTATAATCGGTTCAGTAATTTAAGCGTGAAAGCATAAACTAAACTACTATATATTTAAAAAAAAACTATTACAAAATAATTCGCTCCACTCACCTCATTATAATAACCATCATAATCCTCCTCGTCATACTCGTGCTCATAGTCCTCTTCGTTCTCGACATTCTCGAAATGCACCTGTTTCCCTTCATTCTCATCGCCATTCTCATTCTGCGACGACGTCGAACAGGTGACATTTGCACGCGAACTCTCCTCCATCCCTTTCGGCAGGCGGAGGGGAGCCACGTTATCAAATTGATTCTCTTTCCCTTCTTTCTCCTTTCGAATGGCGTCCGCGGCTGCTACTTGCAGTTTCTGTAATTAGATAGCACGTTATTATTTGTTTATAGTAAGATTCCTAGTCGAAGCTTAGCGATACTTGTGCATATATCTATAGAAGTGCAAACGAGCAGGAGGCCCACCATAAAGGTGAAGTCGCCGCCCATGGACACTCATGTGGCTGAGAGCTCATGAGTGTGTTGACACTATTAAACCTTAGCTTAAAAATCTGTTTTATACAGCACAACGCATTATTAATAATCACACCCAGCTTGTCTATGGGTTCTATCAAAAACCTACCCGCACACATTCCAGGACACTGTCGCGAAACTTATGGGCTAGTTCGACAGATTTGAACCGCACAGCAAGTGTCTCCTGCACACCACACCCATCCACGTAGTTATTGCCCGCCCACGTCCACGCCCTGTCGGTGCTTGGCATCGGCAACAATTCCATATCGATAAACATCAACATATTCAACACGGCCTTGTGCACCTGCTCACGTCTCAGCAGCAAACGGTACGTGTTCCTCTCCGGGTGATGCAAGATTTTCATTTCGCCAATGCCCCGCTCCTTCCACTCGTGAGTGTTATCATCGAACCGATACAGTTTACAACGTTCGCCGAACACTTTCACCTGAAATTTAAAAACACAATATAAGAGAAATGTATCGAAATAGTTGAATAGACTGATAACCTCGTTAACCGGTTAATTTTAACTGTATCATTGTTTTGTGGGAGCATTTCCAACAAAAAAAATCAACCAAGCCAAGTTTCTTGACTTCTCGGCTTGGTCGCGTACGAACAGGCGTAGAAACACTTAGATTTGAGACGATTCAAAATGGTCCCATGTACCTTAATAATACTTAATATACAGATATTTTGACTTTGGCATTGAACCATTGAGACATTGTATAATTTATGTCTCTTTAAATTTATATGTTGTACCAAATATTTTGTACCATAGACATAAATTCTGTTTTAGAACAAATAAAAAATAACTCTCTCAGTTGTATTTTAACTGGCATAAACAGAAATTAGTAGGACTGTTAAAGTGAAAAAAAACAAATATACAAAAAAATAACAAATATTTATGAAAAGAAGATCTAAAGCTAAATTGATAGAGACAAAAAGAGAATTTGATATCCTTGCTGGGGACAATTATCAAGAAAGCAAATGTTATGGGAGTAAACGCGTCACTTTTTTAGCGTCACTAATATAAAAAAAACTAAAAAAACCTTGGCAGATTTGAAAAGACCTATGAAAGATCTTTTTTGGAATAACTAACAACAAAAAAATACCTCGTCTTCTTCACCGGTGGTGACAATGATTTTGTCGGGCAACGGAACGATGGGCTCATAATGGGGATCATACTCCTCATCACCGGTCTTATCATTTTCCGTACTCTGATCACCGGCCGTTGAGAAAAGCTGCAGACCAGCGCCTTCCCATTTGAAATCTTTTGCATTTTCTGAAAGTTAATATCAATGAATGAAAATTTATTTTAAACGTAATTTTATTTAATTATTTAATCATAATATTAATATTTATGTATATTCATTATGGTATATAAATACGTGTTGAAAATCCGTTAAAACCGCAAAAGGTTAATTTGAGAAATATCTAATGTCATGTTTATCCTTTTAAGTTTTCTCTGTTTATTCTTTTCAAAGCCAGTAAAAATACCAAAACATAAAAATACCCATAAAAGAAATTGCCAAGAATATATAATACTTTTTTTATAGAAGAGAAGGCAAACGAACAGGAGGTCAACAATACCATACTTTATTTACGGTATTAAATAAAATACTATAATAAAATCGATTACTATCAAGAATAATAATAGAAAATATCTTAATATTGAAACCTTCAATACTTTCCCTTAAACATATTTTTTTTTCATTATATATATCATATAAAATAAACCTAGTCATTTAAAAAAAAAAAGGAGTTCATGATTAAAATTGGGTTTTTTTTTGTTAATTATATATTTTGTAAACACTTACTTGCAATTCCAAAATCAGTTGTCTTCGATAAGGCAGAGAATGATAAGTTATCAGCTATTTTAAAAACTTCCTGAGAACTTTCACTTTCATTATTCGAAGACTTTTCCTTCTCATCAGCCGAATGCCCAATTTTCTGGCTCGGCTCGCTGTTCTGAACAGCTGGACCAAACAAACTACCTTGAGTTGGATTGCTGAAGTAATTGACTGGCTTCTGATAGTCGGTGGAGAATATTGATTTTACATCTGGTTCGTTACTGTTTGATTTATTTAAGTCATTTGATCCAAACATTGATTTGTTTGGGTCCTTCAGGCTGAACACTGATTTATTTTGTTCTGTAGATCCAAAAACTGATTTATTTGGTTCTGTTGATCCAAAAACTGATTTATTTGGTTCTGTTGATCCAAAAACTGATTTATTTGGTTCTGTTGATCCAAAAACTGATTTATTTGGTTCAATTGATCCAAAGAGTGGTTTATTTGATTCTTTTGATCCAAACAGTGGTTTATTTTGTTCTGTCAATCCAAACAGGGGTTTATTTGGTTCAGTTGATCGAAAGAGTGGTTTATTATGTTCTGTTGACCCAAACAGTGGTTTACTTGGTTCTGTTGAACCAAACAGTGGTTTATTTGGTTCTGTTGACCCAAAAAGTGGTTTATTTGATTCAGTCGATCCAAACAGTGGTTTATTTAATTCGGTTGATCCAAACAGTGGTTTATTTAATTTGGTCGATCCAAACACAGATTTGTTTTGTTCTGATGATCCAAACACTGCATTTTTTTGTACTGCCAATCCAAATGCTGGTTTATTTACTTCAGTTGTTTCAAACACTGGATCTTTTTGTACAGCCAATCCAAACACTGGTTTAATAAGTTCTGTCAATCCAAACAGAGGTTTATTCTTTTCTGTTGATCCAAACACTGGTTTACTTGGTTCTGTCGATCCAATCACTGGTTTATTTTGTTCTGTAGATTCAAATATTGATTTATTCTCAATTGATCCAGACACTGATTTATTCGGCTCTGTTGTTCCAAATAGAGATTTCGGGGTAGATATCTGATCAGCTGTGCTTAAAATAAGCTTTGGCGCAGCAAGAATAGAACTTTGTGAGGAAGCCTGCAGCCGGCTGGCAAAACTCATTTTCTCATTTGTTTGACCGAAAGAAGCAAACGCGTCAGCCGATGGCTTTTTGGGTGTTTGCAAATCCCCATTATCACAGCCACGGCACCCCTTACACGGCTCCTTTTGTTTATACGCAAAGAAATTGTCGGGCAACATTAATTCTTTGGCCTTTTGCTTGTCTTCCTCCGATGCTTGCGTCTCAGACACAAAGGTGACGTCATCATCTTTCACTTGTGTGCCATATTTGCCCACTATTGCTTTGTCGATTGCGTTTTTAAATTCGTGAGCAACATTCTTGTTTTGGAAGCGAATACAACATTGTAATAAATGTATTTCACCATCGCTAAAATCATTTGCAGCGAAGAACCATGTCTTCTCGTCTTTGGGTTTATATACAACGTCCGGTGACAGTACGTGATTCAAACATATTTTATGCACTTGCTCGCGGCGCATTAAAACTCTGAAATTTGTATTTTTTTTTGTATATTAATAGTGTGTGATTTACAATATGTCGGGGTGTGTGTGGGAATGTAATAGTTATATAACTATAACTAACATATTATTATATACAATCCATCGGTAGAGCCGGAACAATATTTCTTTAACTCATTTTGTAACTTTATTCACCCGGGATTTTGAACTGATAATTAAATTGGGAGTTTAAAGGCAGTGCAAAGTTAATAAGAGCTTAAAAACTGGAATTTATCATTCCACAAATATCCAAAATGGTACAAAATAGTTGTATTTATTAATAATATAAAAGAAATGTCTGTCCCATACACCATTAAGGGACTTATAGATTAACCATTTGTATATTATATCAATACTAGCTCTAGTTACCTCAGCTTCCCTGTGTCTCTGTTTTTTAACACTTTAACAATTCCAAGACCTCCTTCCTTCCATTCGGTATTCGCGAAAATAAATAACTTTGCCCTGTGCGCGTACAGTTCGTCTTCTTTTTCTTCTCCAGTTACAACTTCAATCTAAAACATCAACGTATTTTTTTTAACTACGAATTAGTTTACAGTTACTCGAATTACTTGCGTAAGCTAGACATTAACATATAAACAATAAATTACCCATTGTTAAATTTAATCAATCATCTTTATTTCAATTCAAACTCAAAATATGTTTATTCAAGTAGGTCTTTATAAAGACACTTCTGAAACGTCAATTTTTACACTACCACCGGTTTTTCTAGGGAGAAGAACCGGCAAGTAACTCGATACTTGCCGGTGCTACTATTTTAAAATAAACAATTAATACAAAATTATGTTACTCACAATTAAAATAACAAAGCATTGTAAGGCTACTCAAGAATGAAACTGTCTCGATGCTGAGCCAATTGCCGACACATTAAAGGGATATTTGTCCTCTCAATATTTGTTTACTGTATAGCATGCCTTTTCAACCAAAATACTCTTTACGCGCGTTTTAAATTTATGAGAAGTCAATTTGGATACACGGGACTGGGACTTTGTTATAAAAACATATGCTAATGCCTACAAAGGATTTATGCACTTTACTAAGGCGAGAACCAGGCACATCAATTTTTTCTCTATTTCTTGGGTTGTGGTCGTGTTTATCTCCACTAAGTGATAAAAAGTGTTTATTTTTATGTACGAACAATATATTGCATAAGATATATTGTGAAGCTACTTTAAGAATACCGCTTGTTTTAAAATGAGACCCTAAAGCTTCCCTGGCTCAAATTAAACGATTCATTCGGGTTTTTTTTATATCGATTCTGCGCGGTCTGGACAGGAATTAAAATGTTCTGTTGTATCCCTAGGTATTCTACAGAAAAACTCTTCAAAAGTGCTTGCCACTTCATCACTATTCACAACCATGACACCGTTTGACTTTAATTTAATATTATTATTTTGTAGGCCTGTCGTCCGCCCGCGTTTCACTGTTGATAACATTCCAAGTAGCTTTAATTTTGTCATTGGACATCCTAATTTTGTTGCGGAGATGAATAGATTTTGCTGTCTGACATACGTTTTTTCAATATTTCCGAATTAATACTTTGTTTAAAATTACATATACGTTGTTTTGTTATAGGGGGATAACTAAATTTTTTATTTGATATTACTTCATTTCTAATAAAACTTACTTCTTGCCCACAATGATCAGACGTCAAGTTATTAATACGCTTTTTGTTAAATATTCGCAATTACAATATACATTATCTAAACAGGTAGCCGTATTTAATGTAATTCGCGTTGGTTTGCTAAAAAAGATTATTTAAATTAAATGAACTAAATAAGTTGACTAAACGAACCGCATGTACCGATGGTATTAAGAAGTCAATGTTGAAGTCACCACATACTATTAGAGACTTCGTTCCATTACTTAGACGTCTCAATGTGTCCTCCATGACCAGTTCAAACTCGTTAAAATCACCCGAAGGAGGCCTATACACGCAAACTATTGTGTACTGCTCAAGCTCAACACAGGACAATTCAATGGTGCGCTTCACGAGAAAGATTCCCAATGTCTGAACGGTCTTACATTATCACGTACACAATATTATTGTTTTCAATGCTCAATAACAGTCGACACTTTTTAAGCCAATGTTCAGTAACACAAAATACTTGTACAAGATTTTCATTAATATATAGCTCAACTTCTAATAGTTTGCCAGCCAGGCCCTGTATGTTCTGGTGCATAAGATTCATAACATTGGCTTTGACCTGTTGTCTTTTTACTTAATTTAAACTTAGCCTATGATTGTGTGTGGCAGGTAACACTTAAACAATGTAATGTATCACTTACCTTAATACTTACCTGGACCTGTTGTATATTATATGCTATTAATAAAGAAATTTGTATCTTAATCTATAATGAAGATACAAAATATCTTCTGTCAAAATAATTTTTTTAACAAATTTGTTGGTGTCAAATATTGTAAAAACAGTACCATGATGTTATGTCAAGTTATATAAATTCATATTGAACACCTGAACTCTCCAATTATAATTAATAATAATTAGGATTGTTAACAACCGATTTTTAACCAGAAAGAAGCAGAACCCACAAGAAACTCAGTGGGTTGCAAATTTTAAGCAATTATATTGAAATTTCGGTTTATAATATAAATAATATAAATATTTCCACATACTTTGTCAGGCATTGGTATCACGGGACTGAAGTGAATACTGGCCCCCTCGTCATCAGAAACATACTCTTCATCACTATCATCACCCTTAGTTTTCGGTGACTTCATTGGGCTTTTACCTTTGGTTGGTGATTTGGGTTTAAAAGCGAAGTTAAATGTCCCAGTCTCTTTCGAGGCGAAACTGATGTTTGATGTTGGTGTCGGCAGTAAGGCGGGTTTGTGGACTAAATCATTATTTTTAGTACTGAAATTTATTGGAGATTCACCACCATTTGATTCCACAAGATCAGCTGGTTTTAAGGGAGTGGACTCTTTGGGGACGCCAAACTTGAATGTTTGCGAAGCGTTGTTATTGATAACAGTCACAGGAGATGGTTGGTCGGCCTTTTGTGAGATACCAAACAAAAATTTAGGTGTAGCGACTGATGATGTTGCACCGATATTTCTTGGACCATTGCATGCTGGACACACCTCTTTATCCTTGTCATTACGTACAAAGCATTGTTGGCATTCCCATGACCCTTCTTTGGGTTTGAATTTATCCGCCCAACCAGAAACTGGTGTTTTGGTTGGTTCGCAGGGTTTCGCCGGTTGTGTGATGCCAAAGTTAAATTTGGGAATGCTCTCTTTCTTGACATCACCAGACTTTAAATTGGGATCTTTTTGGCTATTACACGCGCTACAATTCAAGGTTTCAGCCTGATTTCGTATCAAACACTGTTTGCATTCCCAAGTTCCTGGTTTCGGTGTGAATTGACCACCCCAGGAACTAGATGTTTTAGTTGCAACAGGCGCACTGGGTTGCTTTGAACTTTTATCCTGCGGTTTCGGCTGCTCACAGCAAGCACATTTGCTAAAGCTTTCCAGATTATTTGTGTAACATTCGCTACAGGACCACGATCCTTGCTTAGGTTTAAACTTATCACCAAAGCCACTCTCAGCAGGTTTGGAGACACTTTTCTCGTTTTTGACGTCATTATCGTCTCCAATATTAGCTTGAGCTTTCTTTATGGATTCAAGAAAATCATTACAAGGCTGGACTGTTTTGAAGCGAAGGCAGAAGGTTTCCGACACTAGTTCACCGTCTGAATAATCTATAGCGCACCATGTAACTGCTTTATCCATGTTCGGCATTTTAACAAATTGGATGTCTTTGGTAATAGCGTGGTTACAGCAAACCTTCATTATTTGCTCTCTTCGCATAAGTAGACGAACCTTCTGTTTGTTTTCATTGTTCACTAGTAATTTTATATTACCGAGACCTCTTTCTTTCCATTCTTTAGTTTGTCCATCGAACCTCAATAATTTAGCCCGGTGTTCGAACAATATGGTTTCGTCTTCTTCACCAGTTTTCCGATCAATCAATGCTGGTAATGGAACAACTGGTTTAAACTCAGCTGTTGGTTCAAAGTCCTCAACGACATCAGACGTATTCACATTACCGGATGTTGTATCATTACCATGTACTGATGAATTGGTTGACCCCAAAATGTTGCTAAATGTTGTACTTGCTGTATTTTTAAACGTAATACCACTGAAGACGTTCACTTTTGGGGGTGTGTCATCTTTAACAGTCTCCTTTTTAGGTGTTTCCAGTAGAGTTTTAAATGTTGGAGTACCACTAAACGTGAAACCACCAATAGTAGGCTTGTTGGTAGGAAGATTTTTCGTTTTCTCAGTTAACGTAATTGGAATGTCACTTTTCTCGGAATTAACACCATCAGGCGTTTTTACATCTGTTGAACTTTCATTTCTTGCCTTTTCGAAGGCATCGTAAAAGTCTTTGGCGGTGTCTGCAGTCTTGAATCGTATGCAGAATTTCTCTAATATCAGAGATTCTTCAGCAAAATCGTTGGCAACCCAAAAGTAGGCTTTCGATTCATTTTTCATAGGTTTGATTTCCATTTCAGGAACAATAATGTGATTTGCGCATATTTTATGCACTTGTTCCCTGCGCATTAGTACCCTTACTTTCCCAGTAACTTTATGTTTCAGAAGCTTCATTTCACCAATGCCCCTCTCCTTCCATTGTTTATCCACAAAGCGGAATAATTTAGCCCGCGAGCTAAATATAGAAGTTTCATCTTCTTCTCCGGTTGTTACAATCACTTCTTCTGGCAGTGGAATTATAGGCTTGAAATCTGGACAGGGATCATAATTTTCAATAGAGGTATTACTTTTTTCAGATAAAGTCCTAGATTTGTTTAATGATGTGTTCGGTGATTCCGATTTATAAGGCCCATCAACAACAGATTTAGAGACTTCGGAAGAGAAGTAATTGTCATTCACAGGTTTAGCCCAGATGGATGAACTGGAATTTGGTGTTTCTTTTGTTGCTGGTAGATTAAAAATGTTCGGTGCTGATTTTGCCTCTGCGCTTGAAGGCATTTGTATCTGATAATTGTGTGGACTGCCTTTTATATGTTTCTGGGGAATGGTGACACTTAGAATTGGGGCTGGTGTCGTGGTACATGAAGGTAAGGGGTCTGATGATGTTATAACAACATTGGCAGGCAACGATTTTGTTACTGGTTTTGCATTTGATGTTGGCGTTATAATTTTACTAGCAACGGCCGATGATGTAGAAGGTACCAAAGCAGTGGGTCCAATAGGAACCACACTTGGAATGGCTGGTACTACAACAGGTGCTGGCGGTATTCCTGCCTGTACTAGATTTGCCATGCCATGGTACATTTGGTCAGATGTAGGATAAATGCCTTGGTAATTAGGTTGCACCCGACTTGGATCAAACATAGCAGATGATACAGGTACTGTTGTATTTTGTGCAAGTTGGGAATACTGATTAATTATATTGTTAAAGTTTTGTCCATACATATGATAGGGATTTGGCGGAAACGATGGTACCAATCCGTGCCCTAAAGGCAAAACATGAGGAGACACAAATGGCACCTGGCCTAAAAATGTAGCATTTTTGCTAGTACTCTCATCATCTAAATAATACAGATCACTTTCATCGATGGTCTGATCAGTGGTTGATTTCTTTAACTTGTTTATCTCTTTTTTCAGCTCAGCAACTTGCTTTTTCAAATCTGCCACATCTTTACATTCCGTTCGACATTCCGAGACCTGATCTTTCACTTCTTCCACCGACAACTTTAAAAGCTTAAATTGCTCTGTATTGGAATGTATCGTATTAATTATCAGATGGCCCAACTTTCTATTGTCTTCAAACCAATTCCTTGTTTGTTCTTTGAAGTCTTCAATGGTAGCGTCTCTCTTTTGCAGATTCTTAATCTGCTCTTCGATGACATTTAGATTCTGATGATCAGCGTGACTGGTATTGAACACTTGTGAGTCCAACGCTGTCTTATAATTCGTTGAATTCATAATCGACTGCTCCTTTGATACTTTAGGTGTAGAACTTAAATTGTGGTTTCTTCTAAAAGGGGCATTGTCAATGTCAGAAACATTCTCGTCCAATGACTTATTACCATCTGGAGACGACATAGAATCCAAATTACTAAGAGAAGATTCAACATCTTCTATGAGTTCTTGAATATTGGAATACAGTGGCAACGATTTGTGTGAATCAAGTTCTTTTACACCGTCTAGTGCTTTATAAGCATATTGCTTTGATTTACCCAATAATGTTAAATACTTGGAGTTTTTGTAATTTTTCACATGTTTTTCTTCATTTGCAATCTTACAGTACGATGTGGCCAGGTGGAAATAGCTCTCAGGTGATTTTAAATCAGTCAAATATTCAATAGCTTTCAAATAGTCATCGTCCTTGTAATGTTTCAATGCAATAAACAATTTACATTCATGTAACAGCAAATTTATTTGTTTGTTATCCAATTCTTCATGTGAGTAATCGAAAAGTCTCTTCACAGGCAGTATCACCATTGACTTTGATTTTAATTTTTCTAACAGAGGTAAAGCCGAATTGTAGTAAAGATATGCCCTGCTTTCAAGCATACTTTTATCGTGATCTGTACTCTGTTCAGATAAACAACTAAATGTACGGCCAAGGATGCATAGTAGCTCAGGATCCAAGCCGTGATTGTCAACACAACGTACCACTTCAATACCTCTACTCAATGTTGAACGGATGTCTGTGTATTCACTTCCTAATTCATTCTGTGTAAACTTGTATGCACAGTCCCACCACTTTATTTGGGGCAAGGGACACAATAAATCAGTAATATTTGCTGGTATAATGGCTGGTTTATCGACTGCAATATAGTTACGTTTCTGTTTCTGGGCAGATAAGGTAGCACAATAGAGAAATGCTAATATATCTAATTTATTCAATGACTCTGGCCCACAAGAAGTAACAGATGGTGATAGCATATCAAAGATGGTACATTTAAAGTCGGAAAAGTCTTTGTAGGTTGACAAAATCCATACAAAATGATGAAGGGAATTCGGATAAAGCTTCTGAGCTGCATGATCAAAAGCTTGAAGCTCTACTCTCTTGGGAAGCTTCAATGCTGGTGCTTCAAATTGATGGCTTGTTATATATGATTCAGCTTTAGCCCTCTCATTCTTAGTCATAAAAACCATCTCAAAAAGCTTATCTTTCCAATTGTTGGTTCTGCAAAACTGGGAAATACGATCTAGGAACAGATTACCTTTTTCTTGGTTGTTTCCGACAATCATATGTCCTGATTGTGAACATCTATATGAAGCTTCCACATACCAACGAAAAACTGATGTCTTTTGTTTCTCGGATGCACCAGTTAACCAGTTAGCATTAGGATCTACCGGTAATATTTGCCAAGCAGTTAGTAGTAATAATGAAGATATGTTTGTGGCATCATACCAATTAAGTTTCTCTTTTTTTGCTCTCTTAAGTAATAATGTTGCAGCAAGCAAAGCAAATTGTCCATGATGGTGTCTCAATAGATAAGAATGAAATTCAGCGTAGCCAACCATTGGGCCAGCTTTTACAACTGACACTAGGGCTTTGTCATATTCCATTAAGAGATCTGTACATTCCAATAAACTCATTGATGATCCTTGAGGCACTTCCGTTTGACTCAAAGTGCAAAGCCTTTCTCTCACAGTCAATAATAGCAATTGATATTGCCAATCATTTATTTTGTCTGCATTGCATTTCAAAACTTCCGATAATGTCTCATACCACGCTATGTTATTTAGAAACTGAGCTTTTTGAAACTCAATATTGCAACTGTATTGAAATGCATCATTCATTTTATTGGTGGATAGGAATAGTTTTAACAAACGTATGTGAAGAACAGCATCTTTGGGTCGAGTGGTCAGTTCCGATCTGAGAAGGTTAACCAATGCTTCGGGGTTGGGGTCAGCTACAGCCAAAAGTCTCTCTCTAAGATTAAAAGTAATAGGATGTTTGGGAAATGTTAATTCTGCTTTTTCACACCAATACTTTGCTCGTCCAACTTCAATATTAATTTCTTTGTCAGCAAGCAACTCACAAACTGTAAGAAAAAAAGGAACATAATAATCATATAAATATAAAAAAAATTACACATGACATGTTAGCCAAGGTAAGCAGTTTATAGGATAGATTTAGATATAGTGAGCAATCCATAACGATTGCTAATGTAACGGAAAATACAAATATATGTCAAGTAAATACATATAATAATAATGAATTACAAAGGAGGTTATAAGTTAAACAACAGTTTAACAGGTACTTGGTTTGATCCCCTTGTATGATCAACAATTGTGATAACCATATTTGTTAGATGTCAGGATGTTTTAATATGTATTGTAATATGGAAAGCAGCAGTATAAACATGCAAAAGCTTTAAATTTGTACTTTCGGTAGCCGAACCTTTTAAGTGCAGTTAGAATTAGGCTATTGGGGTTAACCCACATTGTATCAATATTTTGTAGCAAAGAAACTGGATGTATTTTATTTTAAGCAATAATTATATTTACTTTAAGAAGGCTCACTACGTCGCGATGTCGAATTCGACTGTACAAAAATTCTTACGGGAAACATCCACGACATTTCTTACAGGTAATTAAATAAGTCTTTAACTTACTATCTAAGATGACATTTGTTTGAGCAGGATCTAGGTCTAGAGAGATTTCGAACTCTTCCAGAGCTCGATCTTTGAATCCAAGTTTTTTAAAGGTCCGTGCAAGAAGCTTATGCGCGGCAGCATTGTTAGCTTTGTAAGTAAGGTATTGTTCCAAGTATTTCTGGCAACTTCCATAGTCTTCAACTTCAAAATATAGTCGGGCAACTGTATACGCTCGTGTGTTAAACTGAAACATAAATTTTCCGTTTGTACATTTTGTTGAAAATCAGGGTGAAAAATTTAACGGATTTACAACTCACGTCTTTTAGTGATAATTTCGACAGTAGCTTTTCCACGTGCTTGTCGACGTCTTTTTTATTCTTATACATTGTTTCAATTACTTAATGCACTATCAAACAAAATTTAAAGGCACAACACTAAAAATATTAAGAAAAACTGTATTATAAAAGGCAAAATTGAAAATTTGCAGAACTCTAGAGCGCATTTTCTAGTACATTTTTGACGTGCGGGAGACCGCGTAACATTGAGATGTACCAACATGAAAACAGTTGTAAAGCAAATTTTTACAGTCTTGCCACCTTAAAATTTATACTACATACAATATTACACAAATTTTACATAAAATCAATTTAAGTAGAAATAAGATTTAAAAATAAACTAATAGTGAAGTAACTCCACCGTTTAACCCTAACAACCTGAGGTAAAATTTTCTTTTCATTTCGGCAAAAATAACGGACTTTGTCATCATTCCACAGTGTCAAAATTATTTTTTGTTACTGTGGAATTTTAGGTTTACTAGATACTACTGCACAGTATTATCTATTTTGTATGATTAAGCCCATATCACTGCATCATAGTTCCATCTCGTATACCTATTAACGCTGCCTTTTGTTTTGCAATTAAATTAATGTAAAACAGAACATATTTAAAATGGTTTTGCTCTCTACGTTGTCTATTGCATAGTATAAGTAGTAGACCAATTTAATATCTATTACCTATGTCCTAAGATAATAAATAAGCTATGGCGAAAAATTAGCATCGCGAAGATCGCAACCATTATTTATTTATTGAAATCTCATTTCCTTAAATCATTTCAATTTTTGACTAAATGAAACATTAATTTATAAAAACTCGAGACGTATCCATAATTGAATTACTATATCATGTGTTTCTTGTATATGAAAATTAAATAGGATTTGTCTAGTATTAGAGGTATGTCTATAGAGCTTGGTTAACAAAATGTAATGAAGTCGTATATAATTACTCATTTGTACTTTCCAGTTTTTATTTTCAATCGAACTATGGGTGAACCGGAGTCAGGATATGGATCAGCTCTTACACTGGATTCCATGAAAGTTATATCTGAAAGTATTGGTGTTGCTAATCTTAGTGAAGATGCCGCAAAGGAATTAGCTGACGATGTTACTTTCAGATTAAAAGTGATTGTTCAAGACGCTATGAAGTTTATGAATCATTCTAAACGACAAAAGCTTTCCATTACCGATATTGACCATAGCCTTAAAATCAAGAATGTTGAGGTAATAATAATTTAATATTTTTGAAACAATTTAGCTCTAAAAACTTTTTAATTATTTAAAGTTATATTTTCTTTTTAATATTCTGAAGTAATATTATTCTCAATTTCCAGTTTTGGTTAAACTAAAACTTCATAGACTTTCTGTCCTGAAACTTGTGTTTTAAAGTAGAATTTCTAAAATATAACTTTTGAAATTTTTTGCTAACACTATCATATGTACCTAATTATATGATATCATGGTATTATTGAACTTATTGTTAAAGTTCATGGAATTTGTATCCTATTCATTTATTAAAAGATTTTAGATTTTATGTGCAAAATTTAATATTAGTTAGTAATGTTATAGTTTATTAATTATTTTTCCAGCCTCAATATGGCTTTGTTCAACCTGATTTTCTACCATTTCGTTATGCCTCTGGTGGTGGAAGAGAACTTCATTTTGTTGAAGAAAAAGAAATTGATTTATCGGAAATATTGTCCGCCCCACCCCCTAAAATTCCCCTAGATGTGTCTCTTAGAGCGCATTGGTTAAGTGTTGATGGTGTTCAACCTACAGTACCAGAAAACCCACCACCTTTGTCTAAGGAAGCTCAAAAGTTGGACTCTGTTGATCCAATCACAAAACTGAGCAAACCCGCTAACAAAGATTCTGCAGGTAACCTGATTTTGTTGTATTTTAATTAAATAAATAGATTAGAAAATGATAAGTTAAGAGACATTTTTTGTAGATTTTAAAATATAATTTTAAAAAGTTGTGCTATGTTTAATTAAAATGGTTTTCAAAAAAAAGCTCTGCTCTTGGTTCGACATTAGAATATTTCTTATATTTTTCTATGCAATTTAACCACTTGGTAATAACATAATATAAATACTGGTAATAAACCATTACAATATTCATGTTATTCCCTTTTCTTTTGTAGGAAAACCAGCTTGCGGTAAAGCAGCAAGATTGAAAGCGTCAGAATCAGTTCATGTAAAACAACTGGCAACACACGAGTTGAGTGTTGAGCAACAACTGTATTATAAGGAGATAACAGAGGCTTGTGTTGGTAGCGATGAGGGACGAAGAGCTGTAAGTGATATTATTGCCTAATACAATTACATGCAAACATTTTTATCATACCCGTATATTAAAACTAATCCTTGGCACAATGCTTTCACTGCTAAAATGTAAACCGAGAGGATAGAATTCTAGGTGGTTTAATCCTCAGGTTGTTGGTATGGTCTGTGTGTTGCAATATGTTTTATTTATATGTTCCATGATATGACACTTAGTGTTAACCGACAGTTCGTGATCTGCAATTTATGTATGTATTTACAAAATTCTAAATTAGTAATGTAGCTAAGAAATTACAAAAATATATTTGCTATATATTAGAAAATATTTAAGTTTGGTGTTGATTATAAAAAATATATAAAAAGTAACTTTCTTCCTATCGGTGTCCTCTATGTTGTCATGTATACTTTATCAACAATCTAATAATTATCCTAGCTTCAATATCCGTTGATAACATATTGTTAATAACATGTCGGTGATCACACAGTTCAGAATATGTGTATTACACCTATACCATAGGAGCAATTGTGACATAAGCACATTGGCTAGTGATCTCTATAGCAGACTATAGCATTGAATGTAATTTTTAGTTGGTATTATTATTATTTTCATTCTTTAGTTTCATTCTTTAGTTTCATTCTTTCTTTTTGGGTCCTAGTTTAGTAATTGTCTATGACATCATGTGTAATGTTTAGTAATATAAAAAATTAATAATATCTCTTAATAACTATCTCTGTCAATATATTTCAGGAAGCCCTGCAGTCGTTGGCCTGCGATCCAGGCCTTCATGAAATGCTACCACGGATGTGTACCTTCATATCTGAGGGTGTCAAAGTGAATGTTGTCCAGAATAATCTTGCATTACTCATCTATTTAATGAGAATGGTGAAAGCATTGCTAGACAATCAGTCTTTGTATCTGGAGAAATATGTAAGTCTCTCCTACTCTTTACTATCCCACAATACAAGAAATAGAGAAAAAATTGATGTGCCTGGTTCTCGCCTTAGTAGTGCGTAAATCCGTTGTAGGCATTAGCATATGTTTTTATAACAAAGTCCCAGTCCCGTGTATCCAAATTGACTTCTCATAAATTTAAAACGCGCGTAAAGAGTATTTTGGTTGAAAAGGCATACTTATACTAAGAGAATATTTAGAGGACAAATATCCCTTTAACGTGTCGGGAATTGGCTCAGCATCGGCACAGTTTAATTCTTGAGTAGCCTTACAATGCTTTGTTATTTTAATTTTGTATTAATTGTTTATTTTAAAAGAGTATCTATCGAGTTACTTGCCGGTTCTTCTCGGCAGATGACTGCCTTCCGAACCGGTGGTAGTGTAAAAATTTACAATTCAAAAGTGGCTTTATTCTACTTGAATAGAAATATTTTGAGTCGAGTGGAGTTACACTGAGTTGCTTTGCTATATTTTTGTGGATTGTAATTAGAGATTTTCTTGGAGAATTTTGGAGATTTGTCTATCATATCTCTAAATCTTTGTCTTCAGATCTTTGATTTTTGAAGGTAATCAAATCCCAAATTGCAAGATGCCTCTTCAGATGATATTTATACTGTGGATAGGCTGAGGGAAAATTATCTTATGTATGTAATAATATCATATATAATATAAAATTATATTATATATGAGGTATTTAATGTTTCAGCTGCACGAGTTGATACCATCGGTTTCTACTTGCATAGTATCCAGACAATTGTGTTTGAGACCCGAAGTGGACAACCACTGGGCACTGAGGGACTTCGCTGCTCGCCTCATGGCACAAATATGTAAAACATTCAACACATCCACAAATAACTTGCAGACGAGGGTAACAAGGTAGGCAGCATGGAGAATATATTATTATAATTTGATTAGTGTAAATATTGAATTTCTATGATTTCCTTGGTGTGGTAAATCTGTATATAAGTAAATGGAAAAAACGAGGTGAGTACCTCTGTAGTGCTACCGCCGACCCCACTACTCTGTAGGGTTATTTTCGAAAGGCGTAGGTAGCATCAGCATTTCCAACATCACGATTGAATCGGTCATAATAAGCACTTATTTAAAGAAACACATCACTGATAGTTTCCAAGATTTATATTTCACTATTTGAAAAGAGGTCCGTTCTGTACAACGGCCTGAGCGCGACTGTGTTGTGAGGTTATTTTTTTTGGAGGGGGATCTCGCTGTTGGCCAGGGGGCCTTTACAGCTCAGCTCGGGCTGGTTGGCCAGCTTAGGTCAGCCGTGACAATGCGACCCTTTAGTGCATTTTAGTGCTCAAGCACTTGTTTACAAAGACGTCGTATTGGAATAATAAAGATGACATTTCACAGAGTAACAAACTGAAAGTATTCAACTTATGTTTTTAAACTTATTTTAGGACAATTAAATGATGTTGAACTTAATTATTCTAGTTAATTTAAGACTAATTGTCGTAGTTGCGCCGATATATCGTTCCCGTACTCCTCCGAAATGGGTTGACCGATTCTCATGAAATTTTGTGGCCATATTAAGTAGGTAGACCTGAATGGCTTATAAGCGTAGATGTAAACATCAGTTATTCCGTTATTAATATTTTTTTTAAAAATGGCTGAACTCAACATTTTAAAAATTGTTTTACAGATTGTTCTCAAGGGCATTGCAGTGTCCATCGCAGACGAATAGCGAGTCTGGGCCGTCCATGGTGACGACAATGAAGGAATCCGAGAAGACACCGCTCGCCTCGCTCTATGGTGCTGTTCAGGGATTGGCGGAACTTGGCCCGGAAGTTGTAAAGGTAAAGTTTTTTTTATAGAAGAAGGGACATACGTCCTAATAAACTTGAACCTCACCAACTCACTACTGACCACTATGGCAAACTATAGCTGGAACAACAGCCCGATGGTAGGTCTTTGCATCAGCAGTGGGAAGCAGCTCCGCAAGTCAAAGACACTGATTTGCTCATAGTCTGGGTTTTGCGAATATAGACAAAAAATATGGGGCAATCAAGCATGAGGCACACCATAAAGTTGAAGCCGTCCGTAGACTCTCACGTGGCTGGGAGATTGTGAGTGCGTTGCTGGCCTTTTAGAAGGTGGTACGCTCTTTTTTTGAAGGACCCTAAGTCGTATTTGGTTCGGAAATACTGTGGCGTTAATTATGCCAAATATATTTTAAAAAACAATATGTATGAATAATCTTGATGAATCTAACCGATGTGTTGATCTTTGTGTTGACAAAGGAAGTTTTTTTTTTTAATAATAAATTTATCTATTGTTTTCAAAATCCTTATTTGCAGGTGTTCATATTGCCGCGTGTGCGTTGGTTGGGCGAGCGCGTCGAAGGGGCGTTGAGCGGTATAGGCGGCGCTGACCGGCTCGCCGCGGGCAACCTGAAGCATCAGCTGCTGAAAGTGTTGGCCCCGGTCGTGAGACAACTGCGTCAGCCGCCGGATCTGCCCGATGATTATAAGTATGTATTGGACTCTTGGGATATATAACGGGGAGTAGTCGTCTAGGAACGAGGGAAGTTTATCGCGGAGTGTCGACCGTCCCCAGCACTGTCCAATCCATATGTGTCCGCCCACAATCGTCAATCGTGACGGTCTTGTCTCTCCTCCCCCCTCGAGTCATTACATGACGTTCCCAAGTCATTACATGACGTTCCCAAGTCATTACATGACGTTCCCAAGTCATTACATGACGTTCCCAAGTCATTACATGACGTTCCCAAGTCATTACATGACGTTCCCAAGTCATTACATGACGTTCCCAAGTCATTACATGACGTTCCCAAGTCATTACATGACGTTCCCAAGTCATTACTTGATGTTCCCAAATGACACACAGTCCCTCTATACTCTCGTTTATTATTTAAGACACTATTTATGTAAGCTTACTCCCTGCTTCCTGCTCGTTTGCCCGTTTATACAAAAAGCAAACGCTAATGCGTCCAGATCGAACGGTTTACGTCGGATTAGGCTTGCTGTTCTTAATTCATATATATATATATATATATATATATATATATATATATATATATATATATATTTTATTTAAATTATTGATATTATTTTCTTAGTTTCAATGCAAAATGTATGCTCCATACACAAACAATAACATATTTCACACACATACACATCAGATAGTTAAAATTAAAAAAGACAAAAAAAATACTTTAAAATATTATGTTTTAGGTATAAAAATAAACTATCGGAGTTCAAAGTTTTTAATTTCAGTTATTTATATAATTTCCATATTAAACGCGAAAACTTTAGATAATATAGATAATTAACTCCATAGACAATGTTCGGGATTTCACTGTTTAAATATGAATATTAGACTAGGCTGAATTAATGTTTTTTTTTCCAGACGCGAATATGGCTACCTGGGCACGAGTCTGCAACAGATGGTCAGTAAGCTGCGCCTTTCGCCGTCGACGACTGGCGGCGGCGGCGCCGTGGCGGTGGTCACTTGTACGCCGCCGTTGGTACCATCCACGTCTATGCCGACGCCGTCACCTCAGCACCACTTGCTTACAAAATCTGTTGGTAAGGCTCTGTTAAACTTGCGATTTTAAAACGTACGTACCTATCTTATCCCAGACATTTCCATGTCTCAATGTTAGTTATCGTGCTCCTCCGAAACGGCTTGACCGATTTTCACCAATTTTTATATGCGTATTAAGTAGGTATGAGAATCGGCCAACATCTATTTTGCATACACCTAACTGATGTTTATCCGTAAAAATACCTTTTTTTTATAATGTGGTATTAAAAAATACATACAACCCCAATTTGACCCTATTTTTTATAACCATATTAGTAATTCAATCATTTTTCATCCCGCTCGATAACTGATCAATCGTTGTTTTATTTATTTTCTTTTTTATACACGAGAAATTATTTATTTGCCGGGTCAGCTAGTATACCTACTGGAAGTGTGTAGTGGCTTGACGATCTGTATTTTTTATATAATTATAACAATTTCTAGAATCGGGAGTACGTAATATAATCAATGCGCCACAATCGCCTGCTCCATCCACGCCACCACCACAAAAGTTTGTCATCGTATCGCAGCAGAAACCACAGGTAATTAATTATTCACCCACTAAAACTGTGTTTTCATGACAGTTCGCCCAAATACACAATTTACCAAATAATATTGTGAAACTTCATGGAACGTGCTAATCGTAAAATGATCCGGAAACGGATGTGATTGAGTTGAAGACCAAAGAGTATTTAATTATTTTTTTTTTAGACGCAGCCATCGAGCGGTACATCTCACATTGTTGTTCACAGCTCTCAACCAACAATCGTACGGAGTCAAAATGTTCAGGTATTGGGGAGTTTTAACTAACAGCTTGATTATCAATTTCATTACATCAAGATCGGGTCGAAATGAACTGTGAAGTATGCATCACAATAACCATTCACAGTTCATTCTTAGTTCGATTCCGTAGAGCTATTAGTATTTAATAGTATGAATACATGAAAACACTTTCACATATTTGAACACATCAAAACTCGAATTGAAATGAACTGTGATGTGCGTTATGGATCGCCGATCACAATAACCGTTCACAGTTCATTCTCAGTTCGATTCCGTACAGTCATAATGTTGTGGTTGATCTCGTTCAGTAAATACTTTAATTGATCTAGAGTCTAATCCAGTGGTTCCCAACGTGGGGCGTACGCACCACCGGGAAGCAATTTGGCAATTGGAGGGGGCATTTTGAATTTTTTTCTGTTTAAATTACCCCTCTAGTTACGGGCATTTCATATCTTTGCATTGGTTAGGGTCGCATTTTATTATTTTTTCATGGGTTAGGGGGGCATTTTCGATTTTAGAATATCGAAAGTGGGGCGCGCACCTAAAAAGGTTGGGAACCACTGGTCTAGACCATACTGAAATGAACTGTGAATGGCATTATGGATCGCGAGTGACTGTTCAGTTCACTCTCGGTTCGAAAACGTTTCGTTTCTTCAAATTTCATTTCAACTGAACGAGAACGAATGAATGAGATTGTGCCTTGGATTCATTTGCATTGCTTTTTCAAATCTTTAATAATTGGTTTTAGGTTGGAAGGCACACAATTAAAAAAACGTTAAACTAGATCCAGATATTGAATGCGAATCCAAATGAGCCAATTAGCAAGAAAATCTTACAATATTTTCAAAATGCTTTTGTGTCTATTATTCATCTGATACATTAAAATTGATTCTACCCACATTAATAAATAAAAGAAAGAACATAACTGGTAGTTTTATTATTGGCCTCCGGAACTGCTTTGATGCGCTGGTTGCATGACGCTTAAATAACTTCGATCATTTTTCATAATTGTTAATCGGTTTTATTTACTATTTTCCAAGGAAAATATTTTCACCTTAGTTAAAATCACATTTTGTTATTGAATATAATTAAAAAAAAAAAGAGAATCTGTGCCTTCCAACGAGCAAAACTTTAGTCAATGATACTCTTTAGCCATTGTCAAGTTCCTTAATGGTGCATGTATTGTTCAGTCGATGGTGGTGACAAGTGGTCCAGCTAGCCAGCAGCCCCAAAAAGTGGTTGTCGTGGGAATGCAGCCACAACAAACGCAGGGGGGAGTCAGTCAGGTATACCAAAAAAAAGTTGGGGCTAGATTGAAAATTACATTGATTGTGGGTAGAATCAAATTCAAAGTTTTTTTTTTCTCTGTGGACATGTTTTTCTTAATGAGTCATCTGACAACCAATGTCTATGACAGACATATGTCATGTGTCAAAGTTGTGCTCTGAATTGGACACACATTTCCAAATTGGTGTTATGATTATATTAAACTGTTATACTGTATTTAGGAGATTTTCATTTGAAAATAAGTGAATAAAACTCGTATAAAGTGTACAAATTATTTCATATAGGTTTTGGCTATACAAATAATATACTTCTACTAAATATAAGTTAATTATAAAAACATGTAATTTCTTAAAGATTTTTGTTGCGATAATGTATCCATATTTCTAATATAGTTTCAGAAAATATAGTGTTTCGAAATACGATATCAAATATCGATATATAGTTTCGATTTGATATTCACAAAAAGCTATATTACCCACTCCTAGTGATCACAATAATAAAATGATAGTAAACCAGCATAGTTTTTTTGTGTGTATCTTAGATATTATATTGGAATCCTTGTAGCTCTACCTATAAGAAAGTTTTTGACGATTCAACCTGAAAAAGATATTCGGATCGTTTAAAAGTTGTCAATTTACAGGCACCAGTGTCTGTGGTGGCGAAGCCCGTATTCGCTAGGCCTCCGGGTGCGCCGCAGCCACCGCCGGAATTGGACGATCTGTCACACCTCGCTTGACAGCCACGGGTTGTCACAATTATCAAACAAATTAAAAAAAAATAAATGATTTTATAACCGCAAATTCTAACATACAAAATCAAAGCAAGGATTCGACCAGCATTGTGTGCTGAATGGTTCAAGCCTGTCGAAGTGTTGCGTGTTCGATTCTTGACAAAAAAAAAATGCTTTTATAGGGATGTCTTCATCTAAGGTTTTATGTAACATTTTTTTTGTTTATGATATTTTTTTTAAATTAGTTTTTTTTTCATTCTATCATCAAATTATATTCAATATATTATTCATGTGGCTATTTTGACATTTTTAACTGATGTCATGAAGGTTTGTATGTCAACACAAAGTTGTCAGTTAACACTAGATTGTTTATCTGTAGTTTAATGTCAGTTATGACAGTTACGTAACAACTTTATTAACAAAACTTTTACATTGTGATGAAGGAAGATATAAGTAACGAATAATCCTTAAAAATCCGATAAATTTGTGTTAAAAAAATATAGAATTTGTGTAAGTATTTAGTAATTATTAAATTTTCCAACTCAAAATATCTTTATTCAAGTAGGGCTTTATAAGGACACTTTTGAATCGTCAAGTTTTACACTACCACCGGTTAGGAAGGTAGTTACATACCGAGAAGAACCAAATAATATTTAAAAAATAATTGCTTAATTAAATATTTCTTGTATGACCTATTTTAACAGTTTTACACCAGATAATATATTTAAAAACTTATTTCCATAATCTTTGTTATATGTTCTCTGATAGACCTTTTATGTATAAACCGTAGACCATTAAATGTTAAGATATAATTAATTAAGCCAATGTTCGTTCTTAAACATTTTATAAGCATTTTTAATTGTACAATAGAAGTTTTAGTATAAATAAAATTTTATATAAATTTAGGTCTTTTTAATTTTTCGTATGTAAGTTAGTTAGGGTGATCATGGGCGGAATGGGGCTTTGAGGGGTTAGGTCGAGAACGAACCTCGGCCAGCTATGGTTGCCTCCTGGGACGAAAAATATTTGGGGCGATTTAACTTGTACCATGAATGAATCAAAATTAAAAATATCTTTATTTAGGTAAGGTTACCTACACTTGAGGATGATGAATAGTCATGATAAGTTATAAAAATGGAATGGCTTAGATCGTGGACTAACTTTAGGTTAGTTTTTATAGTGTACAATCGTAAACGTCAAAACGATAATTTAAGCTTTTGACAGTTAAACGATTCGATTTTCAAATTTGCGTAGCATTCTATATGCAAAACATTTTTTTGGTTCCAAATATGGGCTTGAACGCTCGTGGGCAGTTTAAATTATTTAAAGCACAAGATGGCCCCAGTTGGATTCTGAATCTGAAAGGATGTTGGGTAATTAGGCCAGCCTGACTAATTAGGTTCTGTCTACAAGAAAACTTACAGCCAATAAAAATAAAATAAAAACAAATTAATTATATAGACTAGCATAAAATAGGGAAAACCTGGAGCATCCGGCCGTTCGCACTCTCGGTGCGGAAGTGCATTCAATTTGGAAATTGCTTCTGATCTAGACATTGACATTTACATTTTTTTTAAACCACGTATTTATTCAAATGTTTAGGTAACATCTTTATGACAATAACACTGCTACGCCAAAGTAAAATGATAATCGGAGATTGGAGGGTGATTTCTCACTAGAACGTAAATGTTTGCTAGGCCCATCGATCGTAGTAAAGGTTATTTTTTATTGTTTTTATATAGTATAGGTGCGCATGGTGGGTAAATGTTGTAATGGAGATCTTTACAACTGTAAAGCATGCTTGGTGATTTAAAGGAGTGACGGAGGATTGCCTGTTCTTCTCGTCCGCCCTACGCCTTTGATTTGGGAACTGGATGGTGGCAGTAAATATAGAGTCAAACATTTTATAACTCTGTTTTTTTACGATTCATCATTATACCGTTGTTACCTGTGTGAATATATTTATGACTTTAACAATGCCATGGCGAGATTCAGTTTATCGTCAGGCATTATTGGGGAAAAACTTTAGGTAGTACGTTAGGCTGTAGGTACCATTTCCTGTGGTGAGTGATATTCCCGAAAATTATCATTTACCAGAATTTTATGGGCTAATAAATCATTCCATAACCTATCTTTAGGGGTCGGCACCGATCGAGCCTTTGGACATTGAAAGTGTCAACAGACAGCGCTGTCAACTAATTCTTACAACATACTCCAAAGTTTTAATAGTAATTAATTAATTAAAGTTTTAAGAGAACGCTTGGTAATTAAAAAATTAATAAATATATCATTATAATCACATAAGAAATAGTTATTTTTATGTACATAATATAATACATACACAACATAATTTTAGGAAATTCCTACCAGTCAACGAAGTGTTGTTTTAAGTTCTCATATTGTTTTAAGTTCCCATATAACTGTTTTATGTGTATACCTAGTTTAATTATCTTATAAGTTTCTTGTTTTGTTAATATATTTAAAAAAAGGATCAAATAATAATTAATGAATCATTCGCCCACAAAATTGCTTGGTTTGTTTCTTTCAGTACTCGCTTTACCGCGAAACGCCAACTTGTTTGAGTTATTATTTTTGCTCGGTAGCGAACGGGTAAATCCAAATCCGCGCATAATAGACACAATCCTTCACAATGAACGAATGCCCACTCGACTGAATTGATAAGTGGGTTGTACCGTGGGGAGACGCCCGCCCGCCCGTTGACTATACAGATGTGGCATTTGCGTATATTCCTTGGCGTCCTCTGTGAGGACACGAATAACGGTATATTAAAGCAATATTGCTGTAATTAACCGACTAGTTAATTACGTAAAAGAGTAAGAGAGAATCAGTTTTCAAATAAAACTTAATTACTAACAATAACCGCGAATGTGACAAGCACGTTAAATACTTGTTAATGCGCCAAATTTGTTACGGGTAGTGTCAACACTTGAACTTTAAAAAAACACTTTATTAGATTTGTACTTAAAAGTATTTTACAACGTATGTGTTTGGAAGTTGGATCAGGAATGCTTTTACGACCTCTCGTTAGTCCAGACAGTGGTCATATGGTTTGCTTAGAACTCGTGAACCTGAAATCGGACTGTATTCCTTTATTAAATAGTGTGTAACAGATTTATAAAATTAAACAACATTGAATCATATTTTAAGAATAAAATAGTGTTAAGCAAAAGTCACTGACAGTCGTACTACCTTGATCTGATTGACTATCCAATGGTGTGTATCGAATGATTTAGGATATGGATGACAGAGTTCTAATAATTTTTATGTTAAAGTAAGCTTGAATTAAATTACCGACGTGGATCGCAGTCATATATTCAGGGCGCTGGTGGGGCTGCACCGCTTCTGTGATTCGCACGTAGACTGCTTCTACGCAGTATTGCGACTGTGATGTGCGTCAAGTGGGCAGGGAGCTAAAACAGAGTTCTGACCATGTTATTAGATAAATTATACTGTAAATATGAGACGCTGTTGTGTACTGTCGCATGGGATGTAATAAATTGTAATATGTTGGTAACTTACCTTTTAAGTATTACCTGATTCCTTTTGGCCGTTGCAACAACGTAATATGTTCATGTTATCATTTAAAATACAACAATATTGATGAATATATTGTCATTTTTGTAATATTCAATTTAAAAATATTACAAAATGATTGTTTGGTTGTTTTTTAAAATTGTATACCTGTAATGCTGTGCATCCCTATAATTAATGCACATACATGCCTTGTGTGTGTTTTTTTGTAATTTTGTTCAGGTAATGTTTGTATGTGTGTTGTTGGTGTGACTTATTAAATGAATAAAATACTTTTTTTAGTCACAGAAATAAATAAATATATTATTAAATGGTACAAAAGCACATCTGTGAATTAGATACTCTATGAGAAGTCATTCGGCGCGGCGGGCGGCGCCGGCTGACCACTGGACACGCGAGTCAGGCGACAAGCGACTACCGTGACCCACGCACGCTTCGGGAGTAATCGGTAACAAACATTTCGCGCCTGAATTTCGCCAACTTTCGCGTACAGCGTTGACGTTTATGATTTAGTGATGCGCTGTTTTGTTGTGTTATTCGTTTTATTTTTTGTCTTCCTACCGACGCCGGCGGAGGCTATTCGATGGCTGTAAGTATATAGTTTGTGTGTTATTTAAATTTTAATCACGCGGCAAAAAAAGTATATTTTGTAACCAATATTTTGTTGTTTTTAAGACAACAACAACAATTATATAATTGAACTGTAATATTTACAATAATTTAATTTTAAAGCATTGCTTTGGTACGATCAAAAATATAGTGCAACTAAAAAAAAAGTATCTCGCAGATTTTTTTACGAATAATATATTTAAATTTCAAGCATTTTTTTTATTAAAAAAATATAATGTTCTTGAACAGAGTATTATTATTTAGCGGCACATGTGTTTTTTATACATATCTCTATACGTTTGACGCGTTAGGAAAGGCTTTTCTTTTCAAGTGTGAGACAATTTTTATGATGTTTTTCTCTGGTTGCCTAGAAGAGATCGCTTTTCAAAGATACGGCATTTTGGGTTCTGATTCTTAATTGTCGATTATTTTTCGACATATTATATTCTGTGTTACTGAAGAAGAATTAAACTTGGTAATTATCTATTATAATAACAAAATATAAAAGTAAACGTGGAATAGGTATATATATTTGCAATTTTATTATTAAAACCAATTTATCCAATGGACTTATCTTAGTTTTTATTATATATTACATCGATCGTTTTAAATTTGAATATTGAAATAAATCTGAGTATTGATTGCAGTAGGTTCACCGAAAGATATAAGCTTAACATTCCGTTCATTGGTGTATTATTTTTATTAAATTATACTCAATAATAAATTTATTCGTATGGAAAACTACAATTATATTTACCAGTTCCCATACACAATGCGATGAGCGGACCCGCAAACTCTCCGCCACTCCTTTAGATCGCCATATACATTCTACAGAACGGTTGTATTCAAATTCAACACAACCTATGTATAAAACAAAAAAAAATATTTTTTGTTTATTTTACAAACGCAAATTGTTATTTTTCATAAAAAATATAAGTATGAGTTAACAGGCTAGATAATCTGAATTTATTATTATGCCCGCTATTGGTCTCAGTACATAATTAAAACAAACACACAGATTTGTTTTAGATTCATAATAATACGCAGATTTATACTAGAACTAGAATTATTCATGCTCCACGATTGTCTCTTTAATATGTGAACGGATTTCTATATGATTAATCGTAAAACAGTTATTTCGCAAGTCACGAGGACATTCAGTCAAAACACAGATAAACATAACACAATGTGCATAGACAAAGTAGTATAAAAAAGCAAAGATAACAGATGACATTTAAATGATACCTTTTTCGCGTATATTCTGTAGCTTGCGAGTCAACACGTGTCCAATACAAGTAATATGTCAAAGTTAACACAATAGAGTTTTTAAATTTAAAACACTTTTTAACTTAATTACTTATAACAAAACTTAGTGAATGTATTTCAGTGTTGTAATTAAAATACATGAACAACATGTATAAAATAATATATAACGATTAAAAATTATTAATACAATAATAATATTATTTTATTTGTCTTTTACGACGTTTAGTATGTACTAATATATAAAATTCAAACATAATCTAATATATAAAATTCTCGTGTCACAATGTTTCCCATACTCCTCCGAAACGAGTTGACCGATTCTCCTGAAATTTTGTGGCCATATTGAGTAGAACTGAGAATTGGCCGACATCTATTTTTAAGAGACATTTTTTTAATTTGTTTTGACAAAACGACGTTTGTCGGGATCAGCTAGTCTAATATATAAAATTCTCGTGTCACAGTTTTCGTTTCTTACTCCTCCGAAACGGGTTGACCGATTCTCCTGCAATTTTGAGTATTGGAGCTATGAGCTCTGGCCATATTGAGTAGGTCTGAGAATCGGCCAACATCTATTTTTAGAGCCTTTTTTTTGGCAAAACGACGTTTGTCAGCTAGTTTTGTCATAAATATAAAAAAAAATAATTAATTTAAGTACATAATTGTTTTCTTATAAGTTTCAATAAATCCTTTGGATTTAACAATCGCAATTGCTTAGGCAAGTAACTCGACGCCATACCCTAATTGTACAGTGCACTAATGAGCGGCGTTGTTCCGCTGCAGCCCACAATTATTCGCCCCCGAGATTAAACCCGGAAATATCTCTGGAAATCCGAGCTTTGACGTCAATCCAATTGGACTATCGATTCCAATTATTTTGCACAAACACGATAATGATGTGATTACCTTAAGGCGTAACAAAATACAGTGTCATGTCCATGTAACGTCAGTCGATTTAACGACAAACTCTTTAAAGCGTCGAAATCAGCCTTGTTTGTTTTAGCTTGTGTTCTAATACTGATTGTTATACTCCTCATTCAACGACTACTGTACACTGTGAAAATGCACAATCCCTTCAGTGTCGTTATATAGAGTTTACGCTGAAGTTATTTAAAAAAAAAATTAAATTAAAACATGTTATTTATGTTTTTGCGCGGTTTAGCCACTTAGCTGTAGTAACATACTGAACTTGTGAATTGTGAACCCCAATCACCAAAGTGAAACATACTATGTTAAGGCCGGCAACGCACTCACGAGCAGCCACGTGTGTATGGGCGGAGACTTCAACTTTATGGTGTGCCTCCTGCTCGTTTGCCTCCTCTTCTATAAAAAAGTGACTTTATATTATAAAAAATAATCATCGGCTTGCCTATAAACAAAAATATTTAAATAAAATACATTTAGCGTTGTAAAGCTACATATTATTACAAACTTTTAACTTAAAGTTTATCTTTGTTGTAACATATAAATACGTTTAGCTTCTATCATTTAGGGCTTAACTTTTAAATTTAATTTGTCCCATTCAGTTGAGCTTAGTTTTGACATTTGTCGCATCAATTATTTTCAACAGCATTCTTTCACGGAGTCTGTCAACCCTATTTATTATTGCTTATAAACAATGGCCATTAAAGCTGTCACAGCAGTGTTGTTTACGTGGTTGTGCTCCATTCCACTCCTCTCCACTCCTCCCCACTCCTCTCCACTCCTCTCCACTCCCATCCACACCTCTCCACTCCCACCCACTTCTCTCCACTCCTCCCTACTTCTCTCCACTCCTCCCTACTCCTCTCCGCTTCTCCCCACTCCTCCCTACTCCTTTCAGCTTCCCCCCACTCCTCCCCACTTCTCTCCACTCCTCCCTACTCCTCTCTGCTTCTCCCTACTCCTCTCCGCTTCTCCCTACTCCTCTCTACTCCTCCCCACTCCTCCCTACTTCTCTCCACTCCTCTCCCCTCTTCTCGGTCCGATGCCTTTCTCTGCAGTTGGCTCCAGGTCAATGGTTTTGTCTTCCGTCGGCTTGATCAAAACAGGAATTAAAGGAAAGCCCATATATATAAAAAATGAAAATGATCAAAGATGAAGAAAATGAGACGATGACATCTAAGATTACAGAGTACACACATAGGATAGTGGGCAAACGGGAAACGAGCTGAGCTTGGTTGGGGGCTCGTGTGTGTGATGCCAAAATAAAAAAATATCTTTACTCATATAGGTAACTATGGTACACTTATGGAAAAGTCAGCAAAATAAGTTATAATAAATTTTCGACTCCACATGCCACTTCCCAAATCAAAGGCGTAGAGCGGACGTGAAGAACTGGCAAGAAACCCTCCGCCACTCCCCTATACAATATAGTTCGTGCAACAAAAAAAAACCAAATGATATTTCCTTCCACTGGCAAGAAAACCTTTTTCATATAAACCATTCCAATCGTAATAACCATGAGATTTTTTCGCTTAGTTAGGCATGAGGTAGACCGAAAAATATAAATTTGCCGATTCAATTCCTTACGTGCATATGGCACAAGGGATACATTTTATGATTTTATTAGACCATTTAGTTTTATCGTTTTCATCCGCTTACTTACCGTTCAGTTTTACCCGGATTAATTGAAATAGGTATAAATATCGCATCGAATTTATGTGAATGTAGTTCAGGAATTATTTCTTTTTCCAAAAGGCGTTTTTATATATATTTATATATATATAAGAATGAAACACTATCATTTGTTTATAAACAGAAAGACATACACAAAACTATCCCTATTAAAAGTAATAGGGAATAATAAAGTAATATGTTCAAAGGAACAGGCTTCCCGGCACATAATATACAAACATACCAACTAAGTACATAAATGCACATCTGTGGATGAAGGTGATATACGGTCGTAAGATTTATTTTATTGCTGATATTCCTTTCCGGATTTTTCTCGTGCTTCGATTTCCCGAGTTAAGTGTTCATAAATCCAACATAACAGTAATCTCACAGTTTTTACAATATATATTTATAATTAATTAACTGTTCACTGTTTCAACTCAAGATCAAGAAACGATTTGGCTTAAAATTGTTGGAGAGGTAGCTTAGAATCGCGAGATGGACCTACTGTAACATATTAAAGAATTAAAATCCTACAATACTTAATTAAAAAATGTCTATTTATTGCCTCTAAAGTGGAACATAGTTAGCCAGGTCAGCTAGTTATTAATATTGTTTGTGAATGTCAAACCAATACTTTAGGTAGTATAAAGAAACGACACTTAACATTCCCCGAATTTTGTTAGCTAGAAGCGCCATTTCTATACTCTATATTCTACTTTCGTACATAATCTGTGGCTATGTTTTCCCAATTATTATTATATTAACCTTTAATAGCCGCAAAGCCAATCCATAACACGAAGTAATATATAAACTGTGTATAGAAATTCCTCGTATCTTAATTAAATTATAACGCTACGCCATTGTCTGTGAATGAAAGGCCCCGGACATAATGATTTAAATTTAGAATGTCTCAACGACTTTAGAATCTTTTAACACAGATAATAACATAGCTAATATCTTTGTCACATTCAAATTTACAAAATCGAATTGAATTTTTTATCTATATAATTTTAAACAAAGCAAATTAAATAAGAAATCCAAAATGTCAATTACGATTATTAAATGGATAAAAAAAAACTTAATAGCTTGCAAGTAGCTTAGTAGCTAGTTAAACACTTTAACGTTAATTAAGTAGAATTATTACAATAAATAAAAATACAAGCACATTTACTGATTCTTGCAAAAGTATGATTTATGTATAGTCCATATAGGGCTTCGGGCTAATTTTGCTGAGTGCCTGGTACCCTATTTTTACCTTAGCGTATAGTTTGTTATGTCGGGTATATCGATTCTTACAAAAAGGTTTCACTGTTCACATAGAACGAATGATTCACATCGTGTATATTTTTAAATTTCTAACTTACAATAATTTTATTTGTATTAATACAATTAAACACAATTAAAATTCTAAAGTTCATTCATTGTTAAGATACGATCGCAGGTCACCTATTCATAGTACATGTAAGTCACTAAGGAGACGGAGAATTAAAACACATACGCCGTTAAAAAATGAACATCAGATCGCCACTCACGAGTCATTTGATCTGACACGAATTTATCCGCGCCGCTCGGCTCTTTATTTACGCCGACGCCTCGCACTGACAAATTCATAAATTACCGACATCCTTGCAGTATGCTCGCCTTATTTATTCACTGATTTCTTGTTTAGCCGCATCGACAGACCCTTTGAAGTATGACGCATTTATCAATGAGTTGTGGTTTCACATGCGAGCTAATTAAGCTAATGATTCAATGCATTGAAATTTTATTATCTATATTTTGCTGTATGAAAAGCTACGGATCCTAGACACACTAATACTTTCAGTCTTTTGTCTATAATGGAACAATTATACAGACTAATTTAAGCCTTAGAGTATTTTTTGTTTAACCTACTTTAACAATAAAATAACATATGCTAGTGTCTTGCTTTTTATTTGTATTATCAAGTCAATACAATAATTAAATAATCTAATTTACTAGAATAGCGTAAAGAGAGTATTTGTTATCTGTGGTCTATCAGACCACACAGAGCGAGACGTCATTCAGTGTTTATTGGCCGCGATATCACCTTCTGTGTACCCTCTACACTTTAAAAAAGTTAGTATGTATGTAACCATAAATAGGTTTAAAATGCATTAAAAATACAAATGTGAAACGATCGACCGTATTGCCTTTACGTGTTTCAACTCTCAGACAGCGTGACGTGAAATAAGCAGCAAGATTGCAAGCTTACACTGAATAACGCTTGTATTTTTTTCATACAATATTGAACGTTGTATAACATATATAGATATGCGTATATGTAATAGACAATAGATGTTTATTGAAGATGTAGCGTAATTCTAAACGGGCTTAGTGAACGTCATTATATCATGACATGAAAAACTCAAAAAATCGTGGATTACTGTTAATCAAGTAAACAATAACAGCAGGTTTAACAGACTCTCTTTCAAGAGATGTCTTAGTCAACCGTGCTGTACAATGGTTTCCCAAAGACGGGCACTAGAATCCCGAACCGTCATGACAACAAGATGGCGTCTAAAACCCACTCAAAGCGCTCTCCTATGATTGGTCAATATAATAAACGTACTTTCTACTTAACAAATGTTTTAAACTAATTTTAAGTAGACATTCATAGAATAAAATAGTACTAAAAAAAATGTGTCGTCCACATGACAAAATTGCTAAAATTGATAAAAATCCGTTTGATAGATATCGTATTTATAATTATAGTATAAATTTAGTTGTTACCTAACATTTGTTTGCTGTAAAGATAAAGCTCGACCGACCCTTTCCACACCACAGTATCCACATACTAATATATTCAGGCTATTCCCACATCGCCACATGTAAGCTTTCAAAGCTTTTTTAATCAAGGTATGTTATTTATAAACGGGAATTTCAAAAAAATGTTTCGGGAGAAAGGGCTTTTGATGAACAGTTAAAAAATTATATGATCGCTGAGTTCTGGACATTCTGCATTTCTCTCTTCAGGGACTTTCTATAAGTATCGCTACGCTACGAGTATGTAAAAAAAAAATATGTGAAAAGTAAATAAAGTTTCAAATGGTATAACTATGATAAAAAACATTTTTTTTTAAATTTGAAAAATTTAAGGTTTAAGAATCTTTGAATTTGTTCACTTGGAGTTAAGTCTCTTGGACCCTTGAGTTAAAGAATAAGGTAGGCGCCAGACAGTCAGTACCGGTGACCCAAGTGCTTATCTCGCTCCGCGTATAAGCATTGCGATACAGGACCAAAGTTTTTAAAGTTATTTTAGTGTTTTTATTTAAAGTTACTTTATTTTTTTATTTTATGAAACATATTTAAAAAAAAAACGATTTTCTTATTTATGTAGAATTCTGTTGTATTTTTTTTTAAATTAACACGCACAGTTGTTTTAGTCGGACCATAAACAAGCATACTTTGTGTACATAAAACAACTGATAACCTGTACTTTATAATTTATCGTTATCTAGATTTCTGTACATATTTGACAAAAAAAAGCCTAAACCATGTTCTAACTAGAAAAATATGTTGCCAACAAACAATCTAAGGAATTCAATTTGTTCGAAATCAAATATAATATTCCTCTATAATAGGGTTACCATATTTCTCAAAATGTACTTACTACTTACTAGAGTCCACTATAGGGCATATACAACCCTTCTCCATTCTGCTCTGTCTGTGGCCGTTCGTCTATGTTCTCAAAATTTAGCATTAATTTAATTATTCGTTACGTTAAACAATCCCAAACACGAGAATCGGCGGCATAATACTATAATTATGCTTCTTTATGCGCAGCACGCGTTCGTAATCCCATTTTCGGTATGTGGGTTGTGGGATGTTAAATTGAAACAAATGCAGGGATTACTTGACAAATTGTTCAATACAAACACAATTTGTCTACATTGTGGATAATTGTATTTTATTGTTTTACTAGTGAAAGCTGTGGCCTACACAGCCGTTAAATAGTGTGCTGGTCAGCGGTGTTAACACTTGCTTGCATTAGGAAACTCGCATGTCTTACGGACAGCCTCAGAAACCCCATCACAAATAAATTAAAACGTATTTTTTAACGTACCGTCAAGACTTCGCTAGCTTGATGGCTGGCCTTAAATGTCATTTTTAGTTTTTATTATTATATAGTTTTCATTGTTCAGTTTAGTTATTGTTGTTATGCATGTATATATCTCTTTTTTCTTTGTTTTGTAATTTTCTGTAACGTCATGCCGGTTCTTTTGGGTAGATGACTGCCTTCCGAAACGGTGGTAGTGTAAAAATTGACGATTCAAAAGTGTCTTTATAAAGACCTACTTGAACCGCTTGTATTCGTCCACTATCATTCCTAGCCCTGTCAAAAAAGTGCTACATTCTGATGCATAGATAATAAAATAATGTACCTCCGTTGAGCTTTGACGGAGGCTAGTTTAGGAGCGTACCTCAGCCAGTAGCAATGCATGTACCGGAAGACATTATCAGGGGCATTATTATTGTATTATGCTTCGTCTCGATAGAGATAATACTAAATTCGTATATAACTAGACAATTAGCGACTGGAAAAGAGAACTATTCGCCCAAAATCCATCTATTGTGCGCGTCAATAATATTCTAGTTCTACGAGAGTTCAAAAATAAACCGATCTGAGAACACACCCACAGCTAACTAAATTACTATCATTTTAAGCTCATCTGTTTTACAAATGTACTTATATGCAGCGGCGTGCCTTAGGTCTTATGTTTGGGCAAGCCCAAAATATTGAATTAATTTTATCCACTTAATTTTAAACAAAAAGTCATTACATAGTTACCTTATCTATTATGTCGTCGTCTTCAGCCCCTATTCACCTTTTAAAGTGACGAAAAGCAAATACTAGACAGATATATTAAACATGTCAGTAATGGTCGTGTTGCTTTGAAAAGAGGCGTCTGCAGTTAACTAGAGCAAATGATACCGAATAGGGAATGAAGCGTGCGAATTAATAATACAATCAAACTATTAATATAAACTTATATAACATTAGGCCGGCTACTCAACAATATTTAGCTTTTTTAATTTATTAACAGGCAAATTTGGAATAATATTTCGGGATTTCTGAATCACTAATATCATGTAGCCCACTTGTGGGCTAGCCTTAGACATGTGAATTCGTTTGTAATTACCAAGTCTAGGGCCACTGCAGCTTAACCCCCACATAATTAATCGTTAATTCTGATTAATACCAATCATTAGAGACGCATTGTAAGTGACTGTGTCGAATGGTATATAATTAGACTGTCATTGTACGTGCCAAATGGACCTTGTCGTCTTTCTGTGACACAATAGGGGTGGTTCGTAAAGCTAATTGTGATTTCCTTACTCAGAGTTAAGATTTAAATTAGTTAAGTTGTTGTTAAGCGTATACACATAATACTGGTGGTGGTAAGGAAGCTTATTTATACCAGAGTCTTTGATTAATTTCTTGAATTATTTCCTTGTATATTTATTTTTTATCGCAGTACTCTTGTCTAGGACTATTTTCTATAAGCTGTACCGCGTTTTTCGTACACATTTCATATTTCTAGTTTTCTATATATTACGAACAATACACTTATAAGTAATAATATTATTTTCTCTCTGCCAGCAAGATGGGTACTCACCCACAAGGAACAAATTTTTAAATTCTAACGTTTGACTTATTATTTTTAGTTTATTTAAGTGGATTTTATATAACATACATAAAAGTAATTTCATGTATATGATAAAAGTTGAGCGTTGAGTGTATTTAATCATACACTGTTAGAATTTTTTAATTTTTATTTACGGTCAGTGAGAACAACAAAACATAGGCTGTCATAAGAGTCACCAACACTTACAGAATTCTTGGCGGTAGACGGTTGAAAACGCCTCTGAAGAATTGGTTTCCTCACGTCCAGCTGTCTTTAAAAAAAGGCTTTGTGTTGTCAAAGTAATCAATGTATGGATACTCTAATGAATCGGTATATTAACTGGTAAATTGTCAAAGTATTGTACCCAAACTGTATTTGGCGACGACTTAAAACGAATTTTGGTACGATGCAACAATCATATAGCGTTTAATCTTCATTAAAGTTGAATCAGTGTAGCGCCAGCTGCTGTGGTTTGTAAATTGTTTTTGTTCGGTGAGTTCTGACATTGGATTTCGTTATTATATTCACATTACAGTCTGAGTCTGAGGTTATCAAAAAACTGACAGAAAACTCAGTTTGACAAACACACAGGCATTTGGTGACAAAGAGTTAGCGCTTCGCCAAGCAGCTGTCATAATTCATCATTTGGAAAACGGGCAAAACTGTACCTTATATACGGTGAAATGAGGTGAATTGAAATCGCGAGGGGAATAGAAAAAGAAGCGGATTTCTTTTATAACATTTGTATTCTGAAACTACTTTAGTAGATACATCTACATCATAATTTACGCACTTGTAAGCGTTACATATATTTTGTGTAATAGTTGTACTATTCTCTATATTAATCAACTATTTAGTACTTATATATCTCATTGCATCATTATATATTATCTATTGTCAGGATTATAATACATATATAATAAGCAATATCAACCAAACACAGGATTCATTGTCATAACAGTTATAATTACTAAAAGTAACTGTTATATAATAATTTTACAAAAGTACAATCAAGGAATAACACTTACGTTTATCTTCTTTGCCAATCGGACCCAGAATGGCCACTTACTACAGAAATGACAAAAGCTATCGAACATTATTCAAAAATGCTTCTAATCAATTCATTTAACCAAAAAGAGGTTCTAATGAATTTATTTCACAAAAGAGGTTTTAACAAATTCATGTATAATCATATTTAAAGATATGATTATACATCATCATATATATATAACATCGTCATACTATATGTAACAACAGTATTAACCATATATGTTATACTAGCTTTCCGCCCGCGGCTTCGCCCACGTGTGATTTGGTTAAGTATATAGCGTTTCTTAATGATCTCGACAGGGCTTTCGTTCACGGGCTAAAACTTGTTACAATTGGAATTATATATAATTATGTGTTACTCAGGGATGATGTAGCTTTACAGGATCCGATGATTCAGGGAAATCGAGATAAATTTCAAATTAACTGTCTCCTGTTGGTTGTCATTTATCTCATGTCGGCTGTCATTTGTCGGCTGTCATTTGTCTCCTGTCACCTGTCTCCTATCATCTGTCATCTGTCATCTATCATCTGTCATCTGTCATCTATCTCCTGTTAGCTGTCATTTGTCTCCTGTTGGCTGTCATCTGCCTCCTATCGGCTGTCATTTTATCCTGTCTCCTGTCATCTGTCTCCTGTCACTTGTCTCCTGTTGGCTGTCATCTGCCTCCTGTCGGCTGTCATCTATCTCCTGTCATCTGTCATCTGTCATCTGTCATCTGTCATCTGTCATCTGTCATCTGTCATCTGTCATCTGTCATATGTCATCCGTCATTTGTCACCTGTCACTTGTCTCCTGTTGGCTGTCATCTGCCTCCTGTCGGCTGTCATCTATCTCCTGTCATCTATCATTTTTATCCTGTCTCCTGTCATCTGTCTCCTGTCACTTGTCTCCTGTTGGCTGTCATCTGCCTCCTGTCGGCTGTCATCTATCTCCTGTTAGCTGTCATCTGTCTCCTGACATATGTCATCTGTCTTTTGTCATCTGTCATCTGTCTCCTGTTGGTTGTCATTTGTCTCCTGTCGGCTTTCATCTGACATCTGTCTCTTGTCATCTGTCATCTGTCATCTGTCAACTGTCTCCTGTTGGCTGTCATTTGTCATCTGTCATCTGTCATCTGTCATCTGTCATCTGTCATCTGTCATCTGTCATCTGTCATCCGTCATTTGTCTCCTGTCACTTGTCTCCTGTTGGCTGTCATCTGCCTCCTGTCGGCTGTCATCTATCTCCTGTCATCTATCATTTTTATCCTGTCTCCTGTCATCTGTCTCCTGTCACTTGTCTCCTGTTGGCTGCCATCTGCCTCCTGTCGGCTGTCATCTATCTCCTGTTAGCTGTCATTTTTATCCTGTCTCCTGTCATCTTTCTCCTGTCATCTGTCATCTGTCATCTGTCATCTGTCATCTGTCATCTGTCATCTGTCATCTGTCATCTGTCATCTGTCATCTGTCATCTGTCATCTGTCATCTGTCATCTGTCATCTGTCATCTGTCATCTGTCATCTGTCATCTGTCATCTGTCATCTGTCATCTGTCATCTGTCATCTGTCATCTGTCTCCTGTCACTTGTCTCCTGTTGGCTGTCATCTGCCTCCTGTCGGCTGTCATCTATCTCCTGTCATCTGTCATCTGTCATCTGTCATCTGTCATCTGTCATCTGTCATCCGTCATCTGTCATCTGTCATCTGTCATCCGTCATTTGTCTCCTGTCACTTGTCTCCTGTTGGCTGTCATCTGCCTCCTGTCGGCTGTCATCTATCTCCTGTCATCTGTCATTTTTATCCTGTCTCCTGTCATCTGTCTCCTGTCACTTGTCTCCTGTTGGCTGTCATCTGCCTCCTGTCGGCTGTCATCTATCTCCTGTTAGCTGTCATTTGTCTCCTGTTGGCTGTCATCTGCCTCCTGTTGGCTGTCATTTGTCACCTGTCATCTGTCTCCTGTCACCTGTCTTCTGTCTCCTGTCATTTGTCTCCTGTCATCTGTCTCCTGACGTATGTCATCTGTCTTTTGTCATCTGTCTTCTGTCATATGTCATTTGTCTCCTGTCATCTGTCATCTTTCTCTTGTCTTAAGTTAAAGCGTTTCTAAGTCGGCTTAAGTTCATATAAAAACTTTGTTGCTTCTTAGCCATCGAATAGACCAATGTTGAAAAACGTTTCCCTTTTACAAAGATGTATTTTAATTAGATAAAAAAGGAGGGATAATGACTATTTTTTTAGTCCCGTAATCAGGATCCGATGATTCAGGGAAATCGAAAGCAACTTTAAAATTAACTTACAGGCAATTATTTTCCTGACAATTATATATTCTGATAGTCATCTTCTTATGTGGATGAGCTGATGATGGAAGGTAAAACTCCTCAGCGGTTAAGAGTTGAAAGAAAAATCTTACGAAGTTATGAGTACGAAACACGTACTTGTGAGGTTATTACTTATTAGCTTGGCCAAATAATAAAAGGTAAACCTCATTAACGTTAAAGATGTAGATGGAAAATTGGGAGCGGACAAACGATAAACGTCTTTTCACTCGTTTCACTTGTTGGTATAGGTAGTGTTCACTCAAAATAATCATAGGGTAAAACGTTAATGAAAGTTTGAAGTGCATGGTAGTCATTACACAATGGAGCAAATTAATACCGCGATGGATATATTTGGCCTAAGTAGAAGTTCTTTAAAAAAAAAGTAAGACTCAACCTCGCACACTCACTCACACAGCAACACCATTGCACACACTGATACACACACTCACACACTAAAATGTTCGTACTACACATAGTTCCACTTGTTCATTTGTATATATATTTTAATTTATTTTTTCTGTTCGTGTTTTTTTTTGTTATTCTTTTTCCTGATCTTAGATTCTATTTCCGATTCTATATTTTAACCTTATTTTGGCTTTATTTTTAATCTATTTTTATTGTGTAAACTGTTTTTGATGAGCTGTATAGGTTTAAGAAATAAAAAAATAAAATAAATCTACGAATTTTATCAACGCCATCTATCGAGCACATTGTTCAACACTTCAACCGCGCCCGCGCGCACTGCGTTATTTGTTATTTTTGTTACCTCTCATAAGTTTTCATATTAAGATTAACTTATATTAGAACATATTTAACAATATATAACTAATCAATCAATATAAGTGTTTAAAAATTTTGAAGCAGTGGTTGAAGTAAATTTTCAATTGACCATAACTTCTTTTTCTCTTAACCGATTTTGACAAACTACTTTTGACAACGCTCCTAATTATATATAATCCAACTGTGGAAACCGCGTTCAAATCCGTTCAGTAGTTTTCAAGTTATAAAGTACCAGACAGACAGACAGACAGACAGACAAGAATTCCAAAAATTGGTTTTTTGGTTTCTATGACTCTTCTTTAATTGCCTCCTTTCAGTTTTTTTGAAAAATATTTAATGTACAGTTTTTCGATTTTTACTGTCTTATTATTAGTATAGATATAGATGTATATTAATATGTACCATATATTATACATATAACACACTCATGAGCTTTCAGCCACATGTGTGTCTATGGTCGGCGACTTTAACTATATAGTGCCTCCAGCTCGTTTGCACCCTCTTCCATAAAACAAAGATATCATAATGACAGCGTCCATAGAAAACAAGTGATTTGATACATAATTATTTTATGAGCATTCGTTTTAATAACAAAATTCCATCACATATAATTTCAATTCTCAACAAATTGAATAAGCTTGTAAAGAGTATTTTATTTGGAAAAGTATAACTATACAGTAAAATAATATTTATAGAACAGAGATCCTTGTAATGTGTCAACAATAGCTTAGCATCGAGACTAAAATTCTTCAGTTCAAATGCTTTTGTCATCTGAGTTTCTCATACACTTATTTCTTTTATCAAAATATGTCTTTAATCACATAGGCAACTATGGTACACTTACGAAAAGTGTACTGGGATCATTTCCAAAAAATCAACCAAGCCGAGTTTCTCGTCTGCTTCTTTTCAGCAGACAAGAATCATGGTCTAAGCTATGCATGGTCGCGTACGAACATGCATAGAATCACTTAGATTTAAGACGACTCAAAATGGTCCTATATACCTAAGTGAATGCAGAAATTTTTGACTTTGAATGTTCAAAAAAGCTTATATAAAATAAGACGAGTTTTCGGGTTTCTTGCCGGAACTGGTGGTAATGTACGATTCAAAAGTGCCATCAAAAAGACCGACCTGAATAAAGATAATTCGAGTTTGAGTAGTTATGTCAAATACGCATGAATATACAGAGTTTGTTTCACAGTATGCAAAACTCTTTGGTGTGACCAGTTCACGTCTATTCTCTATGCCCTTTACGGTTTAGCGATGCGAAGTAATTGTTCGTCTGTGTATAACATTATCTTATTCGTCACGCAACGCACGTGCGTTAACAATAAAATAATATAATTCCCGTATCGAATTTAACGTCTATCTGATCTAGGAGACAAAGGGCCAAAGGGGACGATTTTATCATAACTGGTCGTAAATGAAAGGCGATTTTTGTAACCGCTTTGTTGCAATTTTTAAATGGGTTACATTTAATGGCGTATTTGGTACGCTTAGGTACAATGGCCATGACGAACGTATCGCATACGAACTGCCTTGTTAAAGATCTATTGGCGTCATAATTATGAATATAATATTATTAATCTGTGGTGGTCGCATTAGTCTGTGCAAATATTTTATTGAAAATACAAATAAATTAAACTATATATTACACATACATTTATTATTCACCACTATAGTCTTTTACCATATTTATTGCTTACTTTAAAGAAAACAAAGGTTTATATACAGCATAACATAAAATAAGTGTTATGTAGAGTAGATTTTTTTTATTACTTTCACATTATATAAATATTAGCTACATATAACTTATACTTAGTCTTGCCATAAATATTGTTATAAAGAAAAGCACGATTTTTTTTTATACGTAACATTTATTCCTTTCATAGTGAGTTAGTTTAATACATCAATATATAACTATTAAAAATATACAATGTTTATTCGAAGTGGTCTCCATTGGCTGCAATACAGTCTTTTAAACGTTGAGGCCAGTTATCAATAGCAGCACGAACTCTTTCTAGAGGAAAATTCTTCACTGCCAACCGAATGGATCGTTTTAGGGACTCCAAATTATCATGGCGTTTAGAGCAAGCCTTACTCTCTAAAACTGACCATAAATCATAATCCAATGGATTTAGGTCAGGACTTGACGACGGCCAGTTTTCAGTGCTGATAAAGTCCGGAACGTTAGTTTTCAACCAAGATTGGGTGGATCGAGCTCTATGACCCGGTGCCGAGTCTTGTTGAAAGCACCATTCTTTGTTATTGAACATGGTGTTAGTTAAAGGCTTAACTACCGTCTCAAGAATGGTATTTTGATAAACTTGTGCCGACGTTTTAATACCTTTTTCACAAAAATATGGCTCAGTCACCCCTTCATAGCTAACACCCCACCAAACCATCACTGAAGTGGGATAATGCCCACGTTGTACTCTGTTTACTAATTGCGAAGCTTCTTTAGAGCTTCCAGCATAAATACGGTCATTTTGTTTATTAAAATACTGCACAATTGTAAAAATTTTCTCATCCGTAAACAAAATTTTTTTGTGACCTCCCTTTGCGTACCGCTTAAGTAGTTGTTTGGATTTTACCACCCTATTCTTCTTTAAATTATCAGTTAAGAAGTGACCAGTACGTCTCTTATAGGCTGCAAGTCCTAAGTCATCTTTTAATATACGCGACATGGTTCTAGGAGCTATCTTCATCTCCCGAGATAAAATCTTTTGCTTACGGACAGGATTTCTTCGAATTCTTTCCCTAACTGCTTTAATCACCTTTTTCACACGAACGGTACGTGGACGGCCAGATCTTTTTCTGTCACAAACAGAGGAGGTATCATTGTACCTATCAATAGCCCGGTAAACAAACATTTGACTAATACCAAGCGGGTGGAGGGTTTTAAAAATTGCACTTTTCTCCATACCTACTTTATGTAAGGCAATCACAGCGATTCGGTTCTCTTTATCACCCCACTCCATTTTAATATAACAAAATATTTAACAATATAATGGCGCGAAAATAAGAAAACACATCAAGCAATCATATAAAAATGACAGATTCCAAATTCAAACGTAATATTTTCTTTTTTTGAATAGTAACAGTATTTATGGCCAGACTAAGTATAATATACAATATATTTTAGACCCTTTTATCTATATATATATATATAAAACTCTTCCGTTACTGAGTGACTGACAGACAACGCACAGCCGAAACTACTGGTAGTAAAAAGCTGAAATTTGACATGTAGGTTCCTTGAGATGTGTGATGGAGCACTAAGAAAGGTTTTTTAGAAATTCAACTCCCAAAGGGGCAAAAAGGGGCAAAAACGTTTCTATGATTTTTTTTATTCCTTGGGTCTATTTACTTGAAATTTGGAACTAATACGTACATAGGTAAATAAATAAGGTTGACATTATAATATTTTTCAAACTACCCCCCAAGGGGGCGAATAGGGGTAAATACGTTACTATGATTTTTGTTATTCCTTGTTTTGTGTATTTCGTCCATTTGTATATGCATTTTGAATTATAAAATGGTTGTCTCTGGACGTTGGATTGTTGGAAACATCTATAACAAATTCGCTATAACCGCTTCTTTTAAGATATTTAAAAAAAAAGGTCTTATTTAAGATATAAAAGAGGAGTGAAACTATTTAAACTTTTATTATATATATTTTTTACTCGTAGCCAACAAGCTATAGATAGAAGTGAATGTTGCCACAACTTCCGTTGTACGTCATTGAATACGTCGCGTGCACCACGATATAAGCTACGAAGTCTCGCAAAAGCTAATTCAGAAAGCTTACTACGCAACTTAATATATAAATGCAAGTAAAACAACATATACATATATCTTATGCGTAATGTTGAACCGATCGCGATGTACATATATTTATTATTGACAACAATAATAAAATATAATAATAATCCAGCCATTTAAATTAACAAACACACAAAAAAAACTTACAAGACGTAGAGAGAGTACTTGGAGCTAGGGAAATGTATTTCCTGTGGAACCTGAGTACTGATAAATATTGCTGTCATATTTATTCCATTCAAGAGTATTTCAATTTCTTTGAAGAGAACAACTATAGAACGGAAAACTTAACACTATGATACTTTTCATTAGTTTTCCGAATAATTAATAAGGGAAAATACAAAATTCACCGAACGGATAACTCATTGGTAGCGTGCACGTCGATGAAATTTAATATTCCGACAATAACCTAGTTATCTATATAAAAAAACAACCACGATAGAAGGGTTCGCGAAGGCAGTACCACGTGCCCGCCCGCCCTGGCCGCACGTAAGCTTACCATAAACTTTCTACGCACTTTATTCTCTTGTATTCTCTTTTATTTTATTCACCAAAATGTACTTTTGTTATAGTCGCTTAAATATCCTAAAGAGTAGGGAGTTTGACTGTGAAAAAATTCAAACGAAAGTCATGCTTAGTCTCTACGTTAAGTAGATTATAAACTTTTGTAATTAAAGACTCTCTTCTACGTACGAACCATATTTAACCTACAACTCATCTACATTAAAATACATTATTATTTTTAAATATCCACTAGTTTAGTTTTACTACCAGAGTTTGTTTAGATACTTGAACTCAAACAATGCTTAAGCTAAATCACCTAACCCAAGTCGTGTTAAATTTATTCAAACGCATAAGTATCATTCCGATTTGATGACTTTTCAATATTTTACAGTTCAACAGTTGAATGGAATAGTGAGATGAGCCTATTCGTCGATTTACGTCAAATCAATTCATCCGTCGCGAGCCTCTCGGAAATGGTCGACAAATTATCACAAGGCAAAAGTCGTAAATGCACCGATTCGTTTAGTTACAAGCCGTTGGGTATGGGTGTACGCTTCTCCCAAAGCCAAGAAAACATAGACAACATGCCGTCCAGACTACGTAGTCACATGTCACTACCGAATTTAGGCAAATGCGAAGTGGAACCTAACATTGACAATACAAAAATATCAGAGATCGATAATGAGGTTACGGATACATTGAAGGGTTTAATTATTGCGTCTTTGAACAAACTGCCATACTTCGACGACAGTTCAGACACACATCCCATGGACTACTTGGAGAATGTCCGTTATTATATATCTGAATTAAATATACCAGAGGAGAAACGATTTCCGTTCATTACATCCTCCCTGGGCGGATTGCCTCTCATGTGGTTGCGTTGCTTTAGAAGTGATTTTAAAACAATTGATAATTTTTACGCCGCGTTCGAGGAGGAGTTCTGGGGTCCGGACAGACAGAAGGCCGTCCTCTACGACATGAAACTTGGTAAATACGATGAGAACAACACGCGGACTATGTCCGAATATTTCCTATGTAAAGTGTCGAATTATAAACATTTAAATCCGCAACCGTCTGATCTGGAGATTGTTTATTCGTTGGCAGCACACTTTCCTTCGGCTGTCGAGTTGGAAATGCGTTTAACAACAAAACCAACACTGCGTGATGCGTATGGATTATTGCGTCGTAGGGATGTTGATGGGAACGATTACCTTCCGAATTATTTGTATGATATGTGCGAGGCGTTCCAACGTGGACTTAAACCGCAGTCAGCCAGAAGGAATGAATCTGTGGATGATAATAAATAATATAAATGTTATAACATCAAATCGTTTTTTAATACAATACAATTGTCCCGTTAGATGTTATTCTTTAGTCCCTTTCTTTTGTGATTTACTTAAAATTAGGAATTACAACACTTTTTTTCCATATTTACGTTAATAATCACTTTATTATTTATTTATTTTACACTTTATCGCACTTAAACACTAGAAGCAAATGACCTTAACAGACATTACATATAAGAGCAACGGGCGGCCTTATCGCTAATAAGCGATCTCTTCCAAATCTTATACGTATATCTTAAGAATGACGTGATGTCAGTTAGGTCCAAAATAATATAAGTAACTTAATATAAATTAAATATATTTTTCAAATAATTTATCCTAATAGTTATTTATATATATATATATATCCCGTACGACCATGCAATTCGCGCGAATTCATACAAATGGACTAGGCTAGGGGCACACAACCTTTTTAATGGACGAGTAATTTAAATATTTCTGACGAATCGAAACTTTTAAGGAATTAAGTAGGCGCCCGGTAGTCAGTACCGGTGATCCAAGAGCTGGTGCTTTCCTTGCTCAGCGTATAAGCATCGCGATACAGCGAGGAAATGCCGTCAGCATTGTGGGTCTGCCACAGGGACCGAACTTTTTAAATTTGTTTTAGTTTTGTGTTTTGTTGTATTTTAAGTTACTTATATAAGTTAGGTTAATATTAAGAATATTTGATTTATTTTTTTTAGAGACATTATTATTATGTCGCATTAAAAATACATACAATCCTAAATGAAAGAAAAGAGTTTGAGATGAAACTTAATGTAATTTATTTTAACAACCTTAATTACATAACTTAAATATATATTTATACGTTCTTATTTAAGAAATTAAAAAGAAAGTAGAGATTTGATTTGAATGGAGAATGTCAATGAAATAAATTTGTATGAAATAAAAATGCTTGTCAGGCCGCATCAACATGTTTGAAGGAAGGGCCGTGTGTTGTTCATCCATGGCCTCTTCTCGAGATAATCTTGAAATATACTAGATCCAAACAGTTAAGGTGTAAACGGCTATAAAGTACACCACTGGATTATTATTTAAATACGTAATATAAATATTTGCAGAGCCCTCCACGAGAGCTTGGGAAACTGGACAGAAGCGGATTGCTGGGAGGCAAAACAAAATGGAAGCATCTGGAGTGAGCAGGCGAGGGTTTGCAGGCGGCAGCCAACAGCCATGCCCCATGTGGCCGCCGCTGCGCGTCTCGTCCGCTCAGCCTGCCTAACCGCCCATGTGGGTGAACGATGGAACTGCTCATCCATAGAACTGGCGCCGAAGTATACGCCAGATTTACTCACAGGTATTTTATCAATATAAATTAAGTACATGCTCGCTTCTCGTAGATTTTTTTGTCAACAAGACAAGTATTCTAAGAGAAAGTTTCAAACTTAGACAACTTATAGAGCACTCTTCTTAATGACTGTCGAGTCTCGCATGTAAGTTGAATCGAATTAAGAAACTTCGCGGGCTCATTTCATTAAAGTTTCTTCACCGGTGCATTGTACGAACATTTTGTTGACACGCGTGCCTATTCTGATATCTGAAATTTCCACTTAAAAGATTCACTTCACACATATGAAACTCGCCTTCAACAAATTTCATTGACTTTAAAATCGCGGCGACACCTATTAGATTTAGTTTACCTATATAAAATAGTCAACCAATCCATCAACATTGAACTCCTCCACAGAATTCCTTTTCACTGCAGCACACGCACGAGACGTAATCTTACTTTTTACACGCCCACGTCTCGTCTATGCAAATCATTTAACGGTCCTGTTAACAGATTGTGTCGACTTTATAATAGTATTGTGAATGTGGACGAGTCGGTTGATGTTTTTGCCGACTCTCTACTTACCTTTCGTAGAGGCATTTAGAACACCTTTAAAAAAAAACCTTTGAATCCTGGTAGTGGTCACATGTATGTCGTATCTTGTTCGTATTATTATGTATTTTGTTATTGTATAATGTCTCAAGTTCTCATTTAATTGTCTTATGTGTAAACCTAGTTGTGTTATCTAAAAAGTTTATTGATTTAAATGTATTTAGCACGTAAGATGTCTGTCATAACAATCGATAGTATTTACTATTGTGGAAGGAAGGTATTTCCTCAAATCGAAAAAGGGAGGAACAGGAGCGGCTCTAGCTCATGTAGCTGTCGTGTGCAAAACCGTGGCGCCTCTTAGGCTTGAAACCCCCCACGGCAGTATAACTATTAACTTTGTCGTATCAAGAAACGCGCCCATAGGGTGCTTTGATAACTGCCGGCACCGCGTTGACTTACCATGACGGTCCAAGACGATGCTTTTAGCATTCTCACAGCGGCGCCCGTGTGCAATGTACACCCTAGTTAAGCCGAACTCCTACGGAGGATCCTAATCAGTCAAAACTACTATCTTAAAAGCAAAATAGCTCTTGTGTAAATCCCTAAAAGGCTGGCAACGCACTCACGAGCTCCCAGCCACATAAGTGAGCGGTGACTTCACCTTTATGGTGGGCCTCCTGCTCGTTTGCCCCCTCTTGTATAATAAAAAATCAATTCAAAAAAGAAGCTTTAGCGGCTGAAAGAACGAGATTCAAGATCGAGACGTCATCGTATCGTTTGTTGATGCAGATCATAGATCGCTATTCTTATGATATCATAAACAATTCCGATTGATAGAATTGTACAATATATATGTATTGTTCGATTGTCTACCGCTGTTCGTAATAATACTTTTCATACACAGCATTCAATGGGCGGATTACAATTAAAGGGATAAGTTTAAAGTAAATAAGTCACGGGTTCTTTTAACGTTGTCGGGAGGTGGCCCGTTCCGCATTCTACCTTTATCGCTTTTCGGGTAATTAAGTTTTAAATGTAAAGGATGTTATAAATTATTGTTAAAAACACGTATCCGGTGAGGTAGATATAATTATTCCTGACAATAGGGCAGTGTTAAACGATTAACAAACCGTAGATTTGTAACGAATCAAGCTTTCTATTTGATTACCTACACAAACACAAAAGCTTTCGATTTTCTTATTTTAATTACGTATTAGGCAAAGCACACAACAGAAGAAGATGCTGCTTTCAAGCAGCTTCACTGCTTTTAGCTTTTATTATATAAGAACATATATTATATTGATGCATTGCCTGCAAGATAATGTAATGGTTACAGTTCTTTGTAGAACATACTTGCCAATATAAATTAGAACTTCTTCTTCAGTTATCCTAGTCAGCTTTTCGACCTTGATTTGGTAACTTGGCCGTAAATGTAATTGTCAATATTATCGACAATTCATAAGTATAACTTATACGTATAAAGTTATTTTTTAACGATTAAGGATAAATTCGCTTATTTATTTGACTCGTTAAGCTTTGACTTGACTGTGCGATACTTGTATATGTTGTATTACGTACATATAATAAAAAGTTAGCAATGCAAACACAGCTATTGCGTGTCCTGGGCCAATACTTCCTCAAAATCCCTGCTGCCGTGAATAACGTGACATCACTGTACAGTCGACGATAAAAAGCCTTTTTGCTGCTGAAATAAAAGCGAATATTGTCTATCTATATTGGATAATTGTGCTTTGCGTGTTTATCGATTTTTTTTAAGTTTGCGTGAATTCAAAGTTTTACTGAAGTATGACAATCTTGTACGGGGCCGCCATTTCAGGTTGTGAGGTAAGTAAACATAATAAGGTAACAAAAAAACACGGTTTGAGCAAACAACAATGCTCAATAGTTGGTGATGTATTTAAATATTATCTTTTCTCTAAACACTCATAGGATATAAGTTTTTATACATTTAATTATGCATTTCTAGATTTAACTTATTGTTTGTATTGTTGTCACTGTAACATAAATGTGTGCGCCTATTTCAAATTGACCATCTGAAAAATCCGGTAGTGCGTGGTGTAATATTTTCAGCTCTTTACAATCGTTCTGTTGAACTCGAAAATTTAAAGGGTTTGCGGAGAATTTCTTGGCAGTTCTTCTGAGCCCTTGATTTGGGAACTCACAGTATTTGAAGGTTTTTAATAAATTGTAATTTAATATTTTTTCGACGATTAATTAATGTAAGTCAACTTAAGGTAATTGGCAACTTAAACTAAAGCATGAAGTTATTTACAAAACTTAAAATTTCAATTCAATTCGGTAAAAAGACACTTTTGAATCGTCAATTTTTACATTACCACCGGTTCGGACAGTTAGTGAACCGGACTGGATTTTGTTTTTGTAATTAAAAATTAAAATAATAAAAACTGAAACACAGTTTGGTCCTTGCAATGTAAACATAAAACTTACTTTTCACAACTGTCACTTAATATATGTATTATAGACTATAAATGTTCGTCCATATCCGTTAAAAGTTTTATTCAACACAGGGTTATCATGTCGGCGTACTTCCGTAGCATGGTTCGTTGCCAACGATACAAGAATACACTAAAAGTAGAAAAGAAAAATGTTTTTCTTGTTTTTCATACACGATTTTCAATATTGTAAACGATACCTTTTCTTATGATTACTTCTTCTTATGAGTTCTTTTTGCAAGTTATTTTTTTCATCTAAACCGTGAGACCTGATCCATTTGTATTCATACATACAAAATATAGAAATAAAACATCATAAAGGCGAACTTAATTGTCTTAAATGTGTTGCCTGACATGATAAGACATATTTTTATAGATTGTTATGTAGGTTTAAATTCAATAATTATTTTAAACTAAATTTACGTGATTTCATTCAGCTGGGAAAAACCCACAAGAAACTCTGTAAGGTTTTTTTTAGAGAAGAGGAGGCAAACGAGCAGGCGGCCCACCATATAAGTGAAGTCGCCGCCCATAGACACTCACGTGGCTGGGAACTCGTGAGTGTGTTGCCGGCCTTATAGGGAGTGGTACGCTTTTGTCTTAAAGGACCCTAAGTCGTAATGATTCGGAAATACCTGGTTCCATAATGTGGTGGTGCGTGGTAACAAATGTCTTACGAAATGCGCAGTAGTGTCATTTTCTGGTGGTAGTTTTTTAGTTTTATATTTTGGAATAAGAACATTTATTTCCAACCAGCAGTTTCCGTGATATAACCATTTTTATGAAAGCCTTTTTAAATGGATTTCCGCTTATAACTGTTTTAGTTGTCAGAAGTTAAGATTTATTTTAAAATGTGATCAACTTTTATCGGCGATTGAGATTTTTTTTTTAATAATTTATCTTCACTGAACGTAATTATATTTAGTGCAGGATGTTAATTCTTAGTTAGTTAGTCAATTATTGATACGCTGACAAATGGCTCTATTATTGGTCAACATAAATTATCAAACTTTTTGGCTAACTTGCGGCTAGATGTGTATTTGAAAAAAAAAATACATTAAATTCAAAGGATTATATATTACATCGATTTAAACAGTCACGGAAATATGTCCAGCCGCAAATAAATGTACTAAACTTGCAAAAACGAAATCCGCATTTAATCCAGCTTAAAAAAAGTACCTAATTAGTGAAAGTTTTCAGCGACCAGCCGCAAAGCTTTGAAAGTTTTAATTAAAATATATCAGGACGTCTAAGAGATTCATTTTTTTTTGCTTTTTACATTAATTATGTCTTCGTTTTGTTAAGCATTGGTTTATGTATTGCTATTTATTCTACATTAGTAGCGTTTGCACGCGACTTCGTCCGCGCGGTTGAAATACGAAAGGAGTTTTTGATAATCGGATTGAATAGCAGTTCTGGTGAAATTTTTATACAAACTTTTTACCCTTATTTCAACACTTTTCTAAAGTTTCGTATATCCACACATAATGATTATTCATCACTTGAAATTATTCTTTTATCTTAATAAATTTATTGTAGACTTATAGTGTTAGTAAGTATGTATGAGCTTTTTACATAAAGAAAGAAAATATGTTTATTTGGACGGACACACACGGCCCACACAACATCACAATAAATAAAATATATATATTTATTGTGGGTACTCTGCCACAGGGACCAAACTTTTTAAATTTGTTTTATTTTTGTGTTGTGTTTTATTTTAAGTTAATTATTTTAGTTAGGTTAATATTAAGAATATTTTGTGTTTATTTAATATACTTGAATAATATATACCTATTAACAATAAGATATATACAGATATATATATTTATTGGATCAAACACTTGTCTCAATTACTCGACAGTCCGAACATTATTACAATATCTTTTAACCGTAGCATTTTATTAAATAATCATCAATACCGTATGGGTTGTATAGTGAAAAAAATAAGTTAGCTCATAGCTCAAAATCGCGAATAAATCACCAAATCTTTACGACGTTAGCGTTATCTTAAATTGGATTGATCGTCCCGGATGAATTTTGGACAAAAGATTTAATTACACGCATGAATCAAACGCAGGGAGTTGTGTTCAGTAAAGCGATACTGATCCGTATTGTCTAACGTACGTGCTCGATCTTATCCTGTTTACGATAAGTGTAATTGTTTGCTTACTCTGTATGTTCAAATCAATAATGAATTTGTTCCTATTGAAGAATTTTGGACCTTGGGATGAAAGTGCACAGGCGTTTATTAAGGCATTGAGTAGGCCTGGTAGTCAGCACCGGTGATCCAAGAGCTGATGCTTTACAAGCACAGCGTATAAGCATCGCGATCGGAAATGCCCAGCATTATGGATACTCTGCCACAAGGACCAAACTTTTTTAAATTCTTTGTAGTGTTGTGTTCAATTGTTTTTTGTCTTGTATCTAATAAATTATATAGTAATCAATAATAATAATACTTCTCAAATTAATAGAAGTAACACTCACATCGTCGTGTAGAGTAATCAGTAATCAGTGCAGTAAGGTGGTATAAACCACCAACATATAAATATAAATAAACAACATATATATATATAAACTAACAACACTGAGTTTCTGATGGGTTCTTCTCAGCTGAGGGCAAGTAAACCATTTGTTTTTTACAATGCTAATTAAATTAAAAACAATCGATCTATGGGCGAGCCTATTTTTTTATTTTTATTAAGAAAACACATACATATTTATCACAAAAAACATACCAGTTGAATGAATACATATGTTGAGCAAAGGCAAAGTCAAAATATCTTTATTAATTAAGGTACATAAGACCATTTTAAATCTAATTGATTCTACGCCTGTTCGTAGGCGACCAAGCTGAGAAGAAGCACTTAAGAAACTCGGCTTGATAGAATTTTTTTTTGGAAATGATCCCAGTACACTATTTCAAGCAAGGCTAAGCCGCCAATTCATGTCCAAATTTTTTCATAATCAAAACAATCTGACAATTCATAAAATGCTTTTTCTAAAAGCTTCCGTTCTTAAGCTTTTTAAATTTCCTTACTGACAGAGTCAACAAATTGTTTGGGAGTTTGTTATAGAGCCGTCCACATTTCCCTTTAAACGAATTATCAACTTTATGGAGCCTAATAGTGGGAACAGCAAGCTTATCCTTATTTCTTGTATTGAGACTATATGATAATTACATTTTTTTTTAACGTAACAATAGATATAATAGAATAAACTGAAGTTTCACTGTTAAAGCAAGATATGTTCAAACTCAAACTCAATATATCTTTATTCAAGTAGGTCTTTATAAAGACACTTTGAAATCGTCAATTTTTACACTACCACCGGTTCGGAAGGCAGTCATCCACCGAAAAGAACCGGCAAGAAACTCGACAGCTGCTCTTTTAAAATAAACAATTAATACAAAATTGTGCTACTGACAATTAAAATAACAAAGCATTGTAAGGCTACTCAAGAATTGAACTGTCCCGATGCTGAGCCAATTGCCGACACATTAAAGGGATCTTTGTCCTCTAAATATATCGTTAGTGGCCAAGCCATAGCCTCTAAATATTCCTAATTAGGTGTTAGCATATATCTCGTTATACAAGATATAACTGAATGTATCGTTAATTGGGATTATGTATTCTGCATTCTGCATTGTTTTGTATGTTTATAATAATTAAATGAATACATTTTAAAGGTACACGCGAACAGGCATACGTTTACGCCATGTCGGCCGCCGCGTTGTCGTGGAGCGTGGCTCGTGCGTGCGCGTCGGGTTCGCTCGCCGCATGCTCTTGCGCATCCCCACCACGTGCCCCACCACGACCACCACGTCAGGCGAACCCGGAACCCAATGCCAGATTTAAGTGGGGTGGCTGTGGGGATAATTTTCATTGGGCTGAAAGGTAATCTATATTCTTTCACTATCATTCCTTACTCTGTCATAAAAATGTCAAGTTCGTCTGTAGAGTTAAGGAAACGATGAATTAAGATGACATGGATTCCTCAAGGGAAGGAAAATTAGTAATGAAATGGTCTATGGTTGGAAAATTTTAATGAGGTCTTATAGATTGTGTTAATAATTTATAGTATTATAGATTTTCATTCCTTTTTTTTGTTTATTAATGAGATGGAATAAAAGAGAGGCCGTGTTCTCCAAACACAAATATTTCTTTACTTAAATGGTGGCACCGTTCTGGTATTTTGTCAAATCAAACCAGATGGGTAATTAATATTATACAAATAACCTTTCTTATCTTTCAATTCTATTATTATTAAAACAAGTTTTATTATTATTATTTATATTTTGTTCACTTTATATGTTACATTATACTTTTATTAACTTATTTTGTATTCTTATTTGTTTAGCTATCAAACTCTCTAAGAAATACCAAAAAAGTAGGTCTAAATAAAGACACTTTTTAATCGTTAATTGTTACTACCACCGGTTCGGAAGGCTTCTACTGCCGGTTCTTCTCGGTAGATTCCGAGAAGAACCGGCATGAAACACAATAGCTGCTCTTTAAAAATAAACATTTAATACGGAATTATGTTACAATTCAAATAACTAGAGCATTGTAAGGCTACTCAAGAATTAAACCGTCCCGATGCTGAGCCAATTGCCGACACATTAAAGGTATATGTGTCCACTAAATATTCGTTTACGGTATAGTATGCATTTTCAACCAAAAATTGTCCTGTTATTTGTCAATTTTTCCCCATTTTTACCGTCTCCACATCATTCCATCGCAGATCTTCTCTATACATATTGAAATACCAATAAAAAAATGACTTTCCATAGATTTGCAAGGCAGTTCCTGGACGCGCACGAAATGGATACACGGGATGGTAACTTTGATGAATACGAAGAACCAACTACAACAGAAATAACACTTGAACACACAACCGCGCCGCCTATTGTCATTCTGGTGGACGATCAGCCTGCACCGCCAAATTTCACCGTGGCCCCGAGAAGGAAGGGCCGCCGGGGGCGGAAACGTCTGCCACGTTCTCCCCGGAGAGGTAGACCCACAAGGAAACGGTTCAGAGAACGGTGATTGTTTTTTATATATTTATTTTTTTAATTTTAAAAGAGGTCTTATAATACATACTTAATACAAGTATTTCTTTTGTATAATTCGTTGGTTTTTCTTTTGTATTTTGTGTATTTTTAAAATAAATAAGAGTGTACGTGTTCTCCGAAAACAAGTAGACTAATTGTTATCAAAACGAACTAAACGGCAGAACATATATTATTAGTTTTTTTAATACAATTAGCTTTTGATACCACCAAGGTACGGGAGCGCAATTAATCTATGTAAAATGTATTAATTGTTGAATGTAAGTTTTTTTTTGTTTTTTTTTTACATCTTTTGAAACCACCATGATGTAATTGACAGTCCAGCCGGACGCAATAAATTTATTAGTTTTTAAATGTAAAAAAAATAGGTTTTTTTACATTTTAATACATTTTATATGGAGCACTTATTTGTTCTACAGTAGACTGTGTTGGCTCGTGATGTACAGGGCCAAACTTGCATTAACACAATTAAAAAAAAATTGTATTTAAAAGATAAAAAATGTCCTTCATTTTAAAACTAGATGTAACAGCCATTGCGAAAAATGGATCCATCCATATCCATTTATGGGTATCAGTATAAAAGCGCTTGAAAATCAAAGGGTTGAATTTTAAAACGTCTATAAAGAGTATTATGGTTAGAAAATAGTTAGAAGAATATTAAAAGGACATAGATCCTTATGTCAGAAATAGTTTCTTTTGTAGTTTAATAATGCCACGGTATTTGAAGTTAGTTTACAAAGTTTTGCGTTGGCGCCTCTTTTCGGTTAGATGGTAAAAAGACGAATCAAAAGTCTATTGACCTAATTTAATGTAGATTTGAATTCACGTTTGTTAATTTTCAATATGTTTTAATAAATCATTAGTTAGCTCAGCTTGTTTTATGATTCCAGATATGAATATGACGATAGAGGTTTCAGACATCGCAATATAGAATATCGTATGGCCGCAGACGACCCCCGTTTCGACCCTCAAGTGGATTTGCAAACTCGGCTCGAACGTTTACGACCGCTTATAGCTTCTGCAAATTTGATGAACGTACGCTTCGGTAGAAAAGTATGTACTAGCCGCATTGCTTTTATAATGTGAATAAAGAAATATACCTGAACATTTGTAGGGCTGACGAGAGGTGTCTTATAGCGCCCTCAGAGTCTTTCACGGTTAACCCAACCATTTACACACACATACTACAATTTGCATTTGTAATATGAATAAAAAAATATACTTATTTATTTACACTTTATTGTACTTAAACAGTAGAAATAGATGTTAATACATATAAATACGTATAAGAGCAACGGGCGGCCTCTCTTCCAGGCAACCCACAATATATGATGCTCCGTAAACTTCATGTGAAGGCCTCGAAGGTTGTATCATAGCGCGTTCAGTGTCTCTCACGGCCACGTACCAATAACACACGCTCTTATTACAACTAGCCACATACAACAAATGTCCAACAACAATTATGATAAAAATAAAATAATAAATTTACATTCTACATTTGAATTTAAAAAAAAAATCGACGTTCAACAGCTCTGTACTTATTCTAATGTTTGTTCTAAAATCGTAAAAAAAGCTCTTGAATATTGTCTCATACAAAAATCTTAACTTTTAACTTAACCACTCCCGCTAATTTTTTCAGAAGTTAACATACAGTAAATTAGCTGAGATTGGATTGAGACATAAATTTCAGTACGGAACACGACGCACATTCATGGCCTCGAACCAAGACAAAGACACGAGAGACAGTGACAGAAAATATCCTTAATCTATTAAATGCAACTTATTTTAACTAATCAACGAATGTTTATAGGCCGTGTCCAACAGTATGCGTACGAAATGTACGTGTCATGGCGTATCCGGTTCGTGTTCGGTTCGCACCTGTTGGCGTTCTCTGATACCATTACAAAGGACAGCCTCGGAATTGGCCAGGGAGGCCGCAAGAGCCGGGCCTCTAAGGGCCACAAGACGCGCTGCCAGGGTGAAGCCCCGTCTGCGATACGTCACACCCAGCCCGGACTATTGCGAACCGGATACAGCTTCTGGCTCGTTAGGCACTCATGGAAGGTAAGATATTACAAACTATTATAATATATCAGTGTGGTATTCATTTGACATAGTAGACGTATAAGGTAATCGAGTAGTGAGGCAACGTATACACAATTTACTGAATATAAATTCACTTAAATCACACTGTACAACCAAACGAAGTAACAGTTGTGCCAAGTTTGGAGGAGAACTTATCGCGAGGACGACCCACTGGTAACTGAGTCGTGATACGCCGTCCTCACCCTAGCTAGGCTCCATTGTAGCACGAACTGCAATATGGCGACAGTGTTACCATTAACCGGAAATCGTGCTACGTTCCGTTATCTGCATCTTTATTAATGATTATCTTCGACTTATATATTTTTTTAACACTAATTGGCAATTGAAAATGTGATTATCTAGTCCCCAAGAGCTGGTGTTTTTCACGCTAAACGTATAAGCGCTACTCAGCGAGGATATACTGCGATTATGGGTACTTTACAAATTTTTAAAACTTTATTTAAGTCTTATCGTTTTATGTTATTCGATTTATTTATATACTGCTTGTAAAAACCAAAGTGGATTTTAATAACATCATTATAGCTTACTATCTACATAATACGTGTGTTTGAATAAATAGTCACATATGCAGAGGCAAAAAATCGATGCGATATTTTTCATGGGACAACACAGAGTATTGTAACTAACGTCAAACGATTGCATCATAATTTTTATTTTTGTATAAATATGTTAACAGGCAATGCAATGTGAGCCTCGGCAATGGACCTGGTGGCTGTGGAAGGTTGTGCTGCGGTCGTGGTAGAAAAGCGTTACGTCATAGTCGACTCGAGCGATGCCATTGCCGCTACCATTGGTGCTGTCGAGTTGACTGTCAGCTATGTCGAGTTACCAGTGAAGAGCATTATTGTAACTAAGACATTCCAAATACAGCGGGGATTGGTTTCTCAGTCATTTGCAGACCTAAAATGAATGGTAACCCAAACGGATAATGCTTATATTTTTCAATCTGTAAGTATGCAATTAATCAATCAATCAATATTAAGTCATCTTTCTCAAATTAAAATGATTAAATTGATATTTCTGCCCCAGTGGTGGTAGAGCGGACCTGGTAAAAAATACCCCACCACTCTTTTCAATAGATATTAAATGTAAAAGAAATAAATAATAGATAAATGTTTAAAAATGAAAGCACGAGTTTTCATAGCATTTGTAATCTTCACAAAGGTAATTTGATTGATTGTGTGTGTGTGTGCTGCCCTCATATTGTAAACATGATTCTAATAACTGCTATCGAGAACACGCGGTACTAATATAATAAAACATTTCCTTCTACGGTTATCCTCGCTGTATTATTCTTTCTGGTTTTTTTTTTATTAATTTTAAAACCAAAGATAATTATCTTTTCGAGGTTCTGTACTAGTCATATATTTATTTCCCCCTAGAATTAAACACTCCTATTTTAACCATCTCTATCTATATTTGAGAACTTTGGCAATTCTAGATTTGTGATCCACTTTAAAACTTCTGCGATTGGTTGAAAACAATGTCGTATAGCGACATCTATATTCGACAGCGACAATTAGTACGATTACGTCATTCTATCCTCCACAAGTCGCAATTTGACATTACCGGAATCGTCGTAGCGTCTAACTTCATACACCAAATTGTCAATTCCAGAATGTTCTTCTCCGACTTTCAAAATTACCAAAAAAATCGCTGTAATATTGTCTCTTTCTGTCAAATACTATTTACGTATGAGTAAAGGAGACCGATACAGGTGGACTTAACTATTTAGGTACGTCAACACTGACGTCTGCAATTTAGCTGTCACCATTCTATCAGGAAAGATCTACGGGTTGTCATAATATTCGCACTTTGTTCATGATCGACTAACAGTTAGGAACTAACAACTACGGCTTGTAGAAATGTAATATTTTAGATAATGTACTTAGAATTAACTTATTTATGACAATAAATGTGTTTAGTTATAGGTGCGGTAGGTTTATGCACAAAATCTTAATACTGTAAATAGTTATACGTATTCAAATGTAATGTTGACATTTAGACATAGTTGTAACGCTTGATAACTTGTCAACACTTAATAACATTACACAATTGTCGTTTGGATCGCCAATATGATCCGTTTATTTTTGTCCATACAAATTGATTTTATTTAAACCATGTTTTGGTTTGTGTTCTTTTAAGTTCTCTGTTGTGGAAAAACTGCAACATGAAATTTTGGTTTCTCTTATATACCGTAAACCAATCATCTTCTAGACTGCTGATAAATCTTCGATATAACCTTACCAAAACTTAATTTTAAAATCCACACATTCTGAAATAAATCAAATATTGCGTTTGAACTGTCAAACTGACATTGTTTGCGTTTGACACAACCTTGGTATTGCATACTTTGGTTAAATCTTTTTTGATAAAATTATAGTAATTTAAGTCACTTACTACGCATATTGATTGTAAATAAACTTGTACTTAGTGCTGGAGCGTTTTTATTTCTATCTCGTTCTACTTATATTACTGATATAGTACTGTAGCCTGTGACGATTTGTGTTTAGTCTGTGGACTGGCATAAAGCTCCACTCGCGCAGTTTTTCCCGCTAATTCTGACCATGACACGATGGAGCAACAACAGGCTAACAATGTCAATTATCATTTTAAAATCGAATTTATTTTGAGGGTAAGAGATGTTAATAAGATATATACAAAATAATCTGTATCAAAAAAAAGCAAATTTAAACCAAAAATGCGTGTCTTGTCTATTGACACTCGGAAACTATTTAAATGCCAGGAAATATTAAAATTTAAGTCATGATTTGTACACCTTATAAGTAATATAATGAGCTTCATTTACACCAGCAGCCTCAGCCAGCATGGCAGCATTTGGCTTCCAACCCCATCCCATACCCGACATGGATATTAAAAATAAAACAAGAACATTATCACAAATTTAATTACAATCTGTGGTGTTCGTGACTGTTATACAAAATAATCCTGCAAAATAACTTTTTACACATAATCTTATCGGCTATTCAATCACATTATCCTTAAATGTATAAGAATTGGAATAAAACTCTCAGATGTATTTTTGATCATAGCGGAAATTAAGTTCAAACAAAATGATACTGGGATGTTTTGGACTACTGTTGTACGAACAGGCTACTGTCTAATTACACCATGAAGTATTATAATTCATATTGGGCCTGTACATAATACATTTTAAGACAATATTTGATAAAGACAAATGATGAAATAGTAATAACAATGAATAATCTAGGACTTTATCCGATATGGAGCAAATATGTGTTATATTTTCAAAAAATTGATTTGTAATTATCTAATGACAAAACAAGACCCTAATATAAATGTTTTTAAATTTGTTCACCAAAAATGTATGTTTTTATTGTATGATTGATAAATTTAACTATACAATCCGGTTACAAAATAACATTTGTTTGTTGATTCATCATAACTCTGTGTGGTCCTGTTTATCTGTAACATAACGAAATAATAAAATCAAACTCAAAATATCTTAATTTAAGTAGGTCTAAGACACTTATTTATTTATTCAGACTTTATTGCACTTAAACGGTAAAAGTAGATGTTAATACATTTAAGAGCAATGGGCGGCCTTATTGCTAAAAAGACATTTCTTTCAGGCAACCCACAAAATAAAAAAATACAATTTGACTGGTGCAAAGTTTTGAATCGTTATTAACATTACCAACGATTCGGAAGTTATCTACCGAGAAGAACCGGCAAGAAACCATCCTACTCCCATATTTTATTACAAAACGGAAAATTTTACACATTTGGAGGGTAGGCATAATTATGAATACCCACATATAAATGTAATCAAAACAAATTAGTTTACAGAAATTGTAAATATCAAGTTAAATATTTTCTAGTAAGTGGAGTTGACATTTTTTTTTTAAAGAAATGTCAAAGCGACCAATGTGTGACACAATGAAATCTCTTAGGCTTTTACATGCGAACTTTGGCGAAAGGCTTCAGACAGAGAATGGAGAAATGTCACATCTGCCCCGAAGTAGGGCCTTAGGACACTAAGTAAGTACATATAATGAAGTCGGTATGTATACTTACATACCAGAGTCCTAAGGCCCCACGTCGGGGCATAGGGCAGATGTGACCACACAGACAAATTAGGTTCAAATGCAAAATGACTTACCAGAACTCTTTGCCGTCTGTGTATCAACATTATGTTCGATTTCCTGTAACGACAATTCAAACATTTATAACCTGGTTATTTTTTTTTATAGAATAGATGGCACATATTAAATTGTAATAAAATACATGTTTCATATGAAACATGCCGGCTTTAAATTATTTAAACTGCAATATTTCATCATCAAAATAATCGGACTTTTACAAAACGCTTTTTCCAAAAGCGTCTCTGTATTTAACTACTTTTTTTTACAGTTTGATTGAAATTTTGTTATATAGGCCATTTCATACAAACCTGATCAGAGTCGTTCCTTTGATAAAGGCCGCGGCGTATCCGCGCCTGCAGTCCCTTCACTTCAGAGTCGTATTCCTTCCACTCTGGTACGATACGCATCGCAGCCGATAATTTAGCCTCTTTCGTCTGTGGGTTGTTGCACTAGAAAAAACAAATTAAGCCTCTGATTTCTCTCACTCTTTCTCAGAAAACAGAGCCCTCTCCGCCTGACCCTCTGAAATATCAGATTCATTACGACTTTCATTTAATGCCAGCAATGTCAAGGTAAAAACCTTATATATATTGAGTTACAGATACCTCAATAACATAACAAACATAAAATTTAAGAAACGAGACAAAATTTACTAAACATTGGAATAAACGTAAAAAACGTATTAAAGATTTAATTAAATTGGAAAGTACGTAGAAAATTTTTTAAACTTTTTTTTTTTGTTGCAGAATAAAGATATTTTTGATTTTGATTATTTAAACTATTTTTTAAGTATAAAAAAGCTTGGGGCAGCCCTAAATGCTGAGATAAGGACATTTGTAAAACAGCGATCACGCTTAATGTTAACCAACCGAGTTCGTTGTGGGCACCTCAGACCCAAGACGTACACACAAATGATCGCTGATACTAAGTGGAAAATATATAAAATACTCACGAGATCAATGGTCTTCGCGTGCCTCTTGGTCTTTTCGTCGCACCACGTTTCACACCAAAGCCACTCTTGGGGCAAAGACTTAATCGCCACCTGGTGTATCATATTGTTCGGCAAGTCTTGGTCTGATGGATTTTTAGACAATTAGTTTTAACACATTCGTATATATGACACTTAAGAACGAGCATGAATAATTTAAAAAAAAAACGAGTCAATTAGACCTCGCCCAGTACACTAGCCGAGATCATTTAGAGAAACTTAATGACTTCAGTACTGAATTTATAGGATTTTATTTAAAATAATAATAATATTTTTATAAAATAGTATTTTTCGGATAATATTGAAATTTTTTAATTATAACCCACCCAAATGCTGGCATTTTGTCAAACCAAATCAGCAATAAATATATTTTCTTTTAACTCTGTATTATATATTTTTTTAAACTCTGCACAAGCCTCATAAAGTGGAAAACTCACCCAAGTTTGAGAGACTGTTGGGATCCTGGCTCAGAGCCTGATACTGCCCTCGAAGCCTGTCCCCAGCCGCGATACGCCTGAACCGTTTCAGATCAACCACGTACAAGGCACTTATATGGTAACTTCTACCTTGAAGATGATTTCGCCAATAACCCTGTTTCCAGAACCTTAAAAAAGAGTGTTTTGAATAAGTCATAACTGTAAATTGAGCTTATAATATAATTAAACATATTTATATATATATAGGATTAAACTCTGTCTTGTGTCCTTGGACATATTTGGTCTAAGGAGCAATTCTTTTAAAAACAAACCTATGATTCAAACTCGCACACTCGCTCAATGCTCGTTCTTAATAAATATATATATATATTTATATATATATATATATATTTATATATATATTTATATATATTTATATATATATATATATATATATATATATAAAATAAAAACTCAAAAATATTCACATATAAATATATAACTAGCTGAACTGGCAAACGTTGTTTTGCCATATAAATTATTAAAAAAGTAGAAATAATTGAATTTCGCGGTATTTCGTTTACTACAAAATAAATTTAATTTATACTTTAGCCTCAATAACACGTGGCAGTACCATCTATTGATTACGTACTCAATCCAGTCGAAAAGTATCGACATCTGTTAGAATCTTTTGGAGTTGACAGATAATTGCGACTGTCAATTAATTATATAGACAAATTATTTGCAATTAAATAAAATTGCGACTATAATTAAAGATCTAAGCTATCCTATATCTCAAGTTGGACCAGACTGCTCACGGTGTGCCAATTTAATTTAAAATCGGTTATGTTAGGAATCCATCGGGGACAAACATCGTGACAGGAGATTTATATATATACAAGATATTTCTTTATTTTTTTGTTAATATTTTTTTATTATTGTGTTTTTGATTATAGATCTAATATCTTCATCTTTGTATTTAACCTTATTTTGGCTTTGTTTCTCATCTATTCTTTATTGTGTAAACCTTTTTAATATGGTGTATGGGTTTAAAAAAATAAAAAAAAATACCACAAAAAATATATTTTAAGCCACTGACTAAACTGATAATATTAAGACTGACTGAATAAAAACAATTTTACAAATGAAAACTGCAAATGTCAAATCTTTTTTAGATATTCATAGGTGTACCATATTTATATGTGAATATTTTTGAGTTTTTTTTTTTTGAAATAACATACCTGAACCCCTCCATTTCTCGTCTGCTGTCACAGAATGGTGTATACCCGTAAGGTGCACCGCCTAAATCTAAATCGACTAGCTCTTTGAGATCAGCCCGTACAATCTGAAAATATTTATTTATTTATTTTTTAACACTTTATCGCACTTAAACACTAGAAGCAAATGACGTTAACAGATGTTAGTACATATAAGAGCAACGGGCGGCCTTACCGCTCATAAGCGATCTCTTCCAGACAACGCACACGATAAAAGAATACTTAAATACTTAAAATATAATAAGACAGGTGCAAAGGGTGCGAGGTATACAAAAAATAATAAAAATAATACAGAAAACACAACATACATTAAAATAAGAAATACCGAAAAATATGATAATCTATACTAATAATAAGACAGTAAAAATCGAAAATCTGTACATTAAATATTTTTCCAAAAAACTGAAAGGAGGCAATTAAAGAAGAGTCATAGAAACCAAAAAAACAATTTTTGTCTGTCTTGTCTGTCTGTCTGTCTGGTACGTTATAACTTGAAAACTACTGAACGGATTTGAATGCGGAATTTGTTATTATTCTAAATAACAATATTAAATTATTTTGAAAATCACATAATCAGACCGGTAGCTCACATCAAATTGCAAAAAAAAACCAGTGTAAGCTCTATATAACGACACCGAAAGGACTATGCATTTTATGGCGTTATAGAGTCGTTAAATCTAGTTAAGAAAACACATTGTATGGAATACAAGCTAAACAAACCAAAGCCAAATTCGACGCTTTATAGAGTGCGTCGTTACATGGAGTTTACACTGTATATGGTATAAAAATCCCAGTTTATTAACCTGGTCAGCGTCAACGAAAATGATTTTCTTAACGTGCAGGGGAAAGAGTACATCCAGAAACAGTATTTTGTATCCCCATATCGTTCTTTGCCTGTCTCTCTGCCTCTGCAGCCATCTAGGCCAGACATATTGTACTAACTCGTATGAGAAGCCATATTCCTCCGCCATGTACGGTAAGATATCCTGAAAAATATTTAAGCGTCTTTTACTTCCTCGATTAAATTGTGGTGCTTCTTGTCTTTCTCGTTCGCTATATACGGCTTTCATTTGGGAACAGAGTTTTATTATAGGAACCCTGATCCGGGGAACTGTTTCTTTACCATACAAATAATTAAAAAAATTGGCGTTGGTGATAAAAGGGTAAAATTTAGGGTCGTATGTAATTTTAAATGTAAAAAAGTAAATGTGAGAATTGTCTTCGAAAATTTCATAAGAATCGGTCAAGCCGTTACGGAGAACGGAGTGCGCGAACGTACATTTTGATACGAGAATTTTTTATATAATATATAGTCGACCGTAAAGTACATATCTAGTATACTCATTTTATGCATACGTACTTTAAGCGATGGACTGAGGTAATTTTTCAAAAACCAAAATTTAACCGGCGACTTTGTATTTTTCAGTACGGACAGCATCATAATCCTCAAGAAACGTTCGTACAGATGTCCCGACGCCACCGAAAACACGTTTATCGTTTCATCTTGACCCTCCAGCTCTTCACCACCGCCGAATGAGCTGAAATTCATTCATCAGCTAACAGAATGTTGAAACCGGGGGGGGGGGGGGGGTTGTAACCTTATGGCTGATTAACACGGGCTTAGCTAAGCCCGTGTTCTTGTACTTGTCACTAATACAAAAGACCGGATTGCACTTAGTTCAGTTAACACTGCAGGTGATTAGTGCAGATGTATAGTAATCCAGGTTTATATTTAGCTGTTAAGTGACCCCCCCCCCCCCCCTGTACTGATTAATTACCCTTCGTTCATCAGTGTGTTATTTTATCTAGTTATCTCCTAAATATATTCATTAAACTTGTATTTTACTCTTTCCAAAAGAGTACCTCGCAATAGAGTTCCATATCCCGCCAGTGTTCTTCTCGTCATTGTCGGCGAGGAGATCCAGGTTCTGCATATCGGCCTTCTTGCTAACGCGCAGTTTGATCACGTGACTACGGAACGAGCTCATCAAAACCTGTATGTCGGGACTGCCCAGGGGCGTGTCTGTGTTTTCGTGTCTGTAAAAAAAAGACCCAATTACATCAGCACACTGGAATCCTCAAGGGCAACGGGACCATTGTGGAACCAACAGTTACTTCGATATGAAGAGCATGCCTCGCCTGCAACACCAGTTGACTTCGGGCGTTACAGGCGTCCATGGGCGGTGGTTAGCACATTAATTAACCTGCTCGCGTGTCTGCTGCTTCATAATGTGGGGCAAATCAAACCTGGCGACGTAGATGGGCATAGACAAAAGAGCCGACATAGTTCTTCCGGAAAGTGTTATTAGTGCACTCTCCGTTAACTCTTTTATAAACAGATTGGATAGTTTCTCCAAATATAATAAGATTTTATTAATTAGACAGAAGGGGCAGAGAGAGCTGAAAAGACTTGCATCAACTGCAGACGCTATAAGCATTTATAGATTTATATTAGTCATAAGTCACACAAAAAAAAAACAATTTTAATACCCAACAATTTCGTAAATATCTTCAGATCTGCCGGGTCTGAGTCTAAGTATCCACGCTCCAGGGTTCGCCTTTAGTTGGAAGTAACCCAGGTTGGCCATCACAATGGTGTCCATGATTTCTGGATTGTCGCGTGACCCCAGGATAAGTTGGAGGCCCCTGGGTGGAGTACCCAAAGTCGTGTCCCACGCATGTCCCTCTAGCAGTAGATATTCCAGTTCAAATTCGCTATAAAAAAAAGGTATTCGAATTATTATTTATTTCTAAGTCATTTCTAACGTAGACAAAAAATAACCGGCAGGGATAACTAATTAAATGACGATTGATAAGTTATCGAGTGGGATGAAAAAGGATTAAATTACTAAAGTGACCATAAAAAATAGGGGTTGGTGATAAAATAATGTAAAAATGTAGGATTGTATGTATTTTAATGCCTCATCATAAAAAGATATCGACAAAAAAATAAACTTTAAGCGTGTCCAACCCTTATCACTTAGGGGTAAATAAAATAGACGTTGGCCGATTCTCATACCTACTGAACACACATATAAAATTTGGTGAAAATCGGTCAAGCCGTTTCGGAGGAGTACGGTAACTAACATTGTGACACTAGAAATTTTATATATAAAATAAAAACACTGGTATTCATTGGTAACGTAAACTTACTAAAACAAACGGACAGCCTTATCATAAATTATATATATTTTGTTTAGTATAAAGGTTTTATACCTGTGAACGAGCGATTCAACATCCGCCAGACGTATATTATCAAGATCGTACACAGACTTGACACATTCGACGAGCCAGTTGGGCGGGGTCCGCATCTCCATTGACAACAATGGGGCATGGGGCAAACGGTTGAATCGCGCTATCGCACCACCAGTTATAGTACCCGTTGGTGTGAATTGTAATTCCGCCTCCAATACGTATCGGTAGAAACTGTAAATACATTAAGTTATATTTGTACGACAAAAACTTAAATCATTCTTAAATCTAAAACCAGCTTATATTCTTCCACTATCATTCCTAACCATTACTGCAAGCTTCGATAAGGATATTTGAAAAACTCATTTTATTTCGGCTCGAAGGACCAAAAACTTAAGAGACACTTTACATAGTTCATATTCGTTTAAAAGCGTTACCTTTTCAATGGCATATCCGAGTTCTTATCTTGTGGATTAAGGAATAATTTTATACGACAATTAATCACTCGTCGCAAGACCAGTAGTAACGGCGCCAATCTCTGTGCTGCGGTCGATGCTGGATCCACCACAGCTACAATCTAAAAATAATAACAAAAAAAAAAACAAATACTATTTATTTATTCACACTTTGTTGCAGTAGAAGTAGATGTTAGTAAGAGCAACGGGCGATTACATCGCTAATAAGCGATCTCTTCCAGGCAACCCACAAGATGGTGAGTTTCCTGGATAAGGAAGCATACAGGAAAATAGGGTTAGTGTTGTTGGGATTTTATTAATATATCATATAATTGACCGGATACTGGGATGTGCAATTAAAGAGTGCCAGTGACAGAATTAATTAATTTAACTAGACTGTAGATCACGGGAAGGACGCACAAACCGAATTTGACAAGGTAGACCCAGTGCGTCAAAACTGTTAGGATTAATAAAAAAAATGGCCAGTCCTACCAGCTCCACGCATTTTCACTGATGCTGCACAATGATTAGGTGTGAAGGTATAGTAGTATAGTGGAAATTTTGCGGCCCACCCCAACAGGCGTGTCATAAATCATAACAAATATGTAACTGGGGCGTCGTATAATGTAAATTTATTGATTAAGGAAACATATACAGATACATCACAATAAAATATATCTTAAGAGTCCATAAAGACCATAAACTAAGCGTCACTGGCAAAAACAAGAAGATAAGCAACTAGAGGAATGACCAAGGAGACAGCAGGTTGAAGAGCAACCGCTGTCTCTTGTACCTTGGTGAAGACAATCATTGCTGCCTCAACTCTCTCAAATGTATTTATAAAAAAAAAAGACTTTTCTTTCTCATATATATATATATATATTTATGTAAGAGGAGGCAAAAAAGGAGGTGGCAGTTGGTCCCACAAAGAGGTGGTGCGCGGCAGAAACTGCCTTAAAACCCACAGTAGTGGAGCGCCAGACGTCAAGGTGGTACGGATGGAATTCCGTATTCTGTAAATGCAGAAGAAGAGGGAGCCTACATCTTTACGCAGAGCCAAAGGATCAAGCCGATTGGAAAGGATGGGGTCGTCGACGATACAAGCCGCTCTGCGTTGGATGCGATCAAATGGAGCTGGTAGTGGGGTGACCCCGCCCAGAGGTAGATATACAGTAGAACATTCAAGTGACCGACGATACTATGTCGCACTAACCGGGTGGCGTACAAAACGGACGGATTATATATAAGATAACGCGATACGAAACCAAAAAAGAGTAAACATTATAGTCGCTATAACCGGTTGGTCGTTATATGTGAATGCTACTGTATATAGATAAAGATTTGTTTAGATTTGTGTTACCTCGATGGCTGCCTCATCTGGGTATAACGGAGGTAGATCAACGAGCGAATGTTCAGTCTTAATGCCGGTGGGTAGAGGTGTCCTCACGCGCGACGTGCGCGAAGCCAGTGTCGTTATGATCTTGAAATATTTATCAGAATCTATGTCGGCAATTGTGTCGTCTGTAAAATTAAAAAAAAAAATTCAGGGGACCAACGGTTAACATAAACCCTAAGTTCAACATTACTTGAAATAAAAATACTTCCTTATATTTTAAATAGACTCTTTAAAAGTATTTTTTTTTATTAAAACAATAGCCTACCGTCATCCTCATCATCCGTTACGGTTCTCTTTTTCTTGAAAACTTCAGCCAACTTCTCGCCATACACTTGATTGCTGTACCTATAAAAGACACCAATATAAAGGTACTAATAAAATTTAATTGAACCATTAAAAATTAATTTGACTATTTTTTAAAGTTTTTTTAAATTGACACTTTCATTGAAAATGTTGCTCACCCCTGCTCTAAACAACGTTAAACCGTTATTAATACATTGTCATTTCTTATATTATACCGCTTTTTTTATTATTATTTTATTTCACCAACAAAATCAAGGCCAGCAAGTTAAAACACACGAATATTTCATGTGAAAAAACGAGCATATATTTTGAGTGTGTATTAGTTGTGTGAATTGTTTTAACACACTCAATTCAATTCCATCGGGGATAAATACACATGAAACATTAAAATATGAATAGTAGTTTATTTGTAGTAGTATCTACAAATTTAAAACGCGCGTAAAGAGTATTCCGGTTGAAAAGGCATACAGTTAAAGAATATTGAGAGGGCAAATATCCTTTTAATTCTTACAGTAGGCTCACAATGCATTAGTTATTTGAATTGGTCATGTAAGTAACATCATTTTATATCAAATAGTAGCTGATCCCGACAAGCGTCGTTTTGCCAAAAAATAAAATAAAAAAAAATGTCTCTAAAAATAGATGTTGGCCTATTCTCAGACATCTCAGAGAAAATTTCAGGAGAATCGGTCAACCCGTTCCGGAGGAGTAAGGGAACGACAACTGTGACACGAGAATTTTATATATTAGACTAGCTGATCCCGACAAACGTCGTTTTGCCAAAAAATAAAATAAAAAAAATGTCTCTAAAAATAGATGTTGGCCGATTCTCAGACCTCTCAGAAAATTTCAGGAGAATCGGTCAACCTGTTCCGGAGGAGTAAGGGAACGAAAACTGTGACACGAGAATTTTATATATTAGACTAGCTGATCCCGACAAACGTCGTTTTGCCAAAAAATAAAATAAAAAAAATGTCTCTAAAAATAGATGTTGGCCGATTCTCAGACCTCTCAGAAAATTTCAGGAGAATCGGTCAACCCGTTCCGGAGGAGTAAGGGAACGACAACTGTGACACGAGAATTTTATATATTAGACTAGCTGATCCCGACAAACGTCGTTTTGCCAAAAAATAAAATAAAAAAAAATGTCTCTAAAAATAGATGTTGGCCTATTCTCAGACATCTCAGAGAAAATTTCAGGAGAATCGGTCAACCCGTTCCGGAGGAGTAAGGGAACGACAACTGTGACACGAGAATTTTATATATTAGACTAGCTGATCCCGACAAACGTCGTTTTGCCAAAAAATAAAATAAAAAAAATGTCTCTAAAAATAGATGTTGGCCGATTCTCAGACCTCTCAGAAAATTTCAGGAGAATCGGTCAACCTGTTCCGGAGGAGTAAGGGAACGAAAACTGTGACACGAGAATTTTATATATTAGATATTAAAAGAGCAGCTATCCACCCGTTTCTTCTTCGTTAGAAACTTCAGAACCGTTGGTACTGTTCATAACGATTCAATAATGTCTCGAAGACCTACTCGAATAAAGATATTATGACAAACCTCTCTATCAGCACATAATCGTCCAATGACAATGTTTCGTTATCCGCCAACGGACCAATGTAACGGGCATTGTAGACTAGAGCGCGCTCGTTCGCACGCAGCTTCATACCACGGGCGGATAATACGCGCGCTGCCTTCAGCACCCAATCGTGTTTGTTCAAAGCGCTTACTAGTTCTGGCTAGAAATATATCTTATATATATATAAAGATAAAGGTATTTTATTCAAGACAAAACGAAATAAATAGTTCAATACTATAAAAAAATACATATTTGCCTGTTAAATGGATTTTTAATATTCAATTTTTTCTATTGAAGAACAAAGTATTATTTATTCCGCACTAATGCAATATTTAATTTATTCAATAGCGCTCTGTGGATAGCGCAAAATGAATTAAATAATTGTAAATAATAATATTTTTTATCGATTATACTTCTGGTAGTAACTAATACTGGTAAAACTTTTGGAAAAGGCTGTGCCCTATAGAGATTCTTGCCAGTTCTTCTCGTCCACGCACTTGATTTGAGGAACTGGCAGTAAATGTAGAGTCGAAATTTTTATAACTTTGTTGACGATTCATAAGTGTACCATAGTTACCTACATCAATAAAGATATTTTTCTTGTTTTTTTTATAAAGGCTAAATTGTTTAAGAATTGAATTATTTCGTGTAATCATTAAGTTAATTTATTACTGATTTATTTGTTTTTACATATGTATCACATTGTAATACTCTGCTTCTAGTTTATTTTTCAAATATGTATGTCTAACTAACCGTTGGTGGAAAGAGTTTAAAAATTGTTATAAATTGTAACTTTTTTTATTGTCATATAGATAAACATATAACGTTTCTAATTGAACAAAACAGCAGTAAAACAATATCTACAAAATATTAAGAAAAACACTCATCTTCATTTGACATTCTAGGGTTTTTTGTACCACTTACCAAAATATCACAATCCCGCCTCTCATGGCACCCCTCATCATCAAGCAATTTCACAACATATTTAGTTGCTGCAGCCGGCTCCAGCGTTACCATCGCAGCGAGAACAACTCTGTTCAACGACTGATCAACTTTCGCTTCACCATCGACATTCGGTATGAAAGCGACTCTCACACCACCAGATTCCGTCTGACCAACAAAAGAAAAAAGCAATAAACACTCAATCAGTTCATAAGCCGTTATTACTATATGTCTGGTTAAGAAAAACCTCAGTAATGTATGACTCCTGTGCCAAAACAAGGCTAAATCGGATTTACCCCTGACAACGTTCCAGGGCATTTCAGCGATGTCCCTCCGCCAACGTTAAGTTCATTTTAACCCAAAATCCCCAGCAAAAGTAGGGTACTGAAGGGTGTATGAAAATTCATCGATAGAGGGTACCTCAACAATTTATTATGAGGTACCTTTAATTAATTTTGAGGCAACTTAACAATTTATTTTGAGGTACCCATACAATTAATTTTGAGGTAACTTAACAATTTATTTTTGAGGTAACTTAACAATTTATTTTTGAGGTACCATAACAATTTATTTTGAGGTAACTTAACAATTTATTTTGAGGTACCTCTATCGATTGCCATATTTATCCACGAACAGACCAAACCAAGTTCGATCCCAGCATACTTCAAACCAAAGCAGCGTAAAGAGCTTAGTTAAAGCGACTTAGATTTTTTTTTATAAGTTAGAGACTTACTAGCCAAATGAAACATGGACACCCAGTATTAAGGACCGATCAAACATCTCAAAAGATCACAAATTACATCCTCACCATAAACTTTAACGCATTCTTTAGAAGCTCCCGCGATGCCTTATCATTCAAATCACCAATCACCCATATCGTTTGGGTGATCTTTTCCGTTTTACCGGGCTTGGTGAAGTATCTGAGCAGTGGTAGCGCGGTAGCCAACGCATCTCGGCCTGTAACAAAATGTTGGGCAAATTTGTGTCGTGAAATTAATAAAAACTCCTATATGTATACTAATAATAAGACAGTAAAAATGCAATGCAACGCAATGCAATTTTTAATGTTTGTACATTAATTTTTTTTCAAAAAACTGAAAGGAGGCAATTAAAGAAGAGTCATACCACCAAAAAAACAATTTTTGGAATTCTTGTCTGTCAGTCTGTCTGGTACGTTATAACTTCAAAACTACTGAACGGATTTAAACGCGGCTTCCACAGTTGGATTCCATACAATTAGGAGCGTTGTCAAAACTTTATTTCGTCAAAATCGGTTAAGGGAAATAGGAGTTATGGTCAATTGAAAATTTACTTCAATCACTGATTCAAAACTTTTTATTGATTGATTAATTATATCTTGTTAAATATGTTCTAATATAAGTTAATCTGAATATTAAAACTTATGAGAGGTAACAAAATAACAAATAACGCAGTGCGCGCGGGCGCGGTTGAAGTGTTAAACAATGTGCTCGATAGATGGCGTTGATAAAATTCGTCATCAACCTAGATTTATTTTATTTTTTATTTCTTAAACCTATACAGGTTATCAAAAACAGTTTACACAATAAAATATATTAAAAATAAAGCCAAAATAAGGTTAAAATATAGAACCGGAAATATAATCTAAGATCAGAAAAAAGAATAACAAAAAAAAACACGAACAGAAAAAAATAAATAAAAATATATATATACACATGAACAAGTGGAGTATATTATGTGTAGCACGAGCATTTAAGTGTGTGTGTGTGCAATGGTGTTGCTCACAGTGAGTGTGCGAGGTTGAGTCTTAGTTTTTTTTAAAGAACTTCTACTTAGGCCAAATATATCCATCACGGTATTAAGATGCTCCATTGTGTAATAACTACCTTGCAGTTCAAACTTTCATTAACGTTTTACCCTATGATTATTTTGAGATAACACTACCCACACAAAAAAGTAAAAGGAAACGAGTGAAGAGACGTTTATCGTTTGTCTGCATCCATTTTTCCACCTACATCCTTAACGTTAATGAGGTTTACCTTATATTATTTGCTCACCTCACAAGAACGTATTTTGTACTTATAACTGCTGAGGAGTTTTACCTTCCATCATCAGCTCATCCACATAAGAAGATGACGATTAGAATATAATATTGTCAGAAAAATAATTGCCTGTAAGTTAATTTGAAAGTTGCCCTCGATTTCCCTGAATCATCGGATCCTGTAAAGCTACATCATCCTTGAGTAACACAGGCTATATATAACTCCAAGTGTAACAAGATTTTAGCCCGTAAAAGAAAGCCCAAATTACACGTGGGCGAAGCCGCGGGCGGAAAGCTAGTAAGATAATAATAGGGGATTTTTAAATTAGGTGAGCGACAAATCTCTTTTAATCAACCGCGTTTTTTTTTTAAATAATAGCATAATCGCAATCAGTCCCAAAACTATAAGCGAATAAGTTTTTAAACTAACCCAAACTAAATCATGAAAAAATTATGACTAAAATGGAGCATGGACAGGGCATGGCACCATGGGATATTGTAAAGCGTAGTTCAATATAAACCGGTTCATTATCGCATATCAATAAAAACATACAACGTAAGACTGGTAATCGTTAGTACTATTAATTATATATAATTAAGTTTTAATTTATGACAAAATATATAAAATCGGTTTATAAATGACAGAGTTCTGGTGAAATTATTATTCAAATTTCACTTCATCCCCTTCAACCCTTTCTTTTCTAGGGGTGTTCTATATTCTATCCGTTCTTAAGTTTAGTCTGTGTCCATACCAAATTTCATCGAAATCGGTCCGGTGGTTTAAGTGTGAAAGGGTAACATACATACAGAGTTACTTTCGCATTTATGTGTTTGCGCCAAATTTCAAGTTTACAAACCCAAGGAATAAGATTATTCATAGTAACGTTTTGACCCCTTTTCGCCCCCTTGGGGGGTCCAGTTTGCAAAAAAAAAATATGTCAAACTTATTTACTTGCCTATGTACGTATTAGTGCCAAATGTCAAGTAAATAAACCCAAGGAATAAAAAAATTCATAGTACAGTTTTTACCCCTTTTCGCCCCCTTGGGGGGTCCAGTTTGCAAAAAAAAAATATGTCAAACTTATTTACTTGCCTATGTACGTATTAGTGCCAAATGTCAAGTAAATAAACCCAAGGAATAAAAAAATTCATAGTACAGTTTTTACCCCTTTTCGCCCCCTTGGGGGGTCCAGTTTGCAAAAAAAAAATATGTCAAACTTATTTACTTGCCTATGTACGTATTAGTGCCAAATTTCAAGTAAATAAACCCAAGGAATAAAAAAATTCATAGTACAGTTTTTACCCCTTTTCGCCCCCTTGGGGGGTAGTTTGAAAAAAAATTATAATGTCCACCTTATTTATTTGCCTATGTACGTGTTAGTTCCAAATTTCAAGTAAATAGACCCAAGGAATAAAAAAAATCATAGAAACGTTTTTGCCCCTTTTTGCCCCCTTGGGGGGTCCAGTTTGCAAAAAAAAAATATGTCAAACTTATTTACTTGCCTATGTACGTATTAGTGCCAAATGTCAAGTAAATAAACCCAAGGAATAAAAAAATTCATAGTACAGTTTTTACCCCTTTTCGCCCCCTTGGGGGGTCCAGTTTGCAAAAAAAAAATATGTCAAACTTATTTACTTGCCTATGTACGTATTAGTGCCAAATTTCAAGTAAATAAACCCAAGGAATAAAAAAATTCATAGTACCGTTTTTGCCCCTTTTTGCCCCCTTGGGGGGTCCAGTTTGCAAAAAAAAAATATGTCAAACTTATTTACTTGCCTATGTACGTATTAGTGCCAAATTTCAAGTAAATAAACCCAAGGAATAAAAAAATTCATAGTACCGTTTTTGCCCCTTTTTGCCCCCTTGGGGGGTCCAGTTTGCAAAAAAAAAATATGTCAAACTTATTTACTTGCCTATGTACGTATTAGTGCCAAATGTCAAGTAAATAAACCCAAGGAATAAAAAAATTCATAGTACAGTTTTGACCCCTTTTCGCCCCCTTGGGGGGTCCAGTTTGCAAAAAAAAATATGTCAAACTTATTTACTTGCCTATGTACGTATTAGTGCCAAATGTCAAGTAAATAAACCCAAGGAATAAAAAAATTCATAGTACAGTTTTTACCCCTTTTCGCCCCCTTGGGGGGTCCAGTTTGCAAAAAAAAAATATGTCAAACTTATTTACTTGCCTATGTACGTATTAGTGCCAAATTTCAAGTAAATAAACCCAAGGAATAAAAAAAATCATAGTACAGTTTTGACCCCTTTTCGCCCCCTTGGGGGGTCCAGTTTGCAAAAAAAAAATATGTCAAACTTATTTACTTGCCTATGTACGTATTAGTGCCAAATGTCAAGTAAATAAACCCAAGGAATAAAAAAATTCATAGTACAGTTTTTACCCCTTTTCGCCCCCTTGGGGGGTCCAGTTTGCAAAAAAAAAATATGTCAAACTTATTTACTTGCCTATGTACGTATTAGTGCCAAATTTCAAGTAAATAAACCCAAGGAATAAAAAAATTCATAGTACAGTTTTGACCCCTTTTCGCCCCCTTGGGGGGTCCAGTTTGCAAAAAAAAAATATGTCAAACTTATTTACTTGCCTATGTACGTATTAGTGCCAAATGTCAAGTAAATAAACCCAAGGAATAAAAAAATTCATAGTACAGTTTTTACCCCTTTTCGCCCCCTTGGGGGGTCCAGTTTGCAAAAAAAAAATATGTCAAACTTATTTACTTGCCTATGTACGTATTAGTGCCAAATTTCAAGTAAATAAACCCAAGGAATAAAAAAATTCATAGTACCGTTTTTGCCCCTTTTTGCCCCCTTGGGGGGTCCAGTTTGCAAAAAAAAAATATGTCAAACTTATTTACTTGCCTATGTACGTATTAGTGCCAAATTTCAAGTAAATAAACCCAAGGAATAAAAAAATTCATAGTACCGTTTTTGCCCCTTTTTGCCCCCTTGGGGGGTCCAGTTTGCAAAAAAAAATATGTCAAACTTATTTACTTGCCTATGTACGTATTAGTGCCAAATGTCAAGTAAATAAACCCAAGGAATAAAAAAATTCATAGTACCGTTTTTGCCCCTTTTTGCCCCCTTGGGGGATCCAGTTTGCAAAAAAAAAATATGTCAAACTTATTTACTTGCCTATGTACGTATTAGTGCCAAATTTCAAGTAAATAAACCCAAGGAATAAAAAAATTCATAGTACCGTTTTTGCCCCTTTTTGCCCCCTTGGAGGGTCCAGTTTGCAAAAAAAAAATATGTCAAAGTTATTTACTTGCCTATGTACGTATTAGTGCCAAATTTCAAGTAAATAAACCCAAGGAATAAAAAAATTCATAGTACCGTTTTTGCCCCTTTTTGCCCCCTTGGGGGGTCCAGTTTGCAAAAAAAAAATATGTCAAACTTATTTACTTGCCTATGTACGTATTAGTGCCAAATTTCAAGTAAATAAACCCAAGGAATAAAAAAATTCATAGTACCGTTTTTGCCCCTTTTTGCCCCCTTGGGGGGTCCAGTTTGCAAAAAAAAAATATGTCAAACTTATTTACTTGCCTATGTACGTATTAGTGCCAAATTTCAAGTAAATAAACCCAAGGAATAAAAAAATTCATAGTACCGTTTTTGCCCCTTTTTGCCCCCTTGGGGGGTCCAGTTTGCAAAAAAAAAATATGTCAAACTTATTTACTTGCCTATGTACGTATTAGTGCCAAATTTCAAGTAAATAAACCCAAGGAATAAAAAAATTCATAGTACCGTTTTTGCCCCTTTTTGCCCCCTTGGGGGGTCCAGTTTGCAAAAAAAAAATATGTCAAACTTATTTACTTGCCTATGTACGTATTAGTGCCAAATTTCAAGTAAATAAACCCAAGGAATAAAAAAATTCATAGTACCGTTTTTGCCCCTTTTTGCCCCCTTGGGGGGTCCAGTTTGCAAAAAAAAAATATGTCAAACTTATTTACTTGCCTATGTACGTATTAGTGCCAAATTTCAAGTAAATAAACCCAAGGAATAAAAAAATTCATAGTACCGTTTTTGCCCCTTTTTGCCCCCTTGGGGGGTCCAGTTTGCAAAAAAAAAATATGTCAAACTTATTTACTTGCCTATGTACGTATTAGTGCCAAATTTCAAGTAAATAAACCCAAGGAATAAAAAAATTCATAGTACCGTTTTTGCCCCTTTTTGCCCCCTTGGGGGGTCCAGTTTGCAAAAAAAAAATATGTCAAACTTATTTACTTGCCTATGTACGTATTAGTGCCAAATTTCAAGTAAATAAACCCAAGGAATAAAAAAATTCATAGTACCGTTTTTGCCCCTTTTTGCCCCCTTGGGGGGTCCAGTTTGCAAAAAAAAAATATGTCAAACTTATTTACTTGCCTATGTACGTATTAGTGCCAAATGTCAAGTAAATAAACCCAAGGAATAAAAAAATTCATAGTACCGTTTTTGCCCCTTTTTGCCCCCTTGGGGGATCCAGTTTGCAAAAAAAAAATATGTCAAACTTATTTACTTGCCTATGTACGTATTAGTGCCAAATTTCAAGTAAATAAACCCAAGGAATAAAAAAATTCATAGTACCGTTTTTGCCCCTTTTTGCCCCCTTGGGGGGTCCAGTTTGCAAAAAAAAAATATGTCAAAGTTATTTACTTGCCTATGTACGTATTAGTGCCAAATTTCAAGTAAATAAACCCAAGGAATAAAAAAATTCATAGTACCGTTTTTGCCCCTTTTTGCCCCCTTGGGGGGTCCAGTTTGCAAAAAAAAAATATGTCAAACTTATTTACTTGCCTATGTACGTATTAGTGCCAAATTTCAAGTAAATAAACCCAAGGAATAAAAAAATTCATAGTACCGTTTTTGCCCCTTTTTGCCCCCTTGGGGGGTCCAGTTTGCAAAAAAAAAATATGTCAAACTTATTTACTTGCCTATGTACGTATTAGTGCCAAATTTCAAGTAAATAAACCCAAGGAATAAAAAAATTCATAGTACCGTTTTTGCCCCTTTTTGCCCCCTTGGGGGGTCCAGTTTGCAAAAAAAAAATATGTCAAACTTATTTACTTGCCTATGTACGTATTAGTGCCAAATTTCAAGTAAATAAACCCAAGGAATAAAAAAATTCATAGTACCGTTTTTGCCCCTTTTTGCCCCCTTGGGGGGTCCAGTTTGCAAAAAAAAAATATGTCAAACTTATTTACTTGCCTATGTACGTATTAGTGCCAAATTTCAAGTAAATAAACCCAAGGAATAAAAAAATTCATAGTACCGTTTTTGCCCCTTTTTGCCCCCTTGGGGGGTCCAGTTTGCAAAAAAAAAATATGTCAAACTTATTTACTTGCCTATGTACGTATTAGTGCCAAATTTCAAGTAAATAAACCCAAGGAATAAAAAAATTCATAGTACCGTTTTTGCCCCTTTTTGCCCCCTTGGGGGGTCCAGTTTGCAAAAAAAAAATATGTCAAACTTATTTACTTGCCTATGTACGTATTAGTGCCAAATGTCAAGTAAATAAACCCAAGGAATAAAAAAATTCATAGTACAGTTTTTACCCCTTTTCGCCCCCTTGGGGGGTCCAGTTTGCAAAAAAAAAATATGTCAAACTTATTTACTTGCCTATGTACGTATTAGTGCCAAATTTCAAGTAAATAAACCCAAGGAATAAAAAAATTCATAGTACAGTTTTTACCCCTTTTCGCCCCCTTGGGGGGTAGTTTGAAAAAAAATTATAATGTCCACCTTATTTATTTGCCTATGTACGTGTTAGTTCCAAATTTCAAGTAAATAGACCCAAGGAATAAAAAAAATCATAGAAACGTTTTTGCCCCTTTTTGCCCCCTTGGGGGGTCCAGTTTGCAAAAAAAAAATATGTCAAACTTATTTACTTGCCTATGTACGTATTAGTGCCAAATGTCAAGTAAATAAACCCAAGGAATAAAAAAATTCATAGTACAGTTTTTACCCCTTTTCGCCCCCTTGGGGGGTCCAGTTTGCAAAAAAAAAATATGTCAAACTTATTTACTTGCCTATGTACGTATTAGTGCCAAATTTCAAGTAAATAAACCCAAGGAATAAAAAAATTCATAGTACCGTTTTTGCCCCTTTTTGCCCCCTTGGGGGGTCCAGTTTGCAAAAAAAAAATATGTCAAACTTATTTACTTGCCTATGTACGTATTAGTGCCAAATTTCAAGTAAATAAACCCAAGGAATAAAAAAATTCATAGTACCGTTTTTGCCCCTTTTTGCCCCCTTGGGGGGTCCAGTTTGCAAAAAAAAAATATGTCAAACTTATTTACTTGCCTATGTACGTATTAGTGCCAAATGTCAAGTAAATAAACCCAAGGAATAAAAAAATTCATAGTACAGTTTTTACCCCTTTTCGCCCCCTTGGGGGGTCCAGTTTGCAAAAAAAAAATATGTCAAACTTATTTACTTGCCTATGTACGTATTAGTGCCAAATTTCAAGTAAATAAACCCAAGGAATAAAAAAATTCATAGTACAGTTTTTACCCCTTTTCGCCCCCTTGGGGGGTAGTTTGAAAAAAAATTATAATGTCCACCTTATTTATTTGCCTATGTACGTGTTAGTTCCAAATTTCAAGTAAATAGACCCAAGGAATAAAAAAAATCATAGAAACGTTTTTGCCCCTTTTTGCCCCCTTGGGGGGTCCAGTTTGCAAAAAAAAAATATGTCAAACTTATTTACTTGCCTATGTACGTATTAGTGCCAAATGTCAAGTAAATAAACCCAAGGAATAAAAAAAATCATAGAAACGTTTTTGCCCCTTTTTGAGTTGAATTTCTATAAAAACCTTTCTTAGTGCTCCATCACACATCTCAAGGAACCTACATGCCAAATTTCAGCTTTTTACTACCAGTAGCTTCGGCTGTGCGTTATCTGTCAGTCACTCAGTAACGGAAGAGTTATATATATATATATATATGGATTAGATTATTCAAGTTTTAGTGAGCATCTCTAATTTTTTTTTAAATGAAACCTACGTCTACGCCTACGTCCTTCTCCTCCACCCCCAGGATAGTGTAGCTTGCCAATTGTGAAAGAGTTTTTGAAATCGGTCCAGTAGTTTCGGTGTCTATTCATTACAAACAAACAAAAAAATCAAATCTTTCCTCTTTATAATATTAACAAAAGTACGAAACTAATACAGATTTCTAGTAGTCTTTTTTTTTTTTTGTAGAAGAGGGGGCAATCGCGCAGGCGGCCCACCATAAAGGTAAAGCCGCCGCCCATAGACGCTCACGCGGCTGGTAGCTCGTAAGTGCGTTGTCGGCCTTTAAAGGAAAGGGGAAAGGGACGAGGGAAGGATAAAAGGATGGGCACCGGAAGATCTCACTCACCGAACGAAACGCGAGTACAAAATGAACAAAGTCCAAATGCATCACTTTCCGCCGGTTTTCTGTGAGAGAGTGGTATTTCTCCGGCCGTGCCTGCCCATTCGGCTGAAACTCTAACAGCATGGTACTCCCACTAAAAAAAATTATATCAATTACCTGTCAAATGCAACAGTTTGTGTATCTTGTCTTCAGTAAACAATTCGGACGACGAGGGTACTCCAGACAAATCTAAATATTGCGATGCATCCGAACTTAATATGCGACGGTTCAGTCTAGAACAGAAACGGCTTTTATTAGAAATTAAATAAAAGAGACATATACAGAGTGTGGCGTAATTCATAAATAATATTGAACAGTTCAGAAAAATATATCGTGTCTAGTGAAAGTGTCGAAAATTTCGACATTTTGAAAAAACAATTATCCCACCTAAACTCAAAATATCTTTATTCGAGTAGATATTTATAAAGACACTTTTGAATCGTCATTAACACTACCACCGTTTCGGAAGACATAAACCGAGAAGAACCGGCAAGAAACTCGATAGGTGCTCTTTTAAAATAAACAATTCATACTTCATATTTTGGTTAACACTAGATAGAAATTTAGTATTTTAAAAAAAAATGTATATAAAATGATTACATACCATTACATAATATATTTAAAATTTATAAAATAAGGTGTCAGCCAATTGTTGGCAAATTTACAATCATTTTGCAAAAAACATACACCAACATTTTGACAATATTATTTGATTTAAAATAATATTTATCTGTTAAACAAAGACTCATAAAAAAAATGATGTTAATTTATTTCTCAAACCCATAGAGCACAATACATAATAAATATAAGATAAAAACAAAGCCAAAATAGGGTTAAGAAAGTAATCCAACATATATAAGACCAAACAATACTAATGCTATTAAGATTGCTAATGAGATGTTGGTTCAGCCACCGTATTCCCCAGATCTGGGACTGTGACTTTTTCTTGTTCCCTAAACTGAAGAGGCCCATGAAAGGAAGACGTTACGCTACGCTTGACGAGATAAAGACGCAGCAGGAGCTGAACAAGATAAAAAAAAATGATTCTTTAAAGTGCTTCGAAGATTGGAAAAACTATTGGCACAAGTGTATAACATCTCATGGGGATTACTTCGAAGGGGACAAAATAGATATTCATGAATAAATAAATAATTTTTGAAAAAACATTAAAATTCGCGATACTTTTTGAACACCCCTCGTATAAGCATTAGATTTATTATGTGTAATGTTAAGTGAGAGTTCGAAGTTGACTCTTTAATTCTCTCTTTCTTTCTTGAGACTAAACATGTTCCCATGCTAAACTGTTGTCTGCACCCGAAAAAACCAAGCAGTTTTTAAAAAAGCATGTTTTTGATGCAACGTGGGGATGACGCGGGATAGCGTGGGTGTCCTCGCACTTCAGGTTGGATAGGGGGGTCACTTGAATGAACAACGGCATGGACAAACCGTTGCCCGGTTTTTAATGCCGGATAGATTAAGATGTATGAAAAAAAAATTGTTTTTGGGATTTGAATAAGTAAACAAAAAAAAAATGTCCAAGTGCAGATAGGATTAATCGTAAGTAATGTTTATATGTCCCTACAAATATACCTGGGCATAATATGCGATTGCTTCATGATAAAGTCTGTCGCGTCGTCCGAATCCGAGAGTTCACCACGGAACACGGCCCTTTGCAATCGTCCCGTGTGACGTGACAGCGACGTCACCAGCGCCTCCTCCAATGTGTCCACAGACGCAGTCAACGATATCGGACCTTCGTCCCACAGCGGCACACCGTTCACCAAAACCTGCAATTTATTGCACAACCAAATCAGTGCGTGATGCTGGACTGGGTCGGTGTAAAGACATCCATTGTAATATTATTAATTGTAGGTTTGTATGTATGTTACAATTCACGCTTAAACTACTAAACCGATTCCGATGAAATGTGGTGTGGAGATACGACTAAACTTTAGGATAGGACGTAGGCATGTATTTCTTAATGCCACACTATAAAGAAAAAAAAATCGTCAAAAATAAAAAAAAAATAAGAGGTTTAAAAACCCGTATGACTTAGAGGTAGGGAGGAGTACACTAACTAACACTGTGACAGGGAATTCTTGTATATTTGATTTTCTATATATAGTTTAATAAGAAGAAAGTTTGTAGAAAAAAAATATTGTCTTCCATTTATAAACAAATTCCCTATGGAATTAAATAGTACGGAGCTCACCTGAGGATATTTATCAGCACCAAGTTTCGCAACATACTCCTCAGCGAGCTGATGTCCAAAATTATATTCCGAATCCTCGGATATTATCTCATCTAGATTAGCACCAGAACTCGTAAACTTCTTCAGGAGACGCTTGAGAAGATCGAAGTTAAGCTCCTCTTCTTCCGACGAGGTAAATAGCTAAAAAAAAATACAATGAAAATGTGTTAAGCCACTGGCTCCATAAAGCTGGTGTACGCCTCTATAACAATATCACAAACAAGTTTGGCAATAAGCAAATTTAAAAAGGTTAAAAACGAAAGCTTTTAGAGGAATCATTTTATAAATTGTCAGATTATTTTCATGATGAAAAAAATTAGGAATGAATTAGCCTTGCTTTAGTGGCTTGCAAAAAGTGTACTGGGATCTTTTCAAAAAAAAAACATCCAGGCCGAGTTTCTTGCTTCTTGTCGGCTTGGTCGCGTACGAACAGGCGTAGAATCACTTAGATTTAAGACGATTCAAAATGGTCTCATATACCTTAATGAATAAAGATACTTTGACTTGATTGACAACTCAGCCACGCCTATTAATATTTTCCATAAAGAATCGTATCAGCGATCACTAGTGTACGTTAATAATTATCTTCTATCTACGATTTCAAAACAAACCCACAATTAACTCGGTTACCTATCGGTTTTTATCTAAAACGAAAACCGATTATTTATGTGTGAAAACCACAAGTCTACCGGATAACCCAAGTGATTATATTGACTGATGGCAGTTGTGAAAAAATGTATGACAAAATTAAAATAACAACATACAACTTTAAGTCAATTAGTTAGATCTTTATACACGTAATAGACATCCCGCACGTTTGTTCGTACTAATAAAAATTAACTAATAATCAAACCCGGGCAAACATCGCTCTAACACAGTATTTAACGATTTTAAAATTGGGCGGCCCACAAATGACATAATTTAATAATATTAACATTGTTATATATTTGCAAAATTTGTCGGCACAATTTTGAAGTTTTGCGGTACACTTGAAATTTGGCGGTACACTTGAAATTTGGCGGCACTATTTTGAAATTTGGCGACACAATTTTGAATTTGGCGGTACACTTGAAATTTGCCGGCACAATTTTGAAGTTTTGCGGTACACATGAAATTTGGCGGTACACTTGAAATTTGGCGGTACACTTGAAATTTGGCGGCACTATTTTGAAATTTGGCGACACAATTTTGAATTTGGCGGTACACTTGAAATTTGCCGGCACAATTTTGAAGTTTTGCGGTACACTTGAAATTTGGCGGTACACTTGAAATTTGGCGGTACACTTGAAATTTGGCGGTACACTTGAAGTTTGGCGGCACTATTTTGAAATTTGGCGACACAATTTTGAATTTGGCGGTACACTTGAAATTTGGCGGCACTATTTTGAAATTTGGCGGTACAGTGATTTGGAAGCACCACAGTTGTATTAAATTGTATTAAAAGTATATGTTAGATATACTTTTAATACAATTTTTATATTAATGTACCTATACACTTTTGTTACAAGAATTAGTCATGTAAGTAAACATAATTTATTATGAAATATTTATTTAAAAAAAAAAGGTATCAAGTATCATGTCGGAACTGCCTTTCCAACCAGTGGTGATATAAAAAAAATGATTTCAAAGCGTCTTCATAACATACTCAAAGACTTAGGCATTCAAAATTGTATTGTTAATCCTAATTCAATACGGATTTTGATTATTTCTTTTAAATAAAGCAACAAATACTTTCATGCCTCTTACCTGAGTCAAAAAAAAGAACGCTTCCTTATTAGAGTTCCTGTCTTGAGCGATAAAGTTGAAAGCACTGCGTATACCGATGCCCAGTGGGGTGTTGTTTGGTGCCAGTACGAGACCGACCCGCACAGGCGTCGAATGCTTCAGCAACGTCTCACCCAATTTGAGCGGTGGTAATGACAATGGTGATGTTGGATCTATTATGATCACCTGAAAAATTTCAAATATCATCTCACCATATAAAATGGCACACACAATAATTTATAGAAGCAAAAGTTGGCTTAATATGTCTAAATCATTTTAAAAGAATTATTCAAGAGGGCTCGATTAATAAAAGCATGAACATTTATCAGTTGGGTAAGCTATAAGCTATTGCTAACTCGGGGCTATACATATGTGGGTCCTATAGTTATATTCTATTAAAGGATTATATTTTAATTGTATTAAAATTTTAAAAAAAAGTCTAACATATGAACGCCTTTATTATGATTCCATTCAACATTCCAACAGTTATGTCAGTTAATGCAAACATAATGTTTTTTTTTTCTAGAAATATATTACATTTAGAAAATTTAGTTATTTATCTGCAAAAACATTAGTTAATAACAGTTTTAATATACTTAAATACAAGGACAGCAATATTCGCTAAAAATTACAAATCTACTAATTGAATGTCAAAATCTATATTCTCATATCGGTTTCAGTAATCATGTTGGTATTCTCAGGCATGCAGGTGATTAACCCACAGTAACTTAGTCTGTTGGTGGGCCTGCCACCTATGAGCTTACAGACCAGTTCTGTTAGTTTTTGGGTGTCGTTCCTGGTGAGAGGATTCTGTTGTGAGGCGCAGCAATTCAATATAGTACAAAAGAAGAAAGCTATTCTCCTTAATTTCAAAACAACATTTAGTATTATGAAATTTGTGAATACTTACATAATTATATATATTTCTTCTTAAATTTCTCAGCATACCGGGATATGTCGGTCTCAATAGCTCCATAAAAGACGATGGCCACCTCCTGTACCTCTCATCCGTCTCCAGATCATTCAACCATGTGATCGCTGTGTCTCTGATATCTAACCCATACTCCTCCCATGTGAACGATTCACCAAGCTCCAACGACATAAGTCTGTTGATAAGCTTCTTTGACAGGCCTGAAAAATAACAAAAGTATAATATAACAATATCAATTATATGTATTAAATAAAATATTTAATACACTTTGGTTAATGTAAAAAAAAAATCGTCACAATCAGCTGTTCGATGTCGGCCATATTTATAGCACTGTTAATCTCGAGCCTGTATTACTTTATAGAATAGTTTTGTACTAAAATGCGTTTATGAATACAATTTTTTTTTATCTTACTTCTATACCTTTTGTATGAATTAAACTGTTAAAGTATATATAGTCTGTATATATAATCGTTCCTCAAACTTTGTATAAGATAAATTAGTATACACACCAATCGCATCTAAAGTGTTCATTGGTCCTATATCTTCCTTCAGAGAGTTTAATAGAGCCATGATATCAACCTCCTCAGCATCATACTGAGCTCCTGACACCAAGAGTAGGGGCTCAGCAGGTCGAAGACCAAGCGAAGATGCCCAAATATCTTGATTATATAAGACTTCATCTCGCAGGGAACGGGGTACATTTACATGTATTAAAGATTTTGTCTGTAAAATGTTCAAAAAGTCTCATATATAAAATTTCCATGTCACAGTTACCATACTCCTGCGAAACGGCTTGACCGATTTTTACCAAATTTTATATGCGTATTGATTAGGTATCAGATTCGGCCAACATCGGTTGTTCACTCTTAATTTTTAATGTGCCATTAAAAATACACAGGTAGACCCACCCTACTTTCTTATTTTTTTTATCACCAACCCCTTATTTGGAATTTAACTTTTTTTTAGTTATTTTTTGTCTACACTCGAAATTACTAAGAAATCATTTTTATGGCAAAACAACGTTTGCTGGGTCAGCTACTAAGAATATCTATTATCTAAAGTCAGAATCAATCAATAAAAAGGCTGAATATAGTTTTTAAACTTTTCAACTTATAACAATACTACTGAGCAGAAATTTCATACATAGATTTGATTTATGTACGACTTCAATTTCATTGATATTTTAATGACAGGACGAGCATCAAATGTTTGACAGGTGTGGCAAATAAAAATTGTAATACATTTACACAACTTTTTAACCTCCAAAAATAATTCAAAACCAAAAATTAAGAACATTGTTATTGTCATTGTCGAGCTTAAGCAAGACAATTAAAAAAATATATATTTTCAAAGGTAAAGTTAACACAATTCAAACGACACACGGACTACAATATTCTGGTGGCATTACCTGCATAGGAAAGTTTTGAGCAATTGATGTAAGCACTCTTAATGCCTCATCACCACCAGCATCGTGGGCATCGATGACCGCAGCAGCGGCTTGCATACTGAGACCTTGCATCTGCCAAACCTTCAACGGTTCCAGCTCCTCACTCGTCTCTGATAAGTGTCTTCTAAACCTTTCCAATGGAGTTCTTAGGGCTGGAAATAGATTCCTGGAAAAGAGATTATAACATGTTTACTGATTTTATTATATATTTGTGGGTCTAAGGCGTACGGTATTTATGTCCTATATATTATAAAACACACTGAAACAAATGACAAACACACACAGACAAACAGAGCCAGGTGGCAACGCCCTACTATAAGCGGTGCTGTAATATTATTTTTTATACACAGGGAATAATAAATCAAAATTCTCCATTTTTGGATCTAAGACATTTACAAATTTTCCATTGACCATATGGCCCATTGTTAGTTAGCTGTTTTTAGCTTAAAATTAAGTTAGAGATGAGATTTCATATTATTAAAATGTAGATTACTTTGATTTATATTATTATAGAAACTTACTTTTACTATGCATATACAGAGCATAACATTTTTCGTTTTAAAACGTTAAATTCATATGTTGCATTTTTAATAACTTACTTTAATCTTCCAAAGTTGAAACCGTCTATCTGATTTTGGGGATCATTTTCATCAGTTTCGTCAGATGGCATCGTAGTATCCGTGTCGGATTCTTTTGGAGTTGAATCATCTTGACTCTTATACTCTGTACTTTTTAACTGTAACTCAACCCCATATCCGGATAAACGCAGTTTAGGCTTACCCCTTGGCTGTAAAAATGTTTAAAACATTTTTATATCAAGAATACATTTTATTAAACTTCACATTGTTAATTCAATTTCCAAAAATCCATAAATTTTTGGATTTTGAGTAAAATATTTACACAATTTAAAAATTATACATTTGTAAAGAGTTAATTTAACCTAAGCTATAAGTATAAATAATAACTGGTTGGTTAGATTTATAGATTTTTTGGAGTTTTTAAGTAATTATACCTTAACATTCCATCTCACAACATAGTTGATTAACCCTTGATCAGCATATGTTGACAATATTTTATGCTTCACTGTAAAGTCAGGCATGCCCAGCTCTCCATACAATATAGCTGTAAGGGATCGGTTGTTGCTACTTGGATAAGTATGATCTAAAAGGTATGTTTCTTGTCTGTGGTCACTCTGAAAAGACCCAAAATTTAAATTGTTAAAAAAGACTATTTGTTTTTATATTTGGTATCAGAGCCATCAACCAAAAAATCTTATTTTTCATTCACAAGTCAGGTAGACAAAAAATCCAAAAAGGATACTGTTTACTTAAAAAGATATTAAAAATACTTACGGCATCAAACTGACTACAAGATTTTAGTACATCCCTTAAAACATCATTGTCACAAATTTTTTGTGAAGCAATTGAAACAAAGACATCACAGTCTACTTTTTTGGCTCCATTCTGTGTAGAAATTTCATCAAACATTCGTACAGTTGGTGAATTTAAGTGCATAGAAAGTGCAAGTTTAGCCATACGTAACTGGGCTGGAGCTAATAACATACTTGCTACACCAATGCAAGTATCATAGACTTCCTTATCAGTTTCTGTAATTTAATGTTTTGTTTGTTAAGAAAACAGTTTAAAAAAAAAAATTTTTTTTAACAGTAACAGGACAGTTAAAACAATAAACTGGGTAAAATGTGGAAAAGGTAGAAAGCAATGTGAAACAGAATTCATGAAAACATCTAATTAAATGTTCAGATTATCTTAGGGTGAAGCCATAGCCTCAATCCATCCATCAATACATTGATGATTTCTTATGCTTAGAGATTGAACAAGGGGAAATATGTTAAGACTTACCTAAACTAGACAAGCTAGCCTTCAATGAATTTATGCCATCCACAAATGACCAGAATATATCACCACTCTCTCCAGATAAATATTCTGCCAATTCCAAAACTATAGGAGTAGCTTCCCATTTTGCACTGACGAATGTTGTCACCCCTTTAGTTTTCTTTTCTTCTCTCTTAATTTCGGCGTTTGATGCAATAGAATCAAAAACGTGTGTGAAGATTAAAATCAATAACACATTAAGCCCCACAGCCTTCATTGCTTCCGAAGTATAAAAACTGATGATTTGTAATATTCTAAACTAACTCTTGACTCTTGAAGTCAGAAAATTATTATTTACTGAAAACTAGTGTAAAATGCATTGTTTTTATAATGAACTATCCTCAACCGCAATGACCAAAAATTAAACAGCTAGAGATAAACTAATATTCCATATTCCAGGTTTAGTATTATTATCTTATGATGTAGGTACTACGAATTCGGGAATAACGCACAGTAATTTTAATGAAATTTAATGAAACTGCTTGTAATTTTTTATGCGGCGCACAGGAGACGGTAATACGAAGATATCTATGGTCTACCAAATACCAATAGGCGAATTCCACGAATGATTTTTGACATTTGGCGTTAGCTGTTAACGTTGCCAACTTTGTATTAAGAGGAACACATGGAGAACACTTGCATTATTTTTTTGAAAATATCTCACTCTTCAGTTAGTATACTGTGGTATGTGACATTTATTGTCACATTTTTTGATATTTGTGTTGTCATATATTTTTATTTATCTCGTATAATTTTGTCGATTAAAACCATAATGATCATACGGTTTTATCTTAATTAACAATTTAATCGACAAAATTTAAAAAAAAAAAATTATCCTGTCATACCAAGAGACCAACGACGGTTGAAACTAATCCTATTTACAAATCATCTCCGCTTCTCCTGCTTAAGATATCTCCTTGACGAAGGACGAGTACATTTCAAATATCTGTTATCCCAATTTCGGAGTCCATTTTTGCATACAAGAAATTGTATGCAAAAATGGACTTACAAAAGCATGAAGATTCTTGTAGCAATAATGAAACCTCTTCAATGATAGAGGATGTTTTGAGCAAGTAATACAAATACGTGCTAACGTGACGTGCTAACGTAACATTAACTAAAGTTCTGTTTGTTACAAATAAATTAAGTACCACGTTTGATGTGGCCACATAGTTTCGTTAAGAATGAAAGTATCCGAACAGAGAACAGGAAAACAAAATAAATGGATACCAAATTTCTCGGAAAAAATTGAATGGAATAGAATTGGTCGAAGCTTTTGGAGGACTTTAAAACCAATATTGCTAGAGCGGCGATTCACGCAATCGATCATATTTTACCATTCACTGTAGAGACAGATGCGTCAAATGATTCGATCACAGCTACTCTATAAAAAACATTACCACTAGCACTACATTTTCGTCAAAAAGCCATAGAAGATTGGGAACTAGTACTTCCTCAAGCGTTACATCTATTAGATCGTTGTTATGCACAGCTACTAGCTGTACGCCACACGAGCGGATGTTTACTCACACCAAGAGATCCTCTAATGGAGTATCCATACCTACTTGGCTAACTGACTCAAATCGTGTACATAAGCGAAAATTTAATAGAGCAAATAAATAAGAACCAGAAGTCGATAAAGTAACTTTATTACATGTGTTTCAAATCGACATTTAGCACCGTTAGGGCAGGATGGGCATATAGTTCTTGATGCTGACGAAATGTTAAACCTGAGCACAAAATATAACCGTGAAGATTTAATTGATTCTCATCAAATGTTTGACACTGAAGAAGTAACGGATACTAAAGGAGATGTGACACATTTATATGATGTTCGAATGGATGAATCAAGTCCAAATCTGGAGGCTGAAACACGTAGTCCACAAAGGAAGCATCGATTGCCGAATCGCCTCCGGGATTGTGTCTTAGACTAAAACTTTTTAGCATGGAAGAATGTGGTATGTGACATTTATTGTCACATTTTTTGATATTTGTGTTGTCATGCATTTTTATTTATCTCGTATAATTTTGTCGATTAAAACCATTATTATCATACGGTTTTATCTTATTTAACATATACCAAAAAAAATCAATTTAATTAAGTTTTGAAAATCTAAAATAATTAAAAACGGCCTTAAGGTATAGGTATAGGTCAGAATAATTAAACCAGTTTAAGATAAAGATTAGATAAGAAATAATCTTGGATGTAAAGTGAATGTAAACTGAATCCGTCAAATTCATCTGAACTAATCAAAGTTCAGATGAATTTGACGGATTCAGTATGCTATTTAATAATATGACGATGATATAATACTAATAATCATATAACCTTTTATATTATTTCATGAAAAGTAATTTTTGTTTTATAAATATAATTCATATGTAATTTCGTATTAGATATAAGGAAAAGACTAGCCTAAACAAAAGTTGTCTTATCTTTTTTACGAATGAAGGTGTGTTTTAACTGATATTTTATCGCGATTTCTATAATTAATGCATTTGGCCGCATATGATCTGTACTCAGTACGACATACTGTTTAATAATTATAACGAGTTTGACGATTGACATCAATAAAGCTGTCAAAATAATTACACATTTTTTTAAATTCCTAAATTTTATGTCGTTTCATTTCAACTGTCAAATACTGTGGCCATTGGCCAAAAAACAAAGGTAGGTTTAAATCCAGCCTAAGTGGAATTTATTGTATACATTTTTAATTGGTTCTTGTAACAGCCAGCCGTGGCAAAGTTTAGCATTAAGATCTAACTATAGGTAATATAAGTACTCGGAATATGAATTTTTTGTAATCAAATTTATGTAAAAAAATTGTTTTCATTTTTAGATAAAACTTGTGCTGGCACACGTTCCGTAACTTGTACATATTTTAAGCGAAAGTTGTTAAAATGCAGTATACATCAGACGAAGCCTATGCAAGGCTTATAAGTCATAATATGACTGTGCCACAAAGAATAAAGGTAATAATATACCCTCATCATTTTTCACATTTTTTTCACTTACAGACACGTATTTATCATAAAGAATGGAACATTTATCATTAAATAAAAATCAACATATAACTGAAATTAACTATAAGTTTTTTAAACTTTAAATGAGAAAAAATCTATTTTACTATGATTCTATTGTCAATAAATTAAGGTCATGTCAGATACAATATAAGTTTACATTTTAAGGCAACAGGAGATGTAGTAGATGAAGAGAATACACCCAATGGAATTATTTCTGGTTGGGACTATGCTAATGAAAAATTTGACATGAAGGTACCTGAGAGAATTCTTGTCATGGGTCAAGATCAGCATATGGGTATGATTGTTACACTGAGTTGAACATTTATCAACATCAATATTTCTGTATAGCCTTGGAATAGTTTTATACAAAATTTTACATTTTAATTTTCATAGCATTGATAAGTACAGAATATAGATAAGTAGGTAAGTTATCAGTGAAATAGATGTAAAAAAAGTATTTTTTAAGCTACTTTTGTAAACACTTCAAATTTCTGACTTATTTTACTCTTTTTATTGTTGAAAATATCTTATATTCTTTCTATAGGGACAAAAGCACCACCAAGAGAAATCCAATTGGACAATGCTGTATTACCAAGTGATCCAGGAATGGTACGAGTGAGCACCCCACCACGTGTAATTACACTGGACCAGCACTACTTTCCATCAGCAGATGATTTTCCCCCGGGTTCTGCTAACTCTCCTCCAAGAAATGCAAGACCTATTCGTTCTCAAGAAGTGGCCCGTCAACTCATCCCCAATTCTGACTATCTTAATGAGTCTACCATGACTGAATCGCGTTTGGTGTTAAGGTATTGAAACCCCTACATCCATTTGTTGTTGAATATACTACTATATATTTTACTGAAATTCATATCTATATAAACAATTAGATATTTATAAAAGTAGGCTGTGTTGTACGGCACGGCATCAAATGAATATAACCAATACTAAAAATAAATATAATTTCTTATTTGTTTTTAGGGATGCAACTCCACCTATAAGTAATGGCGAGGGTCTTTCAGCGACTGAGGAACTAGTACATCTTCGCCGACAAATTGCTAAACTAAATCGTCGTGTTATGTCTATTGAAGCAGAGACACTTCAGAGACAACAAAAGGAAAAAATTGCTTACGCAATAAGTATTGCTTATTTGTTATTTAAAGTGATTGCTTGGCTCAACAGATCTTAATTAAGAGTAGAAACCTAAGAGTAAGATGAAGTATAGAATATATTGTTGACTTCACAATGGTAAGATTTAGCATGGTCACATATTAGAAATATGTTAAACAAAAATTACTATTGGACGAAGTGTTCATTTAGCGAGTTTTATAACTTCTGTGATTGTTAGCTTCCGCAGGTAATTGTTGTATGGGTATGTCGTTTATAGTTTAGTCCTATGAATTTATTAATGAACTGTTGATTCCTTTATTTATGAATTCAGTCGGGTCATTATACTTCTTAATAAATCATATTAAATTATTTGCTTTTTTATTTGCTCAAATATGAAAATTAAACTAATAAGATGTTTGGTCATCTGATGTAAAGTGGGAGACATTTTAGAAATCTCGTCTGTTTACAAGGTAATAGAATCCATATAATATTTGTTGCTGAAGCTTGGCAAATAGTTCCATTTCTTTGCTGATTTGAAAAAAAAACGACAATCCCTAATTGTACATTTGGGGATGTCAACTAATAAATGAATTGAATGAATCACAAAGACAATGAGAGTTGTATAGATAAGTAAAAAAAATATTACAAGGTAACACTCAATATATTCAAAATATGTCAGTAAGGTATAAAGACAAGTAAAACTAATCACTCTGCAATGTACTCATTTGTACTTGTTCATTTTCCTGTTTTAGACAATATGTAGGTACATCATAACTTCAATTAAATACTGTTGTGATTGTTATAATCTATACTATTGTATGTGAAGGTTTGTCTTCATATTTAAAAATAACAGAAAACAGTGGGCCACCAAGCCTCTCAGCTAGCCATGCATTTTTCACTACAGCTAACTTTAATGAGTCCACTGCCAGACACGCGTTTAGGTTTGTATGCAGTGCCCTTCCCATTCCTTCCAATACAATTAAATCTACTCCTCTCATTTTCATCTCAGTGGCAAGGTCTGTAAAATAAAATGTAGTTAATTAACTAATAATTATTTAATTAGTTAAAAGTAGTTCTGTAAAACCTGACACCAGAAACCCTGAATAGAACCTGCTCCAAGTACATATTGGTGGCTAGACTAGCCTAGCACTCCTACAGTACTTACCTAGAGTAATTGTTCTTAGATCAAGACATGGTCCTCTTTGGCCACTCGATCTTACAACTAGATTGCCAGATGCACTAGCTGCAGCAATAATGGGACATATCAGACATGCACTCTGAAGTACACCCTCCAATTCAGCATTTGTTATATCATTCAGAGCAGGCCATTCATTAGCACATAGTATTACAGATGTGCCACGTAGTAAGAGCCCTCTGACAAATGGTAAAACTCCTAATATGACATCAACACCACTGTTATCTACAAAAACAGCAGCACAGTGATGAACTGTATTCTGCAAATTATGTTAAAACATTATACAACTAGACTACAAAAAAACAGAAAAAAATTGACTTGATGCCTTTTCTTGTACCTGTAATTTATTCATCCATTGGTCAAATCCATCATACAGCCATGGTCTTTTTTGTACTTTTTGCAGTGCTTCATACAGTCCACTATCTAATAAAGATGTAACAGCTTGAGCTCCCCAATCAAACATATTTCCTATAAGAGAAATTGTAAACTATAAATTGTGTCGATTTGAATGCTTCAACCTTTTATGAAAACATACCTGCTAGCATGCCACTGCATAAAGCAATCCATTTCTGATTATGATCCGATATGGCATCTATTTCAGAAAGTCTTGATGCAAGCTGCGCTAAGGCAGCATCATTTTCATACTTTTTTTGCTGTTTCCACAAATCGAAAAAACCTTGAGCTCGTAGGCATGTTTCATTAATATCAAGTAATAAGCGTATAGTTAAATGACCATGAGCTCTGTAACAAAGCAGTTATTACTTGTATATATTTTTTAAAATACATTAAGTTTAATTTTGCTATGACAGGATTGATTCTAATGGAAATATTAAATATACATAAAATGTTAAGTGGCCATGTCATGCATTCGTAAACAGAACTAAACAACAAGTGAATGCAAATGTATACTTACAATGGATTAAGTTTTATTTCTTTTAATGCCTCTACATAACATGTTTTAAATTTAAGTGCTCGAATTTCAATAGTAGGATCATCTTTTCTTGTTAATGCAAAGTTGACATACTTGTCTACAAGTTTTTCACATGTATTTAGCCAATATTCTCTAGCTTCATCATCTGCTAATAAATCCAGAGTATCTGGACAATATTTATCGGGCTCACATAATACATGCGACAAACCGAAATGTTCCATTACTAAAAATTTTGTGAAGAGAAATGTTCAATGTAGAATAATTATGTTAACTGTTCACACATCACGTTCAATAGCTTTCCTCTTATCCCATTGTTTATCAGTAATACTAATATTAACCACACGTTTATCTTATCAATGTGGTTTCTATATTATTTTTCCTATGTTGTTAAAATAGTTAACGAATAATAATATATGAAATACTACTTACTGATAGTAAAATTATATATACTATATAGATACTAGCCTAAAGGTTCTCAATTAATATAAAGTGTCTATCAATTAATTGTATTAGTTTTTAATCACATTATTTTAGTAAAAATAAACAATGACGTTGTTGACAATAGTTGACATAACTATCAATTAAGTGTCACTGGAGTCTGTACAATATATAATGGAAATGACAATGATAAAACATAATTTTTGTGTAATTGTTATTTCAATGTTCTGCGATTTGTAGAAGCCCGTATAGCTATGGTTCATATAGCTTTGTCATTAGTCTGTGATTTATCATTGCTTTGTGATCTGTGGTCAGTTTTCAGTTTTTGTGATTTGAGCATTGAGCTTAATATTATTTTTGAAGTTTAATAAAATGCTTTTAATTTTAAGAACAGTTTTGTTTAATAAAACCAAGATTTCGACTTATTGTAAAGTGTTGTGATTTATATTTCATAATGTGTAATACTACTGTGCCATTAAGCATTGAAGAATTGAATTAACGATTTATTTAGTGGTGCGCAAGATGGACGAATTGTGTAAGGGAATGTCACAAACAGGAAGCTCTATTACTGCAACTGACAAAACTCAAGAAAATAATGGTAAATTTTTATAAACAATTTTCTATTTTTCGTAGTTTACATCTGCATTTGCAATGTTTCCTGAAGAAGGCGGTTGTGTGTCGATGGTCGGTTGTGTGTTTTGGAAGTTGAAAAAATATCGATAAAAATATTTTCATTAAACAATTTAAGCATAGTGACAAAGTATGCGTAAATATTTGTGGCACAAGGTAATTGCGATAAATAAGACCTGAAATTATTCTTTGTAGTAACAGTATTATCCCTAACCTATTAGTTGATAGACACCAGTTGAATCTTTACCCAAAATTATATATAATAGACAAAGTGGTTACTTTTAGTTACCTTAATGGGAAATAGGACTCCATAGTTACTTATCCAATTAAACTTTCTCGTATTATTCCTAACTATTGGATATTAATAACCACTTGGTATAACTTTTTATGAAACCAATAATAATATAATTAATATATATTTAATCTGCTATAACCATAAACTACATTTATATAGATTTCAAAATATGAATTATCTCCACTTCAACTTCTAAAGTAAATTTATCATTGAGCAAGTTTTATTATAGTGGACTTTAAATGACAAAAAAGCTTGAAAATAAATGGTCCTCAATGTAAGGATGTAATGGTGTTCACTGAAAGAAATAGGTAACTGGCTAAGTCTGATGTGAATTTCACCATAGACCAGTCTGGTGAAATTCTTAACTGATACTATAACTTGATTCCTGAAGTGCACTTAAATATCACACAATTAACTAACTTTGTTACTACACATGTTATTGCTGATATGTTTTAAAAGTATATAAAAATATTATAGTTTATGTAGCAATGTAGCAAAAATAGAAACCTCATATTTTTTAACAATAAAACAACAGAAACTAACATAAAAACAGAACTATAATCGAATATTAAGAAACAGATGAAAAAGGCATCAATTATATAAAACTGTAAACAAGACTTAGGCCACTATTTTCATTTATCTTTTTATCTATGTTTGGCTGGAATTTTCCAATTTCATATATGAGGTTGAGTCAAGATGAGGAATAAAAGGATAAGTTGAGAAAATATTTTTATAGGTTTGTCCTAATTAAAGTAACATATTAATTAATTTATAATTACATAAATTAAAATACTGATATGTGAGCTATTGCAGTCTGACTAACCAAAATAATGAAAAATGCATTGTTGTTTAAAATATCTAATAATAATCTGGTGAATACTAATAATTAACTAAAATTTAAATAATAATTCTGACGTTATCAATTAAAAGACTACATTCTTAATATTAAACTAACTACCTTGGGATACAAGTGCACAGGCGCTAATTAAGGAATAATTAACTAAAATTTAAATAATAATTCTGACGTTATCAATTAAAAGACTACATTCTTAATATTAAACTAACTATCTTGGGATACAAGTGCACAGGCGCTAATTAAGGAATGAAGTAGGCGTCTGGTAGTCAGTACCAGTGATCCTAGAGCTGGTGCTTTCCTTTCTCAGTATAAACATTGCAATACAGCAAAGAAATGCCACCAGCATAATGGTTACTATGTCACAGGCACCAAACGTTTTGAATTTTTTATAGTTTTGTTTTATTTTTAGTTATATTATCTGGTGAAATAAATAAATTAATTATTGTCAATTGTTTACAATCTTGACTCATTAATATTGTTTTTGCATAGGTATATGCATGATTTCTTTCACCATTGGAAGTATAATAAAATTCTATTAAATAATGTTGGATACCCAAATGATTTACAATTTTATTGTACTTTTCTTATGTACACAATCCTTATCCTTAAGCGGTCTTGGTAAAATATTGTGAACATTGTTAATATTATTACTTGTATATTAAATCACAACAAAAACAAAGTTGAATCTCATGAAGAGCCAAATTTCCCATGATTCACCTTAGCTTTTCTGTAACCAATTTAAGTATTATTCTTGTGTCCTGTAATAATAGTAATATAGTATGTACTGTAATATAAATGCAATTGCTGTTTCAGGGTTACATAGTCTCTAGACAATTGCACCAATGATACTTAATAATTGCAGTAGATTATTTTTAACTAATTCAGTTATCCTCTGAACATGTATTCATATATTATGATTAGAGATGTATAGTGACATGTGAGCTCTCTGCCGCCTTATGTAAAGAGCAAGTGTAGGAAATTGGGGATGTAAAATGATGGATGAAAATCCCTGCAATTTAATTCTAATTGGATAAACGTATGTACGATGTCGCGAATAGCGCATGTTCGACTAGAGATATGAGAACAATGACAATGTAAATTCAAAGGGATTTGTTTCGTATTTTCACTATCAAAATAACAAGAGCCGAGAACAATTATTCTACTTGTCTCTTCTCTCTGACTCCTTTAAAGGGTTCTGTTTTACAAAATGGTTGTGAGCTGCCTATACAGCCTGACGGTTTAAATTGGATAAAATTAAATGGATTTTCTATATATTAGCTGGTGCATTCTATTCAGCTGTTAAAACACTTGAGAGCTTTTAGAAAAAAAGTATGTTACAACGTATGTGTTTGGAAGTTGGATCTGGAATGCTTTTTGAGTGGTAAAAGGATGACGTATTTAAAGGATAGATTTTGGGTAGGGGTTGTCTGACGGGAATAAACAATAAAGACTTATATCTAATCATAATTAGGCTTATATCTAATGTGGGTATGTAACACAGCGTTTGTATACTAATGCTAATAATAATAATAACGGATTTTCTTTTATAGGTTCTATGGCAGTGTATGTGAACGAGCCATGTCTGGAGTGCGAACGCGTACGTGCTGCGTGTGAACGTCTCGGTTCCGTTGTGGCCATTAAAATTGCTGATGGACTGCCGCCGTTGACGTTACCCGCCTATTTTGTCACCACACCATTTGAGGGTGACTTGTTTGATGCAGCGCACAAAGCTAAATATAGGTGAGTTGCTTTACGTCCACACTTCCTTTGGATGTGACTTTTAGTTTATAAATTTACGTTAATATGTTAAGTGTTTGCTATATCTGTTGAATGATAGAGGAGATGATTTGTGCATTTGCAAGTGAGCATTATTTAGGTAGGAAATGCATAAAAATGACATCTTTAATGGACCGTACTGACAGTACGTTATTAAAATTAACTATGTGTATATACTTTATAAATGTTATCTTAAGGGGTTGTCTGGTAGAGATAAGACCACTATATGTACAATGTCTTTTAAATTGCAATATATTTGTGTTTAGGTTTCGTGATTGACCATTTTGGTACATACTCACATTGTTATATAACTCCATTAACATAGTGTAACTTCAAGGTTATTGTGTAACGCTTACGAAAATTGTTCTCCATTAAAAAAACTAATAGACACTTGTAATATTTTGCTATTGTGCTTTCTAATGAATGGTATTTTTTCCTAACGATGAAAACTTAAGTATATCTAATATATAAAATTCTCGTGTCACAATATTCGTTCCCGTACTCCTCCGAATCGGCTGGACCGATTTTCCTGAAATTTTGTGGCCATGTTGAGTGGGACTGAGAATCGGCCGACATCTAATTTTTTTTTGGCAAAACAACGTTTGTCGGGAACAGCTAGTAGTTTTATATAATAATGTCATATGATCATGAAAACCATGTAGGTAAATGTCTGTGGTATTGTATTGATAGATGCCAAAACTAAAGCATTCTCTCAAATGTTACACATAAGGGGAACGGTTACTGAACTATTTGTTCAAATACGTAATAACGATCGGTTTATAAGAGTCGAATCGTTTTTCTCACCGAAGATATTACCGTAATGAAACCTTATATGATTAAAGGCGTGTGTAACTTGACCATGGGACCTTTTGGTCTACGACAACAGCAACAAAAAAGCCTTTCAAAAACTATGCTGATTGTGTTTTGTTTTAATATATAATTTAATAAAAAGGTTTATTTCTTTAACACACAAAAACGAAAACAATATTATAGCTGGGGTCTACTAAGTAGAGACACCGCTCTACTTCTACAATATAAACATATATAATTAAACTAGCTGAACCGGCAAACGTTGTTTTGCCATATAAATTATTAAAAAAGTAGAAATAATTGAATTTCGCGGTATTTCGTTTACTACAAAATAAATTTAATTTATACTTAAGCCTCAATAACACGTGGTAGTCATGCTATTGAATTGTAGCTTAAATGACACGTTTGTCGGTTTACCATAGCAGTGCCATCTATTGATTACTTACTCAATCCAGTCGAAAAGTATCGACATCCGTTAGAATCTTTTGGGGTTGACAGATAATTGCGACTGTCAATTAATTATATAGACAAATAATTTGCAATAAAATAAAATTGCGACTATAATTAAAGATCTAAGCTATCCTATATCTCAAGTTGGACCAGACTGCTCACGGTGTGCCAATTTAATTTAAAATCGGTTATGTAGTTTAGGAATCCATCGGGGACAAACATCGTGACAGGAGATTTATATATATATAAGATTAAATATAGTGACAAACAAAACAATGGTGTGTGTGTGTTATGTTTAACTTACAGTAGTGGGTAATTCGTACTCTCAACTCATAGTCATATAAAAATACTTGACCAGCGGGTTCTCTGTCTCGATGTATCCGAGGATGCCGCGTGCCATTGCACCCCTCAAACTATCAAATATTTTTAGGTTTCTCTCAGGGTTATAGGTTTCTATTTTGAACGCGTCGCGTATCATGCTAATGCATTGACACAGTACTGCTGTGTGAAGGTTTCAAATTTTGATTTCGTGTCGACTAATAAATTGTATATTACTTAATTGCGAAGGTGAAAACGAATTAATTGTTTATGTATCATGAAGGTTGGTAGCACCGCTGGAATAAATCAAACTTCTAAGGGCCTTAATAGGACTACGCTATTAATATACACGAGCCATTGATACGGTCGGATTAAATATTTAAAAAAAATATTTAATCTTCTATTGCCATGAATAATGACGTGTATTAAAAGTCCTTGACGACAAAATTTACGTTACGTTTCGTTGAATGTTAGTGACAGTTTAAAAGTATATACGTATACGTACTTATACGTATAGCAATATTATGTGACTTCGTTTTTGCGGGAAATACGTGTTCCATACAAAGAAAATGTATGAAAAACATTGTTACATTGCGTTGATGATATTTTAGTTGGGTATTGTTCGTTCGATCGTTGTATGAATGTTTGTGAATTAATTCCAATTGATGTGATAAATTGTTTATTGTTTTAAACGGTCGCCGCACCGCCATATGCTTTATTAATTTATAACTTGTTTTTCTTTACGCTTCCGATGTGAAATAACTGTAGAATGCGGTAGATGCAATTTTAGGTGCCAGCGTGTATAGGCTGTATACAAAACTTGTGAAAGTGTTAATTTAGAAATTTCCAATGTAAATCTTTAATACCCATATAATTTTTACCGACTCAGGAGTCATCCATTGCTGGCTGCGGTACGCTTTCGAACAAGCCTCCGCCGGCAAAGTCCAATTCCGCGTATGATCGCCCTAACGAATCGTCTCATTAGCTCTGCACCATGACTGCTGACATGTTTATGACAGGGTTAGGAATGACAGTGGACGAATATAAGAGGTTGTTAGATTTAAGTTAAAAATTGTATGTGTTTTTTGGCTTTGGTCGAAAATAAATAAGTACGGATTCGTTAAAGTCTAGGTGTGTTGTGTGCACCTGAAACGATGACGTCACACGTCACGGCGTTATGCACACACGATATAATTACGTAATAGCCACAGTGTGCTTTTTCACAATGAATCTGATAAAATGTATCGTAAACATTTCTACGTCTGTCTTGTTATTTGGGTATATCAACTACACACTGACGTCATTGTGCTAAATTTGACGGTATTTTTTTTTAAAATGAAAATAACAGTGTATCTACTGATTTACAGTGAAACGTGATTCACCCCGATGTGTTTGGGTGATATATCATATTTTAATTTATAAGGAAATCGTTTCAAAGTAACGCACAAAAGATACGCGCCCGTATTGAAGTTATTAATTGTTGATTGAATCAGATGCTTCTAAGAAGTGTATATTGGAGCACTCAATTGATATTTGAATGATAAATGTGTACGGATAAATTTTTCATTATACGAGGGGTGTTCAAAAAGTATCGCGAATTTTGAATTTACGCGGGTTACGTATATTCGAATTTCGATTTTTTTGTGCCGTTATGTTGGTACTCATGTCTCTCACTTATGCCGACAAGCTCGGCCATTTTGAATGTTCACTTAATTGTTGACAGCTGCTTTGCTTGCACGTGTTGAATGCCGGCATTGAGGGAGGAGCTGAACAAGATAAAAAAAATGATTTTTTGAAGTGCTTCGAAGATTGTAAAAACCGTTGGCACAAGTGTATAATATCTCATGGGGATTACTTTTAAGGGGACAGAATAGATATTCATGAATAAATAAATATTTAAAAAAAAAAAACACGAAATTCGCGATACTTTTTGAACACCCCTCGTATATATATAGTCACAATATATATATATATATATATATTAGGAGAACAATAAGTGGGCACAGACCGGAAAGAAGACACGACCTTACGGTTTAGTTGACGCTTGATCCGTTATGTCAACAATTAACATGATTGGCGATTTAAAGGAGTGGCGGAGAGTTTCTTGCCAGTTCTTCTCGTCCGCTCTACGCTCTTGATTTGGGAACTGGCAGTAAATGTAGAGTCGATTTTTTTTATAACTTTCTTGTAACTTAACCAATGACGTCCACTAAGCCCGTTAAGAATTATAGTTGTACTGGGTAAATTGCTTATACATCGATCAGTGATATATATATATATATATATATAACGACTGCTGTTATCATAAGGCTAGTCTGAGTGTCCACGACTTGGTGTATATAGTATATTATCTCCTTTTTCATTTTAAATCGAAATTATAAATATCTTTATTCATATAGGTACCTAGAGTACACTTATGAATCGTCAACAAAATAAAAATAATCTACTGCCAGTTTATTTTTTTATTTTATTTTTATTTATTTATTTATGTAATAAGGCACACCAACAACAAAATTACAAAAAAAAAACACACAAGGCATGTATGTGCATAAATTATAGGGATGCACATCATTACAGGTATACAATTTTAAACAACAACCAAACAATCATATATAAAACAAACAATCATATATAAAAAAATTATTTAAACCTATACAAAAAAAGATTACACAATAAAAATAGATTAAAAATAAAGCCAAAATAAGGTTTAAACATAGAACCGGAAATAGAATCTAAGATCAGAAACAACAATAACAAAAAAACACGAACAGAGAAAATATATATATATATATATACTCGTACATATGAACAAGTGGAGTATATTATGTGAAGTACGAGCATTTAAATGTATAAGTGTGTGCAATGGTGTTGTTGTGTGAGTGAGTGTGCGAGGTTGAGTATTAGTTTTTTTAAAAAAGAGTTCCCAAATCAAGAGCGTAGAGCGGACGAGAAGATCTGGCAAGTAAGTTTCCGGCACTCCCATAAATCGCCAAGTATGTTTCACAGTACGTTTGTAAAGATTGCAACCATTACACGAATGCGTCAATATCTATATTATATAAAAGCAAAAAAAAAACTTTACTATCATCGGTGGCCATAGCGAAATAGGAGCACACATTTACGTTATAGTGTGAACAACCAGCAAACACACAGTACACCGAGACTAATCCTTCCCTCCGATATATAGATTAACAATCTAGTTTAGAAAAGACCATGACCAGATTGTGACCACACGATATAAAACAATAAAACCATTCACATAGTTATTAACCTTTATTTAAAAAAAAACATAATCGCAAGAAGCACGCGACTGAACTATTGATATATGTAGAAATTACAATTAGTATACCTTCATTTGCGTCTAAGGTGACTGACAAGCTGTCATTGCGAATGGTAGAAAAGATGGCGCTAGAATGACAGAACGTATTATTTAAACAATCATCCAAGTTATGCGAATGACGTAAATACTGTACAATGTATCTACAAAGTGACTTAGGTTTAGTGTCGGCTTAAGTTTTAATAGATGTTTCTTTTTGTGTAACTAAAACTTGTCTAAAAGGCAAACATCGCACGGTAACGGTCTCTAAAATGTCTTCTTGATCCCTTCTCTAGCCCAAGAATCAAAAGATACACGCGATACTGACGCAAGTCAAGAATTACGATCTCTTCAGCGTACTAGCGAATGCGAAATACGCACGCCTTGCTTATTAACCTAACACAGCGCGCTCGTATAATGTAAACACAGCATTGTTCTCGCATAACGAAAGACGGAATTGATAATATTGCTGCTATGAAAATTTCTTAAGTTAAAGTAAGTCTTTATAAAGACACTTTTGAATCGTCAATTTTTACACTACCACCGGAAACTCAATAGCTGCTCTTTTAAAATAAACAATTAATACAAAATTGTGCTACTGACAATTAAAATAACAAAGCATTGTAAGGCTACTCAAGAATTGAACTGTCCCGATGCTGAGCCAATTGCCGACACATTATAGGGATCTTTGTCCTCTAAATATATCGTTTGACGTTTGACAGACGTTTTCACACAGTCTCATTGAGAGATTGTAATCTGTGTAGGATTTTAATGGTTGCATATGCTGTGCCTTGACGTGTTGTCAGTGAGACTTTAACCTTTGTAAAGGTAGTGAGGAATGCCGTGGCGTTGTGTTGAGCCCGCCCTTGCTCACTCACGCTATTTTCGTCCGGCATTCCTTGTGGGATGTCTCCTATCCTGAGCGTCTTTGTTAATATTGCAATATACAATATTTGTTTGTGTAATCAGTGTTACGGTGCAATGTTAGTGACGGTGTGATTATGGGACCCACGAGATTACCATCTACGCCTGAGGAGGATGAGAACAGATATGAGCTCGTGGTTCGCACCCCGGAACCTTGTGAAATGTATGTATAGGGTTGGTTGGTTGTAGGTCGAAAATTTTGTGCCATTATAGAAATGGGTGCTTTTGCTAGATTTTAGCTGTGAAACGAGCATCTTTTGTTTATTGGTTGATTAGATTAGAGGGGTCTAAATACATAAAAATCTGATAACAAACTGTGATACTTATGTTCGTGAAAAGTCATCATCAGTAATAATGTTTGAACCGAATATAAAATTACGTTAACTGACAGTTCTCCGGCAAAAAAACTCTTCTTTTTTAGGCAACCACTACACTGCGCGCCGATGTCTTGAAATGGATCTGTATATATTTATTATTATTAATAACAAAATCTTCGTAAGTTGTGGGCGGAGTAGGTTAACACAATATAGTGAAAACAATACATAGACATGTCTTTTGTACTATCGGCTGTAGTGCTTTTCGTCTATCGTGGTCACTGGAGACGGTGGAGATTAATTCTGTAATATGCTGCTTAAGTGAAAAAAATCGAGGAATCAATGTATTGTTTTTATATGAGAACGCCGTGTAAATTAAATATAACCCAATTGATGTGTCAACTGGCATTCCGAGGAATATGTTCGTCAGTACTATTTCAATCACGTCAAATGTAAATATTGTAGTTTCACGTCACGTTTAACGCGTCGTGCTCGTAGATCTATAAACATAACCTTTAAGGAATCATGGTCGTTTATATTAAAAGAATTTATTAAACTCTCGATGCTATTTATAATGTTTATATTTAGTTCAAACTGTGTTAGCACACACAATTGAGGCGCATTATCATGTGTGTTAAGTTTTAACACTTTTTTTTTGATAACCTTTACGCATTCCCTACATGGGACTCAACCCACTAAACAGAAAACCTCTGCTACTCAGAGGACCGGTGAGCCAAACCCACTAAAACACTCGGGTGTAACGCACGATTCCGCATATGGATAATACTGGGGTCGCGTTTGCATTCTACCAGAGAAGGTTTTAACCCTATTTATTTTGTTTTTGTATATACTTGTTATTCTAGGGTGCTTGGATTGTAAAATTGAACATTAGTCGGCTTTCATTACTTACTACGTGAAAGGTGATCCGCATTAAAACAATTTAAAACAACATTTGAACGGGAGTGTCAGTCATTTCACACTCTTCTTTTTAACGCCGGCGTGTCTCCAACCAGTCCAGGTGTTTATAGACGGCGTTGAGATCTTTAAATGTCCGCGCGTTTGCTCATAGATATATCCATACCGTAAATCTAACTGACAGCGACTTACTAAACTTGACTTACTGATGATCCTATGTTCCCTCGATGCTAATGATTCCACAGCAATTCTCCAACCTGTCTGATGCTTCGCCAAACCGCATTGAAACGCGTGTCATTGTTACTTTGTTGTCAAAAAGTTTGAGGTTTATTTAAGACAAGAATTCCATAAATTTCTAAGTCTAATTCATTAATCTTTAATCTAATTTCTTGCCTCCCTTCAGTTTTTTGGAAACATATTTACTGTACAGACAGTTTTTACTGTCTCATTATAAGTATAGATTTAATAACTCTAATAAGTAGTTAATACGTGACGAATTGTAATTAATTTTTCAAATTACAAATTTGAATGTAAATGAAATCGCTACTTTTCGTAAAGAACGATAAAATCTACTAAATACTTTACCATATTTGTTATGTCTATGTTTAAAACGGTCGGATGGGACAAAATGTTGAAATGGGATGTCTATTTATGTTCGTAGTTTACGTATCATCCTTCCGTTTCATTCGGACGGGAGCCGGAAGCCATAAGAGAATATAATAACAATTAATCAACGTTTCTGACATTCTATGTGTATGCAGTGGCAGGCTGGGTAATGCATGTCGAAGTCACATGAAAAACTAATCTCACAAATTAATGTATGAATCAGCCATAAACCCATTACATACACAAGTTTCTAAGTAATCTAGAAATATTGGGGCATTATCGTGTCAATACAAGGAAAACAGCTCTTAAAGTTTTTTTTACTATAATTAAAACGGCATATAACAACCACTTAAAATAATTATAGACACTGCATACATACATTTCTCTCACAGAACTTCAATAATACATATAATATTAAATATAATCTGCCATTGGAGTACGTATCCAGAATGACATTAAGCGTGGTAAGAACCCGGAGGTATGGACGAGTCCGCGCACGTCAAACAGCTTATGTTTGCAGCTATTTGTTACGAAGAATCGACACAGCTAGCTAATCACTAAGATGGTGGTGCTACGCCACGAAAAATGTTACACACCGGTAATGATGATTAGAATGATTTGGCAAATCTCGAAGTGGTGGTTGGAGGCGTATGGGCTATGGTAGTTAGGGTTTTGCTTCCTCTCTGGCTACCCACAAATTTTAGTGACGGGTACCCAAGTCCTTTATCCACGAGACCTATTAAAAACGTTTGGTTCGTGCAAGATTAATTCTACTAATTCAAACTACTAATGAACTAGTTGAACTATTTCTTATTACTTGTTGGATAACGTATCTAAGTAATTATTATACTTTTGTATAAACTATCGGGTGACTTTATTATCCGTAATAACAAAGTTATACGTAGATGTTTTTGATATATAATTGATCTGGTATGACTATTTAAAAACTGTTTAATTTTTATAAGCTTCTGGAAAGTTTTCTTATCTTGTCTTCTTCTTTCTTTTTTTATTTAATGACAGAAAGAAAACAAATTTAAAAACACACTCGGCTCGCGAGTATTTTGACGTGAGCCAAGACTATTTTTCGGGAATAATCTACCTGTTTAAATAGCTTTACGCATGGTTTTTATGAAAGTCTCCCTTTTTTCACACTAATTGGAAATGGTATAAGTAACAAGGTATCGAAACTTTAAAATCAGGATCTGTACGAGCGGCAGCTTCTCCGTATGCCACAGTCAACATTCGGAATGCATCCGCGCACTTAATTTCGTTTTTCACACAAAATTTGATACAGGTTCTTTTATCCATTTTTTTGAATTGGTAAAAATCGAAGACGATCCAAAACACGTACAAGCAAAGCAGCTTTCAACAATTAAGTGAACATTCAAAATGGCCGAGCTTGTCGGCATAAGTGAGAGACATGAGTACCAACATAACGACACAAAAAAATCGAAATTCGCGATACTTTTTGAACACCCCTCGTATATAAATTTTTTGTCTTGTTGCATTAAAGTGTTTGATATATTTGTTTGTTTATATTGGGAGTGCTGGGTTTAATCAAACTTGGATTAATAATCCAAGTTTTGATGCCTTTCATATTATATAAAAAACACCGTTTTCCTTTCTTAAGGGTTTAACGGTTTTCGCAGTTTTAATCTTTAAAAAAATATTGCGTAGTTGATAATTTTTGGTAAATTATATAGCGGATTATGATAAAACTGGAATCGAAATAGATTTATTAGGTATAGTTGTATTTAGTTGTTTTTAAAATCATATGTGATGTTTATTGCTTATTATGTTGGTGTAGTTAAAAAAAGTAAACAATGTGGGCCGCTTTGGCCAGCAATTTGCAATATATATAATAATTATAAAATACTTATGCCAACATAAGAGAATTGTATATACCCAATACATGCTATGTCCCAATAAAGTAGTCTTAGAATTAAGTAGGTTCCTGGTAATCAGTACCCAAATACTGTTGCTTTTTCTCGCTCATCGTAAATGCCAGAATTATGGGCTAATGTTTATAAATTTATTGTAAGTTATTTTACATTGTTAAAATTCACATATTATGTTTTATAGGGTGCTGGGTCCAACTGCTGTGCTCCAAGTGGCGCAGCGCGATGAACCGCCCCCGGCGAACGCGCGCCCTCTGTACTCGTTGGCTATGCGAGGAGCTGTGATATGCTTCTCTGGCTTTAGAAAAAAAGATGAACTTGTAAGTTTAACCGATGTTTGTTAGCTGTATAACTATTACGCACGAGTTATAAAACTACAGTAGAATTCACTTATAACAACTTCTCTTATACGACTAACCGGTTTTAGCGACTATAATGTTTACTCAAGTTTTGTTTGGCATCGCATTATATTTATATATAATCCGTCCGTTTTGTATGTCAACCGGTTAGTACGACATGGTATCGCCGGTCCCTTGAACGTCGTTATATCCGGATTCTACTGTATTAGAAGTCAGTAACACGTCGTCGGGAAGTCGACATTGAAATAATTAATTTGCGAAATATGTAAGCATCACGCTAGCATAATAATAAAATTTAAAGCTTGTTTTTGTATGGGACGTGAATAAGAATAGATTGACTTACTTATGATCCTATTTCCCCTGGATGGGACAGAGGGCATCCACGGAAATCCTCCATCTCTCTCTATCCGAGGCCTTTTATCTCGCTCCAAGTCTTACCGGCCCACTACCCCTCATCTACAACGGTATGTCGCCAGGTCTGATTGGGACGGGCCCGCTTCTGCTTCGCTTAAGGATTAAAGCGCCCGTTTGGGACGAATATATTAACGTAACGAAATAATTATCACTTATTTCCACAGACCTATCTAATAACGCTGATTCACTATATGGGTGGTTCAATACGGAAAGATATGTCGAGCAAAGTGACACATTTGATCGCGGCTGCCGCGACGGGCGATAAATATCGGTACGCCTCGGGCTTTGGACTTCCGGTGCTTGCGAGATCTTGGGTTGATGCCTGCTGGGAGAGGCGAGACGATCCCGCCTGCATGGCCACCGATGATGATATTATTGTGAGTGTATATGTGCAACCATTTGACATTAAATTTATAACTCTCTATTCCATTTTTGTGTTTCAAAGCCATATATACGAAAATATGTAACTTTACTTTAATAATAAAGTCTTTTATTCAGATCAACTAAACCTAAAACACTATTCTCATACAAACTTAATATCATAATTATAATAAGTATATTTTAATTAATTTAAAAAAAATTTTTAATTATGTTTTGTTCCTGATGATACCGTGTTTCGGTTTGTCAGTTATTTTCACATTTAGCATCCTTCTTTCCATGGCGTTTGGCAGGTTGCGAATTTGCTTGTCATTTTGAATAAAAAAAAACTTTATTCATAATAAAAAAATTGTATTTATAGATAAACTGAAGGTACAAAAATTTATAGATATATTAGATATTACTCGAATCGATTGAAATATCCATGATAAGATTCAGGAGGAGTGGTGGAGAGTTTCTTGCCACGCTCGTGATTTGGGAACTGGCAGTGATTCGCTATTCAATTCATATGTGTTAAGAAATTTATGATATCTCTATACCTACGCAATTTTTGTTTACATTTCAGAAAGAGCACAAATTGCGAGTGTTCGCTGGTGCGAGGGTGTGCTTCGTTGGATTCCCTGAAGATGAAACTCAGCACATGGCTGAGGTGCTTGCAAGTAACGGTGGTGCTTCATGCCAATTGGATGATCCTGATTGCACTCACGTGGTAAGTGTAAGAAACTTTAACGTCCCATGTTAAGTCACATATTTTTACTTCTGAACTAGCACGAATTCATTTTTCATACGTAAGTCATATGCTACAGATCATAGCTTGCCATAAAGTCTAAGGACTTGCCCATATTTGTATTAGCGTAATATTTCTATAGGATCTACTATGATTTAAGTTTTAAATTTATCCTTTGGCGCAAAAGGTACAGATTGTTAGGTGTATTTACTGAATGTACTTCGACTTTGGCGATTTAAAACCGTTTTTAATATGTTCTAAGTATTTTAAGTGTTAGTAAATGTATTTATATAGAGTAGCAAAATTTTGATTTAAGTATTAGGTCCGTATTAGGAGTTTACTTTTGCATATGCCACACACTATTCGTTTAATAAGTGTTTGCCTATGCTTTGATAGCCCCCTCCTACGGCTCAAAGTCGACCCATTGTCTTGTATGTTTCACTGCTTCAGCAATACCAGCCTCATCATCAGCTAATACATATCGTATACGTTGTGGTTGCTACCAACTTTTCGTTTTATAGACGCTTATAATAAATGCATGTGGATTGAATGGCTTCAAATACAATCATTGCTTTGTGTGTTTCACACATGTTTCAGGTTATGGCCAATGGGGAGACTTTCGGTCGTTCGCTTATCCTTTCACCACATTCGATTACACCTAACACAAAAATCCGTACCACCCCAACGACATCCCAAACACCAAAAACCTCCCTCTATCGGAGACTCTCAGCGCGTCTGTCTGGCTGCCGCTCCAGTCCAAACAGGCAAATCGACGACGATAGAGAGAAGCGTTTACAAAACGCAAGAGATATATTTAGAAATACAAAGAGATGCGAGAAAGATGCTAACAGTATTAGTAATAGTGAGCCGGTAGATGTTAATCTGTGTAGTGAGAATGAAAATATACATCACACGTGCAAGGGCAAAGAAAACAAACACGCATACATAAACGCAAGGGCGGCCATAGACAAACGGGAAGTGTTCAAGAATAAATCTATGAATATATTCAATATTGTCGATTGTCTGACGGAATCTGGATCTTTGAACTCGTCATTAACAAAGAGCCTGTGCGATTTGGATTATAAAGACGAGACCGGATTCCTGTTACCATCATTAGCTGAATGCAATTCGACAACAACTATATCGTCAGCTAAAAAGAGGAGTCGCAACTCAACAGATTCCAGCATACATGTGAGCCCGATCGATGTGAATCTGTCACCGGACAAAGCCGAGGAGTCGACGTGGAAATCGATAAAGAGGCTGAAAATAAAAGACTCGTTCAAATTTAAAAACAGACCGACAATATTCAAACGCACCAAAAAGGACTCAGTGACGAAAGTCGCCGGTGATATATCCGTGGAAGCGGTCAGCCCGGATAGTGTTAAGCCAACCGATCCGGCTGGTGGGTTTGTGGCGTCAACGTCATCCCCCATCAGGGAGGATGACAATACGTCGTTGTGCTCAATGAATCACACCAAACAGTCGAACTTGGACGCGTCGTTTACATCTATCAAGAGTACGAAAACTGTTAAGTCCAAATTGCGCAGGAGTGTTAAATCGTTCACGGCGTCGTTCAGAAGTGAACGTAAAAAGAAATACGAGAAACGTGCACACGATATGAAAATAGTATCAACACCCAAGAGAGATTTGGATGATATTCATCTGGATATATCACCTGTTCAGGTTGATACAGTCGATAGTACAGATATGCGTACACCTGATATGGACGAGTTGGATGACTCGACGGTATTCAAGACGCCGCATAGGATTGTTAGGGGTCGGCAGTCGTGTGGTGATGTGAGGGGTGGGTGTGAGAGTCTACCGATGTCCTTGAACTCCTGTGAAGCGGTTGTTTGCAACGCGACGCCGAAGTCTGCGACCATCCGTGACACACGCGTATCATGCTATGGACACCTGCCGGTACTAACCCTCATCTACTAAATGAGCTTTTGTGCTTTCATATCGAAATACCAGTCTTGACATTATACTAAATGGTACTTGTGTATCGAGTATGTGTGATTCAATAGTTTGGTTATCTTACACATATCGAATCGCTCTGTTGTGACAGTGTGGTCTCACTTCAACGCGTCGTAAACTCAATATGTATGAAAGAGACGAGAAATGAGTTTGTCAATTAGTTTTACAATGAACCATTTTTACAAAGCATACCATCGAGAAATTAGTCGTGTTGGTTTAGTTCTGTAAATAGTTGGGTCTTCTACTATCTATTCTTCTTCTATATATCCTGTACATAGAAACATGTGACCGGCTGGTATTTTGATCTCTGTACGGCTTTCTTTTGGATGCGGTTTTTTTTTTTAATAATTGGTGTATCACTTTTACATTTTAGGTCGTCGATGAGCACAACACAGTGGTGATACCCGACTGTTCGCACAATATTCATATCGTGAAGGCGGAGTGGTTCTGGGCGTCTGTTCAGAATGAGGAAGCTCAGGACGAACGGGACTATCTGTTTAAAGATGTAAGTTGAGATACTTAATACATTAGGCCTGCTCGAAAGGTCAAAAAAAAGGTCAATCTGTGAATGAATTAAAGGTTAATTTTAATGTTATGTAAAGATTAAAAATGTTTTGATGACGTCCTTGGCGATTTAAAGGAGCGGCGGAATCTTTCTTGCCAGTTCTTCTTGCCCGCTGTACGACATTGATTCTTTGGCAGTAAATTTTTCAGTTCTTCTTTCTAAATGTTGAGTCAAATTTTTGACCTTTTTTTTGACGATTCAGATTCACGATTTGACGATTTTTGAGTTTTGATAAAGTTGGCGAGTTGTGTTGCCATCAAGGGGTACCGGGTTCGATTCAGCGACATGCCGGCTCTTCTCGGTAGGTGATTGCCTTCCGAACCGGTGGTAGTGTAAAAATTGACGATTCAAAAGTGTCTTTATACCTACTTGAATAAAGATATTTTGAGTTTGAGTTTGACAGTCAACGAATGTATAATGATTGATTGTCTATCTGGTTAATACAGAATATATACTGACAAGAAATTTAATTTTCAGTACCTCGATGAAATATCCCGTCGTTCGTCCGTGGGCAGTTCGATACCCGTCGAAGAAAACACGGAACGTAATGTCGCAGGCACGCCTGCACACCTGCGTATGCGGAAGCGGAAGTTGCGCGGCGGTGACGCGGCGTTGCATAAGAGGAGGTCGTCCGTTGGCGATGCGGTCCTGTTGAGTCTGTCTGGAAATCTATTGGATTGTACGCCTTCGCCGGATGGAAAGCAATTGCTGGAAGGTTCGTGTGATGTACTTAAGGCCCACGTTAAAAGGACAGATATGACTTTTCTCAATCCATCTCTGATGCCTTGTAAAAAGTGAATTACATTTCTTACACTTACATTGTCAATCTTGTTACTGATGTGATATTGTGTTGAATTAGTGAACCATGTTGTTGCAAAAAAACTATATTTTACGAAAAAAAATAACGACCTTTCACATTTTCTATCCACTTTCCCATTGCCAACTTACAGAGCCCACATACCAAAAAAACGTCTAGGCACAGATTAATATTTATAGATACCACGTGACTATGAATACTTATAATAAGACAGTAGAAATCGAATGTCTGTACATTAAATATTTTTCCAAAAAACTGAAAGGAGGCTATTAAAGAATTTTTGGAATTCTTGTAATTAATAATTTCTTTATTACCATATACAAACATTTGAAGAATGTTAACATTTTTTTAGAATCCGAGGTCCCCGATAATGTTGTCCGGAAGTTGATGTCACCGAGGCAACAGGTGTTTATGGAGTTATTACAGACTGAGTCAAACTATGTTGGAATATTACAGACTATTGTTGCAGTAAGTGCTATACTAAGATAGATGGAAACAGTTCGCTTCGCTGTAGATCTTTCATTAAAGAAAACTCGCAAGGGCCGGCGACGCACCCTATACAAAGTCGGCGTTTTTTCTTTTTTGACAGCAGGCTTCTGGCTCCCTTACTTATAAAACAAACTATTTGAGATTAAACAGTAAAGGAATAGTAAAATATAGTTTATGTTGGCGTTTTTTTGGGATATGAAAATCAGACATTCTAATACACACAATTTATATCTCAACACGTATAAGAGAGACATTGATCCAATAATTGTGTGTTACAGATTCTATACACATTTATTTATTATTTATTTATTTTACACTTTATCGCACTTGAACACTAGAAGCAAATGACGTTAACAGATGTTGGTACATATAAGAGCAACGGGCGGCCTTATCGCTAATAAGCGATCTCTCCCAGACAACCCACACATTTAGTTATAGATAAATAAATAGACACTATTTATTCCACATATTATGCAGTATAGATCGGTTTTCTGTTTATAATATTGGAATTGTTAAATAATTACAGATGTTCAAACAACCATTGGAGGAAATGGCTGAAGAGGATACGAATAATGGGAAAAATCAAACACTATTAAATAATACAGAACTCAAGATTATATTTGGAAATTTACCACCGATATATGAATTGCACCAGTAAGTTTACATTCTACATACATTTCTGAGTGGGAGTGCCATGCTGTTACTTAGAGTTTCAGCCGAATGGGCAGGCACGGCCGGAGAAATACCACTCTCTCACGGAAAACTGGCGTAAAGTGATACAATTGGACTTTGTTCATTTTGTACTCGCGTTTCGTTCGGTGAGTGAGGTCTTCCGGTGCCCAGCCTTTCCCCTACCCCCCCCCCCATTTCCTAATTTTCCTTTAAAGGCCCGCAACGCACTCACAAGCTCCCAGCCGCGTGAGTGTCTATGGGCGGCGACTTCACCTATATCCACCATAGCCTGCTGCTCGTTTGCCCCCTCTTCTATAAAAAAAATTCTTTGACGCATTATATATACAAATTGTATATTGAATTTATAATATAGTAGAATCCGGATATGACGACATGCAAGGGACCGGCGATACTATGTCGTACTAACCGGGTGACGTAAAACGGACGGAGCACATATGAATATAATGCGATACGAAACTAAACTTGAGTAAACATTATAGTCGTTAAATAAGCGGAGTCGTTATAAGTGAATTTTACTGTGTATAGTTTATAAGGGCCGGCAACTCACCAGCCAGTAAAGTGGTGTGTGTTTTCACAGTAAACAAAAGACGGACGTCTTTAATATTAAAGTATCTCTTTTTAGACGCATGTTGGAAGAGTTGAAATGGGGACAGGCGCACTGGAGTGAGGAAGTCAGCATTGGTCGTCTCGTGCTGCGATATACGCCGGACATGGTCAAGGCCTACCCTCCCTTTGTGAACTTTTTCGAGAACACTAAGGAAATGCTGCAACAGTGCGACCGGGAGAATCCCAGGTATATTTTTTTTGTTTATCTTATGAGAGTTCGGGGCATCGTTTTCTAATATCAACAGATGCGTCTACGATGTTTTCTCCACAATCGTGCGTTTTTTAAGACCGTTTCTGCCGCGCAACGGTTCTTAGTGGAACCCCAACCGCTACGACTTGGGGGGCCTTCAAGAAAAGAGTGTGCCTCTGCCTTAAAGGCCGGCAACTCACTTGTGAGCCTCCTGGAGGTGTCTTTGGCCTCCTCTTACATAAAACAAACCCACAACACAATGATTTGCCAAAGGCTGGTTCGAACTATACCTAAAAACAACATGTCGCCTAGACCCCAGTAAACGTGCTTTTTATACACTTAACAATTTATGTTATATAACCAAGGCCTAATCAAAATGATTTTTTTTTATTAAGCCTGTAAAACAAATGAAAAGAAATAAATTTACTTTTCTCCGACATATATATAATTTCCCGTAACTTCAACTCGCTTGAATACTTTGCGATAATATATATTTTTTTCAATTTTTCAGATTTCACGCGTTCCTGAAGATCTGTCAAACGAAACCCGAATGCGGCCGACAAAGTTTGCAAGAGCTTTTAATAAGACCCGTGCAACGGTTACCGAGCATTAGTTTATTGCTGGATGGTGAGTTATTGTTGTTTTATTTAAATGTTTTGTTTGAACTTAATAGTGACAAGTGGCGAAATGAGTGCTCTACGCCACAAATTAACATATTCTAGGAATGTTTTGTCAGGTGCCAACCGACCGAATTTAAGTTTTATGCGACATATGTACGTCAAAAATTAATATGGGAAAGTTTAGATTTAAGTTCCATATTCACATTCCACATATTCAGCATCGAGCTGGTTCACATGTATTGGGTTATAGTTTTATTTTATAATAAATTCGTTTTTAAGCAAACAGTTTTTATTTGCGACCTCCAACATAATTAACTATATTATTGTTTATGCTTTATGGTAAGGAGAGACGTAAACATTTATTTGTAGTAAGGATAAAACAAACAGGATGTAGTCGATCTCTTCCTATTTTGTTTGTTTCATCTGGTTCACGGCTACAGTGATTAGTGTCAAATGATGGGATTCACAACATTGGAAAAAGACTATTTATTTTATATTCGTTAATAATTGTTGTCTGCATCGGGTTTTGTAGATTTAGTTATTGAAAGAAAGAAAAGAAAGAAAATATGTTTATTTTGACACACACAACATCACAATAAATTTTAAATATAATAGTATTTTTAAAACTAACTAAAATAGACACATTGCATGTGGGGATATCTGACATACACAGAACACATAATACTTTTGTAGTCCTGTGAGAGATAGGACTTTTATGCCCTGGTTACGGATTTCGTTAGAGAGTTAAATATTTGTATATAATTTTTGAAAGCCTCATTTGTCACGTTGACAGATATACTGAAACACACACACAAAAGCAACCCGGACCACGTGGCTCTGGTGTCGGCGTTGGCCGGCCTAAGAGAAGTCATGTCTCACATCAACGAGGACAAACGGAAGACTGAAGGACAATTGCAGATGTTTGACATTTACAACGACATCGATCAGTGCCCGGTAAGAGTTTAGGGCGTAAAGGCCGGCGACACACGCGTATCGGTTTTGTGATCTTCAAATATGGCAAACGCTTTTTTGGGTTTAATAGAGTATTCATTAATTGTTTAAAATTTGCATTCTTGTAAGAGCAAAAAGAGCAGCTATCGAGTTTCTTGCCGGTTCTTCTCGGTAGATAACTCTGCCTTCCGAACCGGTGGTAGTGTGAAAATTACGATTAAAAAGTGTCTTTATTGTTTGAATAAAGATACGATTGGACTTTAAACGACTAACCATTCCCTTAAAGGACGACGACACAACCGAAAAAAAATGAAAAATATTGAATACTTAATTTATTTTTATTATTTATACATACTTATATATACTTAATTTAATTTCAGGCGCATTTAGTATCGTCGCACCGTTCCTTCGTGTCGCGATGCGAAGTTGTGGAACTATCCAAAGAACTCTCCGGCAGAGGTGATCACCTCGTGCTCTTTCTCTTCACAGACACAATGGAAGTCTGCAAGAAGAGATCTAAGGTATTGAGAAAGTATTTTTTTAACTTAAAGTGAAATCTTTTTATTCACTTAGATATATGGAATCATTTTGAATGGTCTTACATCTTAATTTTTCTACGTCTGTTCGCACGCGATTATGAGAAGAAGCAGGCAAGAAATTCACTTTGGTTGGTTTTTTGATGATGATCCGCATAGGAGTAATAACTTTGATGAGTAATTCTTAAAATTTTATTTTTATTTTTTATTTTTTTTATTTCTTAAACCTATACAGCTTATTCCAAAAAGCTTACACAACAAAAATAGATTAACAACAAAGACAAAACAAACAAGGTCAAAACATACAATCGAAAATAGACAACAAAAAAAAACACGAACAGAAAAAAATAAATAAAAAAATATATATATATACATATGAACAAGTTTATAATTAAACGTTACTAATGTTTTTTTTTAATAACAGGCCTTAAAAGGTTTTTAAGAATAAATATGTTCGTACTAAACATAGGCATAGAGTGGTGATTAGTTATAAAAAAAGGTTTAAACTGTTTTATTTCTTTTTTTTAACGGTATGCTATTACTGATTTTAGGCCTTCAACAGCAAGAGTCCAACGAACGGTACCGGAACAATGCGTATAGGATCAAGCAAACCTTACAGGCATATATCCTTGATGCCGCTCAGCACTGTGAAGCGTGTTGTGGATATCAGAGAGGCGGAAGGTAACTATAAAGATTCAAATATGTATATGACAAAATATACGAGCTTAAATACAATATCTTATATATAAAATTTCCATGTCACAGTGTTAGTTAGCGTACTCCTCCGAAACGGCTTGACCGATTTTCACCAAATTTTATATGCGTGTTCAGTAGGGATGAGAATCGGCCAACGTCTATTCTACATACCACTAAGTGATAAGGATCGTTTACTCCTAAACAATTTTTTTTTATGTGGCATAAAATAAATGCCTACATTTTTTACAATTTATCACCAACCGCTATGTTTTAGTCATTTATGAGGTATGAATGAAAGGCATAAAACATTTATTATACAAAACACAACTGGGGGCTGCTGAAAATCAGTGGTGTGGAATGCTATATTCGACACAAATCCTGAGCAGCACCCCATTTGGCGCACGCCCGCGGCACTTGCAACAATGCAATGTGTTTATTTTTTAGTTAATTTTAAAAATACTATTGTACTTATAATTAATTGTGATGTTGTGTGTACCGTGTGTGTGTGTCCAAATAAACGTATTTTCTTTCTTTCTTTCCTTCTTTCAAAACCATGTGACCTCATGTAGTGAATAAAGACGCTGAGCGAAGGCAGAAGAAGAAAGAAAGAAAGAAGGCAGAGTAAAAGATTTGAACTAAATAATACTTTCATTGTAAACGCTAAAACTTATGACAATACTGCATTGTCTTTTTTCAAGTCCCCATATGAATGTTTTGTGTGTATACCTTGTTTTATTATCTTATAAGTTTATTGTTTTTTAAATATATTACAGCACATAAGATGTTTGGGGACAGATGTAATAAAATAAAATAAAAAATAAAATTGGTTGATATTTTTTTTGTATATTTGAAATAGTTTTCTCATTGAGCTCCATACGTTTTGTCTGAGCATTATCTGATCGTTGTTCCTGTGTGATAAGATCGCTGATAACAAATTTCTCTTATTTAATATAAAATTATTTATTTGTAAAAACCAGAGATTATAGTTGCACTAAAGCGAACGCCGTGGGTTCCAACGTGCTATATACGTACGTGTGTGTGTCATGTTATAATAGATTATTTGTTAATTTTGACATACGTTTTGTCCATGTACGGTTAAAGTTTTGTTCAAGAGTTTGACATTTGAAATATTCCACAGATTGCCACAACGTGTTCGCACTGATGTGCCGGAGCAATCAGGAGTTGAAGGAGAAACTGTACTCGTTCATGATAACAGACGAGGCCGTTGATAAGGGCCACTTCCTCCGGCAACTCTGCAGGCAAATGGCCAACACCGTCTGTAAGGCTGATGCTGTAAGTCATTTGTCAACTCGGGCAGGATTTAAAAAAAAGCAATGATATTTTAAAGCCCAATTTTGTGCATCGTTTTGCCCGTGTGTCGAGGACAAGGCAAGACAAGGGACTTGTAAACTGTTTACTAGGCTTAAGTTTTAAACAACATTCAGTTTGGTTTGAATTTCCGTATATAATCGATAGGGTTTTTTAAATGGTCAATAATTTGTTCACTAATACGTATGAATTCTATATTAATACGGTGTGAACTCTATATAACGACATTAAAGGAGCTGTGCATTTGATAGCGTTCAAAAATCAGAATTGAATACAAGTGGAACCAAGCAAAGCCAATTGATTTCAACGCTTTAGAGTGTCGTTAAATAGAGTGATGTCACGTGTAGTTTACATTGTATATATAAATACATAGAAGTAAAGATAACAGAACGGTATAGCCACTCACAGATAATTAAACTGTCGTAAACTTTTGATGATTTATTAATTAAGAATATGTTAAATGATTGTTTGTGCCAGAAATAATAAAAATTATGATTTTAGGACAAATTTCTCGCGTGCCTCGAGTCACATCAGTTGGACATTGACACGAGTGATCTGGCGTTGAGTACGCTGTCGAAAGTGTCAAAGTTTGCGGCCAAGACTAGGATAAAGGTGAGTTTTTTTAAACTGTAGTATAACTTACCAAATATCTAATTAATTTAAAATGCATGTGAAACCACTATTGCCTGTAACGAATAACGTGCAGACGTCTGTAAAATATTTTAAACAAGTAGTGTTCTAAGGCACTGTTTTTATCATGAGAAGTTGATAAAAAGAGGTTTTAACGCCTTAAGGAGGATATATTGAACAAGTTTTTAATATTTGAAAAAATAAGTACCTACAATATAACTATTATTACATATATTAAAATATAAAAATCTATTCATTATACATTATATAAATATTATTCATTTTAACATGTTATATATTTATAATATTTTTTTGATTTGAACATATCTTCGCGCCTGGAAGAGATCGCTCATCAGCGATATAACTTTGATACGTATAAATGTAAAAATATTTATGCGTACAACAAAGTGTAAATAGATAAACAATATTGGTAAGAAATTAAAAAGAGACTTTGTCTGCCGAGAAGAGATTGCAGAAGAGAATTGGCAACATTTTCTGTATGTATATATTTATAATGGATGGACACTGACACGTGTCTGTATCTTTTATGTGGAAACACAAAATTTGACGAAAATTTAAAAATGGCTTTAGCACGACCGTTTGGTGAAGACGACGATTCGAGCGAGATTTAAGGTGATATTAATGACATAAACACTTGTATATACACAAATATCTCACTTTTGGTCGTTTATTTCGATGTTGCGTCGTTGCTTTATTAGTACTAACTTTCACTGTGCGTCGAGGTTGCGTTGTTTCGCGTTCCAGTCTTTATGAAGGTGCCTTGAAGTCTTTTTTTAGGTTGAAAAAAAGCTGGGCGAGAAATTTTGGACCAAATGTTTGTGAACGAAAGCCGACTTTCGACAGCTACTATGGACTCGTCAGACATTGATTAATTTCGTTTTTCAAATGATTGAATTGTTTATTTTGTTTGTTTATTGTACGTATGTAATAAAGATTTAATAATATTTTTGTTTTTTCATTGTTTACTTCATTCAATTTTGTATATAAAAAGTAGATTAGTATTGGTAACCCTGGAAACTTTCGTGTTTTCTTTACGTAATCACGACGCAAAGTGAGGTATTGGTGTATGCAAAACGAAGTGTAAAAAAAAATGATGAGGGTACCTCTGTATCTGAGATCTTTTATAGCTGGAGGCGCTGGCTGGCCTGGGAGGGTGGCTGCGTGCGGCGCCGTCAGCTGCTCTCCTTGACACTTGGGTATTGCGCGCTCACTTACTCCCGCAGGTCTGCCTTGCCACAACACTAACTGCATCAGGGCTTATCACAACGCTTTATGGTTTCATGGTGGCACCATCTTCTACTTAACATTAGTACATTGCACTTTGGACTTTTCAGCGTGATCACTGGGTTGAAGTGTGCGGAGGCTCTGTTTGTAGAAAAAAAACAGATAAATTATGGTCGGAGCGATTTCTAGGTTACCTAAAACCTTGAAGGCTTTTAAAGTAGATGGCGTTACGTGTAAGCTTCTATGTCTCTGTGACATCTTCTGACTGTTAGTATTTTTCTGGTCTGAAACGAGATATCCGATACAAGCTTTGTTGGACTAATAATAAGGTAGAAAATGTACCCAAAGTTGAAAAATAGAGATTTGTAGCGAGCAATTGGAAGTTCTCAATTATTTTTTTAAATATTCGTTTCTGAATACGTACCTGTATGAGGTGATAATATTTCAAGCACAGGGCCGTACTATGCAATTTTTCCGAGGATTACAATTATATCACTCTGTGTTGATCCGGATTTTCCGTGAGACACAAACGAGTCTCTGCGGCATTTTCTCGAGCCAATTAATTTTCCTATTTCACTTTCTAACACTTGGTATTTCGGTGGCGCATTACACAAACAGTTGACATTTTCTATTCTTGACATAACATGTGAGCGTGCTATACCCTATGTAAGCTAGCATTAACTAACGTTATTGTTCGTCATTTGCACAGCATTGATTTTCTTCCAAATTCACATATCATTTTAAAATATGTTTATAGAGGTTATTTTTTTATAATTCACAAATGACACATTAACCTATGTTAAGTCTGTATTTCAACCTAACCAGAGGTAACTTACGACTAGATTTTCAGCGTCTATTGAAATATAACCTCACTAAATGGACTCGAGACAAGTATAACTGTGGCTAACTTTATGTGGGTAATCGATGTAGATAACCCTTCAAGCATTTACCACTGCGGTTAATAACCGCACCAGGTAAAATTGTAGATAAATCTATAACCGATATGTTTTGGGGTATGCGCCTGCCTGTGCGGTTATTAACCGCACCGGATAAAAATAACGGGGTTTTGAAAACGTACACAACTATTATACATAATTGGTGGCAGTTCAATCCATCGCCGATATGTTTTAAAGTGCGCGGTCCTGCGGTTAAAACCGCGGGATTATACTGACTGTATAATGTGATAATTGCAGGTGGAGAGAGCGTTGTCGTTTAACAAAACACCGTCGAAGCTGAAGCGCGCGATGTCTTCAATAATCTCACCGTTCGGCTCCACGTCCAGCTTGACGCCCGCCTCGCAGCAGCTCGCCCAGATGAGGCTTGCCAGCTGTAATAATATTAATGTGAGTGTAATTCATAGTTGATCAAAAGCACATCTGTCACTCTTTTATCGTGAGGGCAAATGAGCAGGAGGCACACCATAAAGGTGAGATCGCTGCCCATAGACACTCGCGTGGCTGCGAGTGAGTGCATTGCCATTGATATTAGCCGTTGTCTATGTTTTCTTTATTTGCGTTAGTCATTCTTATTGATAATATAATTATAATTTCTTTATTTCAGATAACAAAAAGTCCCTTCGTTAATGTTAGTAACAATAGTTTCTTACGTAACTTCTAAATGCAAGCAGAATATAAATTAATAATCCAGCTCTTCATTGTCTAATTGCTGCATAGTCTGTGGTATGTCTGGACTCTGCAAATATTTCTGTATCGTCAGAGAATGATTTAAATTATTTCTCAGTCAAAATTATTCCCCTGTTCTAGTTCTCTGTGGATATTTAGACCTAGTTTGAAAATGTTTTTCAGGAAATGGGCAGTGGTGGTGGCGCTGGAGAGGCGAGCGATGTGCTAGTTGCCCCACTCTCGGTACAACCGACGCGCAAGGCCACAGCCGGTGCAGCCGCGGCCCTGCGTCGCTTCTGACGTACGCGAACGCGCGCACGCGTGTAACATACACACTATAAGTCTGTTAGATCGTTCGTTTATTACCAATTTAATTGACAAACGGGATTTGTGTAGAATGAATGATGTCCACGATGAAACTTTACGAATTTTGCAACGAATTTAGTTTAAAAAAAAAACAGAAGTTTGACATTTATTTGTTCTACATAACGCTAATTGAGAACAGCAGCAATGAACTAGAGTTAAACGACTAGCAAATTGTGCTACTAGAGCTATTTATTAATCGATTTTTGTGACTGCGTAGAAATAGGGTTGTTTTAGCTATTTTCAAATTAATTTCACATTTTCAAATGACAATGAAAGGCAAAGTCAAGGTCTAAAGTCGACTTCACTTGTACCTTTATGTTAAGTTATTCTTTGATAAGTGACAAGGAAAAAAAAATGTTGAGTCGGGCAGAACAGGCAAGATTCTTTCTTGTTAACATGTTTCATTGTATCTGTTTAGTAGAAGTTTTCGCTTTGTATTCGTTTTCATGGGATTTTTTTAATATTATAAATATTTAACTTATACTAAAAGTGCTACAGATAATATTGAGCGGGCGTGTTTTTAAATGTAAAATTCTTTTGAAAATAGCACAGTGACCTTATATTTCGGCAGCTTTGTTATAAATATCAAACGCACAAGAAGCAGCTATTTAAAAATAATAATTCCTCGCGTGTCAATTTGGTATTGATTGATGACACATTATCAGTACAAAATATTGTCAAATTTACTTTGCAACCTTATACCCAATGTGTTTTGTTATGTCGTAATGAAAAGAGATGGAAGAGTAAGACTTGTAGTCTCAGTGGAGTTAGTTACTCGTTTATGAGTGTCTGTGGGATTTAGTCAATTTTCACAATAGCGAAAATTGATCCGTAAACGTCACAAAATGTTATAAAACCCAAAACTATGTATAGCCGTGAGGTTATCGTTACCATGGTTACCGAAACACCATGTAACACGGCAATATATATTCTTAAGACCGTTTAAGACAATACAAAAAGTGTATTAGGCTATGATTTTTCTTTTGTATTAAGTAATACCAAATGGTATATATTTTCAATGTTAATGTTTTGAAACTACCCTCGTGCCAGTGGAGAATATGATTTGTACATAAATGAATGTCTAAGCTATTTATAAAATTCTTATCGAAATCTTTAAGTACCCTCTTTACTAAAACTAAATCGGTCTCGATTGCAACTACTCGTTTGGTACTGACAAAAATTACCTTATTCCCAAAATAAGGAATTAAAAAATTGTCTTATTGAGGCAAAAGAGGCAATATTCTTGTTAACACGTTTCATTGTATCTGATTAGTGGAAGTATTCGTTCTCATGAGATTTTTTTTCAATACAAATAATTATTTTACTATAACTAAAAGTGCTACAGATAATATCAATTATTATTAATTAAGCAGCCATTATTAAATATCCAAAAAAAAAAAAATACCTCAACATTGCCAAAATCAACGAGACAAAAGAATGACTGATTTAGTTTTAATACAGATAAACAAGATTTGGGTTTATTTTGATGGATGCCTCCCCCCGGCTTGTGCCTTCGATTGCCTGTCAAAGTATTTGGGACTAGTGTCCAGTGATTTTAAATCTATGAAATATGGTGCCAATAAGAGATTACATTATATATTTAAATTAACGTTACATGAGCGTGTGGCACATATCAAGTTACGCATGCATAAAAATGCAAAACGTAATTTTTTTTTTACACAAAAAAAAAGCAATTCTGTCGAAATCTCGTGAAATCACTCGAATTATGGACTAAGTCGAATAATTTGCAATGTATACTTTGCTATATGTAAATATTGTGATATTATTTAAACGTGCATGGGATGCTAAATTCGCGGGCTCGTTTAAGCCATTGTATATATATGTACTTGTCCAACCGAATTTACAGCAGCCGAGATGTACAAAGATTGTGAATAAAGGTTTATTTTGAAAGGTGAAACTATCACTTGTGAAGTTATATTGAATGGGCGTGTGAATTTGCAGGGACATTAACAGTTGAAAACTATATTATTTCTCACACCCGTACAGTTGTACCACAGATAACATAAGACAATACCAAAAACATTAAACGGTACGTTAGATATAGGAATATCTATACTTATAATAAGACAGTAAAAATCGATTGTCTGTACACTAAATATTTTTCTAAAAAACTGAAAGCAGGCAATTGAAGAAGAGTCATAGAAGCCAAAAAAGCAATTTTTGGAATCCTTGTCTGTCTGTCTGATACGTTATAACATCAAAACTACTGAACGGATTTGAACGCGGATTCCATATGATTGTGAAATCCAACTGTGGATTACATAGAATTGGGAGCGTTGTCAAAAGTTTATTTCGTCAAAATCGGTTAAGGGAAAAAGAAGTTATGGTCAATTGAAAATTTACTTCAACCACTGCTTCAAATTTCTTAAACACTTATATTGATTGGTAACAAAAATAACGCAGTGCGCCCGGGCGCGGTTGAAGTGTTGAACAATGTGCTCGATAGATGGCGTTGATAAAATTCGTCATCAACCTAGATCGCGTTATTACGATGATCCATTGTGACTACCGTGCAGTTCAAACTTTAATTAACGTATTACCCTATGATTATTTTGAGTGAAAACTACCCAAACAAACAAGTAAAAGGAAACGATTGAAGAGACATTTATCGTTTGTCTGCATCCATTTTTCCACCTACATGCTTAACGTTAATAAGATTTACCTTATATTATTTGGTCAAGCTAATAAGTAATAACCTCACAAGTACGTATTTCGTAAGAATTTTCTTTCAACTCTTAACCTCTGAGGAGTTTTACCTTCCATCATCAGCGCATCCACATAAGAAGATAACTATCAGATTATAATATTGTCAGAAAAGTAATTGCCTGTAAGTTAATTTGAAAGTTGCCCTCGATTTCCCTGAATCATCGGATTCTGTAAAGCTACATCATCCCTGAGTAACACTGGCTATATATATATATTTTTTTTCTTAAACCTATACAGCTTATTCCAAAAAGCTTACACAACAATAATAGATCAACAACAAAGCCAAAACAAGGTCAAAACATACAATCGAAAATAGAATCCAAGATCAGAAAAAAATAAATAAAAATATATATATATACATATGAACAAGTGCAGTAAAGAAGGATCATTTAAGTGTGTGCAATGGTGTTTCTGCGTGAGTGAGTGTGCGAGGTTGTCTTAGTTTTTTTTTTGCAGAATTCCTACTTAGGCCAAATATATCTAAGGACACATAGGACCCAGTTCTTGCTGCGCGCTAAGGTGTAGTAGACACCGTCTACTAAGGTGTAGTAGACAGGGCGCTTAAGCAGCTCGGCTTTGTAAAGCGTGCGTGCGAGCTGTTTAAAGACGAGCACTGTATCAAATTATTATACTTCACTCACGTGAGAAGTATCCTTGAATACGGGTGCTCAATTTGGTCCCCTAACTACAAGATTTATAAGGAAAAGATAGAAAAAATCCAAAGGAAGTTTATAAAATTTATCTCTTTCAAAACACATAAACATTTCGATGATTACACTCAAGCGTGCGAAAATTTCAAAATTGTCTCCCTTGAGTCACGTCGGGAACATTATAATATGACGCTTTTGCATGACTTGGTCTCGGGCAGAATAGACTGTAACGGGCTACTGGAAAGCATAAACTTTCTGGTACCCGCCTATCCCACTCGCAGTCTTGCCTTGTTCCAGGTCCCTCATGCAAGAACAAGCTACGGACAAAAGTCAGTCTTGTGTCGCGCAGCAAGAACCTATAATGTATATATATATATCCCATATGGTCGCTGAATGTCAATTTTGAGTCTAATCGTATGCCTAGGTCCTTAACACAATCTACTTCTTTAATGATATTATTGTTGATAATGTAGCTAAAAATTTTATTTTTCGAGTGAATGATATCTTAACACATTTAGAGTGGTTAATGATTATTCTATTTTTTAAATAATAGTCAAAAAGCTTGTATAAATCGGTCTGAATTTTATGGCAGTCATCTTTATTATTGATTTTCAAATAATTTTTTTTATCATCGGCAAACATTAAAAATTTGGAGTTGTTAAAGCAACTATTGATGTCAAACAGATAGGCATTGTATAGGAGAGGCCCTAGTATCGAACCCTGAGGTACTCCGGATGGAATAGAGACAAAGTCGCTTCTAGCACTGCCAACCGCGACGGACTGCCTTCGATTAGATATATATGAACAAATCCACCTAAGGAGATCACCGCGAATTCCTAATGAGTAAAGCTTATGCATCAGGATAACATGATCCACTCTGTCAAAGGCTTATATTATTACAAGTGTAAAAAGATTTTATCCCGTGAAAGAAAGCCCTGTCGAGATCATTAAAAAACGCGATATACTGAAACAAATTACACGTGGGCGAAGCCGCGGGCGGAAAGCTAGTTAATAATAATATGCAAGTGAGGTATGAGTGATATATAAAATTTGAAATGATAATTAAAAATAACTTTACACAGTTTATTGTCTGGTATCGACTAAAATCGCCTTTATTGATATAAAAAAAATTATGCTAATATTGATAATTTGATAAATTGAAATTTATTTATTAATTAAGGAAACAGATACATCCATATATGTTAAGAGGTAATATGTATCCTACACTAAGTTTAACTGAAAAAAACAAGAAGATAAAAGTGAAAAAGTAGAAACCAACTACAGTTTTGATTTTTTAAAGTTGCCCATACTCAAACTTAAAATATCTTTAGAGACTTTTGTAAAAATCTTTACACTATCACCCTTTGGAAAGCAGTTATCCACCGGGAAGAACAGGCAAACAACTTGATAGCTGCTCTTTTAAAATAAACATTTCATATAAACTATTTCAAATAACTAAAGCATTGTAAGGCTACTCAAGAATTAAACTGTCCCGATGCTGAACCAATTGCCGACACATTGAAGGGATCTTTGACCTCTAAACATTCGTTTACGGTATATAACTATTCAACCAGAATACCATACTTATCTATACTAATAATAAGACAGTAAAAATCGAAAATCTGTACATTAAATATTTTTCCAAAAAACTGAAAGGAGGCAATTAAAGAAGAGTAAAAGAAATTAAAAAAAAACAATTTTTGGAATTCTTGTCTGTCTGTCTGTCTGTCTGGTACGTTATAACTTGAAAACTACTGAACGGATTTGAACGCGGTTTTCACAGTTGGATTACATATATTTATAATTGGGAGCGTTGTCAAAAGTTTATTTTGTCTAAATCGGTTAAGAGAAAAAGAAGTTATGGTCAATTGAAAATTTACTTCAACCACTACTTCAAAATTTTAAACACTTATATTGATTGATTAGTTTTATATTGTTAAATATGTTCTAATATAAGTTAATCTTAATATTAAAACTTATGAGAGGTAACAAAAATAACAAATAACGCAGTGCGCGCGGGCGCGGCTGAAGTGTTGAACAATGTGCTCGATAGATGGCGTTGATAAAATTCGTTATCAACCTAGATTTATTTTATTTTTTTATTTCTTAAACAGTTCAAAAACAGTTTACACAATAAAAATAGATTAAAAATAAAGCCAAAATAACGTTAAAATATAGAACCGGAAATAGAATCTAAGATCAGAAAAAAGATAACAAAAAAAACACGAACAGAAAAAAAGAAATAAAAATATATATACACATGAACAGGTGGAAATATGTAAAGTATGAACATTTTAGTGTGTGTGTGTGTGTATCAGTGTGTGCAATGGTGTTGCTGTGTTAGTGAGTGTGCGAGGTTGAGTCTTAGTTTTTTTTTTAAGAACTTCTACTTAGACCAAATATATCCATCGCGGTATTAAGATGCTCCCTTGTGTAATGACTACCATGCAAACTTTCATTAACGTTTTACCTTATGATTATTTTGAGTGAACACTACCCATACAAACAAGTAAAAGGAAACGAGTGAAGAGACGTTTATCGTTTGTCCGCATCCATTTTTCCACCTACATCCTTAACGTTAAAGAGGTTTACCTTTTATTAACTTTGTAAGAATTTTCTTTCAACTCTTAACCGCTGAGGAGTTTTACCCTCCATCATCAGCTCATCCACATAAGATGACTATCAGAATATAGAATTGTCAGAAAAGTAATTGCCTGTAAGTTAATTTGAAAGTTCCCTCGATTTCCCTGAATCATCGGATCCTGACTACGGGACCAATTTGAAAGTACCCCTACCGAACAAAATATAATCACGTAAACGGTAAATAAACATCAAGTCCACAGAAACAGAGGATGTTGATAACATTTGTACATGTAAAGCTACATCATCCCTGAGTAACACAGGCTATATATAATCCCAATTGTAACAAGATTTTAGCCCGTGAAAGAAAGCCCTGTCGAGATCATTAAAAAACGCTATATACTTAACCAAATTACACGTGGGCGAAGCCGCGGGCGGAAAGCTAGTACTAAATAAATGATTTAGATTTACATTTATTTAATAATAGTAGACAAAGTAAGGTTTAATGAAAAAAATAATCCCATATTAATTCCCGTTCGAATGTTTCTTAAGAGGCGAACGTTCATCAGAAGTCGACCTTAAAATGTAGCCTATTTTATTAGAAATTGTTATAATACAATATAATCTGTATTATCTAATTTGTTTGCAATTTTTCATATCAAACCATTGACATCCGACCCATTTGTTTGATAATTAATGCTCTTATCGTCTTAAGTGTCTCACATTAGTGGAATATCTTATAGTAAATAGTCATTTGAAATGGAAAAATATATATGTATCAAAGATTTGGAGGATGCGGCCGCGCCGTTGTTACCTAAAACTGCTAGGGATTACTACAAGAGTGGGGCGACCGATGAGTTTACGTTGGGGGAAAACAAAACTGCCTTCAAAAGGTATGTAATAAAAACGGATTACCTTAACACTAGGTGTAAAGTTAGTACTGTTAAAATGGTAACCATAGCAACACTAATCCTCCTTAAGTCGTTATGTCTGCCTTTTTTATGTAAAAGTATTGATTCAAGTTTTGCACAGCTATCGAGTTGCCGGCAAATTATTGTTCATTATTTTCTTCAACTTATCTTTGTGTTACTTAGTGTCCTAAGGCCCCACATTGGGGCAGAGGGCATAGCTGTCCTCTATCTTTGTTTGTCGGTTGCTTATGTTTAACAAATACAATAAAAATTTAGTAATTTCCACATGGAATAAAACGTTGTAAACTATTAATACACGTAATAATATTATTTTTAAAAAACAATTTATTTTACGAACATGATTGTTTGTTTTTATTTATAGACAACTAGCTTTATACGCGACTTCGTCCGCGTGCTTTAAATACAAAAGGCGTTTAAGTTTTATCAAAATCGATTCTGTAGTTTAAGCGTTAAAAAGTAACAGACATACATACTTTTGCATTAATAATCTTAATATATATAAATCTCCTGTCACGATGTTTGCCCCCGATGGATTCCTAAACTACATAACCGATTTTAAATTAAATTGGCACACCGTGAGCAGTCTGGTCCAACTTGAGATATAGGATAGCTTAGATCTTTAATTATAGTCGCAATTTTATTTTATTGCAAATTATTTGTCTATATAATTAATTGACAGTCACAATTATGTGCTAACTCCAAAAGATTCTAACAGATGTCGATACTTTTCGACTGGATTGAGTAAGTAATCAATAGATGGCACTGCTATGGTAAACCGACAAACGTATCATTTAAGCTACAATTCAATAGCATGACTACCACGCGTTATTGAGGCTAAAGTATAAATTAAATTTCTTTTGTAGTAAACGAAATACCGTGAAATTCAATTATTTCTACTTTTTTTATAATTTATATGGCAAAACAACATTTGCCGGTTCAGCTATTTTAATATATGGATAGCTTTTCCTTGCATGACGTATGCATTGTAGTGGCAGTGGTCAAGGAGTGGCGGAGAGTTTGTTGCCAGTTCTTCTCGTCCGCTCTACGCCTTTGATTTGGGAACTGGCAGTAAATGTAGAGTCAAATTGTTTTATGACGATTCATAAGTGTACCATAGTTACCTATATGAATAAAGATATTTTTGATTTGATTGAAGTTAGTAGTAAATTGGCCAACACTCTAATAGTATAAATTTCAGGCTACGCATAAGACCCAAATGTCTCGTGGGCATTTCAAATTTCGATCTGCACACAACTATTTTAGGAGAAAGAGTGGCAATGCCAGTTGGCATTTCACCAACAGCGATGCAACGGATGGCACATCCAGATGGAGAGACTGCTAACGTTAAAGGTGATTTATTTATTTATTATGGAAACTGTATACTTATAGATCTCACGGCCGAATCAAAAAAACACATACAATACAATTATTCTTAAGCTACATACATATAACGACCGCTTATATCTATCCGTACCACCTAGTGTTTTTAAGGCAGTTTCTGCCGCGTATCACCCCTTTCTGGAACCAACTACCAGCGCGGGTATTCCTGAACCGCTACGACTTGGGGGCCTTCAAGAAAAGAGTGTTCCTCTCCCTCAAAGGCCGGCAACTCACTTGTAAGTGTGTGTGGAGACACTTCCTTACTTCGAGTGAAGTGATTACCGCCGCCCCCACGGGGGAAATAACCCGCCTGCTCGTTTTCCTCCTGTTACATAAAAAATAAAGATTCCTAAACATGTAAGAAATATGTGGTATTCTGGTGCAGAGTTAAGAAAACAATTAACTTTGCTGATGGAGGCTGGTTGCAAACCTAAGGCCTTCTAAGCTGGACAATTTACTTCTAGAAGTACATATTTTATTCTGAGAGGAGAGCAAGATTTGAGGAATCGCTACGCTAACAGTTAATCTCACTATACTGCTATCGCATTACCGCATTATGCTGAATGGGAGGAACGGATAAACTCTTGTTGAATAAAAAAACTATTTTCGTGTGGAAATTGTTTTAAGATAGGAAAATAATACACCCCGTATAATATATAACAGTTTTAAAATTTATTTTTATATAATCGATTCTTCCTACGTAATCTTAATTGTAGTTTACAAACTTAAACAATTCATCTTCTAAGAGTGTGTCAGTTGTTACATAGTAAGACGATGTTACATAATGTATAATCATATCTTTAAGTATTATACATGAATGTTAAAACCTCTTTTGTGGAATAAATTCATTAGAACCTCTTTTTGGTTAAATGTATTGATTAGAAGCAATTTTGAATAACGTTCGATAGCTTTTGTTATTTCGGTTTGCCAATCGGACCGATTCTGGGTCCGATTGGCAAACGAGTTAAACTAAGTGTTATTCCTTGATTGTACTTTTGTAAAACTATTATTAAACAGCTACTTTTATTAAATATAACTGTTAGGACAATGATTACTGTGTTTTGGTTGATATTGCAAATTATATATGTATTATAATCCTGATAATAGATAATTAAGCATAATAGATCATGATGCAATGAGATATATAGCCAAATAGTTAATTAATATAGAAAATAGTACAACTTTTAGGCAAAATATGTGCCTCACCAACATGTGATTTTTTTTATTTATTTCTTAAACCCATACAGCATATCAAAAAAGTATACACAATAAAGAATAGATAAAAACAAAGCCAAAATAAGGTTAAAACATAGAACCAGAAATTAAAACTAAGATCAGAAACAGCATTAATTAAAAAATACGAACAAATAGAATAATATATACATATGAACAAGTGGAGTATATCAAGTTTTTTTTTTATGTAAGAGGAGGCAAACGAGCAGGCGGGTCACTTCGAGTGATGTGCCAAGCGCCGCCTATGGACACCTGCAACGCCAGGAGGCTTACAATTGAGTTGCCGGCCTTTAAGGAAGAGGAATGCTCTTTTTCGAAGGTCCCCAAGTCGTAGCGGATCGGGAATACCTGCGCTGGCAGCTGGTTTCGGGCACAAATAGGTGGTGCGCGGCAGAAACTGCCTTAAAAAACGCACAGTAGTGGAGCGCCAGACGTCAAGGTGGTACGGATGGAATTTCGTATTCTGCCTTGGCGCCCGGTGATGGAATTCCGCTGCGGGTATTAGTCCGAACAATTCATCAGAACACTCCCCATGATAAATGCGGTAGAAGATGCAGAGGGAGCCTACTTCTCTACGCAGAGCCAAAGGATCAAGCCGTTTGGAAAGGATGGGGTCGTCGACGATACGAGCCGCTCTGCGTTGGATGCGATCAGATGGAAGGAGCTGGTATTGGGGCGCCCCCGCCCAGAGGTGGGAACAGTACTCTATATGAGGCCGAATTTGCGCTTTATAGAGTTGCAAGCGATGGCCTGATGTGAAATACTGACGCGCCATGCTGAGAAGCTTTTATAGGCTAACTGAGCCTTACCTTCCAAATGATTGCAGAACTGGACATCACTCGATATATCGACACCAAGAATTCCATTACTGACTGAGGCTTTAAGAGGAGGAGGTTAAATTGGACTAAGTTAAGTCGACCCCAATCCGAGACTCCACGCAGTAAAGTCTCGACTTCAGACACAAGTTTGTCTCGATACTGCTCGTCATCAACCCGGGAAAATTTGCAGGGCCGTGATATAGAGCATCTCCAGTACTGTCACCCGCATAACAATGAAGGCTGCTTAAGTGCAACATATCATTGATATGCAAGAGGAACAGCGTAGGAGAGAGTACGCAGCCTTGGGGAACTCCAGCGTTCATGTATTTAAGTTCGGAACATGCGCCGCGACCTTGATGCTCCGATCGGAAAAAAAACTGGAGATCCAATCGCATAACTTCACGGGAAGCCTATACGCTGGAAGTTTTGAGAGAAGGGCCTTGTGCCATACCCGATCAAAGGCCTTTGCTATGTCCAGACTAACCGCCAGTGCTTCCCCTTTAGACTCAACAGCCTCTGCCCATTTATGGGTAAACTGGAAAACTAGAAGATCACCAGCTGTGTGGCCACGGCGAAAGCCGTATTGACGGTCACTAATCAGCTGGCACTCCTCTAGGTAGCGAGGGAGCTGGCATCCGGTCCACTCGACTTATGAATATCCAGGGAAGTAAGGGCTTTGCGTACAGCACGAAGCCGAGCAAGACTGTCTGAACCAAGGTTGGGACTTGCCACCGGTGGGCACAACAGAAAAAGGAATAAAAAGCTCCATTCCCTGCAACACCACATCAGGGACAGAGTCGGCAGCAGCATTCGGATCACCCGACGAAAAACAAATCGGCCCCCACGGGTAGGAAGCAAAAAAAGAGCGCATTCCATCCCAGACGCGACGGCAACCTGCAAAACGAGGTCGAGTGAGTCGCGTTGTTTTTATAGTACTCCGAACAAGGCAGTGATCTGAAGATTCTAATGGGGAATCAATTGATACATTATACCCGTCCGGGTAAGAAGTCAGCAGCAGGTCCAACAGTGAAGGATTATGACCTTCGACATCTGGGATTCTCGTGATCGAGGGCACCATTTGAGTCAGGTCATAGGCCAAGGCGAAGTCGTGAAATGTTCTTCCCGCATAGTCGGTGGTAGTAGAGCCGAGCCAGTCGGTATGGTGGGCGTTAAAATCGCCAAGAACTACGACTTCAGCGGTAGGAACATTTGCAATCAAGGAGTCTGTAGCCGATTGTATGTGCTCTACAAGTCGGTCAATTTCGGCATTACCGCTATGAGACCTATAAAGGCATGCGTAGAATCGCGGATGGTCATCGCAGTCTACGCGGAGCCAAAGAATCGATAGGTCTTTTCCTTCAGGAAACGCAAGGCGACGAGAGCAAATGTCTTCCCGGACATAGATACACACTCCAGCCCTTGGCAAGAATCTATGTTCTAATCTAAAACCAGGGTAGGAGAGGAAGGAGGTGTCGCCAGGAGAAGAAATCTGTGTCTCGGTAAGAAAGAGTAAGGCCGGCAAAGCTGTTTTAAGGTGGTGGTGAACAGCGTTTAATTCGAAACAAGCCCCCTCACATTGCAGAAGTCCACAGTAAGCGATGAGGAAGGTGCCAAGTGATGCTCACTCTGTTTGCCCCGACATTTATAAGATGTATTTTTATATATGAGCGTAAAATTGCCCCCCCCCCCCCCCCCCAGAAATCGAAGGGCAGCCTGGGGGGGCAGCAACAAAACAGTTAGGTGGACACGCAGGAGGGGATTCTCCACGACAGGTGGTACTCCTCTGGGGTAATTTCTTTTTATTTTGCACCAAGTGAGGAACGAGCATTTAAGTGTTGTGTGCAATGGTGTTGCTGTGTGAGTGTGCGAGGTTGAATCTTAGTTGTTCTTGTTGTTTGGCAATTAGATTCACGGCAGCCTCTCTATCCTTTTAAATAATTAAAAATTTAATAATATTTTAGCCGCACAAAGTGAAGGTGTAATATACACATTAAGTACAATATCAACAAGTTCCATTGAAGAGGTGGCTGAGGCTGGACCGAATGCGATCAAATGGTTTCAACTGTATATTTATAACGATAGGTAATTAATATAATATTTTATATTTATTTATGCATTTTTCACATAAAGGCGAACAATTTTGTGCGTCAATAATTCTCTTATAGTTTCCAGGGTTCCAAATTAACCGCTCTGAAATACCGAAAAATTCAGCTTACCAATCAGCTTTTTAAGCGTGGTCACTAATTTACGACGGTTACATAAAATATCTCATTCGCATAAACCTGAGGATACATAATATAGTTATTTAAATTCGGTTTTATAATTAAATTTAATGATTATTATGATAATTAGCTGATGCTCTGCCCGTTGGTTTGACTATTCAGATCTAATTGTGTTAAATAACATTTAAATATTGTGACTGTTTAGCTAAACTGAGTTTGTCGCTTCTTCTCAAATTGGTCGCGTACGTGCGGGCGTAGTCATTTAGATTTAGGACGATTCAAACTTAGGTTTGTTTAGATTTTATTTGACGAGTGATTCATTAATTTTCAGGGAAATAACAAAGCGACTTGTATTAAGAGCTGAAAATGCTGGGTTTAAGGCTATAGCACTGACTGTAGATACTCCAATATTCGGATTGAGGAGGGCCGATGTTAGAAATAAATTCACGCTACCCTCACATTTGAAGTGAGTATATCTTTAAAATCTCAGTATCACTATACTGTAGTCACTACTACTTTGACCTTATGGTCTCATATGCAACGCGACATATCTGGTCACGTGATCTCGATGCGTTACAGGCCTCATGAGTTGTGGCAAATTTGAAATAGCATCACGTGACCTCACTCACGGCATGCATGAAGCGGTACCTTAATATATTTAATAAACCAGCTACATTTAATGTCGGCTCACTATATTAATTATTATATTTTCATATTTTTGTCAGATTAGCCAATTTCGAAGGGCACTTGTCAACGAAGATTCATAGCACGGCAGATGGCAGCGGCTTAAATAATTATGTTAATAACTTATTTGATAAAACTTTAACATGGGAGAATGTTAAATGGCTCAAAAGGTATGTTTTTGATCTCAGTTGAACATATACTATATGTTATAAACATAAAAGATAGTTGATATTAAGTTTTAAGCATCTGTAATGTTACAACGCCAACGACCCAAAAAAACAACTGGGCACAGACTAACACTTGTACATACCACGTGACATTATGCATTATAAAAATATATTATATTTTATAAAAATAAATATGCATATAGTTTAACTTTGTTACATTAATGAATCGTCATAAAAATTAACTCTACATTACTACAATCTAAATTAACTGTCAGTTAATAAAGGGCGTAGAGACGAGAAGAACTGGTAAAACTCAGTTCTTCTCTATCGTATGCGATCCAATCTAACTACGTAACATGCTTCTTTACAGCATTACAAAATTACCAATAGTCGCAAAAGGGATACTGCGTGGTGACGACGCCATAAAAGCGGTTGAGGCTGGCTGCTCTGGAATCCTCGTCTCTAACCATGGTGCTAGACAGCTTGATGGAGTATCAGCTACGGTATATCATTTTTGTATAAATTCTAAATAACACATGTCATTATTACTAAGTATATTGCATATATCATATTTCCATATTTTATTCATATCAGCTAAATAGTAATACTTTTAAATTATAGTAATAGGAAGCAGGCAATAATACTAATGATAGCATGATCGTTTACCTCCTGTTTCATAAAATAATTCTATGCTCTTGATTTTCTAACAATTCATTTAATAAATTGTACATGTTTCTCGTAATGATTCATTCAATATGTTACAATACTGAAATAAACCATAACGACTCAGGGTCCTTCAAGAAAAAGCGTACCACTACCCTAAAAGGCCGGCAACGGCCGGCACTCACTCCCAGCCACATGCCTATTGGCGACGTGCCTGCAGACACGTCTGTAAAAGACACTATGCTATAAAAAAATCATTCCAGTTTTCACTTCAAAAGCCCTTCAAAAGTATCTGTATAAATCAAACTGTTGAATGCTCAAATATTCAGTCAACATAAATAGACAATAAGTATTTTATTATTTGTTATTGTGTATATTAAAATGGCCGACATTATTTTAATCTTATATAACATTGGCAACTTTAAAATAAGGCATAAGGATCTTTACAACCGTGCTAACATTCTTGGCGATTTAAAAGCGGAGGGTTTCTTGCCAGTTCTTTTCGTCCGCTCTACGTCCTATTTGGGAACTGGCAGTAAATGTAGAGTGTAAAAGGATGTCGGTCACCGTTGCCCGCACAAGGTGAAGATTCAGTTCTTGACAGAGGATTTATTACATTTTAGTACAATTACAATAGGGCAAATCCCGACCACCTTGTCCCAGTAAGAACCTAGGCACTAGACAGTGGTTTTAATTCCTCTAAACCAAAAAAGCTAACTCACTAGAATGTCACTCTAGACTGTGTTTTTACACTTTTTAAGTGCTGGAACTTAGTATCCAAATAATAGGCATGATACCCTATTCTCTGACATCTGTAAACTATATCAAATAATAGAATTACAGAAAAGCAACCTAATCAAACACCTCTGCTTTGTAACAGGGTCCCGTAAAACTATTCCAACTTCCAAGTAGGACGCAGCCATCGAAATTTAACGAATGCACTGTTAAGTCAGAGTCTTCAATTATAATTTTTTTTTTTTTTTTTTGGGAGGGGGATCTCGCTGTTGGCCAGGAGGCCTTTACAGCTCAGCTCGGGCTGGTTGGCGAGCTTAGCTCAGCCGTGCTCAATTATAAAATATATTCACGGACGTCATTAAATCACGATTACCACATAACATCGAGATTCAGGATTGCACGGCGCCATCTAGTGTAGCTTTATTGAAGTGTGTTTCCTATTCTAATGCACGCTAGTGATTGTTACTAGAATAATTTTTTTTTAAAGTTTTTCGTTGACGAGATCCCTTTAATGCAACGGGACAGTTCAATTCTTGAGTAGCCTTACACAATTTTGTATTAATTGTTTATTTAAAAAGAGCAGCTATCGAGTTTCTTGCCGGTTCTTCGATACATGAACCGGTGGTAGTGTAAAAATTTATGATTCAAAAGTGTCTTTATAAAGACCTACCTAGAATAAAGATATTTTGAGTTTGATTCATAACTTTAGTTACCTATATGAATATAGATGTTTGATTTGTTGTATTTATTGTACTTTTAGATAGAAGCTCTACCGGAAGTGGTTAAAGCGGTAAAGAATTATAACGTGGAAGTGTATCTGGATGGGGGCGTGTCAAGCGGTACAGACATTTATAAGGCGTTGGCTCTCGGTGCAAAGATGGTGAATATATAAACTATTAAAGCTTGGTTAATTAAGTATGAGATCATTATTTTCAGCCTAGCACGTGTTTACATGTAACATATGTTATCTGTGTACGATACACACGTTAATTGTCTATGCGTAGTTTTTGACAACTCACTAAAACTAAGTTAACACGCCCTCAGCTAAGAATAACTCACAATAAAGTCATTGTTGCAATTATTTAAATTTTTATTTATTAAATCTACGACCATTTAATAGGGTTAGCATTTTTTTTAATTTTTTGAAAAATACACGAATGTTATTTTTGATTTAACGTAAAAGCAGTTTTTAGTGAAGGCTGCACGATGAATATTATGAGTGTGGAGAGTTTTAAATGCAATATGCATATTTAATTCAATAATATAATAATACCCGCCTTTTCTTCCGACATTCTGTAATTGGTATTTCATTTAAAGGGCAACGTGTACGCACCTATACAAAATCCAAAACAATTTGTTGGCTTTGTCGGTAAGCAAATTCAAAAAGGTTACAAACGGAATCCTTCAGAAAAAGCATTTTATAAATAGTCAGAATATTGTTATGATGAAAAGGTAGTTTGGAAATGAATAAGCTCCAGCTTAGCCTCGCTTCAAAAAGTGTACTGGGGTCATTTCCAAAAAAATCTATCAAGCCGAGTTTCTCGCCTGCTTCTTCTCAGCTTGGTCGCTTACAAACAGGCGTAGAATCACTAAGATTTAAGACGAATCAAAACGGTCCTATGCACCCTAATGAATAAAGATATTTTGACTTTCTGTTATTGAAAATGATTGTTATTGCTTTGCAGGTGTTCGTTGGACGACCTGCACTGTGGGGTCTCACGGTAGGCGGAGAGGATGGAGTGCAAAGGATGCTGGAAATATTAAAGACCGAATTGGAATATACACTACAAATTGCGGGTGAATTTATTTATTTACACTTAGTACATATATATTAGGGTCTTATCGCTAATAAGCGATCTCTTTCTAAATATGATAAGAGCAATATTATTTATATGTACATCGGTTAAAATATCTTTACACGACGCATCGTCACCAAAATCCTTTAAATGGTAGGTTTTAAGAGTGGTTAATAGAACCAGGGCCTAAAATTTGATGGACAAGAAGGTCTAAAGTTTAAAGACACAATAAGAACGTCATAGATGATATTTATTTATTATCTATGGCCGGAAATGAATGTTACGGCGCATTACTCTACTATCTACACTTTGCTCTATTGTCTTAATTACAGCTCCTGTACCAATACACGCGTCGCGTGATTTTCAAGTCGATTCAGTTTTTTTTCTAATCACTACTGGACTCATTATTTAGTTGAATAAAATCAGTTTTTTTAAATTATTTATTCAATCAATCATTATTATATATCAATTATATATCAATTATGCTATTTTACATGTGTGCTGTGGCTAAGAACATCATAACTCTGGATTTTGTGACTTCTAGAAGATCTTTAATTTTTTCAGGAACACCGACCGTTGATGACATAACAAGAGATATGGTGCGTCACGAATCGGCGTATAGCAAACTGTGATGTGAGGGTAGTTTAGACTTATTTAACGGTTTATATTTATTTAACAATGAGTTTACGGTATAGATTATAGAGCACAGCTGGTGACATACGTTGGTCGTTCGGCCAAAATGTTTTTGATATTTTCTGTAAAAGTGGGTACATAAATATATATTTTTAGTACAAGATTATTTTATTTATAAAATTAAAGTACCCTCTTAAAAAAAGTAACTTTTACGAAAACGATGTAATGATTAATTTGGTTATAAAAACTTTGGGCATTTATTATAGATGTTGGCCGATTCTCAGTCCCACTCAATGTGACCACAAAATTTCATGAGAATCGGTCAACCCGTTCCGGTGAAGTACGGGAACGATTATTTTGACACGAGAATTTTATATATTTGGTTATTTTAAAAGTCCTTTCTAGTTTGTTACCTTAAAATCGCATCCAAACATATTTATACCGAATTTAAGTTTCCGTACGGTTACTTTTAAAGAATCCACCGATCGTATTTTCTCTCTTAGCAAAATCGTATCATTGCACGTCACACAATTAACATCACCACTTACATTCAAATATCGGTCCCTTACACGCATATACGTTGTGAAACTATAATTTTTATTATCATTCGTTTCGTTGTTTGTGAATACCCTCTTTATCCCCTTCATCATTGACGTGCATGAACTATTGATGACGTCAAAAATCTTTCCGCTAAGCGACTGACGGCTGACTTTATGTATTTTGACATTTTTGCAACGATCAATTCTATTGACATATCTATTAAGATCTTTTTTCGGTGTCGATGTGTATATCGGATCGAAGATCTTATACTGGCTGATATTAAATCTATGATCTGTTGAATTGTCTGTGACACTTTGTTTTATATGTGTGTCTGTGGTACGTGATGTGAACGTGTGTTTCGGTGTAACGGATTTTCGATCGACGCGTCTGTCAAATGTGAATTGTCTTTGACGGTTATTGCGGAAATTTCGCAAATATCTACAACGCGTTTCGTAATAATTATAATTTGCGAATTCATTTTGTATATTTTTAAATAATTCATCGGTGTTGTCATGTTTGAAAGTGACATTATTTTCGTCATTCGCTTTTGGTAAATCCTGTTTATTTCTCCTTCTGTTGCCTAAAACTAAATATTCATCGTTAATGTCGGGTAATGGGAGAGTTAGTTTTATTATCGAAATACCTTTTTCGTATGAATATAATATTAACGACGCCCATTGTGCTACCTGCAAAATTAAATAATATTAAGTTTCATTTTAAAAGGTTGATACTATGATGGTTAATGGTTAAAGATATTGTACATTCTCAAGTATATTTTGGTACCCTTGAGTAAATATTGACGTACACGAGAGATCGCTAATACGTTACGTTACGTTTCCTTTTGTAGTCTTGAGAAAATTATTGACGTACACAAGAGATCGCTAATACGTTACGTTACGTTGCTTTTTAGTCTTGAGAAAATTAATGCGTACACGAGTGATCGCTAATACGTTATGTTACGTTTCTTTTGTAGTCTTAAGTAAATATTGACGTACACGAGAGATCGCTAATACGTTACGTTACGTTGCTTTTTAGTCTTGAGAAAATTAATGCGTACACGAGTGATCGCTAATACGTTACGTTACGTTTCTTTTTGTAGTCTTAAGTAAATATTGACGTACACGAGAGATCGCTAATACGTTACGTTACGTTGCTTTTTAGTCTTGAGAAAATTAATGCGTACACGAGTGATCGCTAATACGTTATGTTACGTTTCTTTTGTAGTCTTAAGTAAATATTGACGTACACGAGAGATCGCTAATACGTTACGTTACGTTGCTTTTTAGTCTTGAGAAAATTAATGCGTACACGAGTGATCGCTAATACGTTACGTTACGTTTCTTTTTGTAGTCTTAAGTAAATATTGACGTACACGAGAGATCGCTAATACGTTACGTTACGTTGCTTTTTAGTCTTGAGAAAATTAATGCGTACACGAGTGATCGCTAATACGTTACGTTACGTTTCTTTTTGTAGTCTTAAGTAAATATTGACGTACACTAGAGATCGCTAATACGCATTTACGAGTCAGTAAGTTAATATACTAATATATAAAGAGGATTGAATGCCCGCGAGAGCGGTTCTACAACTTACAGCTGAATTTAATAATTGGTAGAAACCGTAACAATATTTACGTAGAATTATTTGTATAAATTATTTCTATGTCTATCTAAGTCATGTTATAAATTTTATTTACATTAATATTAAATAAACACAAAATATTCTTTATATTAGCCTATCTAAAATAACTAACTTAAAATAAAACAAAACTAAAACAAATTTAAAAAGTATGGTCCCTGTAGCAGAGTACCCAATAAATAATTGTTATTCTATATAACATAATGTACATTAAACCTACCTCGGATTGTGTGTTAGAACGCATCCCATACAATAGTTTAAACACTGGATTCTTCAATATACAATCAAATTCGTGAGTAATATTTTCCAGTACAGTGTTAAGTAATTGTAAATATTGCGTATTGTATAATGACTTCCTATAATTAATATAAATTAGAGTCAAAAACAAATCGATAGCAAAAAATATATTTATTCACAATATTACTTAAATAATATTTATTTAAGTAACCAAGCAATTGCGGGTTGCCTGGAAGAGATCGCTTATTAGCGATAAGTCCGCCTGTTTCTCTTATATGTATTAACATCTTCTACTTTTGCTTTTTAAATGCAATAAATATTGTGTGTTTGCCTCACCGAAGATTATTAAAAGATGAGATTCGGTGCCCGGGTGCATAGCACCCCATTGCATCATGGATCAAGACGGGCCCTGTTTTAAATTAGGCCTGTCTATTTTCTATATTATATTAAAAACAATGATATTCAACGCGTATATGACGTCACGAATGTCTTTATATAAATAATTAAGTTTAGTTGCTTGGAAGAGATAAATAAATGTGGTTGCTGTCATATTTGGGAATGAATCGTCCTAAATGCTGAAGGATTGTGTGACATTGGTTAACTATATTTTGTTTTGTATATAAATATACTAACATTAAGATAATATAAAACCCAGTTACCTTACAAATATCGACATGCCGTTGTTCAAATGAAACAATCTAATGTTTTTCTCGTGTCCCTCTAACAGGCTTTGCAAGATTATAACAACAGACGTGTTCGCACGGCTGTATTGTATGCACTATAATTAAGCGTTTATTAAACCGGCGTAATCGCAATAATTTATTTTATCAAAACTGTCCACAAACATCTCATGTGCTAAATATGTATATTATAAAGATAAACTTATAAGATAATAAAACATAAGGCTATATGGGTTATTACACAAACTTTTATGGTGGGTTATAAATACCAAACAGTTATATGGGAACTAACAAGAAAATTGGTAACCAGTTCTTAGGAGCCTTTAAGCGTTACCATGGTTACCTGTTGCTAAGTGCAAGATGTTATACGCTCTTGGTTGCGATAAAGTAAACTTAAATTTGTATGGAACTGCCGGCGTAACCGCAACAGAGAAATTGGTAACCATGGTAACGCTTTAAGGGTCAAGCGTTACCATGGTTACCTGTGTGTTAAGTCCGAGCTACTAAACGCACTTGATTATATAAAGGTGAACTTGAATTTGTATGGAATTGAATTAGCGCCTCTAGCGGTTAAGCCGACATCAAACTCAAAATATCTTTATTCAAGTAAGTCTTTATAAAGACACTTTTGAAAAGAATTTTTACACTACCGCCGGTTCGGAAGGCAGAGTTATCTACCGAGCAGAACCGGCAAGAAACTCGATAGCTGCTCTTTTAAAATAAACAACTAATACAAAATTATGTAACAAATAACTAAATCATTGTAAGGCTACTCAAGAATTAAACTGTACCGATGCTGTGCCAATTGCCGATACATTTAAGAGATCTTTGTCTGTATATAACCTTTTCAACCAGAATATACATTGTTAATTGAGAGTACCGGCTACATCCTACCGCTACCTTTCCCATTCCAACAGTTCTAATTTGAGCCGTCAACAGAGCTCGACCTTCCCAGTGTTCATAGACGGCGATCAACACTTTCTTAAAGGTTTTAATATTATAATCAAAAAAAATCAAGCGTTTTTATTAACCTTATATATATATATATATATATATAAATCTCCTGTCACGATGAGATATAGGATAGCTTAGATCTTTAATTATAGTCGCAATTTTATTTTTTTGCAAATTATTTGTCTATATAATTAATTGACAGTCACAATTATCTGTCAACTCCAAAAGATTCTAACAGATGTCGATACTTTTCGACTGGATTGAGTAAGTAATTAATAGATGGCAGTACTATGGTAAACCGACAAACGTATCATACAAGCTATAATTCAATAGCATGACTACCACGTGTTATTGAGGCTCAAGTATAAATTAAATTTATTTTGTAGTAAACGAAATACCGCGAAATTCAATTATTTCTATTTTTTTTTAATAATTTATATGTCAAAACAACGTTTGCCGGTTCAGCTAGTTGTAATATAAAAATATGCCCACCATTGGAATAAGATCCGAACAATAGTTTTGATTTTGCGCACAACCACGGGAGATGTCAGCGAGGCAACAGCACAGTGAATACCACATATCGCGTTGCTGATAATAGAGATTTAATAAGATATATATAGCTAGATATATAAGATATTGTTTCAAGGGAATAAATATTATATGGGGTGGTAAGTGTTTATTTTTAAATTCCAGACCTCGATTGAAATTACGCCACTCCGACACACAAGATAACACTTTATTCATATATTTAAAGACCGTGCAATATTCAATGTCAAAATTTTAGTCAGTTAATCGAGTATGCAAAATGAATGCAAAGCTTTTTTTTCGAAATAATCAAAAATCACATTACCATCATCGATGTAAATAGATTGCGCAATGCGGACAGACATCCACTGGTTCTGAGCTTATTCTGTGTATACAGATGTAAAGATTTGCGCTTTTTTGGCCCGTCCTCAATATTCAATAAAACCGATATGAAATTCAACACTAGCCTGATTTGTGACATTTTACCATTGTTCAAAATGTGTAATATATTTTCGTATAGTGAATTGTGTTGTGTAATTATTTCAATATGTTCGTTCTAAAAAAATAATTGTAACTTTGAATAAGGCACTTCACTATTAAACCACAGATTGCGCCTCATGCATTGACTTATATAGAGAATCTAAATCAGTCTAATTTAAGCGTTTTAAATGAAATACTTTTTCATAACTATCTGTCAAACTGAGTTCAAACATTGTAAAAAACAGTATATTTAGAGTAAAGAATAAAAGTTAAAAAATATTCAATAACTATTGTGGCTGGTACACACAATTTTTATGTCTTAAATAAGTTGAAAAAAAACTTACTGTAGTTAATAAAACATCTCTCAATGTCGAGATAACTTGAGTCTGTAAATCGGTATCATATTTGTTATTTATTAGAAGTAACAATTCAAATATTTCTCCTTCAGTAACGTTCTCGTGACTTTGTGTTCTCTACAACAAAACGTTTAATGGAAAAATAATTGGTAAAAAATTAAATAGTAATTTAGAAATGTTTAACAAATAAAAATAGTTAACAATACCGTTTCATTTTTTCTGTAGTAGGTCAAGCTTTGGTTAAATGTAAGTTCCGTTACACTAGAATTCATTTTACTTCTTTCGTTTTCTAATATATTTCATTGGGATCTCAGCAATGTTATCATTTCGCGCGGGAAACATTTAAAGTGAAACTTGATCACAGAATGTTGCTAGAATATCTTTCATATTCTATAATAAATCAGTCTGATTTTTGATCATACCTTTGATATCCACAGACGTAATATAAACGAGAACAACGTATTGTACTCGTTACAAGTCACGTTTGTTTTAATTATTTGGAGTTTTTAGTATTCCTTGCTGGCTTATAAAATATGAACCCATAGTTTTTACACTGACTTAAAAGTCAAAATAAAATAAAATAAAGTATAAATACTAGGAATGCTATCTTAATCATTCACTTATTTCTAGTCCCTTCTCAATACTGCCCCTTTCTAAATCGAGGGTGGTATCTAGCAACACTGGGAGTTGTGTGTACTGTGCAATTAATTACCAATAAATAATATAAATTACAACATTTTAAACATTTATAAATAAATACTACATGTTTATTCATTTTCTTATTTCTGAAGTGATAACTACTTTATACTAATAGTTAAAATGGATGTCGGCGAACTATTATCATTTAAGGTTAGTTTATTTGTTTATATGGGTCTCGATCCCTCATCTAAAGTATTACTAAATTTAATTGTTCCGTAGCCTACACCGACTCCTAAGCGTCCTAATGAAGATGAACATGAAGATTCTGACGAAGAAAGTGTTCGTTCGAAAAAAGTACGACGACGAGCAGTCGGTGGTGATTTCGAAAGATCTGCAAAATCTCTGCCTAAAGAGCCTAAAATTACGGACAAGGAGCGGGAAGATATTCTTAAATTTGTTGAAAATGTTGTTACTGAGGTATGTTAGCAAACATTTTTTATTAGTTTCACATTAATTCTACTGAACTTGTATTTTACATTTTTCTAGGGGGAGGTCTTGGATGAAACAGCAGTAAAAAAACTCGTTCTTAATTTCGAAAAGAAAGCTTTAAGAAACAGAGAAATGAGAATTAAATTTCCTGATCAGCCAGAGAAATTTATGGACAGTGAATTGGATTTATATGATGCCTTGCAAGAGTTGAGTGCAGTTGCAACAGTACCTGACCAATATCCATTACTTGTTGATTTGAAATGCATAAATTCTCTATTAGAACTTCTCTCTCATGACAACACAGATGTTTCCACCAAAGTTGTGAATTTGTTACAAGTATGTATAGCTATTAATAACATTTTTATCAGTTAACATTAACACTTTTAAATTAAATATAAAGCTTGGGAATGAAAAATAAAAAAAAACACTGATATAAGACATTTTAAAATTATAGAACCAGTTGGGATTTTGTGGGTATTTTCGTAGAGTGAGTTAATTTAAGACTCTAGTAGCTCTAGACATAAGAAAATTATTGACATACACAAGTGATTTCTGATGTTTCAAGATAGATCTTTACAACCTGTGAAACATTCTTGGCTATTTAAAAGAGTGGCGGTGAGTTTCTTGCCAGTTCTTCTCATCCACTCTACGCCCTTGATTTGGGAACTGGCAGTAAAGTGTAGAGTCCAATTTTTTTTTATCACTTATTTTGTTGACGATTCATAAGTGTACCTTGGTTGCTTATATGAATAAAGATATTTTTGTTTGTATGATTTTATGGATTTGTATAAAAATTGTGTAAAAAAATGTATAAAAAAAGCAATAAATAATGTTCCAATTACAAATTAAAATTCCAGGAATTAACAGATGTTGATATATTGCATGAGAGTGAAGAGGGTGCAGAGGAGTTAGTTAATGCTCTAGCTGAAGCAGAGTCTCCATCGCTCCTGTTACATAATCTAGCTCGTCTTGATGAACAGGTGCCAGATGAGAGAGATGCCGTACATAACACTTTAGGTATTACAAAATACAAACTCTTATTACTCTCTCTCTGTATGACAACCAACAGTGTTGAGTGATGTTGATCTGTGACATTTCGAGAATCGCTTCTAATCTGATAAAGTGTATTTGATGGTGTTTAATTTATTGTTCATCAATTTTTCCAACCTCCAAAATGTAATATAAATCAATTGCAGGAATAATAGAAAACTTAACTGAATTTCGTCCTGAATTATGTGTTGAGGTAGCGAAACAAGGTTTTATACAATGGATTCTTAAAAGATTGAAGGTAAGCGATTGTAGTTTTGTATTCAAACGCTTAAAGCAGTTTCCAAAAGCCATCATCATCATCAACAAGGGACAAGAAAGCACTTTCAGAAATTATAAATAAATAGCTATAACTAATTTTTATTTATATTTTTATTATTAGATAATAATTAAAATTATTTAATTATAATAATGCTATCTTTGAGAAATATTATTTCAATTCAGACCAAATTAAAAGCTTGTATAGATGGAGCTTTTTCAACCTTCTATCAAGTAGCAATAAGAATTCCGTAAGTTTGTCCAATGATACACAAAAATAAAAAGATTTTTCCAAAATAACAGTACATAATTTGCTGATTAGATTTTTAAAAGTTTTAGTTTTTTATTTCAAATATAAGTTCCACATAATGCCTGTGTTTTAATTGATTAAAATCTTATATTTTTCAGTTGAAAGTACCTTTTGATGCCAATAAATTGTATGCAACAGAGATATTGTCAATTCTTTTGCAAACCACACCGGAGAACAGAAAATTTTTAGGAGAACTGGATGGCATCGATGTTCTTCTACAACAGTTAGCTGTGAGTATTTTAAATATTCCACTTAAAGAAATATCAATTCAAATTATACTGAAGCATAAATATTCTAAAGTGATCCTGAATTATCAATATATTTTATTTGGACCCCAAATATGCTTACGAGCCCGTCCGGTTGTGTCTGTGGGCGGAGAGTTTACTGGCCTCCTGCTTGTTTGTCCCTTTAAAAAAGATACAACCCAAAAAAGTCAATTCAAATTTCCTATTTTATCTTAATCTTAATCTGCCACAATGTTAGTTACCGTACTCCTCCAAAACGGCTTGACTGATTTTTACCAAATACCAGTAGATCTGAGAATCAGCCAACATCTATTTTACATACCCCTAAGTGACAAGGGTTGTTCACCCATAAATTTTTGTTTTTAATTTTTTATAATGTGGCATTAAATAAAAAACATTTTTTTTCTCACCAACCCATATTATTTGTGATTTAATCATTTCGTTAAGTTATTTTTTGTCTACACTAGAAATTACTAAGAACATAATTTATATGTCAAAGCAACGTTCACACGGTTCAGCTCGTTATGTATAAGAATTGATGAGATAATGTTTAATAAAAAAAATTCCAGTTTTATAAAAGACATGACCCGAGCGGTGCTGAAGAACAGGAGGCAATGGAGAACATGTTCGATTCGTTGTGCTGTGCACTCATGGAGCCAGCGAATAGAGATCGTTTCCTACGTGGTGAGGGACTACAGCTCATGAACTTGATGTTAAGGTATGACTGGCAAGAAAAAATCATTTAGGTATACAGGAATTCCAGGTGGTATAGAATCAACTTGCAACCCACTTATATTGAAAAAGAAGAATTTATATTTGAATGAAGTTGTAATATCTTGAGCAATTGGTCTTGGAGCCAAGAAATTACTTATACCGAACTTCTGGAGCTTCTACCATTTCATGATAGATCTTCTTTAATTTGCGCACTCACAGTACAATATTGGTATTGGTATTGGGTTTTAATACATAGAATGTGCTTTTTCTTGAATTCACCCCTCTGCACCTTCATTTAAGAGGGTTGAAGCAATGATTATCTTCACCAAGGTACAAGAGACAGCGGTTGCCCTTCAACCTGCTGTCTTCTTGGTCATTCCTGTAGTTGTTTTTGACTCTGCGTAGAGATGTAGGCTCCCTCTGCATCTTCTACCGCATTTCTCATGGGGAGTGCTCTGATGAATTGTTCCCACTAATACCTGCAGCGGAATTCCAGCACCGGACGTCAAGGCAGACTACGAAATTCCATCCGTACCACCTTGACGTCTGTCGCTCCACTACTGTGCGTTTTTTAAGGCAGTTTCTGCCGCGCACCACCTCTTTGTGGACCCAACTACCAGCGCAGGTATTCCCGATCCGCTACGACTTGGGAACCTTCAAAAAAAGAGCGTTCCTTAAAGGCCGACAACTCACTCGTAAGCCATCTGCCGTTGCAGGTGTCCATGGGCGGCGGTTGGCACATCACTCGAAGTGACCCGCCAGCTCGTTTGCCTCCTCTGACATAAAAAAAAAGTTACTTATCTTCTTGTTTTTCAAGTGAAGCTTAGCTTATGGTACATGTGATGTATCTATATACGTTTCCTTAATAAATAAGACTTGGGCTTTAGGCACAGAAACGGGAATCCGGCCGACCCACGTTCTATCTCTATTGATATTATTATTAACTAGTAGCTACTTTCTTCTCTACAAAATATTCATTTTCTTCACTAAGAATTGTTTTTAATACATGTTTGTCTGTGTTTGCCAGGAGTAAAGAAATGAAATATTTTTTTCAGAGAGAAGAAAATGTCAAGAAACGGTTCATTGAAAGTGTTAGACCATGCCCTGGCTGGGCCGGACGGTAAGGACAACTGCAATAAGTTCGTTGATATTTTGGGTTTACGCACTGTGTTCCCACTCTTCATGAAAACGCCAAAGAGGAAGAGACTGCTGACGGTCGATCAACACGAAGGTCTGTATTGTTTTTTTTTTAATTAAAAATGCATTGTATGGTGACAAAAAGAAAACGAAAAATCATGCTGTGACGTTTAATCTTTTTAAAACAAATTTAACATCACAGATTATATACAATGAGATAAGTGTCTGTGGTTTGTGTTTACTCTGTGGACAGACTCAAAGTGCCATTCGCGTTTCTTTATTCCCGCCAATTCTGAATATGATTAGCTTTAATTTAATTACAAATTTAAAAGTAAATAAAAAAAGTTTATTTCCAGCATTGAGGCTGGGGTCCACTTAGTAGAGACCCCGCTCATCTTCTACAAAATAAACTAATATAATAAATTTAATTAAATATGACAAACAAAACAATAGTGAGTCTGTATGTGTTTAATTTGTGGGTAATTTGTACTCGCGACTGTTCAAATGTTAAAGTTAGGTTAAGGAGAAGGAAGATAGATGGCGCTCTGACATGAGAACGAGGTTTGTAAATCGCGGTGATGTTTGGTTTTGTAGAATGTTTATATAAGATTAATTGTTACTAATGTATTGCAATACTCTAGATACCGCCCGCGCGGTCAAACATCCAGATAGGAGAGCTAGGGTTAAAAACCGGTAGTCCCTTATTTCAAGTGTCGCTCACTCCTACAGTGACTAGTGAGCTTCCGTCCAGCCCCTCAGGCTAGTCCCCCCCGTGACAGCCCAAGCCGAGGTCCGAGTCTCACAGGAGACCCTTGCGCAAGTCACGGCAAACCACAATTGTCACGGCTGAGCTAAGCTCGCCAACCAGCCCGAGCTGAGCTGTAAAGGCCTCCTGGCCAACAGCGAGATCCCACTCCAAAAAAAAAAAAACTAATGTATTGATAAATAAGAATAATAAATATATTCCCTCTCGCCTCTGAATCTTAAATTGTATTCATGGTCAAATACATGGTCCTTCGAGCCGGGTAGTCATATAGTAAATACTTGATGGTCTAGTATTACTATATGTTTCTCTGATTATAATTGATGCAATTGGATTAATTTAAAATAAATAAATATTGTTTCAGAGCATGTTGTGTCAATAATATCGTCCATGTTGCGTAACTGTCAAGGCGGTCAAAGGCAACGGTTATTGGCAAAGTTCACCGAGAACGACTTGGAGAAAGTTGATAGACTTTTGGAGTTGCACTTTAAATATATGGACAAAGTCGATCGTGTTGAGAAAGACATCGAGGTAAGCAAAGCCAACGTCGACCCGTCGACATCACTCTCTGGTCCCAAGATGCTAATATCAGCGTATATCAGGATCGATTTGTTTTTACCGACACTCCTGGTTAACTATCGTGGAGGCATTTAAAAAAAACTCTTAAATCTTGAATTGTGTTTCGCATATGTCTTGTTAGTTCCCAAATAATTGTTTTATATACATCATGTTTTATCTTATAAGCTACTTGTACTTGAGAAATGCGGCAATAAACCCTACGCCGTATTCGGCGTACCCGCGTCAGTTACGCCACATGTGTGAAGCGTGCTTGACGTCTCGGATTTCTTTTTTTAATTTAAATATGAGACCGAAACAAAATTCCATAAATATTCTCCCCAGTCAAGGAGTTGAAAACACATTTATCGACGCACTACAGTTTTGAGTTGTCGCATTCGGGACTCGTGTGTTTTCATAATAGCGCGGTATTTTTATAAGTTTTTCTTATGAGATGTTTGGGTGCAGTTTTAATAAAATAAATGAATGACGTCACTGCTGATTGTAGATTATAATCATAGATGTCGCTTTACATAGTTAAATATATCGATTTTGTTACTGATACGCGAGGTTCAAGAGGCAAAAATAGACCTGTTGGTATGATCTTATCAGCATGCAAATGCTCCTACATATCATTATGCAAGATTTATCCGACCTGTTTATTTTGAAAAGCTCGGTAATCTTACAGAAAACAAATATATATATATAGATAAATTTTGGATATATTTAAATATTTGGTTCTAGCAAGAAGCGGAAGAACTAGAGGATGACGCACAGTACATGAAACGATTGTCCGGTGGATTGTTCACGTTGCAACTCATCGACAGGATCATATTGGAAGTGTGTATTTATAGATTTTTAATACAAAAAAAAAATAACTATTTTAAATGAAAACTATTTGGCACAATGTCTTACGTTACGAAGAACTTTGAAATGTATCAAGTGGAAATAAACTACAATAGAATTCACTTACAACGACCAACCGGTTTTAGCGTCTAAAAAAAGATACTTTTATCTAAAAGACGGCCGTCTTTTGTTTACTGTGAAAACACACATCACTTTACTGGCTGTAAAATGTGTAGTTTAACGGGTGAGTTGCCGGCCTTTATAAACTATACACAGTAGAATTCACTTATAACAACTTCGCTTATAAGACTTTTTTACTCAGGTTTAGTTTTGCATCGCATTATATTCATATAAATAGATGTTGGTCGATTGTCAGACCTACTTAATATGCTCAGAAAATTTCATTAGAATCGGTCGAGCCGTTTCGGAGGAGTACGGGAACGACAACTGTGACACGAGAATTTTGTATATTAGATAATCTGTGCGTTTTATACGTCACCCGGTTAATACGACATAGTATCGCTGGTCCCTTGAATTTTACTGATTCTACTGACTATAGACCTGGTCCGATAAAATATCTGTCAATCGGGGTGTATAGGCGAAACGGGCCACCATCTTTTGATAAATTTATTTTAATTGTGTCGATTAGTGCGACATAGCATCGCCTCTCCCTTGAATGTCGTTATATAAGTATAAGTTTTTAGGTGTGCACTGCTGGGCCGGTTTCCATAAAGCAGCGGGTGCAGCGAGTCTTGTCATTGCGCGGTGGCTCTTTGAAGATTATAAGACACGTGATGAGAGGTATGTTTGTTTTTTAATTTCAACATTAAGGTAGGCTTATTCTGTTTTTTAAATGTTATTGGTATACAAATCTATTTAGTACATTACAACCTCCTAAACTAAGACCATTCAACCTCCTAAACTAAGAGCATTAAACCTCCTAAACTAAGAGCATTAAACCTCCTAAACTAAGAGCATTAAACCTCCTAAACTAAGAGCATTAAAATTCCTAAACTAAGACCATTCAACCTCCTAAACTAAGAGCATTAAACCTCCTAAACTAAGAGCATTAAACCTCCTAAACTAAGAGCATTAAAATTCCTAAACTAAGACCATTCAACCTCCTAAACTAAGAGCATTAAACCTCCTAAACTAAGAGCATTAAACCTCCTAAACTAAGAGCATTAAAATTCCTAAACTAAGACCATTCAACCTCCTAAACTAAGAGCATTAAACCTCCTAAACTAAGAGCATTAAACCTCCTAAACTAAGAGCATTAAACCTCCTAAACTAAGACCATTCAACCTCCCTAAACTACGACAATTAAACCTCTTGAACTAAGACCATTCAACCTCCTAAACTAAGAGCATTAAACCTCCTAAACTAAGAGCATTAAACCTCCTAAACTAAGACCATTCAACCTCCCTAAACTACGACAATTAAACCTCTTGAACTAAGACCATTCAACCTCCTAAATAAACTAAGACCATTAAACCTCATAATCTACGACTATCTATCCATGGAGTACCAGACTGTTTGCCTCTTTTTGATTCGAATCGTAGAGAAATATAAAATTAAGACTAACAGAAAATAATTCAAGTAGTTTCTTGGTCATTCTAAACCCTTGCATATACATAGTAGATACAGCATATACATATTTCCAGAATACGCTGGCAACCTGGGTGACGCTGGCAGCGAGGAATGGAGACAGCAGGAGCAACAGCACATATTACAATTGGTTGATAAATTCTAAAATAAAACATTACAATCAATATAGATTTTATTTCTAATAAACAATTGCATAATCGAATTGGTAACATTAATAATATATTGTTTTCATTTGAAATGGAATACCTCGAGGCAAAGTCGGTTATATTGTAAAACTGTACCTTGAGGCGATACAATTCCGGGATAATGGAGCGGATGTGTCGCCGGCCCCTAGCGGACGGTGGATGGCTGGAATGACAGGATATGTGGAACTGAGGTATCCCACGATTTTCATAAATACGAAACGGACGATCGGTGTTAGCCGCTCTCAGAGTCGTACATTAACTTAAAGGTGAGGTTAATCGATCATTACTATTCTAATATATTTATGTATTTAATAGACGTATCTGAATACGGGTGTTAATTAGAAAAAACACCCAATACATAAAAAAAAACATACTTCATAAAAATTAACTTCACAACCTCGACCCTTCAAACATTCAATAAATGCTTTTATCAACTGAAATGTATCGTTTTGACAATGGACATTTTAGTACCATTTTTATTATTGCTATATTTAAAAAAAACAAATCTTCATATTAACCAACTTTGTAAAATACTTATTCTCGTGTGGTAAACTCAATAAGCGTTCGTTAATGTCTGGTTTATAAAACTTTGAACATCAGATATCTGGTTAAGTATTTATTTACGAAGAATATGACAGAAATGATAATCAGAACATTCGAAAACTGGCAATACAAAGTATAAAAGAGCCCATTCCGAATCCAAAGACCTAATTTTGTCTAAATATTTTTCAAATGAAACATTCAATCATGGTTTTGCTGAACTATTTCATTAGAAACACGAGTTTTATTAAATTTTTAAAAATGCAATTTTTCTTACTTTCCCAAAAAAATAGGTAAAAAATTGCTTTTTTTTAAAACATAGATATAATCTAAGCTTTAGAATTACATTTATACGATTTTTTAACAAACAATAATTTAAAGAAACATAGACAATTTAAATAAACCAAACAATAACAATTGACATGAATAGTAGAAGAAAGAAAGGCACTGGTAGCAGTGTCTCCAGTAGTCGGAGACTACTAAAATCAATTACAACTAGAACCATACAAATTGTATGGTTATCTATGTATAGTCCGAATGCTTATGGCGAACAAAACTGAGTAACTTTAAATTTAAAAAAAAATATTTTCATATGTCTGTTGAAAACTGGTTTGATATGGATTTTTTTATACAAAACTTGACAGTTCTAAAAAAATAGTAATTTTTAATCCTGGAAACACCGCTTGGGACTGAAAGTGTTATATTTAAGACGCTCCTGCGCAGTTAAAAAAAGATTTAAGGACAGTCTTTGAACGCTGTGGGAATGTCATCGTTGGTTTTAGAAATATTGCTCCCTCCGAGCAATGTTGGCGCCGGGATCACCCCGGTTTGTATCCCATGCGCGGTTTTCAACAGATCATAATTTATCTTCTCCGTGACCACAGAGTCTTTCCTAAAAGAAAAAAAAATTAACCATTAAAGACTAAATTAATATTCACAGAAAATGTACTATTGAAAAAAAAACTATGAAACAGCGCCCTCTAGTGACTCAACATCTTCAACAATTTCTATCACATTCCTTTTTGATTTCTTATATACAATACATTAAAAGAAAATCACTCAAAATTTAAGTTTGATTTTCATTAAAAGAAAACGCTAATACGCGTTCAGTAGAGAATGTTTACTTGTAATCCGGATGCGAAGTGACAAACTGTCTGATCCAGGTCGCCATCGTTGATATTTCACCGGAGGCCCTGCGCTGTATCAGCTTCAGATACTGTTGGACTGAGCAATGCGTGTCTGCGTCCACATCCATACCGGACAGGTACGACTCGATTAACGGAATCAAACCGGGAAATACACCATCCTGTTAAACAATAGTTTTTTTTTGTTTCAATACACAAAACAAAACCAATATCAGACGTCACACCAATTGCCAACCAAAAAAAAATTTTAGAAATATATAAAAACACACAAAACTAACCCAACTTAAACCTTATTAAGAGCATTATACACTGAAGTTAGTATTTTTATACAACTTAAAAAATACCACAGAGATTAAACCTAGAATAACAAACCTTCCCATTGACGATCTCATCGATTGTCATCTCAGCGTACACGTCCACGTCGGGCGAACGCACGTCGCGACGGAACCAGAACTTCTGTTGCGTACAGGCACCGCGACGCTGGGCGCGTTGCATGTTCTCATCCACCTGACCAGGGCATAAACAATAGGATATAAAATTCATCCTCTCTGCTTTTTGATTTTATGATTAATTGAAATCACTGTTATAGCAAATGTTTGTGTATTATATAGTATTAACAATATATTTTATATTTTACATCTCCTGTAGTATTTGTAATAAGGTATGTTACTTTTAATTTATAGATTTTTTTCTGTACTTGTGACTGTGAAAATAACATATTTTATCTGCGAAACATGTTTTAGGATGTATTTTTGTCATATACCTTTCAGCAGACAGAAACTCATTTATAATACACACTTATATTAGAACACACAACCTCATGATTAAGCCCACACACACACATTTCACTCAGTAACTATGTGTGTGCACAGTATTTCTCAGTTATGTATGAAAACATATGTAATTTTTGTGTATTAATAATGTATTTTTTTTGTATATTAAGATAAGTTATATTCAGAATGGTTATGTTAAATGCCTGTGTTAATAACTACGATATATTTAAGAGAGATTAAACGCTTAAATGGAGACACCTTATATTTCCTTCATAACAAAAATCTGTTTCTTTTTTATCTTTTCAAAAAAAAAACACTTGATTCATATTACCTTACTTATGGGCATCACAAAGTTGAGTCCGTATGACAATATAACTCGCGTCAACAGCACAACGAAACAGACGTACGCCGCATTCTCGAAGTCTGTCAATTGTGCCTCGCAGGGGCGAAACTCCACTCTCCACCCTATGCGGGAGTTGGGAGGCGGCGGTTTGAAACGCATCGTTTGCCAATTCGTCGATTGGATATTCTGTAATGTCAACCGGATATAAATCAAAAATGTCGAAATTATATTTACACAGGCCAAGAGTTTTGTTACATATTCTCATATGAATCAAATAAAACTGTAATTGTAGTTTATAAAAAAAAAAAAAACTTGTCCTCAATTTAGAAGTGTCAGTGTAGCCCACACCCAAGACTTGTCAAATAAATTAAAAAAAATAAAACGCAAAATAATCGACAAAGTTTTTTAACATAAAAAATGTTTTCTGCAAATTATTTAATCTGGTGCATATCACAGTAGAAATAGACCCCAAATGACAACCCCAGTCAGTATCTTGTGGGTTTTAACCAACTGAGCCTAACCCATGTAAACTTTATTTTAGTTACGTCCAAAAGTAACTGTTACCAATCCTAAATAAAGAATTTGACTTAACAGTTTTGTAATCTATGGTTATGAACATGAACATATTTTTAGTCCGTTAACAGTACAATACATAACTCTACAAAGTCTGACACGGAATAGTGGATTATTAAAAAAAGAATTTTAAAACGCCAAATATCTCCGTCGATCCGGCTCGAAGGACCAAACTGTAAGCGTAATACCTCTTGTCCAAAAAAAGACAATCACACACTTGTTAATTGAAAAGTTTCCAAAATCACGCATTAAAGACGATTTGTAACCTTTAATTTAAAAAAAAAAACCAATAGAAAACCCACTATACTGACCTCAAAGTGATCCGTGTCATTTTCATCATCCTGATTAACCCTCTCAGAGAACAGAGAAACCGAATCGCGTATAAACAGATGTGCGACGTGCATCGCCAATGGATGATCTATCCCACCCTCGCGTAAGCGACGGTATATCTTCGGATCGTGAACTATTTTTATATCATTGTATCTATAATCAAATATTATATATAGGTAACATATTGACTCTACATTTACTGCCAGTTCCCAAATCAAGGGGGGGGGGAGCAAACGAGAACTGGCAAGAAACCCTCCGCCTATCAATCATCAAGTATTTGTGGCAGATCTTTACAACCGTAGCCATGTTGGCAATTTAAAGGAGAGGCGGAGAGTTTCTTGCCAGTTCTTCTTGATTTTGACTTTCATTACACCATCATCCATGCACCAATTATTAGTATGTATTACATTAAGGGTGTCTAGGTGTGATGTGTAAACAGATAACAAAAATAAGAGAGAAGATAAATGTATTAGCCTTATATACCTATATATAGACCCCAATTTAGGAACGTTAATTTTTTGTTTTATTTCTGTTGGTAGAGTTTTTTTTTTGTTTTTATATATGATTATTTGGTTGTTTTTTAAAATTGTTTACCTGTAATGCTGTGCATCCCTATAATTTATGCACATACATGCCTTGTGTTTTTTTTTTTTGTAATTTTGTTCGGGTTATGTTTGTATGTGTGTAGTTGGTGTGCCTTATTAAATAAATAAATGAAACGCAACAGTTACAAAACTCACTTCTCATGCTCAGCCGACAGGTACGAATCGATCGAGTCATATCTCGATTTCTGTATACGGAATGTGTTATTCAAGAGGGGTTCGAGGCCGCGCTCCTCCCGAGTACGACAGTCCACCGAACCGGAGATAACATTCCATCGGCAGTCCACATCAGTTAGGAGACCGCGGTAGGCCGGCGAGGCCGCTGATAACGCCAGCTACAAACAAAACGTCATTGGCGGAACTGTCAAAGGCAACCAGTCAGGTGGCTGGAATAGAGTGCGTAGCCGGCCTTTACACAAGACCAAATTATACTTAGTCTTGCCATAAATATTGTTATAAAGAAAAGCACGATTTTTTTTTTATACGTAACATTTATTCCTTTCATAGTGAGTTAGTTTAATACATCAATATATAACTATTAAAAATATACAATGTTTATTCGAAGTGGTCTCCATTGGCTGCAATACAGTCTTTTAAACGTTGAGGCCAGTTATCAATAGCAGCACGAACTCTTTCTAGAGGAAAATTCTTCACTGCCAACCGAATGGATCGTTTTAGGGACTCCAAATTATCATGGCGTTTAGAGCAAGCCTTACTCTCTAAAACTGACCATAAATCATAATCCAATGGATTTAGGTCAGGACTTGACGACGGCCAGTTTTCAGTGCTGATAAAGTCCGGAACGTTAGTTTTCAACCAAGATTGGGTGGATCGAGCTCTATGACCCGGTGCCGAGTCTTGTTGAAAGCACCATTCTTTGTTATTGAACATGGTGTTAGTTAAAGGCTTAACTACCGTCTCAAGAATGGTATTTTGATAAACTTGTGCCGACGTTTTAATACCTTTTTCCCAAAAATATGGCTCAGTCACCCCTTCATAGCTAACACCCCACCAAACCATCACTGAAGTGGGATAATGCCCACGTTGTACTCTGTTTACTAATTGCGAAGCTTCTTTAGAGCTTCCAGCATAAATACGGTCATTTTGTTTATTAAAATACTGCTCAATTGTAAAAAATTTCTCATCCGTAAACAAATTTTTTTTGTGCCCTCCCTTTGCGTACCGCTTAAGTAGTTGTTTGGATTTTACCACCCTATTCTTCTTTAAATTATCAGTTAAGAAGTGACCAGTACGTCTCTTATAGGCTGCAAGTCCTAAGTCATCTTTTAATATACGCGACATGGTTCTAGGAGCTATCTTCATCTCCCGAGATAAAATCTTTTACTTACGGACAGGATTTCTTCGAATTCTTTCCCTAACTGCTTTAATCACCTTTTTCACACGAACGGTACGTGGACGGCCAGATCTTTTTCTGTCACAAACAGAGGAGGTATCATTGTACCTATCAATAGCCCGGTAAACAAACATTTGACTAATACCAAGCGGGTGGAGGGTTTTAAAAATTGCACTTTTCTCCATACCTACTTTATGTAAGGCAATCACAGCGATTCGGTTCTCTTTATCACCCCACTCCATTTTAATATAACAAAATATTTAACAATATAATGGCGCGAAAATAAGAAAACACATCAAGCAATCATATAAAAATGACAGATTCCAAATTCAAACGTAATATTTTCTTTTTTTGAATAGTAACAGTATTTATGGCCAGACTAAGTATATTGGAGGTCTTATCGCTTGCGAGAGATCCCATCCAAACATTATATAATAAATGAAATTGTCGTGTCACAATGTTCCCTACTCGTCCGAAACGGGTTGACCGATTCTCCTAAAATTTTGTGGCCATATTGAGTAGGTCTGAGAATCGGCCGACATCTATTTTTAAGAGACATAATTTCATACTTTACCACACGAATATAAAATTATAATATCAATAGCTTTTGTTCGTCCGCGCGGTTTAAATACAAAAGGAACTTGGAAAATCGGTTTATTTAGTGGTAAAGTTTATAGACAAACAATCACCCCATTTAAACCTTACCTTCGCGATAAAATCTATAACCAAAAAGTTAAGTCTATCCCCATACCAAAATTTCATACAAATCGATTCAGTTGTTTAAGTGTGATAAATACACACAGAGTTACTATCGCATTTATAATATTAGTATCGATACATCATGTGGAGTGTTATCGCTAACTATCGATCTAATTCAATCAAAACAAACAAACACACAAAAAGTAATCATATTAATTGACACATTCAGGGCTTTTAATTTCTATTTTTTTTATATCTAATCACAATCACTTATCGTAACTGAAATATTATCAAACGATCTGAACGAACCAACCAACCAAATTTGCACTGTCATCGCATTAGCAATGTAGAAATCATAAAAATCATCATGACAATTCAATCAAACAAAAATCACAAGTTATTACAAAAACTTGGACACGCAAGTTATCCTTGAATATATGAAGTACAAATCAATTAACATATATAGGCATATATTATGTTTATCTATGACCAATAATATAATTAACAAAATCGGTGTTGTGACTTTGTAAATAAGACAAGGTTTAAGTAATCTTATCATTAGCGTATCGTTTGATATGCTTTAGATTTTTATCATCGACATACACTTCCAAAAACTGTCTCCTTTTATATAAATGGAGAGAGACACAATGAGCGGTGATATTAAGTTAAGTTTAAATTAAGTAAAAAGACAACAGGTCAAGGCCAATGTTATGAATATTATGCACCAGAACATACAGGGCCTGGCTGGCAAACTATTAGAAGTTGAGCTATATATTAATGAAAATCTTGTACAAGTATTTTGTGTTACTGAACATTGGCTTAAAAAGTGTCGACTGTTATTGAGCATTGAAAACAATAATATTGTGTACGTGATAATGTAAGACCGTTCAGACATTGGGAATCTTTCTCGTGAAGCGCACCATTGAATTGTCCTGTGTTGAGCTTGAGCAGTACACAATAGTTTGCGTGTATAGGCCTCCTTCGGGTGATTTTAACGAGTTTGAACTGGTCATGGAAGACACATTGAGACGTCTAAGTAATGGAACGAAGTCTCTAATAGTATGTGGTGCTTTCAACATTGACTTCTTAATACCATCGGTACATGCGGTTCGTTTAGTCAACTTATTTAGTTCATTTAATTTAAATAGTCTTTTTAGCGAACCAACGCGAATTACATTAAATACGGCTACCTATTTAGATAATGTGTATTGTAATTGCGAATATTTAACAAAAAGCGTAATTAATAACTTCACGTCTGATCATTGTGGGCAAAAAGTAAGTTTTATTAGTAATGTAATGTGTGTGTGTGTGTGTATTAGTAATATAACAAAACAACGTATATGTAATTTTAAACAAAGTATTGCGTCTAAGATTGAAAAGATACTAGAACTTGGGGAATGTCGGTTAATTTAGTTAACAATATCATAGACAGCATCGCGAATTACTTAGCAGTTACTTTTAATACATGTTGCGATAACGTTTTACCGTTTTATCAGATCAACTTAAAAATAGTAAAACTATACCATTGTTTAAGAGGGGAGATGATATAGACCCCAACGATTACCGACCGATTTCTATTTCGCCAACGTTAAGTAAGATATTTGAAAAGATAATTTCAAATCAACTTTTGAGCTTTTTCGTAAGAAAGAAATGACTACACGCGAATCAATTCGGTTTTACAATAAGTCGGTCAACACCTCGCCAAGGCATTCGACTGCGTAGAAGAAAATATAACTTTATTAAGGAAGCTTCTTTATTACATAACTACTGCATTATTTAATAATGCTTACAAGCTTATATAATCTTACTTGAAAAATAGAGTTCAAACGGTGTCTATCAAAGGAAAAACGTCGTCAGGATCAGCAATGCAAATGGGAGTTCCACGAGGATCTATTCTAGGGCCATTTTTATTTTTCATCTATATAAATGATTTGCCTTACCACGTTGATAGAACTTGTGAGATAATATTGTTTGCGGATGATACATCCTTAATATTTAAGGTTGACAGACATAAGAAAAATATTGACGAAGTAAACAATACACTTCAGCGATTATCTCCCTGGTTTACGGTAAATAACTTAGTACTAAATGCTAAAAAGACAAAGTGTGTAGAATTCGCTCTACCAAATGTTGAAAAGATAAATGGAAAAGTTATTTTAAATGGTGAGAATTTAGATCTGGATGGATACCACGGTATTCTTGGGGATATCATAAGATTCCAAATTACAGTGACGCGCCCATATATTTTCTTCAGCTAAAAAGCTTAGTTAAAACGCGCGTAAAGGGTATTTTGGTTGAAAAGGCATACTATACCGTAAACGAATATTGAGAGGACAAAGATCCCTTTAATGTGTCGGCAATTGGCTCAGCATCGGGACAGTTCAATTCTTGAGTAGCCTTACAATGCTTTGTTATTTTAATTTTTAGTAGCACAATTTTGTATTAATTGTGCTACTAAACCTGCTGTGCCGGTTCATCTCGGTAGATGACTGACGAACCGGTGTTGGTGTAAAAACTGACGATTCAAATGTGTCTTTATAAAGTCCTATTTGAATAAAGATATTTTGAGTTTGAGTTTATTTTGTTACATTTAAACAAATTCCAGTCATTACTTTGCTTCGAATTACAGTTTTTTTATATGTATAGACAATTCTCAATTGGATTAATGTAATTAGTAAAAGGCTAAATATTAATAATTACAAGTCAACACGCAATTGAAAGTAGAAAAATATTTTTAACAATCGTATCTAAAGATGGTGGCCAGTCCCGCCTATACACCCCGATTGACAGATATTTAATCAGATCATATGGTCTATATTCAGTAGAATGAGGATATAACGAAATTCAAGTGACCGGCGATTCTATGTCGTACTAACCGGGTGAAGTAAAACACGGACGGAGTATATATGAATATAATGCGATGCAAAAGCAAACCTGAGTAAGCATTATAGTCGTTAAAACCGGTTGGTTGCCCGCTACTTTGACAACGTGATTTAAATGCAATAGGAATTTTCAAAATCATCATGTATATGTGCAGAGTTCTGGTGAAAATTTCATTGCTTTCAACCATTTTTCGCCAAACCCAAACGCAATAAAAATTAAAGTTTAGTTTAGTCTCCATACCAAATTTCATCGAAATCGGTTTAGCAGTTTAAGCATGAAAGCGTAATACAGACGTTGCATTCATAATATTAGTTTCGTTATATGCTGATCAAAAGAATTAAAAATTCATCAACTTTACACCTTGGGTTAGATTATTCCAGTTTTAGTAAGCATCCCTATTTTTTTTTTAATTACCCATAGCCCATGTCACTCGGGAATAGTGTAGCTTGCCAACGGTGAAAGATTTTTCGAAATCGGTCCAGTAGTTTCGGAGCCATATTCATTACAAACAAACAAACAAAATCTTCCCACTTTATAATATTAGTATAGACATACCATTATGGGGCAAAGTGGTGCCAACTGGTCGTACAAAGTCCTCGCCTCAGTGATACAACAAGCCTGGAACGTCAACTGCAAGCAGCAACAACCCATTCCCATACCCATAGCATCCATATAAACACAGTCGGGCTTCGCAAAACCCTTTTCAAGCTCGTGATAATTATCTACAGGTATCTTGGTATTAACATCGCGGTAAACTAAAAAACAAAAAATCGTCTCAAAAACAAGTGAAATATAAAAAACAACAAAAAAAAACCCTTTGAATTATATAACGAAGCAATATCGCTAATAGTCCCCTCTAACCTTATAATAAGCAGGTTTTGTTATTAAAAGCTGTAACAGACTATGTTAGACTTGTTTGTTTTATTTACAAAATTAACTGATTACTTAAACCATATAGAATGCATTTAAATCTGAATTTAGTACCACGCCCAATCATAACTATAAATTTAAGATCAAATATAAATCTAGTATTATTGTGCCTTGGAGTGCAATTGTGAAACGCGAGATCGTGGGTTCGAATCACGCCTGTGCAATGAACTCGTAAAGAATATTCTGGTTGAAAAATACCGTAAACCGAATATTTAGAGGACCAAGAATCTAATGTGTCGGCAATCAGCATCCATACAATGCTTTGTTAATTGAATTGCAACATAATTTTGTATCAAATGTTTAAAAGAGCAGCTATCGAGTTTCTTGCCGGTTTCTTCTCGGTTTATGCCTTCCGAACCGGTGGTTGTGTTAATGACGATTCAAAAGTGTATTTATAAAGATATTTTTTAACATTTAAATCAATTCGCCTGTACAATTTATCAATACGATTGTCAAAGATATTAAGGTTTTTTCCCCTGATTGTAGTCGACATCGACTACAATCAGTAAGGCTGGAATGTGTGAAGGTTCAATTAAATATTTCAATATAATAAAGCAATGCATACTTGGTAAATTAATCTCCATCTTTTCACCCCGTCTCTCTCTTATATTTGAAGTCAATGTCTTAAAGCGGGGATGTCCGGGAAATATTGCCTCATCGGGGAAAAAGTTTGACCAGGACACACCCTTATTGGGTGTCGGTGTGTGAGGTGGACTTGTGAACCCCGGGCAGCCTAACCTACAATTTTATCATTACTTGATTAATATACATTGGTATAGTACAAGTTTAATTTTTTTTAAACTGTGCATATAAGCCATTGTAAAATTCTATTCTATTTATTTTAGTTTTTATATAGCTCATGTTAATTTGTTAGATGTTGTATACATTACATACAGTGACACATGAATTTTTGAGCTTATCATACAAATCAATTCTCTTTAAAAGCTATCTATTGATTGACTTATAAAAACATCAGTGATCTCGTTGAGCTTACCAAATATGAATAAAATATACTGGAAACAAGTCATTAAGATTTAGATATACATTTTTAATAGTAGAACTTTAATGATAAGATATAAATTAGAATCCAAGTTACACAAATAATGACTTTTAACACACTTAAGATTCAATCAAGTTAATTTTACCTTGGAAAATTTGTAATACTCATAATGACTTCTCCATCTTTCAATAGAGTACTTGCTTCGGCTCTGCGAAACTTCATATTCGCTTCCACTATGTTGAAGTGTGCTAAAAGCCCACCATATGGTTTCCCCGGAGTTCCCTCTATCATATATGCACCATATTCAGGGCGCCAAAGTGATTTTGCATCTTGATAAGAAATTGATTATAAATTATGATGAATCACTTATATAAGATTATCTTATCAAACATTTATTTTAAAAGTAATTTAATCTACAATATCTGCATTATTAAATTAATAAGTCTAGTTAAACACACAATAAGACCTTTTTGAAACTTATAGTTGAAATTTATGGGCGAGAAACTCGTTTAGATTTTTTCAGTAGTTTATACTACATTGTATACTAACAAACTTGGAAACTATATTAATGAACAATGATTTTTTTACTTTAGTAAAATCTATTGATAAGAAGGAAAAGCTATGATATATATCATACACTTAAATACGCCTATAAAAAGCTTTATAATGTATATATATGACCTATAACCCAAAAATTATCTATAGTTCTCATAATCACTGTGGTTTACTACTAGTACAATGGTGACAAATTGCCAACCTTGTAATGACCTTGTAGATACCACTAACATTGATGCCAAATGACTTGCACATTTTTAAATAAATTGAGGATATGAAAATATACATATTTAAATATAAAGATGATCATATCTGGCATTTGTCACCTGAACAGACACACATTTTGTACAGAAGGAAGATTTAAGAATCACTTCTCGAAGATAACAATTAATATGAAATTGAACATTTTAATTACTTTTTTATAAGTGGGAAATACAAATTAAATTGAATATCATGTTTTTAAGCTTATGTTTAAAAGCATCTAATTAATATATAAAATATGTAGATAATATTGAGCAATGTAATGATTAATTATTGATATAAAATGTATGTTGAGAATCATGTCCATTGAAGCAAATTGATAGTTCTTACAAATACTATAAATGAAATTTATGAGTATTTAAAAATCATAAATGTAATTTATGAGTATTTAAAATAGAAAACAACTGGTAACAGAAGTCAGTAAATACATAAAAAAGTATATTTACTTTCCGGATCTTCGAGTTCTTTCTTTTGTAATTCAGGAAGTAATTCAGCAGCTCTGAGACTAACTGTTGCACGTTGATTTTCATCATCAAATTTTACAATAACATATTCCACCTAAAATTAAATTAGATTAGTTCATACAATATTGCAAAATAGAAATTTCTTTTGGTAACAACGTTCACTTACTTCATCACCCCATTTAAGGACATCACCGGTTCGGTCCCTGAGTTTTTTATACAAATTTATAAACTGTTCTACGCCGTGTTGCCGGACATGTTCTGCCAGAGCCTTCGTTTCTTCCCAAGTCAATGGACTTCCTTCAGTAAGTAAGCCCATTTTCGCAAATAAGATTTTACTGCAGTTAAGTGGTGACACACACAATTTGTTTACTTTGATAATGTTACGAAACCTCTTCAAAATGAAACGAGTACTCATACGCGGTAGCAATTGAAACGCGGCTCTGAACTGATGAGAAAACTTTGTGCACCTTTATATGTTACAAATAAATGCTTTGTAATACCGACAGATTTATGCTGACTTGTAGTGACACGTAAACTTATTGACGAACAAAAAATAAGCCCAAGTATCTAAAAAATACTTTTCTATATTAAAATATACAAGGCCATTCTTCGCAGCACTTAAAAAGCGAAAACTAAAGATTAATTGAATTGTCAAATAAGAAACTTCAAACAGAAACTTGTCATAATTTGTTTTGTTTTGTTTTGCTTTTGAGATTTGTTTCCGACATACCCTGAAGGCGTTTTTAATCAATTGTCATGTATAGTTTACCATTGTTGCCACACCTACTTTTTTAACAGAATTTTAATCTTTTATAGCTCTTATTTCCAATGTATTTGGTGATGTTATAAGTTATCATCGTACATTATACAGTGGTCAGAAGGCATAACATACAAAATATATCTATACTTATAATAAGACCGTAAAAATTATATATCTGTACATTAAATATTTTTTCAAAAAACTGATAGGAGGCGATTAAAGAAGAGTCATAGAAACCAAAAAAACAATTTTTGAAATTTTTGTCTGTCTTTCTGTCTGGTACGTTATAACTTCAAAACTACTGAACGGATTTGAACGTGGTTTTTCAATCACAGTTGGATAACATATATCTAGTTAGGAGCGTTGTCAAAACGTTGTTTCGTCAAAATCGGTTAAGGGAAAAAGAAGTTATGGTCCATTGAAAAATTACATCAACCACTGCTTCAAAACTTTTAAACACTTATATTGATTGATCTTAGTCTTAATATAAGTTAATCTTTATGTTAAAACTTATGAGAGGTAACAAAAATAACAAATAAAAAAGTGCGCGCGGGCGCGGTTGAAGTGTTGAACACTGTGCTCGATAGATGGCGTTGATAAAATACGTCAGTAACCTAGATCGCGGTATTAAGATGGTCCATTGTGTAATCACTATCGTTAGTCTCGATTTTGTATACGGATTTGAATTGTTTGGTTGGTGTTGGTTTATGTACCGTTTCACTCAGTGTGTCTCAGTATTTAAAAACCTCCTCAGAAAGAGAGTCTCGGTTGTCCGCTGACCGCAAGCGTCGTGGGTTATCTCGGGCTTTGGAAACATTTACCCAGTACGAAGAACGATAAAGTAACGATCGTCATCGTCATCGTTTAAAGAAGCTAGAGAAAACTACAAACACACTCGTCATGATCATGACACTTTCTTGAAAGATGAAAGAGATGGGGTAAATGTAAATTGGCGTGAAAGAACAACGTTAGGTTGGTTTGAATGCTGATAGGCTACGGCGCCCGCTTATCAGGGACTCGCGTTCCTCAGAAGATTCGGAAGCATACCGTGATTTAACAGCAGATCACGATGGCCTTCCTTGGGTTGTTAAAGAGAGAAGTGCATTTACGTATTACCCTATGATTATTTTGAGTTAACACTACTCATACAAACAAGTAAAAGGAAACGAGTGAAGAGACGTTTGTCCGCATCCATTTTTCCACCTACATCCTTAACGTTAATGAGGTTTACCTTTTATTATTTGGTCAAACTTATTACCTCACAAGTACGTATAACTTCGTAAGAATTTTCTTTCAACTCTTAACCGCTGAGGAGTTTTACCCTCCATCATCAGCTCATCCACATTATCAGAATATGAAATTGTCAGAAAAGTAATTGCCTGTAAGTAAATTTAAAAGTTGCCCTCGATTTCCCTGAATTATCAGATCCTGACTACGTAACTACGGGACGAACTTGAAAGTACCAAACAAAAAAATAATTACGTAAATCGTAAATAAACATCAAGTTCACAAAACCAGAGGATGTTGATAAAATTTATACATGTAAAGCTACATCATCCCTAAGTAACACAGGCTATATATAATTCCATTTGTAACAAGATTTTAGCCTGTGAAAGAAAGCCCTGTCGAGATCATTGAAAAACGATATAGGATACTTAACCAAATTGCAAGTGGGGAAAACCGTGGGCGGAAAGCTAGTACATAATAAAGCCACACATAATCCGTAAAAAATCCCAAAACTTTTTGAATGTGAAGTTTTGTAAAATTCTAATGTTGATTCAATAACTAATTATTTGCAATTCCTTTTATTCTGGTGTAATTTACTTAATTTATCTGATAATGTTGACTTAATTGGCTCTTACCATTTGATTTTACTTTCCGGTGGTTGGAAGTTGTGATTGTCAAATTCGTTTGACATTTTCGAATTAACAAATGACAAATCTGACATCTGTAAACTTACCCTATTTTATTGGACAGTCGGCACTGTATCAACTATAAACTATAAAAATATTTTGTGGTTTATAACTGGTGGTTTCATGCTAAAATTCAACGAATAAATCTTATTTTAAAATCTTGTATCTGTAATTCGTATAGTATGAAAGAAATAGTTATAAACAGATTGCAGCTCAATAATGATTAAATTTCATAAAGGCCACAACTAAGTATTAAATCGTTGTAGTAACTGGTGTATTGGGAAAAAGATTGGTAAGCAATCATGGTGCCTGTATCAATAGAAGGATGCACTCAAGGAGCTGAAGGTGGAGGACCCCGAGGTGGTTCTATTTCACTCGGATTACTTATAGATTTTATTGTTCAAAGGACTTATGATGAGTTGTCAGTACTGGCAGAGTTGTAAGTAATTTAATTTCAAAAAGTGATATTGCTAGTTGAATCTACTTTTTAAAACTATACTTCCTACGTATTTAGATTGCCTCGTAAAACGGATATGGAAAGGAAGATCGAAATATACAAATTCAGTGCTCGTACACGCCAGCTTTTTGTACGATTACTGGCACTAGTAAAATGGGCTAGTAGTGCTACCAAAGTTGATCGATCTGCACATATCATGGCTTTCTTGGATAAGCAGGCTCTTCTCTTTGTTGAAACAGCCGATGTACTGGCTCGTGTAGCGAGGGAGACATTAGTACACGCAAGGTATATTTTTTGTGTATTCATTGCAAATAAGTTGCTAACTAAATTGTCTTAATATTCCTTAGTAAATTAATTCAAACACATCAAACATTGTATTTATTTACTCAAACTTTCACGATACTACATACATAAATTTTAAGTTTAATTCAGATCTCATACCTTTTTCTTAACTAAGTCAATTAAATTTCCTGTTTTAGATTACCAACATTCCATATGGCAGCGGCAGTAGAGGTCCTTACATTAGGAACTTACAGTCGTTTACCAGCTGTGATTCGTGAGAGGCTGGTTCCTCCACCTTCTCTGACAGCTGGAGAAAAACGAACAACTTTGAGAGCACTAGCGCATATTGTCCGACAGAGGCTTACCACAGCTTCTTTACCCAATGATGTCAGAAATTTAAAGGTAAAGTAAACTTTATTAATAACAATAATTTCCAGTATGAGGCAAACCTTTATTCATATCTATAAATTAGTTTTAGTATTAAAAGAAACAATATTATTCAAATCCTTTGAGTATTTAAAAAACAATTTTATATTTAGGGCCAAGTTAAAATTTTATCTAATTTGTTTTAAATTTTAATAGAACAGTCTTTTGTACTAATATAAGTATTTATGGTCAAAAACAGCTTTTATGATAGAATTTTCATTTAATTTAGGTTGAAAATGGTCGAGCCACATTTTCTGTTGGTCAAGAGTTTAGCGTATCACTCACAGTTATGGGTGACGGTCCGAATGTACCTTGGAGATTATTAGATATTGCTATACTTATTCAAGATAACGAAACAGGTGGTGAGTATTTGGTTTAAAACTGTTACAGATCATATAGATTGAAATATACATAGCTTATTTTCTTTATACTGAATCTCTTTGTACTGAAATTTCAGAAGGCAAACCATTAGTCCATACATCACAACTAACATGGCTACGTGGGGTTGCTCAGGCACGATTAGCTGCTGCTGGACTTAATGGTGCCCTTACAGCTTTGAGATATTTTTGCCGATCTCTATCTTTAGAGCTGTTGTACACTCAAACGTTGAGGTTATGTAGAGACCGTCTTGCGAAGCATTTACAAGTGGACAAATATATACCGGGACAGAAATTGCAGGTTTCCTATTGGAGGTATAATAATTCAGTACGATTTTAGAAAACTTTGTATGACATACTCCTTCGCTAACATTACATATACGAGACTTGACCTATGGGCCAAGAATTATTTTGTCATATCAGTTTTTACACCTCAATTGGAATGATATGTAAATTCAAGTCGCTGTATGCTATAATATATGGAAAACTTAAAAATAAGGCCTGTATGAACGAGTTTGAATAGATCACTTTCCGATTTTACTTATTTTAATGTACGTTGAGTTTTGTTTTTGTATACATCTCACCCTTTGCACCAGTCTAATTGTATTTTAAGTATTCCCTTATTGTGTGGGTTGTCTGGAAGAGATCGCTTATTAGCGATAAGGCCGCCCGTTGCTCTCATATGTTTTAGCATCTATTAATCATATCAGTCATTTGCTTCTAGTGTTTAAATGCAATAAAGTAAATAAATAGAATATTTAACATGTATTAAATTGTTTTTTTTTTCGAAAAATTATCATATTGCGGTATATATACTGGTTTGTACGATGTTTTAATCCGATTTTATTACAGGGAGCTGGGTTGTGAGTTGGGCTACAGATTGATAATTGGCGCTGAAGGTGAAAATCTGTGTGTATGGCACGTGCCGGCGTTGGCCGGTGGTGAGAGGGTCGCGTCCGCCTTGACCCCTCACGCGCCCTCCATGGAACGACTCTTGGCTCACACAGTCCACGTCCGGTCGCGACAACGTCTTAACGATTTAAAAGTACTCCTTAATGATTTGGGGGTGAGATTTTTAATAGTTTACCGGCTGATCACGACAAACGTCGTTTTGCCAAAAAAAAAAAAAAAAAAAACATGTCTCAATAAATAGATGTTGGCCGATTCTCAGACCTACTCAATATACTCAGAAAATTTCAGCAGAATCGGTCGAGCTGTTTTGGAGGAGTAAGGGAAAGACAACTGTGACACGAGAATTTTGTATTGTTTATATTGTATTAGAACCCAAAAAATACTAAACTGAGTTTCATCACGATGCCAAAATTAACGGATGAATTAATAATTGTACCTGTCTTGTCTTTCTTTTCTTGTCTGCTTCTACTCTTGTTGCGTAGGAACATGCCTAGTCATTTACACTTGAGACGATTCAAAATAGTCTTATGTATAAATAGATTTGATTTGTACATAGATAATATAGAGTACTCGGTGGTAGTAACAAAATCTCAGCATGTATTTATAACCAAATTAACTTTTAACTAAAATAGTTAAAATATCATTTCTGTTTTGTCTGACATCGTTTTCACAGATTAACTTCTACCATTGGTTTTTTTAAAATTCATATTGAAATTTGATTAAAATGAAATGAACAGTTAAAATATTGCATCTCTGGTTGGTAAATAGGTGGAGTGCACAGTGGGGGGGTGGCCATGTGTGTTGGCATGTTCAGTGGTATCGCCGTGCCTTCGTGCCGAGCAGTTGCTGGTGTCAGTTGGTGCTCACGGTGGTAAACTACGAGCACGTGTACCGGCCTATCCGGCCACGCCCAAGATGAACGAGCTGGCTAACGTGTTGGCTGTGGCCGATTTGAAGGCACTGCGGCCGCTTCTTACTCAGCTAAGGTATAATATGGACGTCTGGTGATCCACAACTGTGCGTTTAAAGCGCCATCTCTTTGTGAAACTCAACTGCCAGCGCAGGTACGACTTGGGGAACTTCAAGAAAAGAGCGTTCCTCTCCCTCAAAAGCCAGCAACTCACTTGTAAGCCTCCTGGTATTGCAAGTGCCCATGGGCGGTTAGCACGAAAGTGACTTGCCTCTGTTTGAGTCTGTTGTCCTTGACGACTTGGTTAGGTCCAATGGTCCAACTGCCTGTCAGAGGGTTCGATTCCCGGTACAATTATGTAATGAAAGTATTCGCTATGTGTTATTTAAATTATATATCAGCATACAAGATATATTTACAATGGCGCTAAATTACTATATACAATACAATACTGATATTATTTCTGATATATTCTTTGGAAATCGTGGTTTACACTGTTGAACATAATATGGGATTTGTAGGCGGTGAGTCTTGCCAGTTCTTCTCGTCCGCTTTGCGCCTTTAATTTGGGAACTGGCTGTAAATGTAGTATCAATTTCTTTTTATGATTTGACTTGGCAACTGGTAGTGATTCTTTTTTTGTTCACCCGTTAATAAGAAAGTTGATTGTCTGTTTAACAATTAATTGAAAATTTCGTAATAAATGTATTGCAGATTTTGGTTAGTCGCGAGGCGTTGTGAGAAGACCCTGCAACATTTGCCGGCAAATGTTTGCGAACACCTGCCATTCTTGCACGGGCCTGACCATCAGCTCAACAAGTTGTCATCGGACCGTCTCTATGTTATATTACATCGGCATACAGATCACATATTGGTGAGTTCGATGTTCTATGTATCGCGTGTGCGTTGCCAGCCGTTTATAGGGAACGATAAATTTTGAGACATTATTTTCTTCAATGATACTTGAAGGTTTCCCTTTTTTAACGGTTCAGACTCTCGACCGCACAGGTGCCATTTTTGATACAAGTTTTTTTTTATATTATTGCGTGTGTATACGGTTGTTTTTTGTGTGTCTTTGCATCATAAATGAAGCTTTAAAATTCAAAGCAGAGGTTTCTTTTCGTCTGAATAGTGAATTGTTTTTTTTTTTTAAGATGTAAAACCACATAAGTATACAAAATATGAGGTATGTGTTGTCGGTTTTTTTAAGATTGTGGAAATGAAGGAGATCGCAGCTGGCAGTACGGCCACGACAAGCACAAGTACGAACAGTGGGAGTGCCTGTAGTGTTGCCCTGTCTTTCCATCTCGCTGGAGCGAGACGGTGTACGCCTGATGAATGCGAGGATGAGGTACGGGATCGATTTATACCTTTCCAAAGGAATGGTCTGGCCTGATCTGTTGCTGACTATTAAAAGAATAGATTTATTAAGTTACTAGCTTTCCGCCCGCGGTTTCGCCCACATGTAATTTTCTATATATATATAAAACTAATCAACCAATATAAGTGTTTAAAAGTGTTGAAGCAGTGGTTGAAGTAAATTTTCAATTGACCATAACTTCTTTTTCCCTTAACCGATTTTGAGGAAATCCGCGTTCGAATCCGTTCAGTAGTTTTGAAGTTATAACGTACCAGACAGACAGACAAGAAAACCAAAAATTGTTTTTTTGGTTTCTGTGACTCTTCTTTCAGATTTTTGGGAAAAATAATTTAATGTACAGACATTCGATTTTTACTGTCTTATTATAAGTATAGGTTAAGTTGTTGTTTTCACAAACCATTTAAGATGTTTTTCACAAACTGTGTACTTAAAATAAGTTTCATAGTGAGGTGTGGCGTAAATTATTTTTTCGCTCATATTTTGGCGTATTATATCCCATTGTCCGTAATACATTTGATTAATTAAACTTTCCATGCATTTCCTATTTTCTAATATATTGTATGAAATAAAATATAATGTCGTCTCAATTTCTACCTCAATTTTTTTCAATGCATGCAGAATATTGCAATCAACTCATGACAACGTTCCAGACAAACATCGAACAGGCGATAAGTTATTTAGACAATACAATATTTAGAAATAAAAACCCTTTTATTTAATTCTCAATCAAATCAATAATATCTTTATTCACATTCACGGTACACTTATGAATCGTAAAAAAATAAAAAGTTATTAAAAAATCTATATAAACTATACAATGTATGAAAAATTATATTTATTTCCAGTCGGCTGTGACGAGTGCGTCTCCAACAGTCGCAAGGTCGTACTTAAAGATACACGCCTTGGTTGAGCTGGACACGTTCACATTGACACATGGGCCATTTACACCCTTAGACACGCCAGGTGAGTAGTTTTTTTATTATCTATTTATCTTATATATAAAATGTTCATGTCACAAGTGTTAGTAACCGTACTCCTCCGAAACGGCTTGACCGTTTCTTACCATATTTCTTAAGAAATAAAAAATAATATTTTGTATGCGTATTCAGTATGGAGAATCAGCCAACATCTGTTTTCCATACCCCTAAGTGATTCACCCTTAAAAAAAATAGTTTTTATTCTTTTATAATGTGGTATTAAAAATACATACAACTCTAAATTTTCACTTTTTTATCACCAACCCCTATTTCTGGCCATTTAATCCTTTAATTTAGTTTATTTTTTGTCTACACTAGAAATAATTTATATGACAAAGAAACATTTGTCGGTTCTGCTAGTTTTACTGTAAAAATCCATCACCTATTAAATTTTGAAGAAATATGTGAAAAACGTAAAATGTGTTTCAATTACAGGTATGCAAGCAGGCAAGCGGAAATTGGGTGCAACAGCTACACGCTCGGTGCGTGTCCGTCAGCCGGCGTACTTCCTGCCCGAACTCGCGCACGTTGTCGCTGCGGCTGACGAGCGCGTGCCATTCGTTAATCTCGCTAGAGAGGTAATATAACTTCGATTGATATACAGCAGAATCCGGATATAACGACATTCAAGGGACCGACGATACTATGTCTTACTAACCGGTTGACGTACGAAATGGACGGATTATATATAAATATAATGCGATACTTAACCGAACTTGAGTTAACATTATAGTCGTTAAAACCGGTTAGTCATTATAAAGGAATTCTACTTCTAAGATTTTAACGCGCCTAATATTTCTTTCGGATTTTTTTTTACAATTAATAAATATTACAGCTGTCAAGTCGTGGTGTAACCCATGGTGGTGTACAACCAGAATGGAGTGGCTCTGCGCTCGCGATGCGTATCGTTGATCTACCGAAGCCGGAGTGTGCGCCCGTGCACGCTGTGGCCGCGTTGCGTGCGCGCCTGCTCGCGGCCACGATACGACTGACGACGAAGAATCAGGCGAGGGTGTGGACGGCGGAAATCGTGTTCCACGGCTCGCCCATACGCACGCCGAGTGCTAAGGAACAGGGTATGTTTGGAATTAATCTTATTTTAAAAAAAAACAGTTTGTATGAAAACCTAGAATACCTGTAGCTTTGAGCTTTTATTAAAGGTTGTATTTATGGATGGAAAGACTATCACTAAAAGGCAATGTGTACGCCTCGTATAACAGAATCCCAAATCTTTTAATTTTATTTACACTTGAATAGTAGGTATTATTATTTTATTTTTATTAATAATAACTGCATTTATAGGATATGTTTTACCCTGAGGACAAATATCTTTCTGAGGAGCAACTGTTATTACTAATTTATTATCTGCCATTCCTTATTTAGGAACATCTCTTTTAAATTGAATTTGAGGAGGATTTGCAGTTGACAATGCTACTTTAACTCGATTTTACACCTTTCATTTTTTAATACCTTTTATTATTTTAATAATAACAATAATCCATTTAATATTTTTACATCAAACAGGATCTAACAATCCTTTAGGAATAAATAGAAATTTAGATAAAATTCCTTTCCATCCTTATTTTACCTTCAAAGATTTAATTGGATTTATTATCATAATATTTATTCTAATTATATTAACATTAACTAATCCTTATATGCTAGGAGATCCAGATAATTTTATTCCAGCTAATCCTTTAGTTACTCCTGTTCATATTCAACCTGAATGATATTTTCTTTTTGCATATGCAATTTTACGATCAATCCCTAATAAACTTGGGGGAACCAACTTGGGGTTGGTCAGAGTATGGAAATTTAAAAAAAGTAGTCAAACGCAAGCTTTTAGACAAAGCAGATTATTTTGATGATGAAAAAGTTTGGGAATGCTTTAGCTTTGCCTAGCCTTGCTTCAAAAAGTGTACTAGGATCATTACCAAAATCAAACAAGCGGAGTTTCTTGCATGCTTCTGCTCAGCTTGGTCGCGTACGAACAGGCGTAGAATCACTTAGATTTAAGACGATACAAAATGTACCTTAATGAATAAACTATTTTGAGTATGACTTTGACTAAGAATTTAAAAAAATAATGGAGTAATGACTGTACTGACTGTGATTTTTTAAAAATAGTTAATTAAACTTGTTGTCCCCAATTATAAGTAATTCATTTAAAAGTTTGCATTTATATATGCAATTAATTTAAAAGGCTCAGGTCGGTTGGAATAGATAGGCTTAGGTACTTACAAGCTATGTATATATAAATACAGGCGAACGTCGCTGCGTGTATCTCCAATACGAGCTCGGTACAAACGCCGGTCGTACAGCGGAGGCATTTCTAGCGGATTGGGCGGCCATTGTCCATCTTCACACACTCCTCCACGACTTCATGTTGAGGCCTGTACAAGGTAATTCAAAAAACATTTATTAAAAATATGTATATATCGGCGCAACTACAACAATTAGTCTTAAATTAACTAGAATAATTAAGTTCAACATCATTTAATTGTCCTAAAATAAGCTTAAACACATAAGTTGAATACTTTACGTTTGTTACTCTGTGAAATGTCATCTTTATTATTTCAATGCGACGTCTTTGTAAACAAGTGCTAGATCACTATAAATAGGGTCGCATTGTAGCCGCACGACACAGTCGCGCTCAGGCCGTTGTACGGAACGGACCTCTCTTCAAATAGTGAAATATAAGCCTTGGAAACTATCAGTGAAGTGTTTCTTTAAATAAGTGGTTATTATGACCGACTCAATCGTGATGTTGGCAATGCTACCTACCTGCCTTTCAAAAATAACCCTACAGAGTAGTGAGGTTGGCAGTAGCCATGTAGAGGAACTCTCTCTCCTCGTTATATATATATATATATATAATTAATATTAAAAAGTGTTGTCTTTTACATCTCGCTCCGTACTCTAGCTGTGTCATTCTGACTAGCCTGATGGCCATAGAATTTTAGCGCATACACACAAGCACGAAATAAACATTAAAACAACTCCTAAATGTAGGGAGTATGTATTAAGCATCAAGAAAAAAGCGTAACACTCCCTATAAGGCCGACGACGCACTCACGAGCCCTCCTTGAAGAGCTGGCAACAATCCCGCGATTTAATCGCCAAGTATTTTCTACAGACGTCTGCATCTGTATAAAAAAAAACAGTTAAAATAAATTAACTACCGGTGGGCATGGCGTAATAAGATTGACCTTTACGTTATAGTGAGAACATACAAAACTTTTTACACATCTTTGTTTGTCAGAACGCGACTCACTATGGCAAGGTGTGTGTATACGTTCGTACACGTACCGTTCGCTCGTGCTCGGCTTCGGGCCGGGCCAACGTGCGACTGCCGTGCTGCAGTGGAATGCGTCAACGCAGAGGTATACGGTTGCGACACCGGCCCATCAGCCTGCTGCGAACGCGCATCATCTCTTGCATCACCATCTGGAACATTATATTAACTGGTACGTGATAAAAACACAATATTATTTAAAACTAACAAGATCTCTTAGATGATAATGCAAAATTAGGAAACAGAGGACAGGCGGTAAGGCAACCGAAGATATAGGAGTCTAATTTGTATAATTATAGGCCGGTGACGCACTCACGAGTTGCCTACTTGATTGTCTATAGTCGGCGACTTCACTTTTGTGGTGTGCCTCCTCCCCCTCTTCTATAAATAATATAAATTAACAAAACTCATAGTTGTTTCGCGTAGCCAGAACTTATAATGAGTCCTTTCTGTCCACGGACATAAGTTTAAATAGAAATTATTTTAAGAACAAACTCATCAAGGAGTCAACCTCACGTACACACTCACACAGCAACACCATTTCTCACACACACATTAAATGCTAATATTTTGGTTTTTGGTCTTATATATATGTTGGATTAATTTCTTATTCTAAGTCCTTAACCCTATTTTGGCTTTGTTTTTATCTTATCTTTATTATTGTGCTGTATGGGTTTGAGAAATAATATATTAAGAAACACAAAACAATTTAACGACACATATATGTTTATAGGAGCAAAGATCTTCTCTCATTGGGCGTGGTCCTTCGTGAGACGTACGCGCCTCTGCTTTCACTCAGTCGTCTGCCGACGTTACCCCAGGTTGGACTTCACCACGTGCGAACTTTGATGCCCACACCAACCTTTACATTGATCGCACACTCTTGGAGAAAGGTATATTGAATTATATATGGCCGGGTTATTATTTAAAATAAAGGTAGAATTCTACCAGACACGTAATAGACGCGTCCGTTCGGTACGGGCTCTCAATACTGACCGTGCTGGTTTGTATGCAGTCGACATAATTTGATCTGTGTTTAATGATCGTAGGTCATTAGAGCAATTTTGTAAAATACTTGATAATTTAAAAAAAAATATGGCGTTACCTAAAGGTAGTTTTTTTTTTAACATTGACATCTTAAATCTGGAAATGTCTTGGCTTTGTTTGTTTGCTCGTAGGTCAGTCTTTTGTTTTTTTTTTCAGATTCGTATAATCTACGCCGGGGCTTATTCATTGGAAATTGGTATTCGTGGTGGTAACATGGTGACGATAAGAGATGGCGCTTACTCAAAATTCGATCGCAGCCCCGCCGTGGAGGAGTTTGCTCCTGCACAAGGGCTCAAGGTAACTGGTTAACTCATACATCTGTGTTTGCCTCTTTTAAACCGACCCTGGGTTTATCACAGAAACACATCGTCTCTTCCATTCCCCTCCTCTCCTATTCCTTATACTTCCCCGCTCTTTCTTATATTTCCATTAAGTCCAACATTAGGAACCCCCAACATATCACACAGCTTCCCATGATTGCTGATGTCCTGCCATTTCTACTGTTCCATAATAAAAGTTTCAAACACAAACTTTGTCGGAAACTTTGTAAATCTTTCACGTAGATATTTATTAGGGAATTGCTTTACCAAAAAAAAAATCGCTAATTTCTTAAAGCATAGTGATAAAGAAATGGGTGTTGTGTTTCTCAGGCATTTTTATCGCGGTACGTTGACGATAACATCAGTGCTCGATTGCTCGCCGAAGAAGACAACCCGCTCTCTCCAATGTCACCAATGCCACCAGGTAACCCAGGTTTTCTTGGCGCAGTGGTTGCCATGCCGGACTGTAAGGACTTTGCTTTCTAATGATCTGTGTCATGGTGCCCAATAAGCCTGTTGAGAATACTTAATATATTTAAAAAAATACTGATTGATAATTTTTCACAGGCGGTCTCCGCTTTCAAGCGCCGTTAACTCCACCGCAGCCGCACACCCCGCACTCGGCGCCCGTCACACCTCACCCGGCTTCGCCTGCACAGCATCAGGTAGAGTGTTGTGACCTCTCCAGACTTCCAGTTCATCAGAACAGTGAAAAACTTATTAGTTAAGGGTCAAAGCCTCCTTCGAGAGCCGAGAATGGCTAAAAAAAGCGTAAAATTTAAAGAAATGTTTGTCCAACAGATGGCGGGTTCGTCCTTTAACCTGACTTCTCCCCCAGGGGGAGCTGTGGTGGCCTCCCCAGCCTCCCCCCTCGCTCCATCGCCCCTCGCCACAGCCGCTTCCCCCCACCAGCCGACCTCCCCTTTCACGGCGTGGCCAGCCTCACCCTCATTACCACGCCCTTCGCCTGGACATCACCCCTCGCCGAGGCATATGGAGCACAAAGGTCTGTTTAGTCTTTATATACTATTTGCTCCAGACCCTTATCTACATAAATAATAGATATCTTTAGATCTAGATATCTTTATCTGTGGTTTTTCAAAAAACAAATAAGAATAAACTATATTTTTAGGGCCCCAACCCAGCTCCAGTACAGCGAGTCGTAGTCGCCAATGGGCGGGTTCTACAGCTACACCCATGGCCGTCAGCAAACTGGAAGCACTTTGCACACCCAGCGAACCACCAGCTGGAGCCCCACCGGGGCCTGCTTTGGCTCCATTACAACGATTCTTGGCCTGCGTTTACTTGAAAAGGGCCCTTCAAAGGGTAGTCCAACAGGAGGAATATGTAAGTTTCTGAATCAAATTACCATATCCTTGATATTTTCACTGAACACATTTTTTTACCAGCTGACGCTGGTGTCCGTTGAAGCGACGAGTGTCACTTTCTGCTGTGAGGCAGCTGGAATGGTGGCGAGGGTGGCTCTGCACCCCCAACACCTGCAGTCTTTGCATCTTCAGCTCACGCCGCAGCCTGATCACAAGGACAACTGGACAGCTGAAGACCTACAGGTATACCTTTTATAGAATGCTGATCTTCGTTTTTCTCCATAAACTTTCACATTTTGTATAGTAATGCCTGGAAGAGATCGCTTATGAGCGATAAGGCCGTTGCTGCCATATATGTACGAAGGTTAAACAAACTAGAAAAATAATCCAAAAAAAGTTTTACATAAGGCATACATTTTGTATGTTTAAACAATATTTACGTATAACGAGTTTGTTGACCACAGACAATTAAATTTTAATATTTCCACAGATAATGGAGAAATTCTTCGAGCAACGCGTGGCAATAGCCCCGTACCGGGCTTCGTCACTGCAGGGTTGGTGTCGGGTGTGGGGGGCCCCAGCGGCCGCGTTGCCTTCCCTCGTGGCCCTGATGAGAGCTGACATGGCCCCCATTGCCCCCGCGTTATGGCAGCTGCAGTGGGCCCTCCGCATCCCACCCCATGGCCCACAGATTGTACCCACGGGCCAACCAGCGGTGTTACTAGCTAAACACAAGATTTTGTTCTTTGTACGTATATATTGTTTGTGTAATAATAACAATAAAAAATATACTCATTTGGATATTTCAACATGGTATGCCCACTTGTTGTCTCTGGTTCTGTGGGGCACACAACACGAAACACTTTGACAACTGACATTTAAATAATTACACAGATTATACGAATGATTACAAATGTGACTTAATTCACGAAAATGTCCAGATATGTCTGACACGCGGCGAGACTCAGCTGGTCCTTCCGCTGGTGTACGACGTGCAATCCAACGCAATGCAAATAGCGGACAGACGCGACACGCAACAGCCGCACCACAGCGCTGTTAATATGCACATCAAAAGGTATGTTTTTCATCTCTCTTATCAAAATCCATTGCATATCGTACTGTTGCCTTTGTCGTTATATCTAATCATACTATTTCTCTTATCGTACTCTATCTCTTGCGCTACTCTATCTCTTGCCCTGCCGTCTCTCTCTCCTGTCATACTCTTTCTCTTGTCGTACACTTTGTACATACTTAATAGAGATAAGTAGGATTCTAACAATCTCGTAGAGTATTATAATTTTTTGATCCTACCCTCCTTATACTATACAAAATGATGCAGAGAATAAAGCCATCTAGATATTTATCGGACTGCCAATAAAAATTTACTGTAAGAGTTGCATTTGTAGACTTAAAAAAATCGGTTTGTTTTATTGCATTGTTTATACATATTTATATGTAATATTTAGAAAGAATTGTTGTTTATTTGGACACACACACACACAACATCACAATAAATTATAAATATAATAGTATTTTTAAAGCTAACTAGAATAAACACGTTGCATTGTTGCAAGTGCCGCGGGCGTGCGCCCAAATGGGGTGCTGCTCATGATTTGTGTGGAATATAGTATTCCACACCACTGATTTTCAGCAGCCCCCTGTTGTCGTAAACCGCTGCACGGCGCCAAGTGTTAACCATTTAAATAAAAACAAAAAGTTATAATTAAATCATAAATTATTTATAATAATTTATTTTTTTAGATTCGCTGAGTTCCATCAGCCACACGGTGAGTGCATTCTGTGGCCCGTTGTGCGGGATCTGCTCATCAACTTCACACTTCCACAGGACAACGCCCCTCCTTCCGCCCCGCCGCCCTCCTAGCCTCTGGCCTCTTGGCACGCGCTCTCGTGATAGTGCGGTGCCCAATCCTAATTCACACTCTGCGGTTATACCTAGAGTTACTTAGAGTTTCAGCCGAATGGGCAGGCACGGCCGGAGAAATACCACTCTCTCACAGAAAACCGGCGGAAAGTGATGCAAATGTCATGGACTTTGTTCATTTTGTACTCGCGTTTCGTTCGGTGAGTGAGATCTTCCGGTGCCCATCTTTCCCCCTCCCCCCCCATTTCCTGATTTTCCTTTAAAGGCCGGCAACGCACTCACTCGTGAGTCTCACTGTCCCGTCATCGTCACCGTCTCACTCGCTATGGGCGGCGACTTCACCTTTATGGTGGGCCTCCTGCTCGTTTGCCCCCTCTTCTATAAAAATAAAAAAAATGTTGAATCTATATTTACTGCCAGTTCCCAAATCAAGGGTGTAGGAGGAATGAGAAGAACTGGCAAGACAATCTCCGGCACTGCTTAAAATCAGCCTGCGCTTAGTCACCCTTGTTGAGATGCCTCCAAAAAAGACATTTTTAATAAAAATAAATATTTGTCTTGTGTTATTTGATCCATTAAAGAGAAATTGAACGAAAGAAATACTTTGAATTAATTTTAATAAAATGTTAACGGTTAGTTTGGCCCATGGCCATGCCGGATGGGATACATGGGCTGGATGTTAATATTTAGCTTTTGTAGTTTATGAATTGTAATAGCATCGATACTAATGCAATTTAGGTGCGTGATTAATTTATTCCAAAAAAAAAAATTGATATTTTTTCGATAGAATCACTAATTTAGAGGGACTACAAACTGATATACTTTGTTAAATACTTAATATAATAATGTACATATAGAATTAAGTTGTAATAATAAATTTTTGATTTTTATTCAGACTTCTGTTTTTTTATATAACCTTTTTGTTGTGGGTATCTTCACAGACCGGTTCATTTTGTAACATTCGTAGTAAGTATATTATTGACGTACACATCTGATCGCTGAGAAGATATAATTAATAAACTTGTTTCTGTGATGAAATAAGATAAGTGTATTTTTAAATGTTATATGAATTCATAGACTAAAGACTAGTAGTGTTAACAGATACTTACTACTGTTATATATCATATTTATTAGTAAAAGTAGAAAATAAGCTAGCTAGAGAAGCAATAATTCATGGGTTATCCGAACTCAGGCTTCATAAAAAAAATCATCCAGTCGGTTATTTACAGATCCTAAAAATGATAAACACTATATATGTAATGAAATGACATTTCATTAATTCAAAATTGCCGCGCTTCGCGCGTTCATAAGTTGTCAGTGAAAGTTGGTAGAGGGCACAGCGGTCGGAGGGACACGGGGATTGAATGGCGGATGATAGTCAGATGATTTGTTAAGATAATTATTATAAAAACTTGTAGAGAGATAAATGAAGGGATATAATTGAGGAGGCGATAGTAGTGAACTTTAAATGTCGTTTCTTTGTATTTTCAGGTGAGATAAAAGTGTAATTGTCTAATTGTTGTAATATTGTTAAGGCGTGTTAAATAAAACAAAACTTTGTATTTTCAGAGAAACAATTTGTGGTTTATTTTGAAAATCCTCAATAATATATATATATATACTCGTATATAGTTATCCGATATTAAAATTAAAATTTATATCTGTCTGAATTGGCGGTAAAAACGCGAGTGACGACTTGAGACCTCCACAGACTAAACACAAACTGTCACGCTACAGATGCGTAAAATTGAAAATCACACAATATTAATATAATAATAGAATTATTTATTCATTTTATAAATTAACATTTAACATAAACATTCGTAACGTAACACAAAACCGAAACTAATTCAAAAAGTTTCCTTCATAAAGATCCTTCTTCCTTCCTCGCTGTTTCGCTGTAGAGCGAGGAAATCAGCAGCTCTTGGGTCACCGGTACTGACTACCAGGCGCCTACTTAATTCCTTAATAAGCGCCTGTGCACTTGTACCCCAAGGCCCTAAAGTCTCTAATCCAAAAATAATTAATAAAATTCAACTTTTCAATAAATAACTTTATTTTAAAAATTCTAAGCGCTCTGTATATTAAGTCTGTAATACAGTTGACAAGTTTATGACATTTCACTCAATAATTTCGTTAACAAAATTATTAAAATTTTAGTGAATATCATGGCAGGCATACGCGCCCATTCGCTAGATACAATACTAATGTATGATAATAGAGACACGGTAATAATTATTTTCTTATGCAATAAACTTTAGTGGTGAAAACCATCGATAGGAAACTGGTTCGTTGGGACTTGCCAAATCCTCATTGTATTGTTAAAATAACATACATGTGCCCAGACAAACACTTAATATTTAAGTGGAGGTTAAAAAGTAATTCGTACTATGGAATATAACCATTATAGCTTAGGTAAAGTTATTAACACCTGGCATAGTTACAAATCACTAAGGGGTCACACGCATATTTCGACGTCTGTATTGTATGATTAAAATATATACATCCAGAAAAAAATTATCTTAGGAATAGCTTTTTTTTATGGAAGAGGATTCAAACGAGCAGGCGGGTCACTTCGAGTGATGTGCAAAGCGCCGCCAATGGACACCTCCAATGCCAGGAGGCTTACAAGTGAGTTGCCGGCCTTTAAGGAAGAGGAACGCTCAATTTTTGAAGGTCCCCAAGTCGTAGTCGGGAATACCTGCGCTGGCAGTTGGTTCCACAAAGAGGTGGTGCGCGGCAGAAACTGCCTTAAAAATCGCACAGTAGTGGAGCGACAGACGTCAAGATGGTACTGATGGAATTTCGTATTCTGCCTTGACGTCCGGTGATGGAATTCAGCTGCAGGTATTAGTGCGAACAATTCATTAGAGCACTCCCCATGATAAATGCGGTAGAAGATGCAGAGGGAACCTATCTACGCAAACCCAAAGGATAAAGCCGATTGCAAAGAATGGGGTCGTTGACGATACGAGCCGTTTGCGTTGGATGCAATCAAATAGGAGCTGGTATTAGGCTTAACTAAGCCATCACTTCTGCTATATATCGGTTTACAGTGTACAAGCTAAGAAATTTCAGTTTGTTTTATTATTTATCTATAATTTCAATCTCTAACCTAACCTCTGATTTTTCGATTAATTGTTACTCCTAAAGAAAATAAATTGTGCATTAATTTTAGAATAGTCAATGCTCTGTGGTGGTATCAACCAGCCACATTCCCGGTATGGATAACGCAGCTGGTGGGTCCCACAGGCCATTTGGAAGGCTTCGGTTGCGGTATGGCTCGCTAGTATTGGGTGCCTTTCTCACTATGCACTGTAGAGTTGCTGCATCAGCTCTCACTGGCGGATTTTGTATGTTATATCTTAATATATATAAATCTCCTGTCACGATGTTTGTCCCCGATGGATTCCTAAACTACATAACCGATTTTAAATTAAATTGGCACACCGTGAACAGTCTGGTCCAACTTGAGATATAGAATAGCTTAGATCTTTAATTACAGTCGCAATTTTATTTTATTGCAAATTATCTGTCTATATAATTAATTGACAGTCACAATTATCTGTCAACTGGATTGAGTAAGTAATCAATAGATGGCACTGCTATGGTAAACCGACAAACGTGTCATATTAGCTACAATTCAATAGCATGACTACCACGTGTTACTGAGGCTAAAGTATAAATTACATTTATTTTGTAGTAAACGAAATACCGTGAAATTCAATTATTTCTACTTTTTTAATAATTTATATGGCAAAACAACGTTTGCCGGTTCAGCTAGTATAATATAAAATAATAAACTAGTAGGTAGCGATATCTATATGTAACAAACCTGCATTCCTAAAATCATGGATCAAAATCACATATGCCTGGTTTACATGTAACTTATTACAAGTGAAAAGTAACCGTTTACACGTTAGAGCCAGTAAAAGTTACTAGACATTCGACATTCTTAGTATTAGTGACAAGTAACCAGTGGACAAGCCCTTGTGAACGAGGCATTAAGATCAAAGTTTGTAAATTCGTCAGGTTAATTAAGTAAGTAAGTCCAATAAGTTATTTCTAAATTGTCGTTGGAAAAGTTCTATCTATTTATTATTATAAAACTGTCACTCGTAGGTACTATGAATTACTATAACTATTTATTTGGTATAAATATATTTTACAGAGCACTACGTGATCTATAACTATCTGACTCTGAAAACGTTGTTTTGCCCATAAAATTACTAAAAAAATAGGTTTTGGTGATAAATGGTAAATAAAAATATCATTTTTTATTGCGATATAAAAAAAATCGAAAAATAGATGTTCCCGATCCTAGCTAGACCTATAGACGTACAATACGCTCACAAAATTTCATGATAATCGGTCAAGCCGGAGCAGTACGGGAACTAACATTGTGACACAAGAATTTTATAAATATATATATATAAAACTCTTAATATATATATAATAAAATTGTTTTATTACTGATATTCGTAGTTCTCTTTATATTGTTCCTTGTGATGGCGACCGCGAGCTTGGCGAATCCATTAAGACACTTCGAAGTCTACCTCGGACAATGGAGTATCAGTGGACCTGGACGCGCTTTTCGCATATTACCAATACTTGATGGTAAGAGAATATTAGATAAATACATTTCACTACATTTCACTTGAAAGAGAAACGTATTTAACGTTTCTCTTTCATTCGACTTAGTCTCAAAAAACAGACGTATATTTAATATAATATAATAGTATTGTGAATGTGGACGAGTCGGTTGATGTTTTTGCCGACTCTCTGCTTACCTTTCGTAGAGGCATTTTAAACACCTTAAAAAAACAAACCTTTAAATCCTGATGAAGTTCACATGTATGTCGTATCTTGTTCGTATTATTATGTATATTGTATAACGTTTCAAGTTAATTGTTTTATGTGTAAACCTAGTTTTATTATCTCGTATTGTTTTACTTAGCACATAAGATGTTTGGGGACAGATATAATATAATAAATAAATAAATATAAAAAGTATTTTTTAAACGAACTCGGTTTTAATAAAGTAAAGTGTAATTAGTATGGAATTGAATAAGCGTCTCTAGACCGCCATTTTATATTAGCATAACCCGAGTGCGCTTATAACTCACATCTAATACACAGATAAAATATGTTTTTGTCTATTTCACGTTTAAGCTAAGTTTGACTAAATTGAAAGTTACATTAAAATGTTTGTAAAAATTCGATTAACTCCCTAAAAGGCCGGTAACGCACTCACGAGCTCCCAGCCATGTGAGTGTCCGTTCTAGAGGGGGATCTCACTGTTGGCCAGGAGGCCTTTACAGTTCAGCTCGGGCTTGTTGGCGAACCTTGTTGTAGCCCAGTCGTGATAAAAATTGGTATGCCGTGACTTGCGCATGGGCGTCTCCTATGATACTCGGATCACGGCTTGGGCCGTCACGGGGGGACTAGCCTGACGGGCTGGACGGAAGCGAGTGTCTATGGGCGGCAACTTCACCTTTATGGTGGGCCTCCTGCTCGTTTTCAATTCTCCTATAAAAAAATATTACTACGGTTAATTACTACTGGTTTTTTTTTAAAGTTTAGTCTATATAAACAGGGCTCGGGATAGCGATCTGTTTGAACACACTTGTGCGTGCGATAAATTGTTGTTCAATTGCTGCGATGTTGGCTCTATATGTTGTCTATTCTATATCTGATGCCAAATTACCGTTCACGTATTGCAGGTTGGTTTTATTTTTAATATACAATTATTATAATAATTATATTTTAACTCTAATCACACACTTTTGGGACATATATTTAATTAATCTCTATCATCTTTATTATTACTTTTTAAATTTCTTTTGTTTTTGGAACAGCCATCGTTCCATAGAGATGATAGTCTATAATCTATACAGACTTAAATACTTGACCGTGGTATGGCTGAGTTGTCTAGAAGTTTTTAAAAAAAATCTAACATAATGTATTAAAAGAAATCTTTGACGTTTAACTATTTGATATTATTATATAGCCAATAGGGCTATATAATAAAATAAAAAAAGGCCTGCATTTAATTCTAACTTAATTATATTATATGTTTTATTATTGTAAAAAGTTGATGGCGCGGCTAAAATTAATAAATAATGAAAAACTTTGAAATATCATTAACACTTTTCAGGGACTTTGATTTGAAGCCGTACGATCCAATTGTTAAAGGTGTCTCAAATGTGAGCTTAAGACAGGTTTGAGAAATCATTCATAAAATGTATAATGTAAGACCGAGCGATATATAACGAATGTGTAATAAACAAGTTTATAAATGTGTGTAACATAATAACTTTTATTGTGTATATAGGAACAAAACAAATAAATTTATTAAAAAAAATCCGTTACTGCCAGTTCCCAAATCAAGGTAGAGCGGACGAGAAGAACTGTCAAGAAACTCTCCGCAACTCCTTTAAATCACCAAGCACGTTTCACAGTACGGTTGTAAATATCTGCAGCCATTACACCATGCACCAGCGCATGCGTCAGTATCTATATTAAATAAAAACAATAAAAAAATAACTTAACGTCAAATATGAAAGTAGGTATTAGGAACGACTTTGATCTTTTCAGAATGTTGAATCTACGAGATTGGTCGGAAGTATTTTTTTTATCTAAAGTGTATTTAAAAAGTATGGAAAAGTGTGTATAGAAAAGAAATCTTACTTTAAAGATAGACATATTTGTAGATAACCCAAAATGAATATACGCGTTAAGGTAAACCTTTTTAATTGAATTGTAATTGTTGCTCAGGATATTAGTGATTGTTTTTTAATTACGCAAATAATTGAATGTACATTTCAGTCTAGATTTTCCCTGTCGATTGGCGATTTTGAAGATTATAATGATAGATATGAGATGCTCCGAGTTGGAAATGATTTTGGATGGCGAAATTTCTCACATTTAAGGTACAAACTTTTATCGGGATGACGTCACACACAGCCAGAACCAGTTACACGTTTTAACGAGAATCCTTTTCACAACCTGTTAATCTGTGACATTAATCTTTCAGGCACCAACTATAAACTCTTTGGTGCCTGTAGCCATGTTTTTTTTTAATAATAAAAATGTTCACTTTCAGAATGCCGTACGAGAAAGACTACAGAAAGGATACATACAAAATACAAATCTGCAATGAGATATATGGTTCTGGATATCCCACGTTGTATAGCACCCCAGCATATAACTTCTTTTAGTAGGTTTCTATAATTTTGTATAGAATTAAATTGACACTATATACATATATGGGAATTAAAGCTGGAAACTATTGTATTTATTTACACAAACAATATAGGTAATTAGTAATATAGGTTAATCCTTCAAGAAAATAGCTTAACGCATACTAAAAGGCCGGCAACGCACTTACGACCTCCCAGCCATGTGTCTATGGGCGGCGACTTTACCTTTATGGTGTGCCTCCTGCTCGTTTATATTCCCTTCTAGAAAAAAAATATAAACATATATATATATCTATTCAAAAAATTCTCGTGTCACAATGTTCGCTCCCGTACTCCTCCGAAACAGCATGACCGATTCTCATGAAATTTTGTGAGTATATTGAGTAGGACTGACAATCGGCCAACTTTTATTTTTAGAGACATTTTTTTTTATTATATCACATTATAAAATACATCACAATACAACCAAAAAAAATACAATATACCAACCCCTATTTATTAGTAATTGTATGCCAATTACTAATAAATAGAGGTTGGTATATTGTAGGCGGCTATTAAATACCTAAATATATAGATATTTATTATATATGTTTCACGGAGCTTGAGCCAAAACGAAAACAGTTCTATGATCATAATGGGACGTAAGTTAATGCCAATTAAATTTTTTATTATTATATTATAATTATACTTTATTGGCATTTATAACACCACAATAGCGATCTCTGGTTTGACGTTTTCTTCACACATCATTGAGAAATAACTCCACAAAGGTGTTATAGAGTTTTGAACTATGTGTAAGTGCTATATTTGATTATCTTTTTCAGTGTGGAGGTCGTGTTTTATCGGACGGATTATAATTTTGGACAATTTAATATGCCTCTTGTTCTAAGTTTATTGTTTGTATGGGCTGTTATGTGGGCGTTGTTGATAGCTGAACGCGTGACTCATGGACGGGTTAGTATAATTCTGTTGCTAAATAAAATGCTTTTTAAAAATATACAGTTATACAGAAGTATATTCCATGCGACTTTGTGGTATAAAAGTTGATGAATTATAGACTGACAATTGACAATCTGAAAACGGTACAGTCACGCTTATTAAGCTTTAAAGTGTTGTTAATATTTTACACATAATAAAAATAGTCCCAAGCATTTTATATTATATTGTTATATAAAGTATAATGACATAATAATACATGCTCATAGCAATGTTATGAAATTCGGGATATCCACCCACTTTTCAGCATTGTTATAAATATTTTCACCCCCTTTTCCAAGATGGCGGCCGGAGGACAAGGTTCCCCTTAAGGTTAAGGTTCCCATAAGCACCCCAAAATAAAAAAAATGCAAATCATATGTAACATTTAAATGGATGACTTTTCTATCTTAAATCTAGATGATCTTTTTATGTGTCGACTAACAAAGGGAACGATGATTTTATTCCATCAGTTAATATGGAACAACGTGCACACCTGGCTCCTAGCTGTTCCATGGTTGTGGAGTATATTGCTGATCATCACCGCATTAATTCATCTTGGTACAATGCCGAAATCGTTGCGCAAAGTGTATCGAATAGGCGTAAAAGAAATAATTGCTGTTAGTATTAATATAGGTCCCATACCCCGGTACCATACCCCGGTTTACGTAACATAAGTGCGATTTGTATGCGGATTGATGGCGGGCTTGAAGTTCTGTGAGAGAAATGTATGTATGCGGCGTTTACCTGTAATTATTGCAAGTTAAATGCCGTTTTAATTATAGTAATATAAATAATTGTTTTTTTTTTATTTGGGTATATACATACCAAAACGGTTGAATGCTCCTTGAATGTGGGAAGAATGAAATATTTTTAACACACAGTAAAAATAATGTTTGTGTTAATCACTTAAAAAACTAAACACTATTTAAGATAAGAGGTGTATTTAAGTTTTGATATTTTTCGATTATCCGTAGGGTATTGCTGATGCACTTGAAATATCACTGTACATTCATTCTGCAAGTACTGGAACAGAACTAATTCATGGAAAGGGACTGAATCATTACGGTAATATACAATATATGGATATTAATATAGAATTTAGTACTTCGAAGCCTTCTAGACAAAAAACGCACGACTCATTTTAAGGCTGGCTACCTGGCGTTCCACGGGTCCATGGGTGGAGCGAAGCACTTCACTCAGTGACCCTGAAGTGTCTGAAGATGTTTTAAATTAAATCAAAGAAAAAATAACTCTATGCATTTCTTACAATTATGAATTGTCAAAATATACCAGTTCCAAAATATAATAGATAAGAACTGAAACTCTCCGCTTTTAAATCGCCAAGTATGTTTAGATGTAAAGATTCGCAACTATTGCACCACGCACATTAACATAAAAAAACACATTACAACCATAGACACGGTTATATAGTAGCATACATAGTGAATGTATTCTTTATTTATCTATTTCTAACCGTAAATTCAGGATACTCGATCAGTCGAAATCAGTGTCCGGCCCGAAGGACCAAGTGGCTCTCGGAGCTTTTCCGACCGATTACGTCATCAATTAAAACAAATAAAATTAGCAAAATAATACTTTTAATCCACAGCAAATGGACACATTGATCCGAACCTGAACGGTGAGAATGTGTGGCATAGTGGTCTTTTGCTGCTACTAACAGGATTGAACACCGGTGGTGCTGCCCTGTGCGCACTCGTGGATTACATACAGCCAAACACTAAAGATATCTACAATATGTATGAAAGTATGTTATTTATTTAGTTTTTTTTAAAAGAGATATTAAGATTACGCCTTAGTAAAGTGCATAATCCGGTCCACACTCGAACTCCGCAACCACGACTTCTTCCTTCTACCGACAACCATCTCCATCATTGTATTGCTCATGTCTAAGAATATGGCCCAAGCAAGGGCGTCGCCAGCCGATGGCGCAGGGGTGGGGGGGGGGGGGGCAAGTTGACCTTACATACTACATTAATTTTCGGTGATTCATTATATTTGGCAACTTTTTTAGAATCTCTAGTGGGGGGGGGGGGCAGCTGCCCCTGCCTGCCCTCCCCCCTGGCGATGCCCTTGGGCCCAAGTAAGAGATCTTTTGCTTCTTTACTGTGACCTTAATAACTTATGACCAACATGCGTCTATACGCCCATCAATAATATCGCCTGTTATATAATTTCTATTACAGGCACCTTGTGGATTATACCGATGTATTCAAAATGTGTTTTAATTAATAACTACTCACATTATATGTAAGTAAATGATTGATTGACTCATTAAAGATTATCAATTGGTACTCTATAATCTATTGTATTAAAAACTCTTTAAATAGAGACGATAATATGAGGCAGATAATAATTAATTTATTTTTAAGGTCCGCAATTATATTTAGTGGTCTGGCAATATCATACATGACCGTAGCCTATATATCACTTAAGACTGCGCTGCATACAATATTTGAATATAACGTGAAATTCGTGTAAGTAGATTCGTCTATTAACAAATGTGTTTGGTTTCTTGTTGCTAAACATTACTTTTTTGTATTTAAATAAATAAAGTTTTAGGGCCAGTTTACAATTAGACAGAACGAAAACAGAACAAAACCTCTTTAGTTTGTAATTATTTAAGTGTTATTTGTTAAAAAAAAAATATATATTATTTTAGTTGTTTGACTGATTTGTCTATGAAGTATATGTGTCTACTGTCTGTGAGTTGTTTATTAAATGGGTCTCGATTATCTAACCATTTTACCCACACCATTAAGAGTAACAATTTTTTGATTGTAATAATAAAAAAAAATGGAAACAGGAATAAATGCGGGTTTGTTAAGTGTGAATGAAAATAATAAGGAACCATACATAATATATGTAATTTATTAAATCCGTATATTTCTATAATTGATTGTTAATGAATAGATGATTATTCCCAACAGCTTTGCGGAACAAGCGGTCGTTGCAGCGCTCGTGTTGGGCTGCACGAGTCTTAGCTTAATTTATGCGACTTCGGTGAGACGAAATACGATAATATTCTGATACTTAGAGAGTATAGTGTATGATTGTAGCGACTTTTATGATATGTGTGCTAAGTGTGAGTTATTTATCTCACTCACACACACACATAGCCTTATAAAAAAAAGCCTGGGTACCGAGTATGTCATATTTTTCGGCTGTAATATTTTAAAAAATCCTACCGCTTACCGTGAAATGTGTCCAATTCCAAGCAAAAGTATAACCAGTTTGCTAACTATATTTTATAACCGATAAAACAAAACGAAAAACAAAATTATTTATTAATTTTAAATATGTTGTGTAAAAGTTATTTATTAACAAAATACTTCCAGGGTGGAATAGCGTTGCTGGAAAGCGTCGATTCCATTATGACCGGTATAGCGATGCCCCTAATTTGTTCATTGGAATTAATTGCAATGCTATACGTGTACAGGAGTCATGATTTCGTTTCCGACATGAATATAGCCACAGAAGAGAATGTTTGCTCCAATAGGATCGACGCACAATGGCAAGCTATACCATTAATCGCGTTTGTAAGTGTCTCTTATAATATATAATACTAGCTGATCCCGACACACGTCGTTTTGCCAAAAAAAATGTCTCTAAAAATAGATTTTGGCCGATTGACAGACCTACACAATATGCTTAGAAAATTTCAGGAGAATCGGTCGACCCGTTTCGGAGGAGTAAGGGAACGAAAACTGTGACACGAGAATTTTATATATTAGATATACCAATGCATACCCCATCATTATCAATAGGCAATCAGTCGGCACTCCGTGGCACAGTGCTTCTTGGTTGTACTGTGCTTCTTGGATGCACTGTGCTTCTTGGTTTCACTGTGCTTCTTGGTTGCACTGTGCTTCTTGGTTGCACTGTGCTTCTTGGTTTTACTATGCTTCTTGGTTGCACTGTGCTTCTTGGTTTTACTGTGCTTCTTGGTTGTACTGTGCTTCTTGGTTGCACTGTGCTTCTTGGTTTCACTGTGCTTCTTGTTTGCACTGTGCTTCTTGGTTGCACTCTGCTTCTTGGTTGCACTGTGCTTCTTGGATGCACTGTGCTTCTTGGTTGCACTGTGCGTGTAAGTGCTTTTAACCGTCGGAACGATGTTTATAACCAAATTTTAGGTGGTGCTGGTGATGAAAGCAACAGCATTAGCCTCTGCGGAGATGCCACAGACCTTCATGTATCTTGCCTTAGCGCCGTTCATTGGCGTACTCCTATGCGTGCCAATACGGGCATGCGTTAACGCATACAAATTCTATAAATCACAAAATGTTCGATAATGATTTTATTGAATAAATACTTTTTGTAATAAATTAAAAAAAAAAACGTTTTTGTCGTGTTGCGTATCGGTTATAAACTCGATATATGTGTAATTTGTTATAAATATTTTCGCATACCAAATAACCTGGACCATTGTTGAATCGTTCTGTTATAATACATCCCTGTAAGTAATGTTGATGACTCTTTGCTAAGTCAGCATCCTAGGCAAATTACTCAGGTTGTCGTGCAATAGATTAACTTTAGTTCGGTTTAATCATTCGTCGCGGAAATACATTCACGCGGGGCTTATTAATCCTATCTTATTAATTCTATTATTCAAATAAAGACCTACGAAATATATTCTTTCTTTTTTAAAACCCCAATCAGAGGGTCAGTTTTAACATTGGTGGCAGCGGTGGGATTTTTTTTTATTTTATTATAACTGTCTCCAGACATCTTAAGTGCTAAATACATTTAAAACAATAAACTTATGAGATAACACAACTAGGCTTGCACATAAGACAATTAAATGAGAACTTGAGACATTATACAATATTCATAATAATACGAACAAGATGATACGTCATACATGTGACCACTACCAGGATTCAAAGGTTACTTTTTTTTAAGATTTTTAAAATGCCTCTACGAAAGTTAAGTAGAGAGTCGGCAAAAACATCAACCGACTCGTCCACATTCACAATAGTATTACAAAGTCGACACAATCTGTTAACAGGACCGTTAAATGATTTGCATAGACGACAAGATGGACCTAAATATCCTATTCAAATTTATTAAACCCTTTATTAAACCCATGGGTCTAGAGAAAAACTTGTTCCATCTATATCTATACTAATAATAAGACAGTAAAAATCGAAAAACTGTACATTAAATATTTTTCAAAAAAACTGAAAGCAGGCAATTAAAGAAGAGTCATAGAAACCAAAAATATAATTTTTGGAATTCTTGTCTGTCTGTCTGTCTGTCTGTCTGTCTGGTACGTTATAACTTCAAAACTACTGAACGCATTTGAACGCGGTTTTCACAGTTGGATTACATATAATTAGGAGCGTTGTCAAAAGTTTATTTTGTCAAAATCGGTTAAGAGAAAAAAAAGTTATGGTCAATTGAAAATTTACTTCAACCACTGCTTCAAAATTTTTAAACACTTATATTGATTGATTAGTTATATATTGTTAAATATGTTCTAATATAAGTTAATCTTAATATTAAAACTTATGAGAGGTAACAAAAATAACAAATAGCGCAGTGCGCGCGGGCGCGGTTGAAGTGTTGAACAATGTGCTCGATAGATGGCGTTGATAAAATTCGTCATCAACCTAGGTTTATTTTATTTTTTTATTTCTTAAACCTATACAGCTTATCAAAAACAGTTTACACAATAAAAATAGATTAAAAATAAAGCCAAAATAAGGTTAAATTATAGAACCGGAAATAGAATCTAAGATCAGAAAAAAGAATAACAAAAAAACACGTACAGAAAAGATTAAATAAAAATATATATAGACATGAACAAGTGGAACTATGTGTAGTACGAACATTTTAGTGTGTGAGTGTGTATCAGTGTGTGCAATGGTGTTGCTGTGTGAGTGAGTGTGCGAGGTTGAGTCTTAGTTTTTTTTTAAAGAACTTCTACTTAGGCCAAATATATCCATCGCGGTATTAAGATGCTCCATTGTGTAATGACTACCATGCAGTTCAACCTTAACGTTAATGAGGTTTACCTTTTATTATTTGGTCAAGCTAATAAGTAATAACCTCACAAGTACGTATTTCGTACTCATAACTTCGTAAGAATTTTCTTTCAACTCTTAACCGCTGAGGAGTTTTACCTTCCATCATCAGCTCATCCACATAAGAAGATGACTATCAGAATAGTAATTGCCTGTACGTTAATTTGAAAGTTGCCCTCGATTTCCCTGAATCATCCGATCCTGTAAAGCTACATCATCCCTGAGTAACACGGGCTATATATAATTCCAATTGTAACAAGATTTTAGCCCGAAAAAGAAAGCCCTGTCGAGATCATTAAAAAACGCTATATACTTAACCAAATTACACGTGGGCGAAGCCGCGGGCGGAAAGCTATCCTCAATATACTAGTTTGATTTCACATATTGACATTTTCAACCTTTTTACCATTTGATAAAAAGACATGGTGAAAGTCATGGGGACGGTCATGGGAACGGTCAAGGTGACGATCATGGGGGCGGTCATGGTCAAGGTGACGGTCATGGTGACGGTCAAGGTCATGGTGACGGTCAAGGTCATGGTGACGGTCAAGGTGACGATCATGGGGGCGGTCATGGTCAAGGTGACGGTCATGGGAACGGTCAAGGTGACGGTCATGGTCATGGTCATGCCCATGCCCATGCCCATGCCCATGCCTGAAAATAGATTAAAAATAAAGCCAAAATAAGGTTAAATTATAGAACCGGAAATAGAATCTAAGATCAGAAAAAAGAATAACAAAAAAACACGTACAGAAAAGATTAAATAAAAATATATATAGACATGAACAAGTGGAACTATGTGTAGTACGAACATTTTAGTGTGTGAGTGTGTATCAGTGTGTGCAATGGTGTTGCTGTGTGAGTGAGTGTGCGAGGTTGAGTCTTAGTTTTTTTTTAAAGAACTTCTACTTAGGCCAAATATATCCATCGCGGTATTAAGATGCTCCATTGTGTAATGACTACCATGCAGTTCAACCTTAACGTTAATGTGGTTTACCTTTTATTATTTGGTCAAGCTAATAAGTAATAATCTCACAAGTACGTATTTTGTACTCATATCTTCGTAAGAATTTTCTTTCAACTCTTAACCGCTGAGGAGTTTTACCTTCCATCATCAGCTCATCCACATAAGAAGATGACTATCAGAATATAAAATTGTCAGAATAGTAATTGCCTGTACGTTAATTTGAAAGTTGCCCTCGATTTCCCTGAATCATCCGATCCTGTAGAGCTACATCATCCCTGAGTAACACGGGCTATATATAATTCCAATTGTAACAAGATTTTAGCCCGTAAAAGAAAGCCCTGTCGAGATCATTAAAAAACGCTATATACTTAACCAAATTACACGTGGGCGAAGCCGCGGGCGGAAAGCTATCCTCAATATACTCATATTGACATTTTCAACCTTTTTACCATTTGATAAAAAGACATGGTGAAAGTCATGGGGACGGTCATGGGAACGGTCAAGGTGACGATCATGGGGGCGGTCATGGTCAAGGTGACGGTCATGGTGACGGTCAAGGTCATGGTGACGGTCAAGGTGACGATCATGGGGGCGGTCATGGTCAAGGTGACGGTCATGGGAACGGTCAAGGTGACGGTCATGGTCATGGGCATGCCCATGCCCATGCCCATGCCCATGCCCGTGCCCATGCCCATGCCCATGCCCATGCCCATGCCCATGCCCATGCCCATGCCCATGCCCATGCCCATGCCCATGCCCATGCCCATGCCCATGCCCATGCCCATGCCCATGCCCATGCCCATGCCCATGCCCATGCCCATGCCCATGCCCATGCCCATGCCCATGCCCATGCCCATGCCCATGCCCATGCCCATGCCCATGCCCATGCCCATGCCCATGCCCATGCCCATGCCCATGCCCATGCCCATGCCCATGCCCATGCCCATGCCCATGCCCATGCCCATGCCCATGCCCATGCCCATGCCCATGCCCATGCCCATGCCCATGCCCATGCCCATGCCCATGCCCATGCCCATGCCCATGCCCATGCCCATGCCCATGCCCATGCCCATGCCCATGCCCATGCCCATGCCCATGCCCATGCCCATGCCCATGCCCATGCCCATGCCCATGCCCATGCCCATGCCCATGCCCATGCCCATGCCCATGCCCATGCCCATGCCCATGCCCATGCCCATGCCCATGCCCATGCCCATGCCCATGCCCATGCCCATGCCCATGCCCATGCCCATGCCCATGCCCATGCCCATGCCCATGCCCATGCCCATGCCCATGCCCATGCCCATGCCCATGCCCATGCCCATGCCCATGCCCATGCCCATGCCCATGCCCATGCCCATGCCTGAAAATAGATTAAAAATAAAGCCAAAATAAGGTTAAATTATAAAACCGGAAATAGAATCTAAGATCAGAAAAAAGAATAACAAAAAAACACGTACAGAAAAGATTAAATAAAAATATATATAGACATGAACAAGTGGAACTATGTGTAGTACGAACATTTTAGTGTGTGAGTGTGTATCAGTGTGTGCAATGGTGTTGCTGTGTGAGTGAGTGTGCGAGGTTGAGTCTTAGTTTTTTTTTAAAGAACTTCTACTTAGGCCAAATATATCCATCGCGGTATTAAGATGCTCCATTGTGTAATGACTACCATGCAGTTCAACCTTAACGTTAATGAGGTTTACCTTTTATTATTTGGTCAAGCTAATAAGTAATAACCTCACAAGTACGTATTTCGTACTCATAACTTCGTAAGAATTTTCTTTCAACTCTTAACCGCTGAGGAGTTTTACCTTCCATCATCAGCTCATCCACATAAGAAGATGACTATCAGAATATAAAATTGTCAGAATAGTAATTGCCTGTACGTTAATTTGAAAGTTGCCCTCGATTTCCCTGAATCATCCGATCCTGTATAGCTACATCATCCCTGAGTAACAAGGGCTATATATAATTCCAATTGTAACAAGATTTTAGCCCGTAAAAGAAAGCCCTGTCGAGATCATTAAAAAACGCTATATACTTAACCAAATTACACGTGGGCGAAGCCGCGGGCGGAAAGCTATCCTCAATATACTAATTTGATTTCACATATTGACATTTTCAACCTTTTTACCATTTGATAAAAAGACATGGTGAAAGTCATGGGGACGGTCATGGGAACGGTCAAGGTGACGATCATGGGGGCGGTCATGGTCAAGGTGACGGTCATGCCCATGCCCATGCCCATGCCCATGCCCATGCCCATGCCCATGCCCATGCCCATGCCCATGCCCATGCCCATGCCCATGCCCATGCCCATGCCCATGCCCATGCCCATGCCCATGCCCATGCCCATGCCCATGCCCATGCCCATGCCCATGCCCATGCCCATGCCCATGCCCATGCCCATGCCCATGCCCATGCCCATGCCCATGCCCATGCCCATGCCCATGCCCATGCCCATGCCCATGCCCATGCCCATGCCCATGCCCATGCCCATGCCCATGCCCATGCCCATGCCCATGCCCATGCCCATGCCCATGCCCATGCCCATGCCCATGCCCATGCCCATGCCCATGCCCATGCCCATGCCCATGCCCATGCCCATGCCCATGCCCATGCCCATGCCCATGCCCATGCCCATGCCCATGCCCATGCCCATGCCCATGCCCATGCCCATGCCCATGCCCATGCCCATGCCCATGCCCATGCCCATGCCCATGCCCATGTGTCCCATGACCGTCACCTTGACCATGACCGCCCCCATGATCGTCACCTTGACCATGACCGCCCCCATGATCGTCACCTTGACCGTTCCCATGACCGTCCCCATGACTTTCACCATGACCGTCCCCATGACCGTCCCCATGACCGTCCCCTTAACCGTCCCCATGACCATGACCGTCACCTTGACCGTCACCATGACCGTCACCTTGACCATGACCGTCACCTTGACCGTTCCCATGACCGTCACCATGACCATAACCGTCCCCATGACCGTCCCCATGACCATGACCGTCACCATGACCGTCACCTTGACCATGACTGCCCCCATGATCGTCACCTTGACCGTTCCCATGACCGTCACCATGACCATAACCGTCCCCATGACCGTTCCCATGACCGTCCCCATGACCGTCACCATGACCATGACCGTCACCGTGACCGTCCCCATGACCGTCCCCATGACCGTCCCCATGACCGTCCCCATGACCGTCACCATGACCGTCACCATGACCTTGACCGTCACCGTGACCGTCCCCATGACCTTGACCGTCACCATGACCGTCACCTTGACCATGACCGCCCCCATGATCGTCACCTTGACCGTTCCCATGACCATGACCGTCACCATGACCGTCACCTTGACCATGACCGCCCCCATGACCGTCCCCATGACCGTCCCCATGACCATGATTGCACCTTGACCGTCCCCTTAACCGTCACCATGACCATAACCGTCCCCTTGGCCGTCACCTTGACCGTCCCCATGACCATTCCCATGACCGTACCCATGACCGTCACCATGACCATGACCGCCCCCATGACCGTCACCTTGACCGTCCCCATGACCGTCCCCATGACAATGACCGTCACCTTGACCATGACCGCCCCCATGATCGTCACCTTGACCGTTCCCATGACCATGACCGTCACCATGACCGTCACCTTGACCATGACCGCCCCCATGACCGTCCCCATGACCATGATTGCACCTTGACCGTCCCCTTAACCGTCCCCATGACCATAACCGTCCCCTTGGCCGTCACCTTGACCGTCCCCATGACCGTTCCCATGACCGTCACCATGACCATGACCGCCCCCATGACCGTCACCAAGCCCATACCCATAACCATACATCTATACTAATAATAGACAGTAAAAATCGAAAATCTGTACATTTAATATTTTTCCAAAAAACTGAAAGGATGCAATTAAAGAAGAGTCATAGAAACCAAAAAAACAATTTTTGGAATTCTTGTCTGTCTGTCTGTCTGTCTGTCTGTCTGTCTGGTACGTTATAACTTCAGAACTACTGAACGGATTTGAACGCGGTTTTCACAGTTGGATTACATATAATTGGGAGCGTTGTCAAAAGTTTATTTTGTCAAAATCGGTTAAGAGAAAAAGAAGTTATGGTCAATTGAAAATTTACTTCAACCACTGCTTCAAAATTTTTAAACACTTATATTGATTGATTAGTTATATATTGTTAAATATGTTCTAATATAAGTTAATCTTAATATTAAAACTTATGAGAGGTAACAAAAATAACAAATAGCGCAGTGCGCGCGGGCGCGGTTGAAGTGTTGAACAATGTGCTCGATAGATGGCGTTGATAAAATTCGTCATCAACCTAGGTTTATTTTATTTTTTTATTTCTTAAACCTATACAGCTTATCAAAAACAGTTTACACAATAAAAATAGATTAAAAATAAAGCCAAAATAAGGTTAAATTATAGAACCGGAAATAGAATCTAAGATCAGAAAAAAGAATAACAAAAAAACACGTACAGAAAAGATTAAATAAAAATATATATAGACATGAACAAGTGGAACTATGTGTAGTACGAACATTTTAGTGTGTGAGTGTGTATCAGTGTGTGCAATGGTGTTGCTGTGTGAGTGAGTGTGCGAGGTTGAGTCTTAGTTTTTTTTAAAGAACTTCTACTTAGGCCAAATATATCCATCGCGGTATTAAGATGCTCCATTGTGTAATGACTACCATGCAGTTCAACCTTAACGTTAATGAGGTTTACCTTTTATTATTTGGTCAAGCTAATAAGTAATAACCTCACAAGTACGTATTTCGTACTCATAACTTCGTAAGAATTTTCTTTCAACTCTTAACCGCTGAGGAGTTTTACCTTCCATCATCAGCTCATCCACATAAGAAGATGACTATCAGAATATAAAATTGTCAGAATAGTAATTGCCTGTACGTTAATTTGAAAGTTGCCCTCGATTTCCCTGAATCATCCGATCCTGTAAAGCTACATCATCCCTGAGTAACAAGGGCTATATATAATTCCAATTGTAACAAGATTTTAGCCCGTAAAAGAAAGCCCTGTCGAGATCATTAAAAAACGCTATATACTTAACCAAATTACACGTGGGCGAAGCCGCGGGCGGAAAGCTATCCTCAATATACTAATTTGATTTCACATATTGACATTTTCAACCTTTTTACCATTTGATAAAAAGACATGGTGAAAGTCATGGGGACGGTCATGGGAACGGTCAAGGTGACGATCATGGGGGCGGTCATGGTCAAGGTGACGGTCATGGTGACGGTCAAGGTCATGGTGACGGTCAAGGTGACGATCATGGGGGCGGTCATGGTCAAGGTGACGGTCATGGGAACGGTCAAGGTGACGGTCATGCCCATGCCCATGCCCATGCCCATGCCCATGCCCATGCCCATGCCCATGCCCATGCCCATGCCCATGCCCATGCCCATGCCCATGCCCATGCCCATGCCCATGCCCATGCCCATGCCCATGCCCATGCCCATGCCCATGCCCATGCCCATGCCCATGCCCATGCCCATGCCCATGCCCATGCCCATGCCCATGCCCATGCCCATGCCCATGCCCATGCCCATGCCCATGCCCATGCCCATGCCCATGCCCATGCCATGCCCATGCCCATGCCCATGCCCATGCCCATGCCCATGCCCATGCCCATGCCCATGCCCATGCCCATGCCCATGCCCATGCCCATGCCCATGCCCATGCCCATGTGTCCCATGACCGTCACCTTGACCATGACCGCCCCCATGATCGTCACCTTGACCGTTCCCATGACCGTCCCCATGACTTTCACTATGACCGTCCCCATGACCGTCCCCATGACCGTCCCCTTAACCGTCCCCATGACCATGACCGTCACCTTGACCGTCACCATGACCGTCACCTTGACCATGACCGTCACCTTGACCATGACCGTCACCTTGACCGTTCCCATGACCGTCACCATGACCATAACCGTCCCCATGACCGTCCCCATGACCATGACCGTCACCATGACCGTCACCTTGACCATGACTGCCCCCATGATCGTCACCTTGACCGTTCCCATGACCGTCACCATGACCATAACCGTCCCCATGACCGTTCCCATGACCGTCCCCATGACCGTCACCTTGACCGTTCCCATGACCTTCACCATGACCATAACCGTCCCCATGACCGTTCCCATGACCGTCACCATGACCATGACCGTCACCGTGACCGTCCCCATGACCGTCCCCATGACCGTCCCCATGACCGTCCCCATGACCGTCACCATGACCGTCACCATGACCATGACCGTCACCATGACCGTCACCTTGACCATGACCGCCCCCATGACCGTCCCCATGACTATGATTGCACCTTGACCGTCCCCTTAACCGTCCCCATGACCATAACCGTCCCCTTGGCCGTCACCTTGACCGTCCCCATGACCGTTCCCATGACCGTCACCATGCCCATGACCGTCACCAAGCCCATACCCATAACCATACATCTATACTAATAATAGACAGTAAAAATCGAAAATCTGTACATTTAATATTTTTCCAAAAAACTGAAAGGATGCAATTAAAGAAGAGTCATAGAAACCAAAAAAACAATTTTTGGAATTCTTGTCTGTCTGTCTGTCTGTCTGTCTGTCTGTCTGGTACGTTATAACTTCAGAACTACTGAACGGATTTGAACGCGGTTTTCACAGTTGGATTACATATAATTGGGAGCGTTGTCAAAAGTTTATTTTGTCAAAATCGGTTAAGAGAAAAAGAAGTTATGGTCAATTGAAAATTTACTTCAACCACTGCTTCAAAATTTTTAAACACTTATATTGATTGATTAGTTATATATTGTTAAATATGTTCTAATATAAGTTAATCTTAATATTAAAACTTATGAGAGGTAACAAAAATAACAAATAGCGCAGTGCGCGCGGGCGCGGTTGAAGTGTTGAACAATGTGCTCGATAGATGGCGTTGATAAAATTCGTCATCAACCTAGGTTTATTTTATTTTTTTATTTCTTAAACCTATACAGCTTATCAAAAACAGTTTCAAAAACAGTTTACACAATAAAAATAGATTAAAAATAAAGCCAAAATAAGGTTAAATTATAGAACCGGAAATAGAATCTAAGATCAGAAAAAAGAATAACAAAAAAACACGTACAGAAAAGATTAAATAAAAATATATATAGACATGAACAAGTGGAACTATGTGTAGTACGAACATTTTAGTGTGTGAGTGTGTATCAGTGTGTGCAATGGTGTTGCTGTGTGAGTGAGTGTGCGAGGTTGAGTCTTAGTTTTTTTTAAAGAACTTCTACTTAGGCCAAATATATCCATCGCGGTATTAAGATGCTCCATTGTGTAATGACTACCATGCAGTTCAACCTTAACGTTAATGAGGTTTACCTTTTATTATTTGGTCAAGCTAATAAGTAATAACCTCACAAGTACGTATTTCGTACTCATAACTTCGTAAGAATTTTCTTTCAACTCTTAACCGCTGAGGAGTTTTACCTTCCATCATCAGCTCATCCACATAAGAAGATGACTATCAGAATATAAAATTGTCAGAATAGTAATTGCCTGTACGTTAATTTGAAAGTTGCCCTCGATTTCCCTGAATCATCCGATCCTGTAAAGCTACATCATCCCTGAGTAACAAAGGCTATATATAATTCCAATTGTAACAAGATTTTAGCCCGTAAAAGAAAGCCCTGTCGAGATCATTAAAAAACGCTATATACTTAACCAAATTACACGTGGGCGAAGCCGCGGGCGGAAAGCTATCCTCAATATACTAATTTGATTTCACATATTGACATTTTCAACCTTTTTACCATTTGATAAAAAGACATGGTGAAAGTCATGGGGACGGTCATGGGAACGGTCAAGGTGACGATCATGGGGGCGGTCATGGTCAAGGTGACGGTCATGGTGACGGTCAAGGTCATGGTGACGGTCAAGGTGACGATCATGGGGGCGGTCATGGTCAAGGTGACGGTCATGGGAACGGTCAAGGTGACGGTCATGCCCATGCCCATGCCCATGCCCATGCCCATGCCCTTGCCCATGCCCATGCCCATGCCCATACCCATGCCCATGCCCATGCCCATGCCCATGCCCATGCCCATGCCCATGCCCATGCCCATGCCCATGCCCATGCCCATGCCCATGCCCATGCCCATGCCCATGCCCATGCCCATGCCCATGCCCATGCCCATGCCCATGCCCATGCCCATGCCCATGCCCATGCCCATGCCCATGCCCATGCCCATGCCCATGCCCATGCCCATGCCCATGCCCATGCCCATGCCCATGCCATGCCCATGCCCATGCCCATGCCCATGCCCATGCCCATGCCCATGCCCATGCCCATGCCCATGCCCATGCCCATGCCCATGCCCATGCCCATGCCCATGCCCATGTGTCCCATGACCGTCACCTTGACCATGACCGCCCCCATGATCGTCACCTTGACCGTTCCCATGACCGTCCCCATGACTTTCACTATGACCGTCCCCATGACCGTCCCCATGACCGTCCCCTTAACCGTCCCCATGACCATGACCGTCACCTTGACCGTCACCATGACCGTCACCTTGACCATGACCGTCACCTTGACCATGACCGTCACCTTGACCGTTCCCATGACCGTCACCATGACCATAACCGTCCCCATGACCGTCCCCATGACCATGACCGTCACCATGACCGTCACCTTGACCATGACTGCCCCCATGATCGTCACCTTGACCGTTCCCATGACCGTCACCATGACCATAACCGTCCCCATGACCGTTCCCATGACCGTCCCCATGACCGTCACCTTGACCGTTCCCATGACCTTCACCATGACCATAACCGTCCCCATGACCGTTCCCATGACCGTCACCATGACCATGACCGTCACCGTGACCGTCCCCATGACCGTCCCCATGACCGTCCCCATGACCGTCCCCATGACCGTCACCATGACCGTCACCATGACCATGACCGTCACCATGACCGTCACCTTGACCATGACCGCCCCCATGACCGTCCCCATGACTATGATTGCACCTTGACCGTCCCCTTAACCGTCCCCATGACCATAACCGTCCCCTTGGCCGTCACCTTGACCGTCCCCATGACCGTTCCCATGACCGTCACCATGCCCATGACCGTCACCAAGCCCATACCCATAACCATACATCTATACTAATAATAGACAGTAAAAATCGAAAATCTGTACATTTAATATTTTTCCAAAAAACTGAAAGGATGCAATTAAAGAAGAGTCATAGAAACCAAAAAAACAATTTTTGGAATTCTTGTCTGTCTGTCTGTCTGTCTGTCTGTCTGTCTGGTACGTTATAACTTCAGAACTACTGAACGGATTTGAACGCGGTTTTCACAGTTGGATTACATATAATTGGGAGCGTTGTCAAAAGTTTATTTTGTCAAAATCGGTTAAGAGAAAAAGAAGTTATGGTCAATTGAAAATTTACTTCAACCACTGCTTCAAAATTTTTAAACACTTATATTGATTGATTAGTTATATATTGTTAAATATGTTCTAATATAAGTTAATCTTAATATTAAAACTTATGAGAGGTAACAAAAATAACAAATAGCGCAGTGCGCGCGGGCGCGGTTGAAGTGTTGAACAATGTGCTCGATAGATGGCGTTGATAAAATTCGTCATCAACCTAGGTTTATTTTATTTTTTTATTTCTTAAACCTATACAGCTTATCAAAAACAGTTTACACAATAAAAATAGATTAAAAATAAAGCCAAAATAAGGTTAAATTATAGAACCGGAAATAGAATCTAAGATCAGAAAAAAGAATAACAAAAAAACACGTACAGAAAAGATTAAATAAAAATATATATAGACATGAACAAGTGGAACTATGTGTAGTACGAACATTTTAGTGTGTGAGTGTGTATCAGTGTGTGCAATGGTGTTGCTGTGTGAGTGAGTGTGCGAGGTTGAGTCTTAGTTTTTTTTAAAGAACTTCTACTTAGGCCAAATATATCCATCGCGGTATTAAGATGCTCCATTGTGTAATGACTACCATGCAGTTCAACCTTAACGTTAATGAGGTTTACCTTTTATTATTTGGTCAAGCTAATAAGTAATAACCTCACAAGTACGTATTTCGTACTCATAACTTCGTAAGAATTTTCTTTCAACTCTTAACCGCTGAGGAGTTTTACCTTCCATCATCAGCTCATCCACATAAGAAGATGACTATCAGAATATAAAATTGTCAGAATAGTAATTGCCTGTACGTTAATTTGAAAGTTGCCCTCGATTTCCCTGAATCATCCGATCCTGTAAAGCTACATCATCCCTGAGTAACAAAGGCTATATATAATTCCAATTGTAACAAGATTTTAGCCCGTAAAAGAAAGCCCTGTCGAGATCATTAAAAAACGCTATATACTTAACCAAATTACACGTGGGCGAAGCCGCGGGCGGAAAGCTATCCTCAATATACTAATTTGATTTCACATATTGACATTTTCAACCTTTTTACCATTTGATAAAAAGACATGGTGAAAGTCATGGGGACGGTCATGGGAACGGTCAAGGTGACGATCATGGGGGCGGTCATGGTCAAGGTGACGGTCATGGTGACGGTCAAGGTCATGGTGACGGTCAAGGTGACGATCATGGGGGCGGTCATGGTCAAGGTGACGGTCATGGGAACGGTCAAGGTGACGGTCATGCCCATGCCCATGCCCATGCCCATGCCCATGCCCTTGCCCATGCCCATGCCCATGCCCATACCCATGCCCATGCCCATGCCCATGCCCATGCCCATGCCCATGCCCATGCCCATGCCCATGCCCATGCCCATGCCCATGCCCATGCCCATGCCCATGCCCATGCCCATGCCCATGCCCATGCCCATGCCCATGCCCATGCCCATGCCCATGCCCATGCCCATGCCCATGCCCATGCCCATGCCCATGCCCATGCCCATGCCCATGCCCATGCCCATGCCATGCCCATGCCCATGCCCATGCCCATGCCCATGCCCATGCCCATGCCCATGCCCATGCCCATGCCCATGCCCATGCCCATGCCCATGCCCATGCCCATGCCCATGCCCATGTGTCCCATGACCGTCACCTTGACCATGACCGCCCCCATGATCGTCACCTTGACCGTTCCCATGACCGTCCCCATGACTTTCACTATGACCGTCCCCATGACCGTCCCCATGACCGTCCCCTTAACCGTCCCCATGACCATGACCGTCACCTTGACCGTCACCATGACCGTCACCTTGACCATGACCGTCACCTTGACCATGACCGTCACCTTGACCGTTCCCATGACCGTCACCATGACCATAACCGTCCCCATGACCGTCCCCATGACCATGACCGTCACCATGACCGTCACCTTGACCATGACTGCCCCCATGATCGTCACCTTGACCGTTCCCATGACCGTCACCATGACCATAACCGTCCCCATGACCGTTCCCATGACCGTCCCCATGACCGTCACCTTGACCGTTCCCATGACCTTCACCATGACCATAACCGTCCCCATGACCGTTCCCATGACCGTCACCATGACCATGACCGTCACCGTGACCGTCCCCATGACCGTCCCCATGACCGTCCCCATGACCGTCCCCATGACCGTCACCATGACCGTCACCATGACCTTGACCGTCACCGTGACCGTCACCTTGACCATGACCGCCCCCATGATCGTCACCTTGACCGTTCCCATGACCATGACCGTCACCATGACCGTCACCTTGACCATGACCGCCCCCATGACCGTCCCCATGACCATGATTGCACCTTGACCGTCCCCTTAACCGTCCCCATGACCATAACCGTCCCCTTGGCCGTCACCTTGACCGTCCCCATGACCGTTCCCATGACCGTCACCATGACCATGACCGCCCCCATGACCGTCACCGTGACCGCCCCCATGACCGCCCCCATGGCCGTCACCTTGACCATGACTGCCCCCATGATCGTCACCTTGACCGTTCCCATGACCCTTACCGCCCCCATGGCCGTCACCAAGACCATGACCGTCACCTTGACCGTTCCCTTGACCGTCACCATGACCGTCACCTTGACCATGACCGCCCCCCATGATCGTCACCTTGACCCTTACCGCCCCCATGACCATGACCGTCACCTTGACCGTCACCATGGCCGTTCCCATGACCGTCACCATGACCATAACCGTCCCCTTGGCCGTCACCTTGACCGTCCCCATGACCATTCCCATGACCGTACCCATGACCGTCACCATGACCATGACCGTCACCATGACCGTCACCTTGACCGTCCCCATGACCGTCCCCATGACAATGACCGTCACCTTGACCATGACCGCCCCCATGATCGTCACCTTGACCGTTCCCATGACCATGACCGTCACCATGACCGTCACCTTGACCATGACCGCCCCCATGACCGTCCCCATGACTATGATTGCACCTTGACCGTCCCCTTAACCGTCCCCATGACCATAACCGTCCCCTTGGCCGTCACCTTGACCGTCCCCATGACCGTTCCCATGACCGTCACCATGCCCATGACCGTCACCAAGCCCATACCCATAACCATACATCTATACTAATAATAGACAGTAAAAATCGAAAATCTGTACATTTAATATTTTTCCAAAAAACTGAAAGGATGCAATTAAAGAAGAGTCATAGAAACCAAAAAAACAATTTTTGGAATTCTTGTCTGTCTGTCTGTCTGTCTGTCTGTCTGTCTGGTACGTTATAACTTCAGAACTACTGAACGGATTTGAACGCGGTTTTCACAGTTGGATTACATATAATTGGGAGCGTTGTCAAAAGTTTATTTTGTCAAAATCGGTTAAGAGAAAAAGAAGTTATGGTCAATTGAAAATTTACTTCAACCACTGCTTCAAAATTTTTAAACACTTATATTGATTGATTAGTTATATATTGTTAAATATGTTCTAATATAAGTTAATCTTAATATTAAAACTTATGAGAGGTAACAAAAATAACAAATAGCGCAGTGCGCGCGGGCGCGGTTGAAGTGTTGAACAATGTGCTCGATAGATGGCGTTGATAAAATTCGTCATCAACCTAGGTTTATTTTATTTTTTTATTTCTTAAACCTATACAGCTTATCAAAAACAGTTTACACAATAAAAATAGATTAAAAATAAAGCCAAAATAAGGTTAAATTATAGAACCGGAAATAGAATCTAAGATCAGAAAAAAGAATAACAAAAAAACACGTACAGAAAAGATTAAATAAAAATATATATAGACATGAACAAGTGGAACTATGTGTAGTACGAACATTTTAGTGTGTGAGTGTGTATCAGTGTGTGCAATGGTGTTGCTGTGTGAGTGAGTGTGCGAGGTTGAGTCTTAGTTTTTTTTAAAAGAACTTCTACTTAGGCCAAATATATCCATCGCGGTATTAAGATGCTCCATTGTGTAATGACTACCATGCAGTTCAACCTTAACGTTAATGAGGTTTACCTTTTATTATTTGGTCAAGCTAATAAGTAATAACCTCACAAGTACGTATTTCGTACTCATAACTTCGTAAGAATTTTCTTTCAACTCTTAACCGCTGAGGAGTTTTACCTTCCATCATCAGCTCATCCACATAAGAAGATGACTATCAGAATATAAAATTGTCAGAATAGTAATTGCCTGTACGTTAATTTGAAAGTTGCCCTCGATTTCCCTGAATCATCCGATCCTGTAAAGCTACATCATCCCTGAGTAACAAGGGCTATATATAATTCCAATTGTAACAAGATTTTAGCCCGTAAAAGAAAGCCCTGTCGAGATCATTAAAAAACGCTATATACTTAACCAAATTACACGTGGGCGAAGCCGCGGGCGGAAAGCTATCCTCAATATACTAATTTGATTTCACATATTGACATTTTCAACCTTTTTACCATTTGATAAAAAGACATGGTGAAAGTCATGGGGACGGTCATGGGAACGGTCAAGGTGACGATCATGGGGGCGGTCATGGTCAAGGTGACGGTCAAGGTCATGGTGACGGTCAAGGTGACGGTCATGGTCATGGGGACGGTTAAGGGGACGGTCACGGTGACGGTCAAGGTCATGGTGACGGTCATGGTGACGGTCATGGGGACGGTCATGGTCAAGGTGACGGTCATGGTCAAGGTGACGGTCATGGGACACATGGGCATGGGCATGGGCATGCCCATGTGTCCCATGACCGTCACCTTGACCATGACCGTCCCCATGACCGTCACCATGACCGTCACCATGACCGTCACCATGACCTTGACCGTCACCGTGACCGTCCCCTTAACCGTCCCCATGACCATGACCGTCACCTTGACCGTCACCATGACCGTCACCTTGACCATGACCGTCACCTTGACCGTTCCCATGACCGTCACCATGACCATAACCGTCCCCATGACCGTCCCCATGACCATGACCGTCACCATGACCGTCACCATGACCGTCACCTTGACCATGACTGCCCCCATGATCGTCACCTTGACCGTTCCCATGACCGTCACCATGACCATAACCGTCCCCATGACCGTTCCCATGACCATCCCCATGACCGTCACCTTGACCGTACCCATGACCGTCACCATGACCATAACCGTCCCCATGACCGTCACCATGACCATGACCGTCACCGTGACCGTCCCCATGACCGTCCCCATGATCGTCCCCATGACCGTCACCATGACCGTCACCATGACCGTCACCATGACCGTCACCAAGACCGTCACCATGACCTTGACCGTCACCGTGACCGTCCCCATGACCGTCCCCATGACCGTCACCATGACCGTCACCATGACCTTGACCGTCACCATGACCGTCACCTTGACCATGACCGCCCCCATGATCGTCACCTTGACCGTTCCCATGACCATGACCGTCACCATGACCGTCACCTTGACCATGACCGCCCCCATGACCATGATTGCACCTTGTCCGTCCCCTTAACCGTCCCCATGACCATAACCGTCCCCTTGGCCGTCACCTTGACCGTCCCCATGACCGTTCCCATGACCGTCACCATGACCATGACCGCCCCCATGACCGTCACCGTGACCGCCCCCATGACCGCCCCCATGGCCGTCACCTTGACCATGACTGCCCCCATGATCGTCACCTTGACCGTTCCCATGACCGTCCCCATGACTTTCACCATGACCGTCCCCATGACCGTCCCCATGACCGTCACCATGACCGTCACCTTGACCCTTACCGCCCCCATGGCCGTCACCAAGACCATGACCGTCACCTTGACCGTTCCCTTGACCGTCACCATGACCGTCACCTTGACCATGACCGCCCCCCATGATCGTCACCTTGACCCTTACCGCCCCCATGACCATGACCGTCACCTTGACCGTCACCATGGCCGTTCCCATGACCGTCACCATGACCATAACCGTCCCCTTGGCCGTCACCTTGACCGTCCCCATGACCATTCCCATGACCGTACCCATGACCGTCACCATGACCATGACCGCCCCCATGACCGTCACCGTGACCGTCCCCATGACCCTTACCGCCCCCATGGCCGTCACCAAGACCATTACCGTCACCATGACCGTCACCTTGACCATGACCACCCCCATGATCGTCACCTTGACCGTCACCATGACCGTCACCATGACTGTCACCATGACTGTCACCATGACCGTCACCTTGACCATGACCGTCACCTTGACCGTCCCCATGACCGTCCCCATGACAATGACCGTCACCTTGACCATGACCGCCCCCATGATCGTCACCTTGACCGTTCCCATGACCATGACCGTCACCATGACCGTCACCATGACCGTCACCATGACCGTCACCTTGACCATGACCGCCCCCATGACCATGATTGCACCTTGACCGTCCCCTTAACCGTCCCCATGACCATAACCGTCCCCTTGGCCGTCACCTTGACCGTCCCCATGACCGTACCCATGACCGTCACCATGACCATGACCGCCCCCATGACCGTACCCATGACCGTCACCATGACCATGACCGCCCCCATGACCGTCACCGTGACCGTCCCCATGACCCTTACCGCCCCCATGGCCGTCACCAAGACCATGACCGTCACCATGACCGTCACCTTGACCATGACCACCCCCATGGTCGTCACCTTGACCGTCACCATGACCGTCACCATGACTGTCACCATGACTGTCACCATGACCGTCACCTTGACCATGACCGTCACCTTGACCGTCCCCATGACCGTCCCCATGACAATGACCGTCACCTTGACCGTCACCATGACCGTCTCCATGACCGTCCCCATGACCGTCACCATGCCCATGACCGTCACCAAGCCCATACCCATAACCATACATCTATACTAATAATAGACAGTAAAAATCGAAAATCTGTACATTTAATATTTTTCCAAAAAACTGAAAGGATGCAATTAAAGAAGAGTCATAGAAACCAAAAAAACAATTTTTGGAATTCTTGTCTGTCTGTCTGTCTGTCTGTCTGTCTGTCTGGTACGTTATAACTTCAGAACTATTTGAACGCGGTTTTCACAGTTGGATTACATATAATTGGGAGCGTTGTCAAAAGTTTATTTTGTCAAAATCGGTTAAGAGAAAAAGAAGTTATGGTCAATTGAAAATTTACTTCAACCACTGCTTCAAAATTTTTAAACACTTATATTGATTGATTAGTTATATATTGTTAAATATGTTCTAATATAAGTTAATCTTAATATTAAAACTTATGAGAGGTAACAAAAATAACAAATAACGCAGTGCGCGCGGGCGCAGTTGAAGTGTTGAACAATGTGCTCGATAGATGGCGTTGATAAAATTCGTCATCAACCTAGATTTATTTTATTTTTTTATTTCTTAAACCTATACAGCTTATCAAAAACAGTTTACACAATAAAAATAGATTAAAAATAAAGCCAAAATAAGGTTAAAATATAGAACCGGAAATAGAATCTAAGATCGGAAAAAAGAATAACAAAAAAAACACGAACAGAAAAAATAAATAAAAATATATATATACTCATGAACAAGTGGAGTATATTATGTGAAGTACGAGCAATTAAGTGTGTGTGTGTAATGGTGTTGCTGTGTGAGTGAGTGTGCGAGGTTGAGTCTTAGTTTTTTTTTAAAGAACTTCTACTTAGGTCAAATATATCCATCGCGGTATTAAGATGCTCCATTGTGTAATGACTACCATGCACTTCAAACTTTCATTAACGTTTTACCCTATGATTATTTCGAGTGAACACTACCTATACAAACAAGTAAAAGAAAACGAGTGAAGAGACGTTTAACGTTTGTCCGCATCCATTTTTCCACCAACATCCTTAACGTTAATGAGGTTTACCTTTTATTATTTGGTCAAGCTAATAAGTAATAACCTCACAAGTACGTATTTCGTACTTATAACTTCGTAAGAATTTTCTTTCAACACTTAACCGCTGAGGAGATTTACCTTCGATCATCAGCTCATCCACATAAAAAGATGACTATCAGAATATAAAATCGTCAGAATAGTAATTGCCTGTACGTTAATTTGAAAGTTGCCCTCGATTTCCCTGAATCATCCGATCCTGTAAAGCTACATCATCCCTGAGTAACACGGGCTATATATAATTCCAATTGTAACAAGATTTTAGCCCGTAAAAGAAAGCCCTGTCGAGATCATTAAAAAACGCTATATACTTAACCAAATTACACGTGGGCGAAGCCGCGGGCGGAAAGCTAGTTTTTAAATAATTGCCAAAATGCTTGTGAGTTGGCAAGTGACTGAAAGAAGCCTATTTTATTAAAATGTATATTAAGTCAATTAGAAGGTAAAGCTGAAAGTGCCTGTTCTATTAAAGAATTCGATTCATGGGACCAATTGTTCGAGTCTCTAAATACGCAATTCGGAAAAAAACACTATTCAGCCTTGCTCTCCGATTTACAAAACTGTATTCAAAACAACGATTCTCTTAATGAGTTTGCACTATGCGTAGAATCTTGCTTATCAAAACTTGTAACTGAAATAAATCTTTCCCAAAAAAAGAAAAAAGGTGAACTCACTGACCGAATCGCTGCAATGCAAGACCTAGCCTTGCATCATTTTGTAATAGGGATTAAACCCCAATTGTCAACAATTGTCAGATGTCGTTACCCAGAAACATTAAACGACGCCATTAACTTTGCCATTTCAGAGGAAAATAACTTAGGGCTTTCAAGAAAAGGTACAGTAATCCCCCTAATAATGGGCCTATCAATAGAAATCCTCGCTTAAATTACCAGGGTCAACATAAAGATCGTTTATTAAAAACTATAATGCAAACCAAAGCACAACACAACGGTCATATTATCGAAATCTGTCGCAGAAGCGACTATAATAATAAAAGATTCCAACCGAGAAATTCTTATCGCGTAAACTTTACAGAACAAATTCAAGATTATGACATTGATAACAATGAAGATGTTATTAACCGTGAAGAAGATACAGTCGATCATTTAAACTAATGCCTGACTCGTACAGGTACCGAACGAGTCCTTATACAAAGAATGGCAGAAAATAAAATACCAAAGTTAATTATACTCAAACATCCCAATATCAAAGACCCTCAATTCCTAAACCTAATAACAAATCTAAATATATATTCCTATTCCGTCGAAAGACATAAATCATGATCATGATGACAAAAACCATGATATTAAAATGAATTCTAAATCCAACAGAGATGAGACTTTAGTCACTCCTGTTAATAAGTACCTACAAGACTATGTATATGAAATATCGAAAATTAACAAAAATCGGTATTTACCTTATACTAAAATCAATACTTCAGTTTCTATAAGACCAATTATCTTTTTGGTAGAAACTGGTGCGTCAGTCAGTTTAACACCCAAAGTAAATCCTTGTCCCATTCAAATAAAGGGCATTGACTCATAAGATTATAAATGTATCTAGGCCCTAGGTCATATTCCAATTATTATTGAATTTAATAAGAAAAGAATTAGCCATAACTTTTATGTTATACCTGATATTGAATTACCCTATGCTGGTATTATAGGGAATGACGTTTTTTTTAAAACACAATAGTAATATTAATTACAAAGAGAATTTGTTAAAAATCAATGACAGAGTTTAAAATTTTATTTAACCATTATAATTTCCCCTCGATCTGAAACGGTAATCGAATGTTCTGTATGAAATCCTAAAATAAGTGAAGGCATTATCTTTGATCAAAGTCCCAATAGCTCTTTATTAGTAGCAATCTGTATTGTCAAAGTAAAACCAAACAGAAGAGTCAATGTATCCGTTGTAAATGTTTCTGAATCTCCAATAGAGATAAATTCTGATTTCAAGTTTAAAATTTCTTCTTTAACAGCGTCTGATCAACACACATTACACGAACTTCAACTCACACTAATGAAGTACAAAGTATTTTACGAATTTCCCATTTCAATCATGAAGAATGTAATGCATTATACGACCTCTGTTCTACTTACTCTGATATATTTCATCTTGAATCGGATAGATTAACGTATACCGATACTGTCGAACACGAGATTACGACTTCCTCTCAGACTCCCATTAATACAAAATCGTATCGCTTTCCCGAAATACACAAAGGAGAAGTCAATGTTGAAATTAACAAAATGTTAAAAGATGGAATTATCAAACCATCAACTTTACCAGGTCATCACCCATAGGGATAGTACCTAAAAAAGCTGATGCCTCGGGTCATAGAAAGTGGCGTATCGTAATAGATTATTGTAAACTCAATGACATCACAATTGGTGATTCATATCCTATTCCCAACATTTCAGAGATATTAGACCAACTAGGAAATTCTAAATATTTTAGCACCCCAGATTTAGCTTCCGGATTTCATCAAATAAAGATCTCCGAAAAAGACAGTCCTAAATCAGCCTTTTCCGTTCCTCAAGGGCATTTAGAATTCACTCGTATGCCATTTTGCCTCAAGAATGCGCAACATTCCAACGACTTACGAATACAGCTTTGTCTGGTCTGCAAGAAATCCAATGTCTCGTTTATCTCGATCATATAGTTTATATATTCATACGACCTTGATACTCATATAAAAAACTTATCTAACATCTTCGAAAGACTTCAAAGTTTTAACCTTAAATTGCATCCTGAGAGCGTTTTTGAGAAAAGAAGTATCATATCTTGGTTACATAATCTCAAGCCGAATCCAGAGAAAACTAAAGCGGTAAAAGAATTCCCTGGTCCTGTTATTAAATCACTCTTAGGCTTAGTATCGTATTATCGACGTTTTATTCCAAATCTATCTAAATTAGCCAAACCTCTCACTCAACTTTTAAAGAAAAATGTTCCCTTCATTTGAAACAACAAACATGATTCGATATATCTGGATTTTACTAAACTTTGTTTTGACATATGACATGTAATTCTAATCTAATTGTGCTATCTCTGCAATTCTATCCCAAGGGCCCATTGGAGCCGATCGACCTATAGCATATGCATCACGAACATTAAACAAAGCCGAATGTAACTATAGTGTTACCGAAAGAGAATGTTTAGCAATAATTTTCGGAACGAAAACATACAGACCTTATTTATTTGGTCATAAATTCACAATTGTAACTGACCATCGACCACTAAATTGGCTTTTTAATTGGCAAAGAACCAGGTCCGAAATTATTTAGATGGAGACGTAAATTAGAAGAGTATGATTGTGAAATCGAATATAAAAAGGGTAAAATTAATTGTAACGCTGATGCCTTGTCGCGTTTCCCTGTAAATCTAATTGAAGTCTCAACAGATCCTAATCCTTATCCTGAATCCATTTTACAAGACCTTGGCAACCTTGATCTTGGTGACCCAAGTCCTATCCAAGCTCAATCAACATCGGGAAATGAGTTTCTTCTTATCCTATTAGATAATCTTAATCCTCTTGACGACTGCGTCATAGATTTTAGTACTCTTGGCTTCCCACTTGAAGCTAATAATGATAACAACGATGTTATAGACCCTTTAATCAATTTAGATTCCCCAAGCAATGAATATCCTCAATTTTTAAAGACTATGACTAATAAGAATAAAGATCCTTCTTTAAATACTAATATAAAGGAATTTAAGCATAGTATTTTGAAAAGTAAATGGAAAATTGTTATCCATAGACCTCGATGGAAGAAGTTCCTAATATCCAATCCTTATATCGAAGAATTACTGAGCAACTGCGAAAAGCCAGGCGATATCAAAAAACGACCTTAATTCATTCAAAAAGATAACTAGTCTTGGTAAGGAATTCTACCTCTTATTCACTAAAGTTCATCATTTTGATGAGTCTTCCTATAAAGATATATTTGATGCCTTAAAGAAAGTAAGGAATGAAATTAGGCTAACTGAGACTTTCACAGAAGTAACTATATCTGATTTCAAGAACGTCTTTGAAACCTTAAATTCAACCAAAATATTTAATATAATAAATTACTTATTCCATAGTACAAATATAACTATTAACATCTATCATGATTCTATAATCAATCCAACCTTGTTTGAAATACCTAAGATCTTAAAAGAAAATCATGATATTCCGATTGCCGGACATCTTGGCTCATCCCGGATGTACAATAGAATTAAGGAGAAGTAATATTGGAAGGGCATTAAATCTGACATACATTAAACATTGCTCCCTATGTTAATCCAACAAAGCGCTCAGACAAAAAATTATAGGGCGCCTATGTAAATAACGATTTCTTCAAAGAAACCTTTTGATCGAATCAGCATTGACATCGTAGGTCCTCCACCTGGTGCAGTCCAAGTCCAAGATGACCTTACCAACTTTCCAAGTGCATATCCCATCCGTAGTACCATTACATTTCCATCATTGGTATTCCCAAGTCCATATTAACAGATCAAGGTACAAATTTTACATCTGACCTTTTTAAGAAAACCTGTGAATTCCTTAACATTAAACATGTATGGTCGGCTCCTTATCAACCTCAGACCCAAGGAGCCATTCTACTCTTAAAGAATATCTCAAATCATTTGTTAACGAAAACCAAAAAACTGGCATAAATTTGTTTATAGGGCTATGTCCACACCACTACCCAATTTACCCCTTATGAACTTTTATTCGGACACAAACCTCTCTTATCTGATTCTGTTTATGACCTTCGTTCTTATCTGATTCTGTTTATGACCTTCGTTCAGATAACACGTATCCCGAATATATTCAAATGCTATAGAAAGCTTTAGAAAATATTGAACAATCAAAAGCAAAATCTAAAGAGTATTATGATCAAGGAACTCGGTATATTAAGTATAAAGTCGGAGATTACGTTTATCAGACAAAATTACCTCCGACTACGAAAAACTCTATCCCCTTATGGAAAGGCACTTATAAAAATTGTCAAAGTCCATAACAATACTTTATCCTCATTAAATAATCGACGTCATGCAAAACATCATTTTGACGAAGTCAAACCTGCACTCGATATATAAATTTTATTCATTCTTTTAATTTTCAATTTAAATGTTCGATAAAGTTCGATTGTAGATTATATAGTTAAATTTATTCACGATTTTTTTATTTGTTTCCAGAGTTATATTTTATAAATTTATCCTGGCAAAAGGGAATGAAGAAAACATACAAACCATCACTTCAAGCCCTGGCATTCACTTCGATCCCATTGGAACTGCAAAAGTGATGAATGAATCCATACACATAATTATTCCTATTGATCTTTTGCTCCATCTCTCATGGAAAACATTATCTATGACAACAAAGTAGCTTCTTCAATCCCTTCGAATGTCACAATTTAATTTAACCACTAGGTTCATTATTTAAAAACATTAACCTTGACTTTCAATCTATATCGCATCTTACGACTTCTAAATCTAAACGTCCTGCTTGGTTTGCCGGTATTGGAACCGTATTAAAACCCATTTTTGGAGCTCTAGACGAGAATGATGCACATAGGTATAACAAGGCCATTGCCAGAATGCAACAGATTGATAAAGACCTCGTTGCAAACCTAAAACAAAGTCTATATATCTCCAAAGCAGCCATTTCAAATTTTAATGCTTCTATGAATGAACTTAATCAAAATCAATTTCAATGTCGTAGACTCTGTCAATTTTAAAATAAATAATGATTTTTTGTTTTGTATATGTTTGTTTAGTTGTTTTTTTTTAAATTGTTCATTGTATACCTGTAATGCTATGCATTCTTATAATTTATGCACACACATGTCTTGTGTGTTTGTTTTTGTAATTTTGTTCGGGTTGTGTTTGTATGTGTGTTGTTTGTGTGCCTTATTAAATAAATAAAACTGGATGAAATCTTAAGTGTAATACAGAGTAGTTTATTAACACTTTCATATAAATATGAAGATCTTGCTAATAGTGTTTTCAAAAACAAACACTCTTCATCCCTCTATTGTTACTCCAATATATACAGTTATAGATAGTAACGTTAAGGATTTGTCTCTAAACTAATGCCTGACTCGTACAGGTACCGAACGAGTCCTTATACAAAGAATGGCAGAAAATAAAATACCAAAGTAAATTATACTCAAACATCCCAATATTAAAGACCCTAAATTCCTAGAGGTCAAAAAGCGTCAACCTCAATTCCTAAACCTAATAACAAATCTAAATATATGCCTATTCCGTCGAAAGACATAAATCATGATCATGATGACAAAAACCATGATATTAAAATGAATTCTAAATCCAACAGAGATGATACTTTAGTCACTCCTGTTAATAAGTACCTACAAGACTATGTATATGAAATATCGAAAATTAACAAAAATCGGTATTTACCTTATACTTAAATCAATACTTCAGTTTCTATAAGACCAATTATCTTTTTGGTAGAAACTGGTGCGTCAGTCGGTTTAACACCCAAAGTAAATCCTTGTCCCATTCAAATAAAGGGCATTGACTCATAAGTTTATAAATGTATCTAGACCCTAGGTCATATTCCAATTATTATTGAATCTAATAAGAAAAGAATTAGCCATAACTTTTATGTTATACCTGATATTGAATTACCCTATGCTGGTATTATAGGGAATGACGTTTTTTTTAAAACACAATAGTAATATTAATTACAAAGAGAATTTGTTAAAAATCAATGACAGAGTTTAAAATTTTATTTAACTTACACTTATTTACACTTAAACTTATTTTATTTAAGTTCTGTATGAAATCTTAAAATAAGTGAAGGCATTATCTTTGATCAAAGTCCCAATAGCTCTTTATTAGTAGCAAACTGTATTGTCAAAGTAAAACCAAACAGAAGAGTCAATGTATCCGTTGTAAATGTTTCTGAATCTCCAATAGAGATAAATTCTGATTTCAAGTTTAAAATTTCTTCTTTAACAGCGTCTGATCAACACACATTACACGTACTTCAACTCACACTAATGAAGTACAAAGTATTTTACGAATTTCCCATTTCAATCATGAAGAATGTAATGCATTATACGACCTCTGTTCTACTTACTCTGATATATTTCATCTTGAATCGGATAGATTAACGTATACCGATACTGTCGAACACGAGATTACGACTTCCTCTCAGACTCCCATTAATACAAAATCGTATCGCTTTCCCGAAATACACAAAGGAGAAGTCAATGTTGAAATTAACAAAATGTTAAAAGATGGAATTATCAAACCATCAACTTTACCAGGTCATCACCCATAGGGATAGTACCCAAAAAAGCTGATGCCTCGGGTCATAGAAAGTGGCGTATCGTAATAGATTATTGTAAACTCAATGACATCACAATTGGTGATTCATATCCTATTCCCAACATTTCAGAGATATTAGACCAACTAGGAAATTCTAAATATTTTAGCACCCCAGATTTAGCTTCCGGATTTCATCAAATAAAGATCTCCGAAATAGACAGTCCTAAATCGGCCTTTTCCGTTCTTCAAGGGCATTTAGAATTCACTCGTATGCCATTTTGCCTCAAGAATGCGCAACATTCCAACGACTTACGAATACAGCTTTGTCTGGTCTGCAAGAAATCCAATGTCTCGTTTATCTCGATCATATAGTTTATATATTCATACGACCTTGATACTCATATAAAAAACTTATCTAACATCTTCGAAAGACTTCAAAGTTTTAACCTTAAATTGCATCCTGAGAGCGTTTTTGAGAAAAGAAGTATCATATCTTGGTTACATAATCTCAAGCCGAATCCAGAGAAAACTAAAGCGGTAAAAGAATTCCCTGGTCCTGTTATTAAATCACTCTTAGGCTTAGTATCGTATTATCGACGTTTTATTCCAAATCTATCTAAATTAGCCAAACCTCTCACTCAACTTTTAAAGAAAAATGTTCCCTTCATTTGAAACAACAAACATGATTCGATATATCTGGATTTTACTAAACTTTGTTTTGACACATGACATGTAATTCTAATCTAATTGTGCTATCTCTGCAATTCTATCCCAAGGGCCCATTGGAGCCGATCGACCTATACCATATGCATCACGAACATTAAACAAAGCCGAATGTAACTATAGTGTTACTGAAAGAGAAAGTTTAGCAATAATTTTCGGAACGAAAACATACAGACCTTATTTATTTGGTCATAAATTCACAATTGTAACTGACCATCGACAACTAAATTGGCTTTTTAATTGGCAAAGAACCAGGTCCGAAATTATTTAGATGGAGACGTAAATTAGAAGAGTATGATTGTGAAATCGAATATAAAAAGGGTGAAATTAATTGTAACGCTGATGCCTTGTCGCGTTTCCCTGTAAATCCAATTAAAGTCTCAACAGATCCTAATCCTTATCCTGAATCCATTTTACAAGACCTTGGCAACCTTGATCTTGGTGACCCAAGTCCTATCCAAGCTCAATCAACATCGGGAAATGAGTTTTTTCTTATACTATTAGATAATCTTAATCCTCTTGACGACTTCCCACTTGAAGCTAATAATGATAACAAAGATGTTATAGACCCTTTAATCAATTTAGATTCCCCAAGCAATGAATATCCTCAATTTTTAAAGACTATGACTAATAAGAATAAAGATCCTTCTTTAAATACTAATATAAAGGAATTTAAGCATAGTATTTTGAAAAGTAAATGGAAAATTGTTATCCATAGACCTCGATGGAAGAAGTTCCTAATATCCAATCCTTATATCGAAGAATTACTGAGCAACTGCGAAAAGCCAGACGATATCAAAAAACGACCTTAATTTTTTTAAAAAGATAACTAGTCTTGGTAAGGAATTCTACCTCTTATTCACTAAAGTTCATCATTTTGATGAGTCTTCCTATAAAGATATATTTGATACCTTAAAGAAAGTAAGGAATGAAATTAGGCTAACTGAGACTTTCACAGAAGTAGCTATATCTGATTTCAAGCACGTCTTTGAAACCTTAAATTCAACCAAAATATTTAATATAATAAATTACTTATTCCATAGTACAAATATAACTATTAACATCTATCATGATTCTATAATCAATCCAACCTTGTTTGAAATACCTAAGATCTTAAAAGAAAATCATGATATTCCGATTGCCGGACATCTTGGCTCATCCCGGATGTACAATAGAATTAAGGAGAAGTAATATTGGAAGGGCATTAAATCTGACATACATTAAACATTGCTCCCTATGTTAATCCAACAAAGCGCTCAGACAAAAAATTATAGGGCGCCTATGTAAATAACGATTTCTTCAAAGAAACCTTTTGATCGAATCAGCATTGACATCGTAGGTCCTCCACCTGGTGCAGTCCAAGTCCAAGATGACCTTACCAACTTTCCAAGTGCATATCCCATCCGTAGTACCATTACATTTCCATCATTGGTATTCCCAAGTCCATATTAACAGATCAAGGTACAAATTTTACATCTGACCTTTTTAAGAAAACCTGTGAATTCCTTAACATTAAACATGTATGGTCGGCTCCTTATCAACCTCAGACCCAAGTCCCAAGGAGCCATTCTACTCTTAAAGAATATCTCAAATCATTTGTTAACGAAAACCAAAAAACTGGCATAAATTTGTTTATAGGGCTATGTCCACACCACTACCCAATTTACCCCTTATGAACTTTTATTCGGACACAAACCTCTCTTATCTGATTCTGTTTATGACCTTCGTTCAGATAACACGTATCCCGAATATATTCAAATGCTATAGAAAGCTTTAGAAAATATTGAACAATCAAAAGCAAAATCTAAAGAGTATTATGATCAAGGAACTCGGTATATTAAGTATAAAGTCGGAGATTACGTTTATCAGACAAAATTACCTCCGACTACGAAAAACTCTATCCCCTTATGGAAAGGCACTTATAAAAATTGTCAAAGTCCATAACAATACTTTATCCTCATTAAATAATCGACGTCATGCAAAACATCATTTTGACGAAGTCAAACCTGCACTCGATATATAAATTTTATTCATTCTTTTAATTTTCAATTTAAATGTTCGATAAAGTTCGATTGTAGATTATATAGTTAAATTTATTCACGATTTTTTTATTTGTTTCCAGAGTTATATTTTATAAATTTATCCTGGCAAAAGGGAATGAAGAAAACATACAAACCATCACTTCAAGCCCTGGCATTCACTTCGATCCCATTGGAACTGCAAAAGTGATGAATGAATCCATACACATAATTATTCCTATTGATCTTTTGCTCCATCTCTCATGGAAAACATTATCTATGACAACAAAGTAGCTTCTTCAATCCCTTCGAATGTCACAATTTAATTTAACCACTAGGTTCATTATTTAAAAACATTAACCTTGACTTTCAATCTATATCGCATCTTACGACTTCTAAATCTAAACGTCCTGCTTGGTTTGCCGGTATTGGAACCGTATTAAAACCCATTTTTGGAGCTCTAGACGAGAATGATGCACATAGGTATAACAAGGCCATTGCCAGAATGCAACAGATTGATAAAGACCTCGTTGCAAACCTAAAACAAAGTCTATATATCTCCAAAGCAGCCATTTCAAATTTTAATGCTTCTATGAATGAACTTAATCAAAATCAATTTCAATGTCGTAGACTCTGTCAATTTTAAAATAAATAATGATTTTTTGTTTTGTATATGTTTGTTTAGTTGTTTTTTTTTAAATTGTTCATTGTATACCTGTAATGCTATGCATTCTTATAATTTATGCACACACATGTCTTGTGTGTTTTTTTTTGTAATTTTGTTCGGGTTGTGTTTGTTGTTTGTGTGCCTTATTAAATAAACAAAACTGGATGAAATCTTAAGTGTGTTACAGAGTAGTTTATTAACACTTTTATATAAATATGAAGATCTTGTTAATAGTGTATTGTTTTCAAAAACAAACACTCTTCATCCCTCTATTGTTACTCCTTTGCAATTATATACAGATTTAGTTAGTAACGTTAAGGATTTGTCTAGGCTTAAGGATTTCCCTGTAGAATTAAATATCGATAATATGAATATCATTTTTTAATCTTGCAGAAATAGTTTAATATGTTATTAATAAAAACTTAGTATTTGTAATTAAGATACCACCTGTAAACATACAGACGTATAACCTTTACAAGGTAATACCTACAAGTACACTTAGGAATTAGTAAAGATAAGGAATCGTATTTTAGTATTGATAGCATAAGTTCTTGTAGAATTATGATAGGACATCAATATATTTGCTATCCTTTAGATATACTTAATACTGTTATTTATCCAATTTGTGAGACAGAAATTATCACCAAAGCCATAGAAACCTTACCTAAAACATGTACTACAAAGTTTATATTTGGCACAAAATAAGTAATAATAAATGGCTTTAACTTGAATCTAATGATGTGAAAATAACTATTGAATGTAATCATAAAACAAATGATATTATTATATCTGGAACTGGAATACTTACTATAAATTCAGTCTGTATGGCTTTTTGTATAGAAAATAAATTCCAAGCCAAAAACATTTATGTAATTAACGCTAGTCCAGGTGTTTCAGTGTTTAATATAATCAATGACAGCTGTTGTGATATAAAAAAAGCAATTTTCAAAAATAAATACTAACATTTGTATGCCTAAATTACGTAACGTAAACTTTGATAGCTTGAATCTACTTCAAGAGTTACCCTTAAACTCAATAGATTATGATTCGTATGATTTCTTTTACAATTCTTCAAAATATGTTATAATAATTCTAAGTATTGTCATAGTAATTATTTTGAAAAACCAATGTTTCTAGTAAATTCGATATAGAAAACCTGGATTCCACTCCAGATATCCAGTATCCTCAACCTCGTCTCCGTATGGAGTAAATTTCTATCTTTCCTTTTCCGCAAAATTACCTTAAACCCGTAAGTTTACTCTTATGCGGGGGGTTGTTATAATACATCCCTGTAAGTAATGTTGATGACCCTTTCCTAAGTCAGCATCCTTGGCAAAGTACTCAGGTTGTCAGGGGCAGGTTTAGTTCGATTTTATCATTCGTCGCGTACAGTACAATGTGCATATTAAATTAAATTAATTAAATGCTCGTTCTTCACATAATATACTCCACTTGTTCATATGTATATATATATATATATTTTTTTTTTTTTCTGTTACTGTTTTTTTTTGTTGTATTATTTTATTCTGATCTTAGATTCTATTTCCGCATCTATGTTTTAACCTTATTTTGGCTTTATTTTTAATCAATTTTTGTGATAAGCTTATAGGTTTAAGAAATAAAAAATAAAATAAAATGTTGATGACTCTTTGCTAAGTCAGCATCCTAGGCAAAGTACTATATATATTATTTATATATTATTATACTATAGTTCGGTTTAATCATTCGTCGCGGAAACACATTTACGGGTCTTACTATTTCTATAATTCAAACAAAGACCAACGAAATACATTATTTCTTTTTTAAAACCCCAATCAGAGTCAGTTCTAACAGTTCGACCATTAGAGACCTACATATTATATTATTATTTTTATATTAAGAATCGGATAAAAATGTTTTATACCGTCCAGTCCATAATAACATGCAGAGAATTAGAACATGAGTAAAATTCTTTACATTAGACCCAGTGTATATTCAATGTAACGTCAGTCGATGCAACGACAAACTACCTTCTCCATACAATGATTTTTCTTGTATCCATTTAACGACCACTCTCTATAGCGCCATTTAACGCACAGTCTACACTGTGGTATGTAATAACATACCTATACAATTGGGTTAGTTACACATGCCGGGATAAAAATATCAATGAGACGCGCATTAAATTTCAAAATTTATTTTTCGATTTTAATAATATTTGTATGAATGCCAATCGCATCCCCGATGTCACATGCCTCCCCTTATATATTTGCCATAGAAACTGTTAACTATATAAAACTCAACCGATCTTATAACAAATCTATTACGTTATAAGCACATCATTAGGAATACTTATAATAATCATGATGTTACGAGATGCCACGCGATTCATCACCCAATTACCGGTTTCAAAGCCGTCAACGAAGGCCGAGCCGCCCCTCACTGTCCACAATATGATATTTACACGCGTCACCGACATACTTCGGCATCCCCTGTATGATGTTACCCACACATATTTACATTAACCAATGGCAGTATATCGTATGCTCTTCATCATCTAACCCTAAACTGATCACATTTTAAATTTTCGTTAAAACAAATATAAAAGATACAAAAGGACACTAAGCTATGAGAATGAGGGCGAGGTTCACCCATTTACACATCTTTGGTTATCGAATGGTGCCGCATTCGCGCGCCTTCGTGAAATAATCAATAATTTCGTTAAGCGTTAATATTCCAAAATACGTACACACTAGCCAAGCGAAAAACATATATTGCCCCCTAACACCCCCCCCCCCCCCAAACTGTGCAGTACGTTGAGCAAACGAAATTCGGACGTTAAAAGAAGAAAAAAAAACCAAATTAAAAATGCATCCACACGTGTCAAGTGCTTTCGATACATCCTATGGGACAAAAGTAAAATATACAATCTTTACGAGATATAAAAAATAAATAACATATAATACAAAGCGGAACAGTGGCAACGTTTTGTTAGACTAGTGATTTAAATATAATCTATATCTACATACACTAAAACACGTATTAATAAATTAGCGATAAATTCACATACCGCACTGTACAGTTCGTCTTAGGCCACAGATTGTACCGGCGTCGGTGCCGTTTCGCAAATCTAGACCAAACTGGAGCAACGTCTAGGTTTTGTGCAACTGTCAACTTCCAATCCGGATCGAAGGACCACGGATAACGAATATATCGAGTCGTGATTGTTTTCAACTGAAATATCGCCGGTTACGGTCGATACGCAATACTTTGATGTCGTAATGTATTATGTATTAAATCTACTTACACTAACGATTGATATAAAAGCAAACCGCATATTAATTAAAATGTTCAAACACATGTTGCATTCAAATAAATAGTTATTTAACATATAATAAACAAAAAAAAAACAATTTCTCATACGCTAAGCTTTGTACTTTTATCGTAAAACAAGTGTTAACAAATGACGTCACACGCTCATTTACTATTCGCGATGTTATTGAATTTCGCCTTCACAAATCCGTTCCAACACTTTCACACACACACACCAGTTTAAATAAGAATTACATAAAATCCCATTTTATATTGTACGCAATACGCTTATAATATAATAACTATACATACATAACCTCAAATAGAGCCTTGCACGTGGATGAATATTAAGGTCGAGCGTACACACAAAGCTTTTTTTCAAAAAAAAAACGTTTTCATTTCAATAAAATTATTAAATACATTATAGGATTGATTCAGTTTTTTTTTTGTCGTAAATAAAAGTGTCGGGTTATTCTTAACAACGAATGCCCTTCAGACGAACTATACACGTACATAACATCACAGAACAAAAATAGCGATGCGCGCGCTCAAAGAGTAAATATCAGTGACAGGTCCAAGATGCAAATATTAATCAAAAGCATACTTGTATCCAACTCAAGTTTATTCCTTTTTTTTCAGCACATTTCAAGCGACGCGCATCGCTAATAATGGCTAAGCGGTATTAGGGTTACCACGAACGGGACTGATAACAATACGATTAATACGAAGCAATAAAAAAAAAGCTAAATTAATATTGAATCAGCCCCGAACCTCCTAATTTAACTTCGATAGGTTAATTCGTATCAAAAAGTCCTTACATTCAACCATTAGCCGCGTAAAGACCATATTGATGACCTATCGCTGATAAAGTAAGAGTCCGTTCACGTGGGACCATTTCAATGGGGGGGTAGTGGGTCGGGGGGCGCGGGGGCGAGTGGGGGCCGTCGCTCTTCGGGCTCTTCCTCCCCACTTTCACCCCCGTCGCCCGAGCCCCCCGAGTTTGCGGATCCGGAACCGTCCCGCTCGCGGGTTTCTTCCTCTTCGTCTTCCTCTTCAGGGCACAGTTGGTAAGCTCTGAAATATATTAATATAATTTGATATATTTCACACAGACTATATATTTTTTAATAACACCATTTTATTCTAGTAACAGACAATTTAATAATAATATGGCATCGGTTTTCCCCTTTTATTAATTATTTTAATATTTAACCGTTTGGTTCAACACTTCCACTTCTTAATTTTTTTTAAGCACAGAAACAAAAAGAAAAAAATACAAAAATACAAAAAAATACAATTCTGAGATGTATTATACATCATACATATAAATATAATAAATAGATATATATAAATAATCACTAAACGGTTATCATTTTTGGTAGCTAATTGAGCTACAGACGAGCTTTTCTGTCAGCTGCTTAATATTTTTTTTAATAAATAAATAATATTTGAATTTTCACAATTTTCAAAAGATATAATAAGATAATATTTTTAAACAAATATATAGCTCACTTTTCTAATGTTTTTCTCGCTGAATTACTGCGTTCGAGGAAATAACCGCTAGACGTCTCGTTAGAGGTCCCGGGTGGCGACCATGTTCCGTACGATCCGTATCCGGACCCGTACTGCAAACAATTATATTTTTCAAACGAAGCACTCGAAATTAACGGCCTTATCGCAAATAAGCGTCTTCTTCACTCATAATATATAAATACATTTTATAGTTTTTTTATTTATTAATATATTTTCCACATAGAATCAAATCAGCGATCACGTGTGTACGTCGATAATTTTATTTATTTTATGTGCCCACAACAAACCCAAATTTCTCATTCCCAAGCTTTTTATCGTTTAAATACTCATCTACACTATAATAGGACTTTCTAAACATAAAATCTTAATTAAGTTTTTGAATTTATTAAAAGGCATTTTAAACATTATTAGTACATAAGGACACAAACAATACAAAATAATTGTCTTTAGATACCCATGTTTATAATAAAACTCAACACGAGTCTGATAGTTTCCGAATATCCCATTTCGACAATAGATGATTTCAAATTCTATTTGTATTCGTTTGGGCATTACATACCCGATCAAGTTCGTCCTGAAGCCAGGCCAACAACTGCCTCCACCTGCGTCTCGGCTCCGGCTGCGAGTGCACGGCACGAATCGCGAGCGGCGTACGGCACATCACGCCGACGAGCAGTTTCACGCACGCGTACGTACGCTTCTGGTAATGGCCGCGCGCGCGCAGACCCGTCTCCAGGAGGCCTTGCCGCTCTTCTGATACACCCTGGAAGGTTTTTGTGATGCATAAAAGCAAACTATTTCATTGAATTCTGCGGAATTATATTTTAAACCCGGCTAACATAAAAGTTCTGTCACTTTAACATTACAATGAAAATTGTGTACTGTCGTTTACCTTGATGGCATTGTGTATCCGATGCTGTTGCCAGCTGTCTTCCATCAGCAGCAGGGCCGTGAGCGCATCGCAGTGCCTCCTCAGCTCGTGGCAGTAGGCGCAGGCCATCTGCCACAAAAGCTCAGCGAGGGCGGCACGAGACCAGCCCGCTTGTTCCCAGCACAGGAACTGGATCAGTCTGATACCTTCATCGCAGCCACAGCACTCCTCGCTCAGTTTCTTCATGTAGGTACTGGGAGACAATATTATTAATTTTGATATCTGAGACTTAGTATATTACAGTTTAAGTACTTACGCAGTCTTATTGTAGAGAATATCAGCCGCGGCGGGCGAGAGCGCGGGGCGAAGTCCCGAGGGCGGTGACTCCGCGTATGGATTGACCATAGGCGACGTGCCTTCGGCCGCACTCGCCGACAAGCAACGGCTGCTGACGTCACAGCAACGCACTAACGCACACACCACCTGAAAAGCAATGGATCCATCAAACTACGGTCCATGGAGACGAACATTTGTTGACAGGGAGAGGAAGAAGAGATGTGTAAGAGTGAAGGATGTGGAGGGAAGACGGGAGGGACATTTTAGATAAGTCGGAAAAGTGCGAGAGAGAGCGCGGAAAGTATGACGTACAAATAGAATACGCAGAGTTGACAAATTGATACTAACAAGCTGTAAAAAAAATATCTTAAGAAACATATCTCTGTCTTGCTCACACAAAGTGTATAACACAATCTCATACCTGATGAACTTTAGCCGACTCGGGATACTGATACTTTCCAAGCGATGAATACGAATCGTCCATGCACACCGACAATACAATATCCAATATTTTCAGCTGAAATAATGTATTAATATTTAATATATATATATATATATATATATATATATATATATATATATATATATATATTAGGTTTATGTAAGTGCTGTCTTCGAAATTAAGACTTAAAAAATTTCACAACAATATTTACGACTATTTTTTTTTAAATTGTTATAATATATATTACATAACAAAGACACTACTGATGATAAAGAGTTTCCTTACCCGTAAAAGCTGATATTTCTCATGCAAGCCCAGCATAGCATACGCGTGGAACAGATTAAATAAAAAAGGCAGATTCGGTGGCAAACGGTGCGTGTGCGCATCGGGCGTTGCCAACGCACGCGCACAGCACAACACCTGATCAGACAGGCTGGTCACCTCATCGCGGCTGCACCAGGAGCTGTAGCCATTGTTAACTGGAAATTGTACAATTGTGTTAAGCAGACATTTGAATATTAACATAATTGGACATCAAATAATCAATATATGATATTAAACAAGTCATTTTAAATAGAAGGGGCAAACAGGAGGCACACCATAAAGGCGAAGTCACTACTCATAGACACATGGCTTGGAGTTTGTGAGTGCGTTGCTGGCCATTTAGTTACGTGTTCAGCAAAAAATATTATATAAATGATATATATATATATATACAGTAGAATCCGGATATTACGACATTCAAAGAGCGGCGATACTATGTCGTACTAACCGGATGACTTATAAAACGGACAGATTATATATGGTTAAAAAAGCGATGCGACACCAAACTTGAGTAGACATTATAGTCGCTAAAATCGGTTGGTCGTTATAAGTGAACTCAACTGTATATATATATATACACACAGAAAGAAAGAAGAAGAAATACCTGGTTGGTCCTGTATAGAGAAGTGGGCCAAGAAGACAATTATCTTCATAAATACTATACGAACATCACTGGTAGGACACACGAGTAGGTAATCGCCTAATCTGTGAAAAGCATTCAATGTCAAAAACAATAAAAAACACGTTTCTATATTAATTCAAATAATTATATAGTTTTAGTATTTTATATAATTTTAGTTTCCCTCATTAAGTCACAAAAATTTAATTTGTTTTGTCAGTAAATAAATTAAAAAAAAGATATATAAAAAACTAAAACTGTAAGTGGGTGTGTTCCCATAAATACCTGTGTGTGTGTTTGAAGAGGTCTGTGGCGAACCAGGCACGCACGGCCTGAGAACATCTTAAATGCTGGCATATTATATCGTGCCTGTAACAAATACCAGATTTAATTAAAAATTAATTTTAGAAAAAATCTGTTTTAAAAAGTTAGGATTATATTAAAAATATTATTGATGTTTGACGATTGGTTTTCTTTTATAATTTCACAGAAACTAATCGACATTTTATCACTTACCAATCAGACGCCGGACCGCGCAAAGTTTTCTTTGTATGAAAACCAATCTGAAAGAGGAACTTGGTGGCCAGCTGCACCGCTAACATTGACATTTCTTCATGCTCCGGGCCCTACAGAATAGTTATTTATTTACACATTTGCACAAAAAACGTTTCTCGTCACGAATAAGGAGAGAACCTTAACTTAACATAAAAATTTGTAAAATTTTGTATCAATTGAGTTGATAGAGAAAATTTTTAATTGTTGCAATGCATTGATTATAATCTACTCTAGATTATAATCAGGGAAAGCACGTTGTAAACAATGTAATGGCGATTATGTAAAATACAATAAATAATAAAGTTTTAAAGGCCAAATATTCAGCGCGAGGTGGCGCTTTCCTCAAATATTATTATACACCTATAATCTGTGTACAAAGAGGTGTGTTTAGGGGACAAAAATCCCTTTAACGTGTCGGCAATTGGCTCAGCATCGGGACAGTTCAATTCTTGAGTACAATGCTTTGTTATTTTAATCGTGAGTAACATAATTAAAAGAGCAGCTATCGAGTTTCTTGCCGGTTCTTCTCGGTAGATGACTGCCTTCCGAACCGGTGGTAGTGTTAATGACGACTTTATAAAGACCTACTTTTTGAGTTTACAGTATCAATCACTTGAATGTTTCTACTTTTGACAGTTAAATATTCCCGTGTTAAGGTTTTAGACTTGATTTTTTCCGTTTTTTTATTCGCCTTTATATTTGTTTATAGACAAGAAGATCAATCTTCTGTAACGCACACATTTTGGGCCTTGGCTCTGATGTTTGCCTACACCATAGAAACGTCTTAGTGACTGTATGGTAATACCAATTTTTGTATTTTCCAAATTAAAATTTTATAACCAGCGGTATAATATAACATTAGACATATACCCAAACGGCGCTCTGCGATCCGGGATGAATTTGAAGCCTCATACAACAAAGCTTCTTCATAAAATTAAAGTGCTCCAAACTGAATTGGTCCTGATTGTGACAAAATGCGATATTACTGCGTCGGACCGAGTTCCATATTGGTTTCGGTATCGCACTTTCTCTGAAACAAACAGATTTAATTTTACAAAAAAAATATTTGTTTATATACCCTCTGCCCCGATGTGGAGGGCCTTAGGGCACTTAGTATTTGTTTAAATTTAAAATAATTTACGCAAATTTTGCATAGATATTTATTGACATGGCACAAAACCACAAAGGAAAATATCTCAATTATTTTTCGATTAGTCTTTTTTTTATAGCGAGGAAATGCCGTCAGCATTGTGGGTACTAGGGACCAAACTTTTTAAATTTTGTTTTAGTTTTGTGTTTTGTTTTAAGTTACTTATATTAGTAAGGCTAATATTAAGAATATTTTGTGTTTATTTAATAATTAATTTTGTTTCTTATATTCTTAAAACCTAGCGACGTCTTAAACAATTGAGCTTGTTCAAGACGTCGCTAGGTTTTAACAACTTTTATAGTTTAAAACATTTTTACTTTCAAAGTACGTTAAACCTATTGACCAATCAGAGGTCGCATCGAGTGGGTTCGAGGCGCCATCTTGTTGTGACAGTGTGTCCGGTATTCTAAGGCTTCTAAGGCTTAATCTTATATACTATACTTCAGAGTTGGGTCGTAGGCGCATATGGTGACAGTAAAAACGGTGGCCCGAACCTTTTATACCAGTTTCTTTTCGCGTTTAAGCCAAAACAACCCCCTGCGACATATTTTTTAATGTTTTGATAAAAGAAAGCTATAAACCAACTTACTTGAGAGTCATACACTTCATAGTATGTTCAAGCGACGTGTTAATAGTATCCTTCCTTGTGTAAAATAACATATAAGCATTCCACCATCTCTTTTGACGTTTGTACGATATCCTTTTGATAGTTGAATCGAATACCTGCAATTGCATAAATCCTCTTTTCTATATCTTATATATAAAATGTCCATGTCACAGTGTTAGTATGCGATTCCCTCCGAAACGGCTTGACCGATTTTCAAAAATTTTTATATGCGTATTCAGTAGGTAAGAGAATCGGGTTAGGCCAACATTTATTTTTCATACCCCTAAGTGGTAAGGTTTGTTCACCCTTAAAAAATTTTTTTTTTTTTTTTACGAGATTTTTGTTTTTATTTATTTATAACTAGCTTTCCGCCCGCGGCTTCGCCCACGTGTAATTTGGTTAAGTATATAGCGTTTTTTAATGATCTCGACAGGGCTTTCTTTCACGGGCTAAAATCTTGTTACAATTGGAATTATATATAGCCCGTGTTACTCAGGGATGATGTAGCTTCACATGTACAAATGTTATCAACATCCTCTGTTTTATGTGGACTTGATGTTTATTTACGAATTACGTGATTATTTTCAAGTTGGTCCCTTAGTTACGTAATTAGGATCTGATGATTCAGGGAAATCGAGGGCAACTTTCAAATTAACGTACAGGCAATTAATATTCTGACAATTTTATCTTCTTATGTGGATGAGCTGATGATGGAAGGTAAAACCCCTCAGCGGTTAAAAGTTGAAAGAAAATTCTTACGAAGTTATGAGTACGAAATACGTACTTGTGAGGTTATTACTTATTTTTTTGGTTTCTATGACTCTTCTTTAATTGCCTTCTTTCAGTTTTTTGGAAAAATATTTAATGTACAGTTTTTCGATTTTTACTGTCTTATTATTAGTATAGATTAGCTTGACCAAATAATAAAAGGTAAGCCTCATTATCGTTAAGGACGTAGGTGGAAAAATGGATGCGGATAAACGATAAACGTCTCTTCACTCGTTTCCTTTTACTTGTTTGTATGGGTAGTGTTATCTCAAAATAATCATAGGGTAAAACGTTAATGAAAGTTTGAAGTGCATGGTAGTCATTACACAATGAAGCATCTTAATACCGCGATGGATATATTTGGCCTAAGTAGAAGTTCTTTAAAAAAAAACTAAGACTCAACCTCGCACACTCACTCCCACAGCAACACACACCATTGCACACACTAATACACACACACACTTAAATGCTCGTACTTCACATAATATACTCCACTTGTTCATGTGTATATATATATATTTTTATTTACTTTTTTCTGTTCGTGTTTTTTTTTGTTATTCTTTTTTCTGATCCTAGATTCTATTTCCGGTTCTAAGTTTTAAACTTATTTTGGCCTTATTTTTAATCTATTTTTATTGTGTAAACTGTTTTTGATAAGCTGTATAGGTTTAAGAAATAAAAAAATAAAATAAATCTAGGTTGATGACGAATTTTATCAACGCCATCTATCGAGCACATTGTTTAACACTTCAACCGCGCCGCGCGCACTGCGTTATTTGTTATTTTTGTTACCTCTCATAAGTTTTAATATTAAGATTAACTTATATTAGAACATATTTAACAATATATAACTAATCAATCAATATAAGTGTTTAAAATTTTGAAGCAGTGGTTGAAGTAAATTTTCAATTGACCATAACTTCTCTTTCTCTTAACCGATTTTGACAAAATAAACTTTTGACAACGCTCCCAATTATATGTAATCCAACTGTGAAACCCGCGTTCAAATCCGTTCAGTAGTTTTCAAGTTATAACGTACCAGACAGACAGACAGACAAGAATTCCAAAAATTGTTTTTTTGGTTTCTCTGACTCTTCTTTAATTGCCTCCTTTCAGTTTTTTGGAAAAATATTTAATGTACAGATTTTCGATTTTTACTGTCTTATTATTAGTATAGATGTGAAATTAAGAAATACATACACGCCTAAATTTATACCCTTTTATCAACAACCTCAATCTTTTAATAATATAATGGCACAACAACGTGTCCGGTTCAGCTAGAACATATTTATACCCCGGAAGAGAGTGGACAGCTACAACTATATAAGTGTAGGTTTTAGCTTTGTATTTTGTGGCTTAAATAAACATTTTATCATATTGTTGAGTGTCTATTTGAATATTTCTATTATGAAAAATTGTTTGCCCACCTCGCCCATGTATTCTCCACCAAAGCACTGTGCCTTCATCTCCTCGTCATCATGCATCGCGCACTCTGAAACCTCTCCATCATCTAACTTCACCCATCGGCCTGTCGAGTCTGTGTCTCTGTAATTAAAGTTAAATTATTACTAATGTATTCCTTTTTTTGGCAATTTTTCATACTTTTTCAATATAGACCGTATGAGAATCGTAGGTGCAAGTATTTTTCACGAGTATAGAAAAAAATCATACACATTATAAAGGCTTCAAATTTAGAGGTTAAGTCTAAGTCACACCCTAATCCTACTAGACATGATTTTTTGACAAGAGTTCAACAACCATTAGAATGAAATGCTTATCAACACTCATGGTCAGGTCCAACGTCAGGGAAACTAACAGGCGAGTTGCAATTTTTTTATTTTATATATTTCAAACACAAAATCTAATGAAATTGTGTTTGAATGTCACGTTTCATCCAACATTCCCAACCATTTTCCGGCTCGAAGGACCAGATCTTAAATTTGTATATATGCTTAGCGATGCGATCATGGATTTCGCTACAAAAGAATAACGTAATCTAAAAAAGCTAGTTTTTACCTTAACAGCACATATGAGAAATAATGTCCCCCTGAGGCCTGACCGGAATGTACAACGATCCCGCTCAGTTCGTACTGCGTACACCTTGGGTCCTTTTCGGAATCTTCGCTTCCTTCCCATACTGTCTCACCTTCCGCCTTCGCCAGGCCCCAAGCTGATAAACAGTTGATTTTGTACGTAAAATCTAACAATATTTAATAAAAAAATGCAGCCTCATAAGGCGTGTTTTATAGATATATTAAAGTAGTTAAACAAAGCATTTATAAAATATCTTCTGAAACAGCTTGGGAATGAATTTGCACCAATATCATTATCACCATAAATCAGCCAAGCCGAGTTCTAGACTGTTACTTCTCACTCGGGTCGGGTACAGGCGTAGTCATTTAGATTCAAGACTATTGATATTGACCCATGTACCTCACTTAAAAATATTTTTGGACATTACGCTTTAGAATACCTGATTTTGTTCAATTAACAATTCCTTTCTAGGAAACAGGCAACTTGCAACTCACAGACATTGCCAGTCTTTCGGTACATTATTTTCTTAATTGTAAATAATTCAAAAACTATAGTCTTCATAAACATGACAAATACCTGTATACGGTTCGACGTCAAGATCCCGTGGAAATTCGAAATAATCGTTAAATTTAATTGCACACACCCTCTCAAAATCGTACTCGAACCGTTTGAGCTGTATGACAAGCACCGGTGGCAGTTTGTTCAAACATAACCTCTTCACTGTCACCACCTGAAAAATTAATCGTTGCGTACTATAGGACTATAGTATATAAAAAAATTAACATATATATATATATAGCTGCTTTAATACATCTTTGTAAAAATCATCAGTCTATTAACAGTTTTATATATTTGTTATTTTATTTAACAAAAGCTCAAAATGCAGTTTATATGTTTAACAAACCTTTTACATTGCAACTTTGAACCAAAAGTATTTACTATTATGTTTTTACAAAACTATAATTGTATCCATTCGATCGAAATGAACATTGTTTCCAGTCATTGAGCGGATGAGTTGCCGGACTTTTATGGAGACTTTTTTTGTTAAAGAACTGTTTTTATTCACCTGAACAGTACATACCTTCTTACTACATTTATCACAATAATACGCGTCAGCGCCCTCTAACAATTCGCCCCGAACGTACGCTTCCAACGATTCTTGGAGCCGCGACATATTCCGTATATCCAGCGATACTACACTAAATGGTTCCTCCTTGCAATACCTATACATTGAATAAAACCAATATTAATCACACATTTGCATAAATCTAACAAAAAAATAAATATATAGTCAATCAACACCATGACAGAGATATCTCCGGTCTTATTCATAAAAAATGCCTATTCAACTGTTTAGCCATACCTTAGTTATATAATACTTTTCAGTCGTGTATTCATACTTCCGTTTTAGGATCAAAAATTTGACCCAAAAATACGTATTTAATGTATCCACGCCGTTTATTAATTATTTATAGTCTGTGGTACGTCAAAAAATGCAAATATGAATCAAACAAACCGTGTTTTTTTAATTGAGAGTGCAATTTGATTAAATAAACAATAATGTATGTTAGTTAAATTAATAATTATTAAAATAATTTATAAAATTCAACTGAAAGTTTGACAAAACACACCTTTGGTAAATGTCAAAACATTTCGTCACAACCAGCTGTTCGATGTCGGCCATATTTATAACACTGTTAAACTAGTGTCCGAGGGCCTGTATAACTTTATAGAACAGTTTTTTACTATGAAATGCGTTTATGTATACATTTTTTTTTAATGCTAAATCTTATCATTATGAATAAGACCGCTCATTAAGTATCAGTTAAATATAAAACAATACCTGTGCGGACAACCCTTACAAATCTTCTGGTCCGAAAAAGTGCCACCCATAGTCTTCGCCATTAGCTGCTCTTGCCCCAACGACTTGAGGGCTTCGTCCAAAGACTCAACGAGCGACATAAAGAACTCCACAGCATCCTGCTGTTCGCGTAAATTCACCGGTTCACCTTGTAATCTGAAATGAGTATTGGCACACCAATGTAAAATCATTATATTAAAAACATTATCTACCATCTTAAATCATAATGACGACTGTTACCACGCGAGAGGAGAACTCAATTTGGTTTTTTTTTAAATACTAAAAATGAAGAAAACAATATCTTGAGGATTTGATTGGACTCTATTATTCGTAGTAATTTTGTAATATTTATTAAATAACATGTTTCAGGTGGTGGTCCTACTATAGAGCACCTTAGGGCTAGGGCTTCAGATAGAACACAGCTTACTTATACAGACAGCCTTTGCTATTGTGCACAGGTATCAAAGACAGAACGAAATAAAAAAAGGCTGATTTACCTGAAATGCGCCCAGAGCCCCCTCGGCACATAGTACTGTACTTTGCTGTAGTGCAAGTGTGCAAATATCGCCTGAACCTGCTTCAGTATGGTGATGTTGTACTCGGCGCTATTCTGGTGAAGACTTTAATTTCAACATTTACCCTTAGTCATTATTAATTATATAAGCCTCGTTACTAACAACGAAATCTTTAAAATGAGCTTAGAAATTATAATTACACGTGGCATCGAGTGTAAAAAACACACATATTTCATTCGTACCTCAATACTATTCTCCATCATGTTGAGATGCATTTCACCAGAAAAATCTTCGTTCATATCCGTCGCAGCACCTGAAATTATAAATAAAAAAAAATTTAACACTACAAACTCAAAATATCTTTATTCAAATAGGTAAATAAAGACTATTTTGAATCGTCAATTTTTACACTACAACCGGTTCGGAAGGCATCAACCGAGAAGAAACCGGCGAGAAACTCGATAGCTGCTCTTTTAAAATAAACAATTAATACAAAATTGTGCTACTCACAAAATAACAAAGCATTGTAAGGCTACTCAAGAATTGAACTGTCCCGATGCTGAGCCAATTGCCGACTCGTTAAAGGGATCTCTGTCCTCTAAATACGAAATTAAAACATCCGATACTCCTTTTGGGTCATTCGAATTGAAAAATTAAATACCATAATCTGACTTTGACTTGACTTTGTGTTATATATAACGGAGTGATTACCTCTATAGGGTTATTTTTGAAAGGCGTAACATCACGATTGAGTCGATCATAAAAACCACTTATTCATTTAAAGAAACACTTCACTGATACTTACCAAGATTTATATTTCAATCAAGCACGTGTTTACACAGACCACGCATTGAAATAATAAAGATGACACTTCATAGCGTAAAAGAACTATTAACTCATTGTAGGAAAATTAAATGATGCCTGAACTCAATTATTCTAGTTAATTTAACACTAATCGTTGTAGTTGCGCCGACATATACAAACTCTAACACAATTACTTTTAAATGTATTTTTTTTTGTAATTTATTAACAAATACAATAAGATACTACAAAACAATAAATACTTAGCGAATGACACGCAAAAGCTTACCTTGTACAGTGAGCAGTGAATCTCTGACGGCGCGTACGCAGAACAACTGTTGCAACACAGAGTTCATATAGCACGTGGCGCCTGCATTTTTCAAACCAACTAAACCGGCGCACGGGCGTGGCCCAACGCACGGCATATACTCCCATTCCGCGAGTGGCATGTTCCTGTCTGTACAAAGTTATACATTGTTTAAATTATACATTAGTCGAATTATACATTATTTAAATAATACAAACGAGGTGAGAGAGATCCTCTATAGGGCTACCACCAACCTTACTACTCTGTAGGGTTATTTTTGAAAGGCGTAGGTAGCATCAGCATTGCCAATATAACGATTAAGTCGGTCATAATAACCACGTATTTAAAGATCATATCTTCACTGATAGTTTCCAAGATTTATATTTCACTATTTGAAGAGAGGTCCGTTCAGTACAACGGCCTGAGCGCGACTGTGTCGTGCGGTTTTTTTTTTTTTTTTTTGGAGGGGGATCTCGCCGTTGGCCAGGAGGCCTTTACAGCTCAGCTCCGGCTGGTTGGCGAGCTTAGCTCAGCCGTGACAAATTTGGTTTGCCGTGACTTGCGCAAGGGCGTCTCCTGTGAGACTCGGACCTCGGCTTGGGCTGTCACTGGGGGGACTAGCCTGAGGGGCTGGACGGAAGCTCACTGTAGGAGTGAGCCACACTTGAAATAGGGGACCATGGTTTTTAACCCTAGCTCTCCTATCTGGTTGTTTGGCCGCGCGGGCGGCATCTAGTGTATTGGTGTCGTGCGGTTACAATGCGACCCTATTTATAGTGATCTAGCATTTGTTTACAAAGACGTTGTATTGAAATAATAAAGATGACATTTCACAGAGTAACAAACTGAATGTATTCAACATATGTTTTTAAACTTATTTTAGGACAATTAAATGATGTTAAACTTAATTATTCTAGTTAATTAAAGACTAATTGTTGTAGTTGCGCCGATATACATAATTCAAATTATACATTATTCGAATTATATATTGCAAGAATAAACATTACCGGTCTATTACATAAATATGGTTTTGTTATCGAAAATAGTTCTATGTTAATATATCCATACTGATATCAAAGATTCGAAAGTAACATTGTCTGTATGTAAGTTACGCTTTCACGCCTAAACAACTGAAGCGATTTCGATGAAACTTGATATGGAGACAGACTAAGCTTTAGGTAAGGACATTGGCTATGCTTTTGATCGTCAGAAAGGGTAGAATGGATTAAAATAGGGAATGAGATTATCAAAACTCCTCTTCCATTTATTCCACGCAGACGAAGTCGCGGGCAAAAGTTAGGAGTTATTTATAATAATAAAAAAGATTTTCTACCGACTTAACTGAACGAATATTGGCTTTGTTTATTAAAGGAAAACAATGAAATTAGATATAAAAAAATGAAATCAAAGTATAGGATTTGGTATATTAAAAATCTAGATAAATTTCAAAGATTGTATAAATTGAATATATTTATATATTTTCACTCAAAGTGAAGCAGCCTGCTCGTTTGTCTCCTCTTACATAAAACAAAATGGATAATGTAAAAGGAGGCAAAATTAAATTAAAAATGTAATATAAAATAATGGTGGGTTGTCTGGAAGAGATCGCTTATTAGCGATTAGGCCGCCCGTTGCTCTTATATGTACTAACATCTGTTAATGCCATTTGCTTCTAGTGTTTAAGTGCGATAAAGTGTTAAATAAATAAATAAATAAATAAATAAAATACGTACCGCTGTAAAACATAAGATGCAATAGATTAGCCAAGGCAGCCATGTTAGGCAGGCACCCGTGCACCAGGGACAACAGCAGATCCGTCGCAGCAGCCACCGAGCCCGCGGTACGACACAGCGGAGTGGGTATATCTTCACCATTACCCTCACCCCGGTCGTATTCCGACATTCGACACCACGCCCACGAGTAGGGCCACAGAAATTCCGTTACAACTTCCTGTGAATCAACGAAAAACGTTCGTGGCTCTACAAACAATATTCTAATATTCGTTCATTTTTATGTTAAAATTCTCGTGTCACAACCATCGTTCCCGTGCACCTCCAAAACGGCTTGACCGATTCTCATGAAATTCTGCAAGCATATTGACTAGGTCTGACACTCGGCCAACATTTATTTTTAGAGACTTTTTTTTATTATGTACAAAATTGAATAAGCCAGTTTCCTTATGTTTTCCTTCATCTTGTAATAAGAATTATTCTTCTCAACAGCCTCTGATATGGGAACTGATGGTACCATTTGACTTTCATACAAAAATAGATTGTTAGTTTAAACGAAGAGTCGTCAAGAAATTACCTTCAACAAGCCCGAGTCCTTGTGGTCCGGATGCGCGCCATATTGGAATTTAACCTGCGCGGGTACGTGCGTGAAGAGCTCCTTCGTCAAGTTCAAATGCCCCTCCAGTAGTGTGTCGTCCAAGCTTTCGGGATTGTCTCGCACGGCGCGCAGCCACGCCACCTGTCATACATATCTTACATAAATCGACCCAATCTTGACCCAGTATAGTAGACATCTTTTCAGAGAAACATAATTGATCTGAGCTTTGAGAAAGTTTGCGTTGCCGGCCCTTTGAGATCTCCTTTTAAAGGAAACGTAAAGGTACCCATGACATTTGTGTAATAATTTATTAAACCTTCTAACAAGTAGTTTTCGAAGACTTTTTACTAAGATATATTTATTTATTCACACTTTATTGAAATTAAACAGTAGAAGTAGATGATGTTAGTAGAAGTTAGTACATATAATAGCAATGGGCGGTCTTATCGCTAATAAGCGATCTCCTCCAGACAACCCATATGTTAATGATGAATATTTCAATAGATTGAAATATATATACAAGCACTTTGCCTACCTCAGTTGTGAGATCGTCCAGGGTCTTAGCGGTGGGGCCGGCCAAAGCAACCAGCCGGCACAAGAGCTGCAGAAACTGGTGGGCGTTCCTCGAGTGCTGCGTGAGGCGGGGCAAAGTGGCGGCTCCCCCCGCACCCCCCAAAGCCAGCAGCGCCCCCCTTGCCCCACCCCCACCGCCCCAGCCGCACATAGACAGCAGTTGTTCCGCACACGATACTCGCACCTGAAAACGTTAAATTCTTTGTTAAAATTAAAAAAAAAGCTTTACTTGAAGTAAATTAAATTATTTTCAATTAATAGCTTCTACGTGTATTTCTGCAGATAATTAAAGCAATTGGAGAAAAAGAGACGAAAGATAATTTATTTATTAACACTTTATTGTCTGGCCTTAGCGCTCTCGGCGATCTGTTCCATGCAACCATAGATAATATATTTACAGAGCTTTTAGTGTATATTATTAAATATATAAATATAAAAGAGGGGGCAAACGAGCAGGAGGGAGCTCGTGGGTGCGTTGCCGGTTTTTAAGCAAGTGGTACGTTTCTTGAAGGACTTGAAGTGGTATTGGTTCGGAAATACTGTAGCGGGCAGATTAAATATATACCTGAGCATTGGGACAGTCAATCATCAAGTACAACGCTGTGTCCTGCCACCACGTCTCATGCAGCAGATCTTCAAGATGGCCACCTCCGAAAGCCATACAAATGGTAACAACTTCCATACATTCTCGAACCACTGCAAAGAAACATAACAAATTGCAAAATTGCACAAAAACAAGGATAACATTTGTTTTTTTAATTTACCATTTATTAAATATTATGTTATTAGAATGTTTTGTTAATTATTGGAAATAGTCATATAAATAACAATTATAAAAGAGTAGCTATCGAGTTTCTTGCCGATTCTCATCGGTAGGTAGAACAGTCTTCCGAACCGGTGTTAATGTTAATGACAATTTAAAAGTGTCTTTATAAACCACCTACATTAATAAAGATATTTTGAGATTAAATTTATTAATTTGCGAGTGCGTCGCCGGCCTTTGAATACATACAAACTCAAATACTATTTGTTAGAACTTTGCATTAGTATTATGAAAATCATACTTTTATTTCGATCTCTCGTCCCATGTATTGATATATAATGGTGAAAGAGTCGGAGATAGTTCAAATCAGTACCTTTCACAGTCACAAATTTGTAAAGAAAATGTTATTAATACATACATGTGACGTCATCCGAGTGCACCAATCCGGTGACGTCCGAGGGCTGCGAAACGGAGTACGTGAGCGCGTACAAAGCTCGCACCGTCGCTGCTGTCGGTACCCGCCACCAAACAAGCGACGACACCGAATCGCTGTCGTCACCACTTGTCACCACCTGAATTCATACAATGACAATAAATTTATTTAGTTATTTAATACTGAAAACATCAAACATTAGTTTTTATTTATTTTTACTATAACTAGACTAGACTTACAATAATTAGACGCTGCATACATACATTTCTCACACATAACTTTAAACATACAGACAATATAGTCTATAGTTAACCAATAATTGACAGATAAGGTAAGATCATACAAGCTTAGTAAAGGTACGGTGTTACAAAAAAACCACATTTAACATTGATAATTTATAATCCAATTATGCCTTAAATAAAATGTATTGTAAAAAAACTATTTAAACTGTGCCAAGTTTTGATTTTAATTAATAATTTGTTGTCACATCCCAAGTTCAAAAGAGATCTATAGCAATAACTAATAATAATTATATTATTCCCACATATAATCGTATCAGCAAATACATCTGTACGTTAATAATTTTCTTATAACTACGACGCTTCCAAATGTAACCGGTGTGAACGAGCTAACGAAGTAACAAACTGATACTTTTCTTTTTACAGGCTTACTCGACTATAAATAAAATTGGAGTGATTTTTACCTCATGGAATTGGTCTGGAAAAATGTCTTGACAAGTGATCGCTGATACGATTGTATGTGAAAAGGATAAAATAAAATAAAAATACAGCATACCTGCTCCGCAAGTGAGGTGGCGAGCTTCTCAGCGATGGCTTTAACAATAATCTCACAATTGTGATTTGGCACCGACTGCAATGCCTCTCGTAATATTGTGACGTCCATTCTAAAAAAAAAAGGAAATATTTAAGGCTATGTGACTTAAATGTAAATTTTTGGTAAACCGGGCTTTTCATTAACGAAATAGGCTGGATAGGTTATCCACAGGTGTATCTTATATGTAAATTTGTATTATGCAGTAAAGGTGGTTTTTTTAATTATTGAAAAAACATATTTTTTTTATTATATATATATATATATATATATATTGTAGAAAATACTTGGCGATTTAATAGCGCATAGTTTTTTGCCAGTACTTCTCGTCCGATATACGCCCTTGACTTGGGAACATTTGATTTATTAAAAAAGTCGAAATGGTTCTACTCCGTTATTCCTTCGACTACAAAACTGTATTAAGTAGTAACAGTGGCCGAAGGACAAAAAAAAACATTTTTTTTTGTACATACCTAAAATCTTTATCGAGTGCAGTTTCAGTTCCGTCTGGAGCGAGAATTTCGAACAGGTGTCCCAACGTGTACAGAGCCAGTTTCGCTAATCTCACAAGCGCTAGATATCCAACTCTGTAAAAATATATAGTACTTCTTAACTTTGTACCAACATTAAAAAAAACTTGCACTATTTTCTCGAGTTGATTTCTCAGCAAAATTGATTTTTTTGACAATTGAATATGTTTCACATCAGATTAATATTATGTAATAATATGATAAATACTAAATAAGAGCCTAACACAAGTGCACTTAAAAGGAGCGCCCAATCACTGTTTGTTACCCATAAGATACTGAATAAACCTACTATTATTTATTATTTAATTATTATATATAAAACACTAAATGTAATTATAAATAAATAGTATTCAAATACCTTCTCGTATGCGGGGCGGCATCTTTCAGAAACTCCCCATTGGACAAACATTGGACCAAGAGCGGTGCCTTTTTAACACAGGCCAACTGAAAGCTTCTGTTCCTCTCGAGCCTGGTGTCTGATGACGGCATTACCATACTGTACAGGACCTGAAAACAATTAACGGAGTGCATGTTATATTAAACAAAAACGATCATGTTTGCCAATCGTTTAAATTACAGATAAATACGCAATTTTAAATGATTTGCCTGTTTATACACAGGCGTATATCTAATACTAATTTGTACGAACATAAGAGAAACCTTTTTCTTTTTTAGAGTTCCAAAAATATGGTTCTCTAACATACCTCTATATTATAAGCAACGGTGGGTGGAGATGGCCCATACAATATATCTTTTAACTTCGAGTCATCGCGACATAACAGCGCCTCAGTTAGTTTCTCTACCTGTAATAATTATATTTTAATAAAAATAATGAGAAAAGGCTTACAAGGAAATATGCTGTAAGGCACTATTGTTGAGAACAGCGCCATTTCGCGCTGGCTATTTGGATTTAAAAAATATTCATAATGATACTTACAAAATTTATTAACAAATTCTTTCACTGATTTACATAATTCCACATAGTAACATAGTAGTTTTATTTACAGAATTATGTTTTTTTTATAGACACAATATATATTTCTTTTGATAGGGTATACTATCAGCTAATGCTCTATAACAACCAAAAGGTCCAAAATTGAACTTACCGTGAGTTTATGAGGTGGACATATTTGGGACAACAGGTGCGCTGCTTCAGTCAACGGGGCGTGTGCCTTTGTAATGCCAATGTGTTCCAACTCCAGTATGAATGGGAGGTACCAGGACCCTTGTGCGAATAACTGGAATTTATAATCATTCTATTATAGCAGTTAACAAATTAATTAAAACACTGTTTTTTCAAATAGATCTATTAAACTCATAATATCTTTATTCAAGTAGGTCTCTATAGACACTTTTGAATCGTCAATTTTTGCACCAGCACCGGTTCGGAAGGCAAATTATCTACCGAGAAGAACCGGCAAGAAATTTAAGACTAACGAGATCGCCTATACATATTAGTTTTCCTTATATAATACTGTAATATTATTTTTATATGTACCTATCCTATGTAACACTGTTTGGTGTATTTATATATCTTTGTTTTGTAAATGGTTACGTATACCTATATTTGTAATGGTAACGATATTAAAAGGTGATTCAATGCGTGTTTGAATCAATTATTTTTTGTGTATGCTTTAAACTATTTATTTATGTTTTTATGTACAAAACTTGTCGATTTTAAATGATATTATTGTTTTTCGAATAAGATCTTTTTGTGAAGTAATAAACAAAATAAAAACAAACCAAAATTATATTTTTCAAATCGAATTAATTTACAAATTATGAGAGCAATTGAGAACATTTAAATGTTTTTCACTTGTTGGCTTCTATTGTTTGTAATGCCATTCAATGTCCTCTTAAGCGAACTCTTGAACAGACGGATATGGGCCGGCCACGCAACCCGTTCGCCCATACATAAAATGGTTGGGTAAAAGCATACTCACAACTCCCGGTAGTGCGTGCTCCGCAGTGGGTGGTACGGGCGGCGATGTTGCGCTGCTATCGCTACTCGATTCGTTTGACGAACCGCACCCACCACTTCCACACACTTGCCCGTCGTACACCTTTTGAAAAATGTTCAAATATTATTGAATTAAAATGCGATCAGGTCTAAAGTTCGATTTACGTGGAAAAGATAAATATCATATATATGTCTGTAAGATAAGGATAAAGTATAGAGGGAATAGGTAAAGATTTGGCTCTTTCATCACTTGGGATACATACTTGTTGTTATTCTAATGTATTTTGCTTACTTGTATATCTCTCTGTTAAACAATATTTTTCTTATCAATATGTAATATATATAACGAAAAAAGTATCTCTGTACAGTTTTTGTAAGGCGTTGCTGACCATTGCCTACTTCACGATTACCACTCATTATTAAAACAACACTTTGCTGATATTTTTCAGGTTTTATTTTAACAATTAGCCGTCGTGCAGTTACAATGCATCCATCTTTTATTATACTAACATGTCATCATTTGTTTCTCTTTCAGACTATTTATTGAAATAATAAGGATGACATTTCACAGCGTAATAAACTTGAAAGTATTCAAACTTATTGTAGGACAATTTTAGTTGTTTTAATACTAATTTGTAGTTGCGCCGATATATATATATATATATATATATATAAATATTACATACCTTAGCAACCAATACGGTCTTGTCCCTTAAAGGTATCTGCGAGAGAATTTTCCGATCGTGGCTGGAGTCCAACAGCTCCCCGTTTACATATAACTCTAACTTATTTATATACATCTCTAGCTTAATACTGCTCTCGGATGAGCACTTTAACCTGAAATTTGTGTTTGTTCATGAATTAACAATATAATCTTCAACTACAGATTAGTAAGCATTAGTACATATTAAAGCGAGAGGCGGCCTTATTGCTTATAAGCAATCTCTTTCAGGAATTTTTTTAATAAAACATTTTTCGATTCAGATAATCTAATAAATTTTATTCTTGATAGAACTTGATAGAAGTAAAGATGCTTCGTACTCTAATTAAGGTGTCAAAAACTGCTATTCTTAAGAACGCTAATTTTCTTTTACAAACTTTAATACAGTAGACACATACAATTGATACCCGCAAATATAGAGGAAATTCAGAAAAAAAAAGCACTGATGACGGAAACCTGAATAAATAAAGTCCCAATACCCAATTATGGCACAAAACTCACCGTCTCTGAACAGCCACGCGCAACGAGTGCAGCGTCTCGTTGGAGTGTGAAAATAGTTCGATGTCGTCGATCTGTCGTTGGCCCGTTTGGAAATTGAATCTCACTACGATGGTACACTGGCGCCCTCTGCCCGACCTGTATATCGGCAGTATCTGACGATCCGCGGAGAACTTTCTGTCGCATTCGTTTACATACTCTTGTATTGCGCGAATCACACGGCACATTTTCGTACAGCATTCGGACGCATCTGAAAATTCAATATAAACATATATATATACGCGACAAAAATGATATATATATATATATATATATAAATATATATATATATATTGCTCGTTGTTTAAATACGACAGGAATATGGAAAATCGGTTTACAAATAACAGAGTTCTGGTGACATTTTTATATTTTCGCAATAACAAATTTTCGTCTATCTCCGTACCGAATTTCATCGAAATCGGTTAAGTAGTTTAAGCGTAACATACATACATACTTTCGCATTTATAATATAAATGATTATAGTCACAAAACAAATAATTTAAAAAAAACCTAATAACTAGTAATGGAAACGTAAAAATCCAATAGACTTTTAAAAACTAGATTTTTTTCTAGCCATAAAGAAAAACGAACCCGCATCGTCCATTTCACTGTGCAGCCTCTGCGTACGCGCACAGCATTGCGTGAGAAACGACTCGTGCTGTTGCGCGGGCGACAGCGACGGGCCCGTGCACGTGCACGTCTCACGCAGCAACTCTATGCCACGGCTTGATATTTCGTCTTCGCACTCCGTTATCACCTGTGGTATTATTCCTTTTTAATTATCTTATAAAACATACTTGGCGATTTAAAGGCGTAGAGTTGGCAGTTCTTCTCGTCTGCTACGCCCTTGTGAGAACTGGCAGTAAACAGACTAGAGTCAACTTTTTTTGACAGTTCATACCCATGTTACCAATGTGAATAAAGATATTTTTGATTTTCTATTATATTTTTATTTAACACGTGCACCCAATATTATATCTAAAACCAATACGTACATAAAGAGATAGCATATGTGTATCTTAATTTTAATACATAACATAATAAAATTGCTATTTAAGAATGAGAAAAATAAACGTTTGTCACATCTAACAATCAAGAAGAGAGGTAGATGTTACGTTATAAAATAGTTTAGGTTTTATATTTCGACTACATTAGAGGTATGAACTTTATTTTTTTCAAACTGAGGGTACCCATAAGCCAATGAAACTTACCCTCCACAAATAATCCAATCCGATGAGATCGGGGTCGTTAAGAAGAAAACCACGCCGTTTCGCTTTTAATTTGCCCTCCTTTGAATTCACGGCCTTGAAAAATCTGCAATGAAAAGGAAAATATAGTATTTATTTAAGGAAACATATACAGATACATCACAATAAAAAAGTTATATGTTAAGGGGTAAGATGTATCATAAACTATCTAACTCTATATATGATAGATGTATCTTTCCCAGCGACAAAAATGAAATTTGTGAAATGTCTATTCGATAGACTATAGATTTGTTAACAAAAGTTTAAGATTAATTAACGCTTTACAAAATATTAAATAAAAAAGTATTTTTAAACTTAAATCGTTCAATTAACAAAAACATACCTCTCAAAGCACTTAATCCCGGAGTGAGTCAAAAGATTCGGGAGCAGTGTCATTATGTTTTGACGAAAAAAATGCAAATTAATATTCGGATCCAAATCTGGCTCCTCGCCCATCAATTTGCTGAACCAACGAAAACAGGCCTCGCGGTCGCCGATGTGCGCCGGCTTTTCCGCGAGGCACACCCATATTTGTTTAGCCTGAAAGCAATATTAGTCATGTTTAAATATACAACACCATGATTTTGTATATTGTAAATTGTCAAAATATAAGATTTACCTGTTCAGCACACAGCCATAGCTGTCCATCCTTCAAGAGAAACCTTAGGAAACTGAGTCGTTCGTGGACTTGGGCAGAATGTGGATATCTGCCATCTGGTAACCAATTGTCCCAATCTATTTCACTTTCTGCTAATAACAAAAAAGACAATTATTTCCCACTTCTAGTACCTATTGAATTGAATTAAAAAAAAATTAGGCTCTAAATGAATCTTGGACTAGAATTCAATCTGTTTTTTTGAATCCAAAACTTTATTGACAGATTCTCGCTGACTGTTGACAGAAATGATTATTTTTTTCATCCTTTTTAAGTCAGTACTCGAAAAGGATGAAAATTAAAAAGGATGATCCTTATTACAAACATTGATTTAGTAATTTTTTGAATGAATTGTCAAACCGATCAACTGCAACAATCATCATGATTTCAAAACAGAACCGCTTGGACTCTGACCATACAACATTAGGCAGCGGTTTAATTCAAGTAAATCGTATTCACTAAATCGTATGTTTAAAAAAAGCTAAGAAAGCTCCAAAGCTACAAAGTACAAAAGTCTTTCCTCTATGTATTTTTTGCATTTGGGGTAGAGACTTTTGGACCATGGGGTGCAAGTGCACAGACGCTTATTAAAGAATTAAGTAGGCGCCTGGTAGTCAGTACCGGTGATCCAAGAGCTGGTGCTTTCCTTGCTCAGCGTATAAGCATCGCGATACAGCGAGGAAATGCCACCAGCATTGTGGGTACTCTGCCACAGGGACCAAACCTTTTAAATTTGTTTCACTTTTGTGTTTTGTTTTATTTTAAGATACTTATATTAGTTAGGTTAATATTAAGAATATTTTGTGTTTATTTAATAGTAATGTTACGAATTTACTTTAATTGTCAATAATAATATGTTTTATACATGTACAATAAAATTCAATAAATATAAATCACTATTTATTAACCTAACGAATACAACTTAAAATAAAACAAATTTGCTCATTGTGGCAGTGAGTACCCATAATGTATGTTTTATTGTTTATCATAAAAGGCTAAAATTATTACCTGCCATCCTCTCCCGTACCATTTTCATGTAGTGCGTGAGCGAATCTGTGACCAAAATGACAAGGGAATGTTGCGTCTGCAGCCTATCGATCAGCTCCTGCCGCGTCACGTGCGGCCTGACACCCGCGTTCCCACCAGATTCGTACAGGCAACATATGTCGCGCATCATTTTCAACGCTGGCAACACCCACTTCTCGTTGCTCTTCAGCTCTTCCACGCATCTACAATTATTGTCTATGAGTTTATACCCGATTTTTTTTTAAATTGTACTTTTTTTTTACTAGTGACCCAAGGGCCCACATCGGGGCATAGGGCAGGTAATGACATTTATATTAATTATGTATTAAACTATATACGGTATGTGTCATCGATTGCAAACCAAGTCTAAATAGCCTAGGAGCTTACATTGTAATAATACAGTAAAAACAGTGTGTGGGCAAAATCGGACATTTAAATATAATATGTATTAAAAAAATTAATTAATATATTTATTATTTATTTATTTTCCACTTTATCGCACTTAAACACTAGAAGCAAATGACGTTAACAGATGTTAGTACACATAAGAGCAACGGGCGGCCTTATCGCTAATAAGCGATCTCTTCCAGACAACCCACATATAAAATATATTTTGATAATATACAAAATTTAAAAAAAAATCAAAATCAAAAATATCTTTATTCATATAGGTAACTAAGGCACACTTATGAATCGACATTAATATGAAATCGTACATTAACTGCCAGTTCCCAAATCAAGGGCGTTGTGCGGACGAGAAGAACTGGCAAGAAACTCACCGCCACTTCTATAAATCCCCAAGAATGTTTATAAATATAAACATTAAGCAAATTTAAAAAAAAAAATAACATACTTATCTAGCCAATGCGTCTTCTGAGCATCACGATCTTGACTACAACTGTAGTCGAGTATTTTTATGAAATTTGCCAGAGTCGAATCCAGTATTTCCGTGGAGACGTCGTCAGAGTGCGCCAAATTCCAAAACAGTACTAATACCTACAAAAAAGTATTAAATACGACTCCGTTTTATATTTTTTTAATTTCTTTCTATACATGACAAGTGAAAAAGGCTGAGCCCCACAACACAGGGGGCCTTAATTTGGGGCCTCAACGTGCATATATTTCTTGTTTATATGTATATTTCTTTTGGAACAAAGATTATTATTAAACGAGCAACAGGCAAACAATGAGCAAACAAGATTTGTGGTGGCTCGCGCGTGCTTTGTCAGCGTACAAGGCCCGTATTAATTTGAATGTCAGTACATACTTTGTTCGCCATAACACCGTCCTTGTCGTCCTCAGCCAGTCTCCTTATTACCTCTAATAATTTGTCACTCTGTTTCTTACTTGATGTAGACCAACTAGCCTGAAATATTATAAGAAACAAAAAAGGTAATGTAGAAATTATGTTCGAACGAAATAATTTCAAATAAACAAAACGAGGGCACCTTTTCACCGTTAACAATTGAAAACCCTCGAATAGTACCTTGAAACAATCAAACAGATGATCCAACTGGTCAGGTGTGAAGTCCCAGGCCAACTTTGCCAATAAATCGTGTAGATTCTTAACTATCGCCTCGTGTTTTCCGTGCTGGGCCTTCCATATTGCGTCCAGGTCCTCTCTCGTCAGCGAATTCTCCTTTATCATAAACCTGAGCATTTTCTCCAACCGTTCAACATATTGGGGCTGGTGTAACGAATCGCGTAATACTATGTCAACCACACCGTTTTCTCTTATCCATGTCTGCAATTCAATTTTTTTTTGTTATAATAAAAAAAGTTTAAAACTACGCAACGAGTGGTTATTACGCGAAGTACTTGAACCACTTGACAATGACTAGATACATTTTTTTTAGATTTCCACTGAGATTAAACACCACTATAGACAAAATTCATTGTTTTACTAAAATCATTTTTTTTTTCACCAGACGTTCACTACTATATATGCGACCATATTTTCTTTAATTACAAATATATATATATATAGGTCTAGACCCCGACTTAGACCCATATTGCCAAAGGTTAACCAAGGTCTACGTCAGCGATGCCTAGATGCTTCGGCTTAGAAACTGGCAATGCAGCGGACCCGTAATGTCACGTGACCTTCACAACTCACCGTGATCACGGCCGGCGTCAGCCACTCCGGCTTCGGCTGCTGGCATATGGTACTTATCAGTTGATTTATTTCATTTAACGCCGACATTTTCCCATTGAACGACGACATTTGTAGTAACCGCAAAATCATTTTTAGGCGAAACATTTCCAGTGCTGCAAAAATTACATTTTTTTTTTTAAACTACCTTCAATTTTTAAATCGAAACACCCGTAAAATATATGTCACATATCCAAGTAATAAACACTTAAGCTTATAACGTTATGTGAAAGTTACAAGGTACAAGGTTACAAGGTTACATGTACCCCACATAGGAAACATTAAAAAATCCTAAAATTAATAAAGAAAGCTTTCCATTGAAGTAAATATTATTACAAATAATTACAAATGTCAAGACACCATTACCATACAAATCTTCAGAGGATTATTTGAGATATATTTTTATGTAAAATTAACCTCATCAAATCCTAAAAGTAAATTAAAGTTATCTTTTTAATGATTCAACTGAACAATACAATATCACTACCGCAGCACTGCCCTTTATTTGACAGAAAATAACTCAAAACGTATTCAGAGTCGAGACTGGTCGTGATATTTCTTCATATTAAGAAAAATCTTTTAAAAAAAAACTTCTTTATATTAAAAAATATTATTATTATATTCTTCTGTTGCTTGAGACGTCATTCGGCACAATAAGCACACTTTGTAGTAGCATAGGAGCGGACGACCACGCCCCTAAGCAACTACAGGGAGCGCTTACGACCTTTATTCTTCAAGACTTCGTACACCACAGCACCGATGGCCTATGTTTCTATCCGGGATATAAGAATATCCGGGAATGTCTAAGAATTTCAAATATATAACGTCACATGATTGCACAAGGGCAAGGATGAGCAATATCGAAATTTATTTCACCGTAAATTAAATTCTAAACATCATTACATTTTATAGATAAAATGACAACATATGTCGTTTATATATTGGATAATAAAGTTTCTCACCCCTGCACTACCATATGCAATATGAATTGCATTTAGCAAATTATAAAAAACTTGGATAAAAAGCTTGCTCTTCCCTGCACTAGGACATACAATACAAATGGCATTTAGTATATAATAAAACACTTGGATAAACGTTTATCACCCCTGCACTGCTATAAGCAATACATTTTGCTTTTAATATATAATAATACCCGAGGATAAAAAGGTAGCTTACCACTGCACTTGGACATGCAATGCATATTGCATTTAGCATATTAAAAAACACTTGGATAAAAAGGTTGCTCTCCCCTGCACTAGGACATACAAAACAAATGGCATTTTGTATATAATAAAACACTTGGATAAACGTTTATCACCCCTGCACTGCTATAAGCAATACATTTTGCTTTTAATATATAATAATACCCGAGGATAAAAAGGTAGCTTACCACTGCACTTGGACATGCAATGCATATTGCATTTAGCATATTAAAAAACACTTGGATAAAAAGTTTCTCACCCCTGCACTGCTATAAGCAATACATACTGCATTTAGTAATTAATACCCGTGGACAAAAAGGTTGCCCACCCCTTCAATTGCATTTAGTCAATAATAATGTGACACTTACATTTCAGTAGACTGTGGTAGTTGGGTGTCCTAACAGAAACACACTTGCACGCCTTAATCAAACACGATACTGTATCAGTCTTATTCTCGCTCCCTCGCGCTTCGCGTTTCAACTCATCATCAGTCAGACTCTCCAAGAGGGTAGGTATACATTCCTAAAATAAATAATTCATCATATTAACATAATTATCCCAACTTGTATAATATTTTTGACAGTGACAGTGTTAGCAGTTGAAGAAATTCATTATTAATCATGTTGTATGTAATAAATAAATACAGTGCACCAGGCTATTCAATTACATTTTGAAGTAATTGTGTCAAATTAAGCCTTCTGCTGTATAAAAAAAGGACAAAAATATTTCTTCTATTGTTGTCTTGCATCATATTTTAATTAAGAACTTTCAAGAACAACACAACAACAACACTTGCAAATTACCAAGACGCTTAATAACTTTAAGTTTCTTAATTCAACCCCATTCCTAATGATGCTAGAAAAACTTTAATGTTATTATCATTTACATTAGATATAGGGAGGAAGAAAAGAAACTCACCAGAACCGGTAAAAGATAGATTGTGACTGTATGTGGTGTCAATAGATCGTGGCAAAGCCCCAGCGGTTTCAATAATTGCCACACAGCCGCTACTCTGCTCTCACCCGATGTGGACATCTCTAGAGATGAAGGCTGTTCAGAGCGAGATGATATCGAACCCTGAAATCAATAAAGAGTTAACTTAATCAATTCGATTTGAAAATTTGAATTAAAACTTATAATAAAAATTAATATGAAATATTCTCAGCAAAAGTTCTTTTTATATCTTATTAGTGTTTTGACGTTGACACATAAAACAGACACCTTGTTACAATTAAGACATTAAGAAATCAGAATAAAAAACAATGTTTTAACTAACTATCTAACCTACTCAAATAGAGCAATCCAAACATAATATTTGTGATTTTCTAATCTGTAATTTGTCTATTAAAAAAACAATGTAATATCCTTAAAAGTCTGACTATGGCTCATTAAATAACATAACAATACCTCCATGTTGTCAGTGCTGCTGATCAGGCTGTCGGTGACATCTACCTTCTGATCATCGCTCTCTTTCTCAATGATCTCATTTAACACCTTCTCTTCGCTGTTCACCGACAATGTCAAATCTGTCTTTTTGAAACCCATTATTATTTCAAAACGTTCTCTTATTTTTGAAAATCCACCCGCCTGGCCAAATCTAAAAACAATATTGTACAAAACATATAATAATAACATAACACCCAGTTGTCAAAAAATTAATTTTGAAAAACATGATTTAATATTTAGACAATACATACACATTAATAAGATGAACTAGCCATCCTCTTGGTGTCCTGTGATCTTGTGACTTGGCATACACCTCTGGCTCTTGAGTAGACCCTTGACCATTGGCGGACACAGATGATGTTGTTAAACCTTCACATGTTCTCGACGCATTAAATGTGTGAAACCTGCAAATGCGAAAATTTTACAACTTTATTCTCCCCATGGTTTTTTTATTATATTAGTTCTTAAACAATGTATGCTATGTATACAAAATAAATGATTTTACATACATACACACAAATTACATTAGAAACATTAAGAAAAATTTTTGGTGCTATGTCCAAGGTCCCATAAACCAAACCGCTATGTTAAACAATAAATAGCCGAGGATAACATATTAAAGAAAAAATATTCTCTCAATTATTTTTTCTTTAATATATTATTATCAGTACTTGACTTTGTAATATTAAAGATGATGTAAATAATTGTGTTGCAGTATAATAACTAAAATGTGGCATGTTTTTATTTTTATTCTACATAAGCAACATCACTTACTTATTATTAGGATTTAATGCCATAGAAAGAAGATTCAAGAATCTAGGATCTTCAAGCTTCATGGCACATAATTTGACAAGTTTCTCACAGTTTGATCGCACACATTGTTGGATATTGATCTTCCATGATGATACTGCATCATCAGTAAGAACCTTTGTAAATGATAATGTGAGTGCATCATTGTAAAAGCGCTGACAGCCAGGGTTGTTTATATCTTCACCTATAATGTACAAATATTAAATATGTTGTTCTTGACCATGTAAAAAAATAGGAAAGACACACACATATCATATGACATTTCATTGGAGAATATTCAAGAAATTACAAAAATCTTAAAAGGCTATGATCGAGCTTCATATTAACGTTCACGTGTTAATGTTTGGAACTGTGATGTATGTGTAGGTTGCTAACATTGCTGTAGAGCATAACACCTGTAGACTGACTTCTTGTAGTGTAAAAATACAAACCTCTCGCTGCAAGCTCTGTAGCAGCAATAAGTAAACTCTCTAACTCCTGTTCAGGCAACACAGGGACCACCCAACGAGGGCTGGAAATTTTTTCCTCTAAGATTCTCAATTTTCCTAGAGGAAATGAGATCTACAAATGAAACACAAATTTAATATTTTTATTTGTTTAAAAGGTAAAAAAAAGTATTTTTCATTTAAATATTAGAATTAATAAATACTACTTCCATTGCTTATGGTAAAAACCAATTCAAAAAGGTTTTGTATAAATTGCAGGAGAAATTAAAAAACATTACATAAATTTGTGTTATAATTACCTCCCCAGGCACTGGCTCTTGTTCCTTCATTGATATTGTCATTATTATAACATTACATTAATCATTTCTTTCTGTAAAAAAATATTTTTAAAAATAAGACGACGGTTCTAATGTGTTTTCCGAAATACATTTAGTATCCATGCAAACAAAAAATATCATTAATTGAACTAGATACGGATATTTTAGCTATATTACAATATTAGTTATTAAGGCTTTATTTTCACTAGATCACGAGTTTACATTGTAAAAGCTGATAAAATGTATAACATTAACTATTCATTGGTATATCGTACATGCATTTGCAGGAAAAATATAATCGATACTGCCACACCGATAGGATTCCATTTACGCTGTTACAGTTTAGTAACTATAAATAACTACTAAACATATGGAACAATGTAAGAACGAAATATTATGTGAAATTATCGCTTTATTATATTGAAAATTAATATTATCCGATCAGCCGGCGCGACAAAATGGCGTCATCGACTAATTTATTTACATTTTATATAAATTTTAAAATGGATAGATTCTCGTACTCAACTGGAAATGAAACAACATATAATATCAAATAAGAATAATAAATCACCTTTACTTTATATTTTAATCACCGCACTAAAATCAAAAAATCACAAATTCATTCACTACCTACTCTATTTGACGTAATAACGAAAATAGATAAAAACCACAGATAACTTAGAACTAAAAACATTTCATAGAAATATTTACAGATGTTATAACTATGTAATTTTTTGCATTTTATGTTTTTGCTTTGGTTGCAACATATGGCTGTAAATGTAAACATAATTATTTAATGGGCACAAACCAGTTACGATTTTGTATCGTTCGTAAACTTTTGTTGTATAAATCAGTCTTCCTGCAAGAGCCCTATGAGAACGTCATAACCCATGTCAATGTTCAATGCATGACTCGGTAGTCATAAGTCAATAGTAATGAATAGTATGAGTAACCTATTAAAATAGACTTTTTTATTGTTATTATTATCCACAGTTGCTGCTTACGGAATTCGAAAATATTTAGATAGTTTATGAAAAATTACTACGATTTAGTAACGAAATGAATCCAAAAAGTCCTGAAGCAAGGACGCGTGATGAAAACCCATTTGATGGATTAAAAATAAGCGATTTTGATGTTTTGCTAAGTTTAAAAAATCGAAATCCATGTCCACGTTGTTTTAAATCGCGTATGTACTTTTGTTACACATGTTACGTGCCTGTTTCTACTCTACAGGGTAGGCTTCCCTTGTGTAATGTAAGATTTTCATTGTTCATTTAACTCATACAATATAATCTTACAAAAGTTTTAATTTTTAAATTTCGTTTCAGCTACCTATTAAAGTTGATATAATTAAGCATAAACGTGAAATTGATGGAAAAAGTACATCTGCACATGCTGTAGTGTTAGCCCCTAACAATGTAAATATATTTACTTATCCTGAAATACCACAGTATGACAAAGATGAAAGAGTTGTTCTCCTATATCCTGGGACGGATGCTTGCACTGTATCAGAATTATTTAGTGGCAGAAATGAAAAGCATTCTTATACAGAACACCTGCTAGCAGAGTTACCTCATGGCTATAACGTAGGTACATTAATGAAAAAAATATTTCAAGACAAACAGGAGCATCACATTTGCCACAGTGAGAAATTACCTATAGATAGACTCGTGTTGATTGACAGTACTTGGAATCAAAGCAAGGGAATATTTGCTGATAGCAGACTACAATGTTTACCGAAAGTTGTTTTACAGAAAAGAATATCACACTTTTGGCGTCATCAAAAAGGTAGTCCACGGTGGTATTTATCTACAATTGAAGCATTGCATCAATTTCTGTTGGAGTTACATGTAAATGCATGGGGTTGTGATGGAGACTATATAACTGAACTAACACAGGAATATCCAATACACAAACAAGAAAACCACTCGCAATGTATACCATATAATGGTCAATATGATGAGTTGTTATTTTTTTTTAAATTTATGTATGTTAAATTACATAGACTTTATGACCATGACAATTTGTTAGCTTACAAAAGACCTATGGAAGTAAAATAAAAAAAAAGTAGGTTAGGAATGTTAAAAACTTATATATTCATTTTAATTTCATGTCCCTTTCTATTATTACTCTATGCTATATATTGTTTTATTTAAATTACAGGGCTACATCAATTATAGGAAATTGCTTAGGAAAAGATTTTGACCTTTCCAAGTACTGACCTGACTGAAATACCCCTGAAAATGACTTACAGTGGTTTTTTTGAGAAATTAGTATTTTTTTTATGTAAGAGGAGGCAAACGGTAGGCGGGTCACTTCGAGTGATGTGCCAACCGCCGCCCATAGACAACTGCTATGCCAGGAGGCTTACAACTGAGTTGCCTGCCTTTTAGGAAGAGGTACACTCTTTATTATGAAGGTCCCCTAGGCCCAGGTAGCAGCTCGGGAATACCTGCGCTGGCAGTTGGTTCCACAAAGAGGTGGTGCGCGGCAGAAACTGCCTTAAAAAACGCACAGTAGTGGAGCGACAGACGTCAAGATGGTACGGATGGAATTTCGTAATAGAATTTATCACAATATTTATGCATGCTATTGGTATTGTTTGAGTCTTTCTTCCATTCCGCATTCCAACAAACTGCAGTTTCCTTATGAATCAACAACCTGATTGTGTGGACCAAATCTGAAGACATCAGTTCAACCACTTGTGCTTGAAAGTCACATGTATTTTGTTTCATGTACCAAATCTTTAGGCATATCATCAGACCACGATGCTAGTAGCTGTCCTCGGAGATCCCATTTAAGAATAGCATTGTTTTCATTCTGAAAGTAATTGCATTCATGAGGGGTTTTTTTCTAAATAACCTAAATTAAAGCTTTAATTTTCAAAATAAATATATATAAAGCAATAATTAAGTACTTTACTTTGCTTCATTTAACATAAAAAATATTTATAGGTAGTCTTAGAAATCAGAAGCGAGAGATTTAAATGATCAATAATCAAACTATCATTGGTTCTGGTCTGTCTGCTCCTCTTCGCCACTTAGTCCCTGGACTTGATTTTCATTTAAGCAGACAAGCTCATCATCGTCTTCAGCAATATGCTGTTACAATGTTGGGGCTATAGCCGCAAAGCCGGGGCCCACAACTGACGCAGCACTGGGTCTTGTAACTGCCACAATACCGGGAATCGCAACTGCCGCAACGCTGGGTCTTGCAACTGCCACATTGTTGGGGCTTGCAATACAGGCAACGCCAGGGCTCGCAACTACTGCAGTACTGGGTCTAGCTTCTACCACAATTTCGGGGCAAACAATAGCCATAATGTCGGGGCAAACAATAGCCACAATGTCGGGGCAAACAATAGCCACAATGTCGGTGCTTACCGGTAAAAGCGGTAGTTCTCGAATAATTTAATAAGGGCATGCCTGGGTTCAGTTTCCCAATACTGTGCAAGCCCTAAATCACAAAATAAAAACTGAAACCAAAAGTTGACGTACTTCCCTAACATTTTCACTAGAACTCGGCCGTACCTGAACTTGCCCTATCCATCTACTTCTGCGCAATCTGCGTCATAATCGTGTACGTTAGTGTCAAAATTTGATACATAGTAATGCTTATATCTTACTTGAAGCAATGAAGAAAGTGCGCCAACAATGCTGTACGCGATTGTGTACTCGTACATAGTCTTTATGTGAAAGAACACCTCTTTCACAAGAACTTCTTTTTTGGCAGAACATGCAGCCATAAACTTTAGTAGTTAATGCAATACTCTGCTGAGGGTGTGTTGCCCATGTTACAGCAGATCTATTTTGTTATAAACACATACACTTACAAGGCTGACTGAAAATATTATATCTTGGCTATTAACCACTGCAAAGTGCATCCAACTGCTTCTCGGTGTTGAAGATTTTTCTTACAGCCTTGGTCCTCTTTTCTATCTTAGGAGGATCAACTTTAGAGGGCTTCATATAAATTTATTTATCAACATCACCATACAAAATGCATTTTGCTATTTTCCGTTCTTTCCATAGACCTACCAAAACAATATACCAACAAGGCACTATCAGTATTTTATTCGAAATAATGGCGAACGGTCGAAAAGCGCGGGTTTGAATCCCACTTCTGATCTTAGAAATCAGAAGCGAGAGATTTAAATGATCAACAATCAAACTATCAGTGAAGAAAATATAACCGACGCGTCCGGCTAGCTCAAAAAGTGTTCCCCTCCTATAAAAAGGGTGACCATCACGACGACCAGCTGCGCCTCCGATCTAATATCTAACAGTAGTTACAATGACAAACATCGTAAAAGAAATTGATATTTGGTTGAAATTTATAGTTTTACACTGACATGCCCAATTAGGGAGGCGACATCCTTTTTCATGGTTCTTCTGATCCACCTTATTGAATACAATGCCTTGCATTGTCAGACATGTTTCATGTTCTTTTTTTATATAAAAAGTAGGGATAACAATTTTGTAGCTTAAAACAAATAAATAGCGTCCGTAGAAAGTATCATATAAGTATGAAAAATATAAGTTATTTTAGTAATATAAATATTTAATTAGGCTCTGTTATATAGTTAATATGCCTTGGCTATGAATTCTTATTTATTTCTTTAATTTTTACACTTTTTATACATACTTTTTGAGTGTTAGCAAAATAAACATTTATTATTTACAATAAAATCCGTCTAGGAGATCCCGGCTCAAATAAAAACGTCAAGTCATGTACTCACGCACTTGAGTTATAAGCTTTTCAATTTTAATAGAGTTCATTTATATTTTTGTAGTATTTTTTAACGGTAATGTGGTACTGTTTCTATTAAAATTGATTGGATTCCATGTTCTTAATTTTTAATTTATATAATTTGTTGAGTTTATTTTCTCTTCTCTTCTGGATGAGTACTTGCCGACCATTTTATGCTTAAGATGTTTAGTTACCGAACAGTGTGATTAATTAAAACTTTAAAGCACCGCCTTTTTTATTGTCAGATATTTTGAGTTTTCTTACAGCCAGCAATGCGTTAAGTTGCTAATATATTATTTTTTCATGGCAAAACAAAAGATTGACTTTTGTTGACGGCGCTATCATTTCGATATTTTTTCCTATATAAATCGACTTGTGTTTGAGAACGGAAAGTGGTGTTTTGATTCAATATGAACAGCTTTGTGATGTCTTCAAAGTACTTTATTGTTTTCCTTACCTGGGACAAAGGATCGCCCGGATATCATAATATGGATATCTGTAGATCGGTAAGCTAGCATTTCTAATTTACTTGTGGGTGAGGATTATAGCTGAACGTCCGTCATCTTGGAAAAGCTGGCTTTGGAAAAGTTAGATTAATTTTACATTGTAAAGTTTTTTTTTATTTCAGTATGAAAACGAAGTCGAATAAGAAATGGTTGTAGGTGGCAACACTATTGCGGAATCAGACATCGAAGGGAGAATGGAAAGGGGAAGGCAATCGTTCTTCCAGAGAACTGATTCCACACTTTACCATGCCGGATAAAAATTTACACATTCAAGAATGTGTATTTTTATTTTTTGGGGAAGGATATGTGCCCATGGTCGAAAACTTGTATATGTTTAGCAATCGAGAAGCCATCTTAAGCGCGATTCGTCGACGACGCCATTTTGCTGATTGTAGCTGCGAATCATAGATGTCGCCACATGCTCTTAACATTATTATTCTTATGGCTGATTTTTCTACCTTTTTAATAATTGCAACTAACTTGCGTGTTATTTTATCGAGAGTTGCGTTAATGTGATTCTGCTTTTTTCAGCCAAGGTATACCTTGCTGTTTGTCTTGGAAATATACATTTCCCTTTTTCTTTGATACTCCTGGAGCCATTTCCACGCTGAATATAACAAATATCCTTGGAACAGTAGGTACGTACGAATCGTCGGGACATTTCGCGAGCGCGTTCCGCTGGCCCGGTATCCTCTAATTTTTTTGATCTCCTATCAATCTTTGAAAATATTTTACAATTTGTAAACCCTATTTTGCCTTATAGTACTTTCAACATTTTGTTGTATAGCTATTTTTCCTGACTCCATTATGGATTTCTTTTTCAAGTAATCCCAGCTAGCGCCCACCGAAGTTATGGTTCGAGAATATTTGAAGCCACGATAGTTTCTTTGTCGCAAAACGCAATTTTCCTCTGTTTTGGATTATCGTCATTTCCCCGATGATATTTCGCGTCATCTGCTTATTCTCCCTTAATTTTACTAATTGTGACCTTGTTTCACCATGTTCACCTTGTTTCATTTCACTCAAGGTTGAAATTGAGTAGGTATATGATTTATCATTAATTATTTTTTACTTTATTCGTAAAAAACCGTTTCCCATTTCCTTGTGAAACTTTGATTGTGTCAACAATATTGTTTTTATTCACACTGTCAATAATGCTGATCACAGAACGACATTTTCAGGGAGTATTAACATATGAGATAGATATTATATATCGCTTATAGCTTTATTCATATTATGCACTTGTACCCCAAGGTACAAAAGCCTCTACTCCAAAGAGAACAAAATCAATGTTAGAGAAAAGACTCTTGTACTTTACTTTTCCTTTTTTCCGCCTGCTCTGCAGCGGCGCCAGCTTTTCTGCTTGTGATAGGAGGGTGGGATGTTGCTAAAGTGTCCAAGACTATCGACTTCAAAAGCTTAAAGACACTTGTGGGGAATACATATGGAGACTTTTAAGCGAAGGCTGACGGCAATCCGGAGTGTTTCCGGGTCAAAAATGGTGTCAGTATTGGGTGAAGGATAATTAATAACAAAGTTAATTTACAAATTAGTGCATCCCAGCTCCTCTAAAAATTGATGTCACCGGTACCTTTCAGCCTGGGCCGGAAGGATCCATTTCTCGCTTCTGTTAAACCCACGATCTCGTAGTTTATATGGAAATTTCGGAGAATACTACCTACAAAATTGTTGGATTTAGAAACAGAGGATAGAAAAGCTGGATGAGCTACAGTTTTTGTTTTGAAAGAAGTTGATTCCAAGGGCATTGCCCCTACTTTGTAATGACGGTTATTTAAAGGAATGACATCAGGAATTTTTGTTCCTATTGAAAATAAATAAACTCTTCTACATAAGTTTTCTGAGAGGATTTTTAATGTTGCTATTAGAATCTCGTTTGTGCTTATGAGATAGTAATTGACATCTTTTGAGAGGAGGCGTATTTCGTATAGTGATCATCGAGAAATTACATTGTTATATATTTTGAAGAAGCGCTACCTATCTGGAAATATGGGTCCCAGATCATATAAGCGTATTCCAATATTGGCCTTAAGTAGTTTTTATATAGTGTTTCAACAGTGCATGCGGTCCTTTCTCATAAAGTTGCTGCTTACGTGAGGAATCAACCGCAATACTTATTGATATTCTGTATTTTTTAGTTTAAATTTAGTAAAATATTGTCTTTTTTAGAATGAATCTTTGAAATAATATGAAATGAAACTGTTTTATTGATTTAAATAAAAAATCGTTAATGACATTATTATATTAAAAAAAACTAATAACTACAAAAATATATAATTTTGTATAAAATCATTTATACAAATGTTAACAAATATCGGGTCGGGTTACTTCGGCGCGATGGTCGGCGTATTAGGCAGACAGGGTGATGCTGGAAGTTTGGCTCTCGCTCTGGTACGTATCGTGGATGAGTATTTTACCAAGGGTTGGGGAGAGTCGGGGGTGTTACTGTATCAAGGCTGAGGTTCATGGGGAGAAGGGACAGACGTAGATCGTGTGGGGGCTGACTGCGAGGGAAGAGTTTACTACAAACACACCGCTGTATTAACGGTTGTTAATACAGCGGTTTCACAGATGGTGCATGTGATGTAGAGGGTGGTAAATCAACCATCGTCTGAGCACTGAGCTCTGCTTTGGTCTACCCGTAGCAGAACTTCAGCAGCGGACATTGTTACTAGTACAACATTTCTTAAATTGACAAAACTAAACAGTTGGAACGATTAGTACAAATTGAAAACTTTGCGGTCCGTGTCCATTTATTGAGGAAGACTATACGAAATCATATTATTACCAATTGTGAGCAAAAGCAATTTGCGAGTCTCAAAGACTTAAACGATACGTTATTATAATTCCAAACCACTCGCAAGTCTCTCATTTTGATTAACCTTCCTATGGAGGTACTATTTAATCTGTGCTTAAAATTGTATTATTCCACCCCACCACTCCTCCATTTACGGAAACTCGTTCACAGTGTCCGCTATAAAGCTTTGGAACTCACTTCCTGATACCATCCGATCAACCTCCTCACTATCATCTTATAAATCACTTCTTCGTAAGCATTTCTTGTCTACAAAATAATTATTCATAATTTTAGTTTTAAATAAGCATATTTTTCCGGTTTTACCTATTTTAATGTATGTTGTGTTTTGTTTTTGTATTATTATTATTATTTTTTGTATACTTCGCACCCTTTGCACCGGTCTAATTGTATTTCAAGTATTCTTTTATCGTGTGAGTTGTCTGGAAGTGATCGCTTATTAGCGATAAGGCCGCCTGTTGCTCTTATATGTACTAACATCTGTTAACGTCATTTGCTTCTAGTGTTTAAGTGCAATAAAGTGTAAATAAATAAATTATTTCGTGAGCACTTTAATGGTAGATTTAATCCAAAAAGGTGACAAGAAGGAAGGAAGAAAAGGTTGAGATCTAAATATATGGTTATTTTTATCTATGTTGCAATTAATTTTCTCTTTAAAAATTCATTTACGCGTGTGGCTAGAACATATTTGACTCTTGTTTTCTGTTATTCCATTTTTATTTCCGTTGATAACGATTATTAATCTAAGATTAAAATTAAACCTATGCTAATCAAAATCATTCGTTGTCTCGTTGGAATGTGAGGTTTACTGTTGCCAGTGGACACTACAAAGTTATATTGTATGTCCTTAATAAGTCTTTAAACTATGTACTAAATAAAATATTGTCAATGCCAAGTAATTCATATAGTGTTTAGTAATATATACTGTGAATGTCTGGAGAGATATGTTAAAAAAAAATACTTCCTTGTTATAGTGACAATTAATTCTAGGGATGCATGTTAAAAGGCACTAAAACTAACCTCTGTCCATTACTTATAATACGGTTCAAAGTATGAAAGTATTGTATCAACTTTATTTCGAAATTTGTCAGTCGAATGTTTGCATAAATTAAGTTGAAGGACGACGGTGTCCCGATACTCTGTTGATATTTTAAAACGAAATTATTTATGCGTTATACATTTAATTCAAAAAAAAACATTATCAACTGATTACGTACAATCTCTATCGGGTACATAACATTGATCCCAAGTTGATAGAAATGTCGACAAACATCGATATTTAAGTATTATTACCAATAATGTTATTAACCGATACAAAAACCACATACAATGCTAGTTTGTATATTTGATATTCTTTTAATTAATCCCTACATACCTACTTGTTAAGTTTTCGTTTTTTTATATATCGTGGAAGCAAGAAAATATCAAACGCAAGTTGTACAAGAAATATTATTAGATTTACATTAAAATTATTAATTCAAAAAAATCCAATGAATAATAAACAAAACAAACCACAAAACTAAAACCAATTTAAAAAGTTCGGTCCTTGTGGCAGTTTACCCATAATGCTGTATCGCAATGCTTATATGTTGAGAGAGAAAAGCACCAGCTGGATCACCGGGACTGACTACCAGACACCTACTTAATTCCTTATTGATTTATTTAAGGCCGAAGCCAAAAACACATACAAAAAGAAACTAAAACTACAATAAATAACAATATACTTAAATCTAACAACCGCTTATATTCATCCACTATCATTCCTTACCCTGCTATAAAAATGACATAAAAATGACGATCAAGTAGGGTGATAAGCACCTGTACACTTGTGAGGTATAATCGCCCAGTCGCTATTTAAAATAAAAATGAATACATATATTAAATTGTTTTATTGAAACAAAGAGTTTTTTTTTGTTGACTTTGTATTCAAACAACCAACATAAATTTACATATTTATAAGTTAGAAGCGATAAAATCGAATGAACGCAATAACCATAGGTATATTTATTATTCTCTAAGGTTATATTTGACGATTTGGCGACAATGTTTAAAATATCAACCAGTGAACTTTCGATCTCATCCGCGAACATCAAACAGGTTTCCTCGGCCAACAAACATAAGTATTACCAAATAGATGTTATGTATAAATGGCATTGCGTTATAAAGAATGATTATTAACTTCAAATACCGTAAAATCGGGTGAATAGACAGGATATTTATCTTTTCCATCGTTGCATGTTAATTAATTCTCACGAAATGTTATGTTATAGGATGGTCTGGGATATCACTTGTATAGACACCACGTATGACAAGCACAAAAACTGGCGCGGCTGCAGAGCAGGCAGTAAAAGGTCAAAGTTCAAGAGACTTTCCTCCAACTATGATTTTGTTTCCTTCGGACTTTTCGACCCTGGGTTACAAGTGCACAGGCGCTTATTAAGGAATTGTGTACGCGATCAGTCAGTACCGGTGATCCAAGAGCTGGTGGTACTTTTGTCGCTCAACGAATCTTAACACATTTTTGTCACATTCAATCCCTTTGTATTTTTTAATCGCTCGTAATATTTAAAAGTGTAGGTAGCTACATGCGTTGAAGTGTACCTCAAGACCATAGTTAATTTTCTTGGTTTGTCAATAAAAGCGTAATACCGGTAGCTTTTTTAATATTCTGTTGCCTTGGGCTGGTTTCCTGTTCGAAACACAAGTGAAGGGGCTTTTGCATTGATCCTTTGTTCAATATATTAAAGTGAAATGTTGCAGAACTGGTATTTGACCTTCGAGAGCTGTCAAAACAATATTCCTGTTATTAAACATTCTTTATTACAACAGAACTTGGTCATCTAGCTGTCGATGAAATGCAGGTCTGATTCAAAATTTAGTTAAAATTTTATGGACCAAATGATAAATATAAAAAATGATAAAATTCCATCAAACAAATATTACAAAAGAAACTCATCAATTTAGGGAAATAAGTAAGTTTTTATTATATTAAACTAAATTCGAGCAAATTGTAAAAATGAATACTAAATTATTTTTCCCATTTAAAATATTGCAATCCACCGCTATGTTGCTAAGTAATCGTGATCCAATTATCTAACTTTTACCGTTTGTAAGTAGTTATTTTATTGTTTATTATTCTGACGGCGTGCGTCTAGTAAACTGTAGAATTTCACTGTCCCTCAAGAGGCCGATGACATCTGACCAAACGTCTTTTTAAGGCATTGTCTGTTTAGATATTTACGCATATATCATTGATACAATCTAGAGGAGAGGTTTTATTGTCATAAAATATTGTACCACAGATTTATAATCTACATTAAAAAACATCGCATCCCGTAGTCTGTATATTTTAAGTAATAACAATGTAAAAAGAATTTGCAACATTGTTACGTACACACAATATTAGAAATGATGTTCTTAAGTTTAATATTTATTTAACCACATCGTTTTTTACATGCATTACATTTTAAAAGTTCCGTATTTATATTTCACGTCCGATGAGTTTCTTGTCATTATTTGGAGTTACTGGATACATGTAATAAAACTTTTTATGCGGGTAAAATCACAACATCATAATGTCTTGTTATTATACTGACACGGGAATGAAAAAAAGATTCAGTGTTTCGAGTATCCTAATTCGTGTACTACGCTTTACTTTATTATTTACGACTGGCCTTATATAAAACAATAGACAACTTTATTGACAGTTGTGTTTTCAAAAAAAAAATACAATTTTCATTATTTAAGAAATTAGGTCTGAAATTGTTGTTTATTAAAACGTATAGAACACTTGTAACTTAATAGACACAGTCGCAATAAAGTTTTCGTAATCTATGATTATTTTAATTATGTTTTTCAACATTCGCTGTTAGCTGCGCGAGAATTATAATATTGGCTTTCGTAATATCAAAACTAAAAAGCTTACGTAAATTTTGACGGCCTTGTTACCGGAATTAGGAGTCAAACTAGGTCTATCTATAGTAATATAATAATAATATAGAGTTTAGAGGTTTAGAGGTACCGGTTGACGTCGATTCTCAGAGGAGCTGTGATGCACCTATTTGTAATTTAATATACAAAAATGTACAACGTGACAAATTCACTTCAGACCGTGCAAGGCTGTTGGCAGTGGGGTCTAAGGATGCCGTTCATTGGTTGAATGCTTATCCTTCACCCAATACTGGCACCATTTTGGACCCGGAAACATCGCGGATTCCCATCAGCCTTCGTTTAGGAGTCTCCATATGTAGTCCTCACAAGTGTCCTTGTGGCTTTGTAGTCGATGGTCTTGGTCACCATGGCCTTTCCTGCCAAAAGAGTGCAGGTCGCTTTTCTCGCCACGCCGCGCTAATTGACATCTTTCGCCGCTCTCTTGCTATTGCCAATGTTCCGCCAATTCTGGAGCCTGGTAGTCAGTACCGGTGATCCAAGAGCTGGTGCTTTCCCCGCTCAGCGTGTAAGCATCGCGATACAGCGAGGAAATGCCGCCAGCATTGTGGGTACTCTGCCACAGGGACCAAACTTTTTGAAATTTGTTTTAGTTTTGTGTTTTGTTTTAATTTAAGTTAATTATTTTAGTTAGGTTAATAATAAGAATATTTTGTGTTTATTTAATAAATTCTATAGTATGTTTATGTATATGTAGTATGTTTTATTTATTAGGAAAAATATATATGTGTTTTTAATCTGTACCTATAACTGAATTCTTGGTATTTCATTTCACGAATTTGGATTTACTACATACTTCGAACTGAGTAATTCGGTTTTAAATCCGGTTTTTGTATGCAATCTTGGAGTAGGGACCGGCTGTTGGCCAGTGACCTGCTACGATCGCCTCTATATTCCTTGTAGTTTATTGAATTTTTGCGACATCGAATATCCCTAAGAACACTCCATGTGTTCGGACCCATTTTGATTATTAGGGTAAAATGATTAATTTTTACTGAATTAAGAGTTCTGCAATGTTTTTTCCCAACTATTTTTTATATTATCTGTCTGAAACGTTTCGCGAACAGTTTCAGTTACAGTCATACAGGTTTTATCTAACTGCATCAAATAATCATTAATTCAATAAAACAACGAAGCAAGAAAAACGATAAGTTTTAAACGTATTAGGTTTGAGAATCACATGCTTAAGCACAATGCTAACAAAGACCTGTGTGCTAAGTGTGAGTTAAACTCACTCGCTTTTGATAAAGTAAACTTGAATTTGTATGAAATTGAATAAGCGGCTCTAGGCGGTTACGCCGGCAACTCACAAATACTACATATCGGTATTTTTTTCCAGTCTTATTTCTTTACAGATTTCCAGCTACTACTTCGACAGGTTTGACGATTGGGTTGTTTCTAATTATGAATTCATTACTATGAATAACGAATTTTAATACGTTTAACGTTCGGTTAATCTGTTGTGTCATATTTATTTTGTGTTTTAGTGTTTTCGTAGTAAACACATTTTTTTTATTCACTATTTGTATCGTTGACTCAACTATCTGAGTTTGGTTGTCCGAAAATGTGTGTCGCCTAACTATTTGCTAGATAATTTTTTAAAAAGTGATACGTTTTGGGAGACACTCATCACGCAATATTTCGCTTGCACATACACCTCTCTCTGTTTCACAACGCGACCCACTTGCTTCGTAACACGGCCAACAGCCCACAACAAGCCATAGGTCATAGACTGTGCTATTATCTGTGTATAATTTTTTTTTAACTTTTTATACGGTCGTGAATGTTTGAGGCAATAATGCTTCGATTTTAATAAAATAATAAGATAGGTTATGTAAATTTACTTTATATTTCTCCTAAAATGCTGTCCTGTAAGGGATAATGCTGGTAATTGCTCTCCTAATTTATTTTTTTTGTATTTAAACTATAACAATAAATCAATTGAAATGCACTTTTGTTTTATTTTGCCTTTTTACGTAACCAGCAATCAGACTGGGAATCACAAAATAATCTGCTAATTACTTTTTATTTTCTTTTTTATAATTTTATATTTATTCTAGGTATTTTTCAGGAAATCACCTAAATCAATTGATATCTTATCAACCACTTAACAATAATCTTTGAATCGTTTAGTAGGCGCTTTTGAGCGTAATTGTCTTTGATCCCGACAAACAATGATAAGAATTAAATGAAAGACAATTGTATTATATTATTTTATGAGTGTATATATTTATGGCTCCTTGGTGTATTGTTCGGACCAGACTAGCTGAAGTTTGAGCAACAATGTTTTTAGATAATTTTCTTTTAAATGGGCAAATTTATTATTATTATTATATATTTATTTAAATTATTATTATTTGTGACACTGTGATCTAGTATGTAATTAAAAAGAATTTCTCGGAAAACATACGATATCACTATTGGAAAACAAAGTTATTAATATATATATATATATATATATATATATACATATATAAATGCTTTTACTAAATTTATTACTAGGTGTTAGTGCAATTAATTTTCTACAAAAAATATTTCCTAATAAGGATATAAATATAATAATTAAGTTTTAACAATATGTAAAAAAAATACTTAAAAATTACTACATTCAAACAAACACTGTATTTTACATCAGAGGCCATGTTGTTTATAAAGCTAACGAAATAAACGAAAAAGCGCGCGAATCTACGTCCTGTCATATGTCACACGGCTTCAGAGATCTTAAATACCGTAAATTATATTACACTTATACAGAAATATATGTTGGTTAAATAAAAATATCCAAATAATAGATTAAGTTCGAATAATAGTATATATAAATCTCTCTAAAGATATTTCAATCTATCCCAAGCAGGTACTTGACTGGAATATGACGCGCTCTGCCTCATCAATGGGACATAGGACATCAATATAATATATATACATAGCATATTAAATTATTGTATTATTAATGAAGATGTATCCTACTATTATTTTATATATAGCAGTCGAGATAACTACGTTACGGCGATTCAGTGTTAGGCGTGATTGTTCCGCTTTATTTGCGGTGACTGGTTAGTTACCCGTATTAGTAAATAATCAATAAGTTCAATATCCGGTCAAAAGCTAAATAATGAATATGAAAATTTTGTTTAAATTTTTATCTCAACACAATGTGTAGGCAGAGTTTTTCATACGGTCGTCAAGGGTGAGAAAAGAAAACCAAATAAAAATAAATGTAAAAGCAATTTTATTTTAAAATATATTTTTTTTAGAAAACAATCAACATTTTTTAATAGTAAAAGATCTTTTGGGAATGGATCAACAAATTTTGACTAGCAATAACCTATATATTTGAATTCCATAGTATTAAACGGTAATTATTTAACGAAATATCCGTTTCTAAATAAATCTCAAATGAATACAAAAATTAAGGATAGCGTTTTCTATATTACTTATCGACGATTTTTTTTATTATAGATAAAATATTACCATCGACAAAAGTATTTCCGCCGTATTGCGATAGGCAAAGAGGATTTATTCCTTGACAAAATATAATATTGTATTTTTACTCAAATAACATAAACGATCTATGATATTGTATTATAAAAGTTATATAAAAATATATAAACATCAACATTCTAAATTATTTATTTATACAGTAATTATATACAATACTATCGAATTTTATTAATATAATTTCTAATTCTAGCGAATTACTATATGAGTATGATTACAAACAAATCTGGATATTAAACGGGTGAGATTTTATTATGAAAGTATAAACTATGCAAATCTACTAATGGCTACTAGAAATTCTAGCTAACCTTGAACAATCTTGTACAATTATGACTTAAAACCAGCCTGATATTGAGTAATTGTAATGGGAATGTGATGCAAGATTATCAATATATTGCTTGGCTTGGCTTGCAAATTCAGGGAATATTCTTTTAAAACTAATAAGATATTTTTTTAATTGTCACATAAAACCGCTTTTTTAGTTACGGGCTTTGATTGGTCTGAGTTCCTTTATTCAAATATGATTAAATGCAAGGAATGTTGAAGCTATAGCTGTGATATGGAATCTTAAAGATATCTCATCATTATCTGTACACTGATTTATAATTAATATTAAATCGTTGATAAGTCTATTATAATGAAAAGCATTAATATATACATGATAATAATACCTAAACATATAATGTTAATTGTGCAAGTAGAGATCTAACATTTGTGTAAAATAGCTGATCATCATTCCACAGTAACAGATTTAGCAAGATTTCTTGGACAATCTACGTTACATTCTCTCAAAACAGCTATATGATAAGCCAATAATTGCATAGGAATAACGGTTAGTACACCTTGGAGACAGTCTACTGTTTTTGGGACCTCTAGAACACGGGATGCCAAACTTTTGGTTTCGGTATCACCTTCCTCACAGACAACAATTGGACGTCCCTGTCGTGCAGTCACTTGTTGCAAAGCATTCATGCACTTTGTATATACTGGGTCACGCATAACAATCATCATGACCGGCATGGAATCATCAATCAGTGCAAGTGGTCCATGTTTTAATTCACCTGCCATAATACCTTCACTATGCATGTATGTCAATTCTTTGACTTTCAAGGCCCCTTCTAAACAAGTGGCAAAATTGTATCCACGACCCATGATCAAGAGAGAACGCTGACGGTAAAGATCTTCAGCAAGAGTCTTCACTTTATCATCTAATGCTAGCACCAGTTTAATCTTTTGGTCCAATTCATGCAATCCTGCAATAATATCAGCCCTTCTTTTTTGGAGAGAAATGCGGTCTTCACTTATAACCAAAGCAAACATGACAAGGGATACAAACTGTGAGGTATATGCTTTTGTTGAGGCCACACCAATTTCTGGGCCAGCGTTAATATGTACACCACAGTGGGACTCGCGACAAATAGAACTACCAACTGTGTTTGTTATTCCAACAATTAGAGCACCATGACGCTTGCAATATCTCAATGCCATTAATGTATCAGCTGTCTCACCTGATTGTGAAATGAAGAAGCATACATCATCACGGAATACTGGTGTATTTCTGTCTAAGAAATCTGAGGCCAATTCGACCATGACAGGCAACTCGGTTAACTCTTCTAATAATTGACGAGTTGCAACAGCACTGTGGTAACTTGTTCCACATCCTATCAGCATCAGTCTACGACAACGCTTAATTTCTGGAATATAATCTTTGATTCCACCAAGTGTAACCGTTCCATCAGCAAAGTTAAGACGCCCTCTCATAGTGTTTACAATAGACTCTGTCTGTTCAAAAATTTCTTTTTGCATAAAGTAATCATAATTTCCTTTCATGATTTGTTGCAATTCCAATTTAAGTGTGAAAATCTCCCGCTGATGGGGATCAGTGCTGCTTCCAGACATACGGTGAATACTCAGGACACCGTCCTTCACATGGGCTACATCGTCATCTTCAAAGTAGAGTACTCTGTTGGTATGTTCAATAACAGCAGAGGCATCAGATGCAAAGAAATACTCAACATCCCTCTCTTCTTCAGGTTCAAAGTGAGCATGGCTGTTAACTCGGGGAATAGATGGTACTACACCACGAGTAGCCTTGTTGTTATTGTACATAATTGGTACATGGTCACTTGATAGGCGGCGTCTTGTTTTGATACCAACAAGTAAAGGACTTCCTCTTCGAGTTGCAACACATTCATTTGGAAAGTATCGAGATTTAAAGCATAATGCAAAGGCACCTTCTAGCTGTTGAGTTACCTGTTCTACCAGCTCTTGGAAACTGTAATCCTTGTGTTGATTGTAAATATGGTGAACTAACTTAGCAATAGCTTCAGTGTCAGTTTGTGATTCAAAACAATATCCCTTATTTTCTAAAAAGGTTTTAACTTCTTTGTAGTTGGTAATAATGCCATTATGAATGACAACAAAAGAATTATCTTCTCCTGAGCGCTGAGGGTGGGAGTTCACAGCACTTGGTTCACCGTGAGTAGCCCAACGAGTATGGGCAATACCACAGTGGGATTCAACACATTCTTCAACTGCCAATTCCACACTTTGTTGTTGAAGTAATTCTTCAAGAGCTGCTACTTTGCCTTTTTTCTTTAATACAGCAATATCTTTCTGGTCGGCGGCATCAATTGCCACACCAGCGGAGTCATATCCTCGATATTCCAAACGTTTCAGGCCATTGACAAGCAATTCCAAAATTTCACGCCGACTTTTAGGTGTCAAGTGATTAATATATGCGAAAATTCCACACATAATTACGATAAAGAACGTTAGCGATGACTCGAGCGCACTAAACCACGACCGACGAGAGACTGCGACCGACCCGCAACAAGACTGTTATTGAAGGCCTTCGCAAATGACTCCTACCACTAATATGTTACTTTCACTTACGGCAAAGCACACGTCATCATGTTTCGTTATCTTTGATATTCATTGGTAAAATAAATCAGTAAACACCGGTGAAACAAGTTTTCCTCAGATCAAATATTCCATTTACAAAACACTGAACACGTATGCCAAGTGTCAATGTCAAATCAATCAAAAGTGACAAACAATCATGATTTTTTGGGTTTAATCAATTTGACACAGTATAAAAAAAAATACTTTTTATTCTGTACAATTGTTATTAAAAAGTATGCATAAAATATTTTCCCTTGTATATCTTATCGGTGGTCACTATTACACAACTGTTATACGAAAATTATTTTTAACGGTTTATGATAAATCAGTGATGTTTTTGCGAGACCTTCCAATATATAGTTAGAATGGGCTCCTGTTATTAGTACCTACCAATTTTCCGTTTGTAAGCAAGATTGCAGTTAGTATAGTATTTTGTCGTTAAAAAATAATCTATTTATAAATAATCTTCCTTGTATCAGTGTTGACTATGCACGACTACGTTTGCATGTGCTGGGTTTGTAGGGAAAAGGTGGAGACTGTACATTCAAAGAAAATAAGTAAAACTGACGAAAATGTTTACAGTAATTATGCATTGTCACCTTAAACCATTTCTATTCTAGTTCTTAACATTTCACTGCCATAAAGAAATATGTAATTAGTTTAAGCATTATATGTAATTATAATAAAATCATATTATAATTACTTAATTACTTATTAGGTGTATTTGTTAATTATGTAAACGGACTAAACTGCGTGTTATTTTTGTCATTTGTTTTCGCATCTTATAACAACTTTTACCCTATTATTATTTTCTTTTCCAAGGGTTGTCTGGAATATATCGCTGGTTAGCGTTAAACCCACCCATTAGACCATTATTTCTCCCTTTTTCTTATTTTACATTGGTTATTATATTGCGAAATAAAAATAATGAAACACAACATACCAGTAGCTTCTTTATTGGTTTTATCGGGATCGAGGTCTTTACAAAAATTATTGAAAATATTAAGATACATTTAGCTTAAAAAGAGTTTCCAGTTGTATCCGTACCTACATACCTATACCAATTCTTACAGTCGTCAAATTGAACATTTAACCCTTTACACATTCTATCTAAAATACGTAAATGAATGTACAATATGCTTTTAGACAAGTCCAACCTAGGAACAAAAATCACTTACAAGTTTCAGAAATCTATCAAAACGTTTTAAACGCTTAATTATTTATACCCTTAATCCATCTATGGCCTTGGTTCAAAACCGTCGGCCTCATTTCAACTCTGATGTTAAAACTCCTACAATACAACATTCAACACCACCTATGAAAATAACATCTAACCTTAAAATGTACTTCTCAAAATTTGTCAACGACATGTCAGTAAAAACAAAAGCGAACGAACGAATCCAGCACCACATCACAGCGTGATCGAGTCATACCTCTGTGAAACTAAAATCACACCAAAGACCGAAGAATGAGCAAGAGTGGTGAGCGAGGTGAAACGGTTTAAAAATTCAATCGCACAACATCTTTCCTCCTGAACTCCTTGCGATGGGAAATTATTAAGATATAACGAGCCTTCAAGTACGGAAATTCAAACATAGAAAATAACTTACGACTAAAATTAAAAAGACATAAACTTAGCATGTATGTGTAACTAAAACGAACGAGTATCTTATGATAAATGCAAGAAACGCGAGTGATGTCACCAGTTAAGAAGCTCCTATTGTGTGAGTGGGACTCACGACTACGAGACAACATCGAAATTGGGATTTTTGGGGCAACCGATACATCATCTGCTGGCTGCTTTTGGGGCAACATCCAATTGTGGGAAGAATGGGACATATATGGGGTTACGGGGGTGAATGGGGCAGCGTTGCAGACGACACACACCGGCCGCGCTACGTTTTTTAAACGGCCCAATAGTTATTTTTTCTTCTGGGCCTTCTCGGCGGCTTTGGTGACTTTACCAGTGGTCACCTCCTTAAATGTCACGCTCTGAAAATTAAAACGATCAGGTGTAAGTCATAATTTACCATCTAGGAGGGTCCAATTATTTTTTAAACTTGATAAATGTTTGCCTATTCTGGTATCCCCGTTCGTTGTTTTACCTTAATGACTCCAACAGCGACAGTCTGACGCATGTCACGCACAGCGAAGCGTCCCAACGGCGGAAACTCTTGGAAAGACTCAACGCAGAGCGCCTTTGTCGGCATCAGGGTCACAATGGCCGCATCACCAGACTTTATGGACTTTGGCTCCACTTCCGTAGTTTTACCTGTTAGATAAATGTTTGGTATGAGCAGTATGTAGCACAAAGATTTCTACCCGTTAATATTAAACCAAGTTAATCTAGCTAGCTAGATCTAGCATCTGGAACCCTATATTCTATATACAGCATATTACCTATGACAGTTGTTTTTAAGTTGAAAAACATATATATCGATGCAACAGGATGTTGTCGCTTGACATATAGTATTATTATCTATAATATACAGTACGTTCTTTTTACGTCACCTACTTTTCTATCTATTTTTAGCTTTGAATAGTTGAAGGGAGCACAAATTCAAATGAAAACTCATATAATTCTTTGTAAAAGTCGGTTCATTGGTTGATTAACGAAACCAATCCATATAAATGAACTTATCAAGATAATCCGAGAGTTATATATAAAAACCTAGTTGGTTAATCATAATTGATGACCATGATCTGAATGTTAAAATATTGAATATCAATTTATATCTTAGTAAGTATGTAATACATAAGTTGTAACTAACCGAGTGTGAAATTGTGTTCCACATTTATTATGACTTGATAATTTTACCCAAAAAGTGTACTTTGTGTAGTAAAAATAGGCCTGGCGAGAAAAGGAAGCAGACAAATCGTAACAGACACACATTCCATCTTAACTTCTTTAGTCAAAAGGGTACAAATTCCTTTGTACCAAAATTGTATTTTACCCGACATCCTGTATATTGAATATTCTTAAAAAACCTTCACCTTCTAAAATAGCACTCATTTAAACTTAAAAACAAGTATATTCAAACACGATTCTAAACTGGTTTCGCGAAAACAACATTTTTAAATAAATTTTGTGGTTTCATAGCAATGAAAGGATATATTATAGGTATATTATCACACAAGGTATATTTAATATGTCAAATCCATTTAAGGCAAAGATATACGTATAGCAAAGATTGAATATAGTAATGATACAATTGTAATTAATGCGTTTAAAGGAATACTCTATGGAACAGAACTTAACTTTAGAATTAATTAACCATATACTAAGGAAGTTTCCCATTACAGATAAGTTTCACTTCTTTAGAAATATTTATATCAATCGTTTTAGGCACTATTCCGGATTACCGATACTTACCACACTATTAACGCTACTTACCAGAATGTTAACGGTACTTACAGACTATTAACGATACTAACCAGTACGACGGTCACACTTCTCTTTAATCTCAGCAAATTTGCAGGCAATATGGGCTGTGTGACAATCAAGAACCGGGGTGTATCCATTGCTGATTTGCCCGGGATGGTTCAAGACGATCACCTGAATACCGACAAGTATTATAAAAATAGTATTTTAAAACCCTGATTTTTTTACATTAGGTAGATGATAGGTTCGTATAGTTAAAGATTCCCTGCCTTGTCTCTAACAACTGTTTGTATAGGATTCTATATTGAAGTCAGGAACAGAAGTATTTTTATACAATCTAATTTCTGTAAGAATCGGACAAATAAACTATCACACTGCTAATAAACTATCATACGAAATTCTAGGTCGTAACAATATTTCATATAACATGCAGTCCACATATCTCTTCAAAATAAATATTGTGCTTTTGATTAATATTTATTAAAAAAATCTAATCTAATAAATTTATTAATTAGTAGCTGGTCCCGACGAACGTCGTTTTGCCTAAAAAGAATATGTGTAAAAATAGATGTTGGCTGATTTTCAGACCTACTCAATATGCTTAGAAAATTTCAGGAGAATCGGTCAACCCGTTTCGGAGGAGTAAGGGAACGAAAACTGTGACACAAGAATTTTATATATTAGATTATAACTTTATAAAGGCAATTATAAAAAGAATTTTCATTATTGCTCATTAGTTAATTATTAAATTGTCTGCGTATTGCAACATTAGCGGTTTCTTAATGCAAACCGGCATTGCTATCAAAAATGACATCTTACGTAATATGACCGCACCAATTAGGCAACCAGTTTTAAAATCAAAATCTAAATGGACTACAATTTTCTCAATTGATAAGTCAATTACACAATCCAATGTGGTTTTGCACCTACCTGTTTAAAGTGATTTACTAAACGTGTTATTAAAAACGAATTAATTAAATAGAGCCGAAACAATAATGAAGTTCTAACTATACCTATGGAGTAGCATGTCGTTGATATATTAATTCGTTCATAAGCATACAAAAGCCTAACAGTTGCCAGATACAAACCATGGTCTTAAACAATAGTTATTGTAGTTTTTAACTAAAAAACACTATCCTCTTAAAAAATATATATCAGTCATATTATACCAAAATCTTAAAACTATTGAATGCTTCCACAGACTATAAGAAATGCCAAAGATGCAACCTTTTTCTAATTATGTTTCCTTAATAGAGATAACATCACAATAAAAATACAAGTTTTATGAATAATGTTAAGAGTTATAGCCGTATCCTCATAATACCAGGTTATACAGACTGATAAAGTTTCTTTGCATATGTATTAACTTACCTGAGCAGTAAAATCAGCAGCTCCCCTCGGCGGATTGTTCTTAGAGTCACCAGCCACGTAGCCACGGCGCAACTCTTTCACCGAAACGTTCTGACAAAATATAGCACAAATTAAACTTTACAGGAATCGTGGAAACCCTAAGTATTCGATATTAAAGTAACCATAAACACAGGTCACACACAGCAAAAATAACAGATAAATGTTTTACAATCTATGAAACGAACAACTTACGAAACATCTGTAATGCATTACATTCATAAAAAAGCAGATTCAAAACACAAATCAAAAAGGATTAAAAATAGAAACCGAAATAATCTGGTTACGTTCAGACATTTTCTATTCTTCTTCTCGCGGCATTCCCTAAGTGCGTTCTGTCCTCCGTGTCGCGGTGGCTTTGTTCCAGGGTACATCCGGTTGTGGCCCTCATCAGGTCGGTTCAACGACACTTTCTTCCTTGTGGCCCCGCAGTCCGTACGATATTAGTAAAGTAAAGTTTGTCGATGGTACTGATCCGTATCAATACCATCGACAATCTTTACTCTACTCCAATGTTGAGCGACGCGACGGCATGTTCCTTTAGCTAACAACTGCATACACCTTTCTCAAAATAATGAAGACGAGGCCATTCGAAATATCAATTTAATTTCACAATTCTTCTGACCTATTAATTCAGGTTGTATCTATTGTTTGTTATTTTACAAGGCTGCGCATTGTTCACAAGAGAAAGGCACATATCACCATATCAGCCACCTCTTGCGATAATTAACACATTGTCAAAATAGTATTACATTTATACTCAACACTGTGGAAAAGAGCTTTCAAATATATTTTATACATTATTCAGTGTTTGCATTCAAACTCAAACTCAAAATATCTTTATTCAAGTAGGTCTTTATAAAGACACTTTTGAATCGTCAATTTTTACACTACCACTTGTAGTGTAATTCGCACACCATTGTAAGTGTAATTCCTTTCTATATTTCAACTGCGGGTGTCTTTGAATACTGAGTCTCAAGCCCGTTAAATGTTAAAACCAATGCTTCACTAATGTTTTTAAAGTAAGATATTCCTGGCAATATTCTTTGTATAATATTGCCGGGAAGGGCAAAGATTTCCTTCCTGATAGAAGTTTAGATGCCGATAAAGGTATTTTGACACGTGTTATGTATATATGTAACGAACAGTATTTGAAATGGAAAAATACATAAATTAATTTAAATACATTTCAGAGGTAATCACATTTAAATAATACAAACACATGGCTGGTTAAAAAACTGAACAAATAGGCATCCACACCACATAATCGAGGCGTAGTTGGGGTGGACAGATGTAAAAAATACAGGTTAGATTCTTAGCTAACATTATGAAATTCAAAATTATAATGATATGGTAAAGTTCCTCGTAAATCAATTGGTCTAAGTATCGCACTTTCACTATTTATTTACACTTACCTCGTATTAAATGCAAGTTTATAGGCTCCAGTTAAAAATCCTAAAAAATATAGTCCCGCCAAAAGTTATTTTAGATTTCAAAAATAATAACTATTGACTATTTAAATATAGCAAAGTGTTACCATTTTCGTAAATGCAAATTATAAATAAATTTGCTAAAGTCTTAAGAGTACTCTCTTTGGTAGATTTTAATGAACCCAAATATAAAAAAAAGCAAAATTAAAGTTATTGTAAACATGTTTTAGTTTAATGGACTCCATACAAAGGCCATTTAGCAACGAATTTGAAATTCGCCACGTTCATTTGTAAACAGACACTAGAACGGAGGCCAAACATTCGCGGCCTTAAACGTAGTTTAAAGTTGCCATATAAACTATTAAGCAATACGGCATTTTAAAACCGCCTATTTAAATTATGTCATTTATATTGTAGTGTAAAAAAAATTAAATTCCCAGCCATAGTACTCTAGTACTCGTAGAGACATGATTGTTATTTCGTGCTAGTTATGCACCGTTAGTATAAAATCCATAGCTCTTATACATCTTTAAATATTAATCAGCTGAAAATATACGCCACGGCTTTGGTCCTTATTTTACATGTGAATATTTTCAGTTTAGAATTTATTGATAAGCAACATACATATGAAACACTCAAACAAATAACTCAAATACTCCACAACATATGACACTACATTCTCCTACTCCATCCCACTCATCTCTCAATAAAATGGACACACACTAATCACAATTTTTAAATCCAAACAAATCAAGGTCGAACTAAACGCATACCTTCACGTTGAAACCAACGTTATCACCGGGCATGGCTTCCTGGAGTGCCTCATGATGCATCTCCACAGACTTCACTTCGGTGGTGATAGCGGCTGGTGCAAACACCACGACCATACCTTAAATTAAGTTGGAATGATAGTCCAGTCAACGCGAAGCCGCTTTCATATTTTTATAGTGACAAGCTATTTAGCAGTTTCATTTGAATAATAAATTAAAAAAAAAACCTTTATTGTATTTATTTTAAGAGCCTAATTTGATATTATGTAAGCAGTTCAGGGTAAATCTTATAGTTGTAACTCACCTGGTTTCAAAATACCAGTCTCCACACGCCCCACGGGCACTGTTCCGATACCACCAATTTTGTAAACGTCCTGAAGAGGAAGACGAAGCGGCTTCTCTGTGGGACGAGATGGTGGCTGGATCGCGTCCAAGGCCTATCAACGATTTTATTGTTATTAAACAAAAACAAACATTTGTAACGTATTTTTTTCTGGTCAACCTAAAAATACAAATTTCACACGTGAACGCCTTGTATGGCAGTGATTTCTTTTTTTCTTAAGTTCCTTTTAAAACAAATAAAAAAAAGTAATAAATAGGGCTTTTCAAATATAGTCTATTATTATAATTAATAATGATCCATACACGTATATTTCAACAAATCGTAATGGCTGAGGCCGCTCTGGAAAAGTTCTAAAAGAAAATGACTGCTGCGGCCAGCACCTTCTATTTAGTTATTTTATAACGATTGCAATAAAATTAAGCGCCCACCTCAATAAGAGTCTTTCCCTCGACCTTGCCATCCTTACGGTCGATGGTCCACCCCTTGAACCAGGGCATCTTGTCAGACGGCTCCAGCATGTTATCGCCGTGCCAGCCCGAGATCGGCACGAAGGCCACCGTCGCCGGGTTGTACCCTGACGCAATAACATAACCAGTTACGTACGGCAATAGGATAACGAATTTAGATTCCACAAAGCCAATAGATAGTTACTTTAAATTTGAACAGTTGCTCATAACAAAGGAGATTTGCTTTGAACTTTGTTTTGCCATATAAATTATTAAAAAAGTAGAAATAATTGAATTTCACGATATTTCGTTTACTACAAAATAAATTTAATTTATCCTTTAGCCATTCTATTGAATTCTTTTTGTCATCTATTGATTACTTACTCAATCCAGTCGAAAAGTATCGACATCTGTTAGAATCTTTTGGTGTTGACAGATAATTGCGACTGTCAATTAATTATATAGACAAATAATTTGCAAAGAAATAAAATTGTGACTATAATTAAAGATCTAAGCTATCCTATATCTCAAGTTGGACCAGACTGTTCACGGTGTGCCAATTTAATTTAAAATCGGTTATGTAGTTTAGGAATCCATCGGGGACAAAACAGGAGATTTATATACTTAGTCTGGCCATAAATACTGTTACTATTCAAAAAAAGAAAATATTACGTTTGAATTTGGAATCTGTCATTTTTATATGATTGCTTGATGTGTTTTCTTATTTTCGCGCCATTATATTGTTAAATATTTTGTTATATTAAAATGGAGTGGGGTGATAAAGAGAACCGAATCGCTGTGATTGCCTTACATAAAGTAGGTATGGAGAAAAGTGCAATTTTTAAAACCCTCCACCCGCTTGGTATTAGTCAAATGTTTGTTTACCGGGCTATTGATAGGTACAATGATACCTCCTCTGTTTGTGACAGAAAAAGATCTGGCCGTCCACGTACCGTTCGTGTGAAAAAGGTGATTAAAGCAGTTAGGGAAAGAATTCGAAGAAATCCTGTCCGTAAGCAAAAGATTTTATCTCGGGAGATGAAGATAGCTCCTAGAACCATGTCGCGTATATTAAAAGATGACTTAGGACTTGCAGCCTATAAGAGACGTACTGGTCACTTCTTAACTGATAATTTAAAGAAGAATAGGGTGGTAAAATCCAAACAACTACTTAAGCGGTACGCAAAGGGAGGTCACAAAAAAATTTTGTTTACGGATGAGAAAATTTTTACAATTGAGCAGTATTTTAATAAACAAAATGACCGTATTTATGCTGGAAGCTCTAAAGAAGCTTCGCAATTAGTAAACAGAGTACAACGTGGGCATTATCCCACTTCAGTGATGGTTTGGTGGGGTGTTAGCTATGAAGGGGTGACTGAGCCATATTTTTGTGAAAAAGGTATTAAAACGTCGGCACAAGTTTATCAAAATACCATTCTTGAGACGGTAGTTAAGCCTTTAACTAACACCATGTTCAATAACAAAGAATGGTGCTTTCAACAAGACTCGGCACCGGGTCATAGAGCTCGATCCACCCAATCTTGGTTGAAAACTAACGTTCCGGACTTTATCAGCACTGAAAACTGGCCGTCGTCAAGTCCTGACCTAAATCCATTGGATTATGATTTATGGTCAGTTTTAGAGAGTAAGGCTTGCTCTAAACGCCATGATAATTTGGAGTCCCTAAAACGATCCATTCGGTTGGCAGTGAAGAATTTTCCTCTAGAAAGAGTTCGTGCTGCTATTGATAACTGGCCTCAACGTTTAAAAGAATGTATTGCAGCCAATGGAGACCACTTCGAATAAACATTGTATATTTTTAATAGTTATATATTGATGTATTAAACTAACTCACTATGAAAGGAATAAATGTTACGTATAAAAAAAAAATCGTGCTTTTCTTTATAACAATATTTATGGCAAGACTAAGTATATAAGATATCTGGTAACATTCGACAATTTACAAAAATAAACGGATAACATTGCTGTGGATATAATAGTAATAACTAAAATACAAATAATAACAAAATAAATAGTATAGCCGATGAAAACTTAGAGATTTATTAAATATCAATGGATTCGTAAAATTTTACATCGTTTGCAATCGACAGTCTGTGTAGCTTCGAATAATGAAGAACAAACCCGCTCTTGTTGTGCTTTCATTATTAATTATGCTATTAAAAGAAGTTTTAATACATAAACCTAAGTAAATGTACTATTAAACCATTTCAAAGATATAAAATACTTTTAAAACAATATTGTATCATCGTTACGACGGTTACTTTATTACTTTTAAGTTTTGAGGATGTTGCGCTTAACCGTTATGTTTACGTGTGTTATCTAGTACATCATTATTTAATGGAAATGTATGCTTGAAGCTATTTATCTTATATGTACACGATAAAACTATTAAACTAATTGAATTAAATTTCATAAAATAAAAATCATTTTATAGTTAATAAATGTTTTTTTTAACTTATATATAATTAAATTTAATAAGGCATAGACAGTTTTGTCGAACTGAGATGAATGTTCAAAAATATCAGCGTATGCTAATCATAATGATTCTTAAGTCTGCGCCAGAATGAGTCACATTTTTGGCAGGGTTAGGAATGGCAGTGGAAGATGGTTGGTAGTTTAAGAATTATTTTGTTATACAAATAATACTTATCTTTTTTTGGCTTTAGTCATTATGGTAATAAATGGCTCAGCATTTGACTAGGTATCGTGTTGATCAAAATATAAACTAGCCAAGAGTTAATGTTTCAAATTAAATAAAAAATTGAATAAATAGTTTACTTGCTTGGTAAATTAACTAGAGAAATTATTGTTCATGAAAATGGCGTTGCTTAATTCCAAGTTTTCTATAATGAATAAAATTCAAAGTATATTTGCTTACCAATCTTCTTGATGTAAGAGGAAACCTCCTTCTTAATTTCCTCATATCTCGCCTCATGGTAGGGCGGTTCAGTGGAATCCATCTTGTTGACACCAACAACCAATTGCTTCACACCCAGAGTGAACGCGAGCAGCGCATGCTCACGCGTCTGCCCATTTTTACTTATACCGGCTTCAAACTCGCCGGTACCAGCCGCAACGATCAATACAGCGCAATCCGCCTACACAAAGACATGGGCTATACAGTTTCTTACCGTTTTTAACATAAACCTGTATACAATCTGTTTGCAAGATGTTTCGCTTTAGACCCGAACCATCAGATTTCTAACACTAACACATTTCACTAAAGTAAAAAGTTTCCAAATCAAGGGCTCGTAGAAAAACCAGCAAAATACTCTCCGACACTATCAAATCAAATATTCTATTAAACATATAATATTTAAAAAAAGCCTCTCTAGCGATATGATAAAACAAAATTGTGTTTTCTTTTTAATTTTATTAAAGAGAAAACGCGTGAAATAAAGATTGTACATACCTGCGATGTTCCAGTAATCATGTTCTTGATAAAATCCCTGTGGCCTGGAGCGTCAATGATGGTGACATAGTATTTGGCTGTCTCAAACTTCCACAGAGCGATGTCAATCGTGATACCGCGCTCGCGTTCCGCCTTCAGCTTGTCCAGTACCTTAACAAAACATTCCAATACAGAAAAAACATACACATTTTTTAAATCTACTTCATATGTTGGGCAACATCCACACCCAACTGGATTAAGGTTATCCCAAGTGCAAAAGTTTACTTCGTTCCTAGCATTGTTTTAATAGTTTATTTGAAAATAAAACCAAATATTTATATAGATTACACATATTAGAGGCTTCCCCTTAATGGTGCTGCAATTTTACGAAAAATAAGACAAAAAGTTAACGTTCTCCTAAACTCGTTCACAAGTTCTTTAAAATATGTTTCTTTAGACTTGTTCATAATATTCCATGGATGATTAATACGCCCCTATTTATTTAATTCTTGTACACACTGAACTAATGTATCAACCTAACTAAAGCATTAATCCTAATTATTGGTATGCTATTTTATAGAAGAGGGGGCAAATGAGCAGTAGGCACCATAAATGTGAAGTCTCTGCCCTTAGACGCTCGCGTGGCTGGGGGCTCGTGAGTGCATTCTTAAAAGCCCCATAAAAAAAACCGCAATAATCTTCCAAGAGTAACGATTTCTGTTTTATCTTACAGCCTTGATGTTACTGAATATATCACATCTGTTCGTCATAACCCATTACGTGAAGACACATACATACCCAGGCGTACTTAAAGGATCCCTTGCCCATCTCCTGCGCTTCCTTCTCAAACTTCTCGATGGTACGCTTGTCAATGCCACCACATTTGTAGATCAAGTGGCCGGTGGTTGTAGACTTGCCAGAGTCCACGTGCCCGATGACGACAATATTGATATGAGTCTTTTCCTTACCCATTTTCTTCTATTACCTTGTACCTGATTGGAGTGAGATAAGTATGTTGTAATAAATAATTAAACAGTCACTTGCGTGTTTAATCAATCTAGATTGGATGAATACGATTCAAAATACATAACGCAATGAAAGAGAGAGCATTGAAAGCATAAAATGTGATTTTTAATAAAAAAGTAGGAAATCGATGTTGCATATTAGTGCAATTCCTCATTCTAGAAATGGAGAGCCTTGATATAATAACCTTACATTCACTTCAACCCTTTCAAACCAGGAAGTACGCAGCTTCCGAACTAGACACCGCCCACTATAGACTTTTAATTAAACTGAATTCAAAAACAATCGGTACTCTATAGATAATTAATCAGACCCACCAAGATACTATTAACGCATAAAATCACAAATTGTAATCTGTTATGTTGGATGCACTAATTGGAAATGCACTCGAGAATGGAGGCTTCGATTGACCCGAGCAAATCTCCGGGAGAGTTCCACGGAGTTTGCGCAGGACATCCGGGACGTCGATACAGCCACTATTAACTCCAAATATAGAACACATAGGAGATGTTACATAATATAATACATAGGTGATGCACTAAGTTATGACGTAAATACTTTTATAACACAGGTCTACGTATTAAAATTATAAGATGCAAGTGCATAGTCTAATAATAGCGCATCTAAACATATATTAGACTGTTCTCTTTTTAGATGGAAATTATCGTGTAGACGTGGCATGTGTCAACCGGCACCACACATGTTTAGCCGGTTTAGTGCTTCCATTTTGTGCACTAGTGTTTGGCTATTTTAATGCAAAAATATGCATCTAACGTTATGTATACAGATGAGATATTAAGATCGGAATGATTTTTGGTTATATAGAATGTTTCAAACCTAATATCGGAAATAAATAAATGAACAGGCTACATTAAATGTAATTTAATAGGATTGAATCGTTCAATATATCTTGAATTATAATAAAATCTGAAGAAAACAAAACAAAAAATTGCGTAATTGTAACAATGCGCAGCTGATTATGTTCGATCTTAATGAATTATAATGTATGAAATTAATGCGATATTTAAATAATTATTATTAAAAAACTCACCGGGGAGATAAATCTGTGTACTTCCACTACTCGATAGGCAATATAATGAAAACAGAAAAAGCTCACCTTTCAGTGCCGCAGTCGCGAATTTTCAGTCAGATTTTCAAGCATGCGCTATGCTCGTCTCCCGGGAAATGCAATCAATAATATCAAACGATGTACTCAATTGCGAAATTGACAACACTTCAACATATTTAACGGGAGATTTTTGTTGTATTCAGTATCAAAATTAATGAAACACATTTTTATATTAATCAGTAAGTTTTAAACTGTTTATTTATTTAAATTGTTTTAATAAAAGCGCCAAATGTACGGATATGCCATTTTTATTTTTTATCTATCCATACTGCAACCAAAGAGTACATAGCTGTACAATTACAAAAAAGGTTGTATAAGCAATGAACTATTCTACTATTTTAATGAAAAGAATCAAAATTCAAAATATTACAGATCATTATATATTCTTTCAGAACGACTTAATTTAGATATTGTGACCGTTTATAAAGCTTAGATTACATCTTCTAGTTTGACGGCTACGCATATGAGGTTTTATATTCCTGGTTAGATTTTCTATAATATGCAATGTATAAAATCTTCGATTTATACCCATAGACAAAATTACCAGTGTATCGTATTGTACTTCATTGATACACATGGTAAGAGGATATTAATCAAATTTTGTACAAGATCGAGTGCCGCAGCCCCTTAAAATCCACCTCCATAGAATACGCACGTAATTCTCTTGCTTACCATCTTTCATACCTTGTTAATTGATATTTCCTTTTTATCTGTATTGTTAATAAACATAATTTCAATAGGCTCTGTGACAGAGAGGCGTCATTAGATAAAATACTATGTCCGCTGGGTATAGTTCCATTTTATTTTGTCAAAATATTATCATTATTTGCTTTCGGCTAGCCATATTCATTTTTAATAATGATCTGGATCCATATTAGTACTACGTAATAACGTAGTACGTGTAATTCTAAATATGAAAGGAATGATCAAAAATACCGTGAAATTCCAAGTTTTAGCGTATTTTCATAAAAAAAAAAAACTTCCATATGCAATTTTATTTTAAAAAAAAACCTTATAATTACAAATACAATATTTCACTTTATATTTTGAACTTATAAAATAGCCCAATTTACAGTTATGCATATTAATATTCTAAGTAAAATAGTGAATATAATTCTTAGAGCTAACTTCAAGGCAAAGATAAATTAATACATTTCATTATCAATCAATGTTAAATAATACACAATGTTCTTTATTTCAATTGTCAATTGTCAAATCGACATAATCACAGATAATATCAGCTTCAGCAATGTATCCGATTATTTGCCGGGCCAAGGCAAGTAACTGCCCCATCCTTTACTTGAATTCGGATCCAGTCCTGTAAAATGAAATATAAATGTCAAACAAGTAATATATAGTATTAGTAGAATCTACTCATTAGTAGACATTTAATGACAGATGACATTGGAGCAAAAGTATAAATTAGAAAAAAACAATTATTTTGACATATGTCAATATTTCTTTTGATAATCCTTACCGTCATATAGGAGTGTTTTTGGATATATAATATATTATGTGTCTGGAGTGTTCATTAATTGTCTGTCTTTTATATAGTTTATGTGTATGTTGTATATATCTTTGTATTTTCAATCATTAATAATTCGTTTGATTATATAATAAATAATTGTGAATTTAATAAAATACATAAATGCCTTTGGTAAAGCTTGAATTGAATACAAACGAACTATTAAATTTACAAAAAAAATGCATTTTCATGAGGTCTATACACAATGAGTATAATATTTGAATAAAACTGAGAAAAAAATTGAGATATAATTAACCTAATTTATTTTCAGAATAAAGACGCTTTCGTTGGACTTCTTGTGGTTGTTTCAGTGGGTACAGCTCACCCGATCAACTGAGAGGTAGAGGGTGCCCGGTGGGAGGGAGTCCCACATATCCCCCATTTTTGAGTTTTTTTGGAACGTGCTTTACAAAAGTGTATTTTTATTAGCGTAGCATTGTTATAGCGGCTAAAATACAAATTTTTGTGACATACCTTTAGCAAGGGCCTGTATCTTCAACGTCTCCTCCGATGAGAGAGTCAAAATTTTCTGCAAGACCGGCACGAGGCGACTCCTCTCATCGCCAGGTGGCAGTGTTAAAAACTGTAAATCATTAAAAAAAAAATTACATTTAATTACGGAAAATAGAGAGACAGGATTTCGTCGAACAGGTTAACAGACTTTCCAGCTCTCCATTAGTGCCTGAATATTTTAATCCTGAACGCACTACAACGAAAGCCTATAAAAAGCTTTAAATAAAAAAACTTTAAAGACGATTGAGTTTGTTTTGGAAACTTCGAAGATCTAGATTTTTTTGACGTACACAAGTAACTGCTGATACGATTTAATAGGAATATAAAGCTTTAAAAACTGCTTACTTTAAGCGTCACATTTTTCATATATTCCGTGTTGTGGGCGTGCTGCGTTGCGCCGCGTACGCGCCTCAGCTCCGCCTTCAATAGCTCGCTCAGTTGCGCCATACGCGCGCACTCTCTCTCCGACTCGGAGAGCAATACAGTCACATGTTTCACTCTGAAAAAAATATTTTTTTTTTTATAAAAAAGGAGGCAAACGAGCAGGCACGGTCACTTAAAGTGATGTCCTAACCGCTGCCCATGGACACCTGCTACGCCAGGAGGCTTACAAGTGAGTTGCCGGCCTTTAAAGACACTCTTTTCTTGAAGACGAAGTGATTGATATATATGTCTATATATATATATATATATAAGAGACTATCTTCGACTATAATATGTTGTGCACACATTTGACTTGAATACAATTTAAGTTCTTTCAATTGCCTTACCTCTGTTGCAATGTAAACACTTTGCGTTTAAGATCAAGAATCTCCTGTTCCGGTGTGAGTGACAGGGACGACGTATCCAGCGTTTCGTCTTCAGCCACGCCCTCTTCTAGCAGCCTATCCAGCGGTACGGGAGATCTCCTTCCAGCTGTTAAGAAAGACTTGGACAGCGGCGGTGATGGCGCACACTCGGAGCCCTGAAAGTTTAAAATTTAATAAGCGATTCTGTATTGTCAGTTGTCAAAGTTAAATATAATCTATATATTACACTAGCTGAACCGGCAAACGTTGTTTTGCCATATAAATTATTAAAAAAGTAGAAATAATTGAATTTCACGGTATTTCGTTTACTACAAAATAAATTTAATTTATACTTTAGCCTCAATAACACGTGGTAGTCATGCTATTGAATCGTTCTTGTCATCTGTTGATTACTTACTCAATCCAGTCGAAAAGTATCGACATCTGTTAGAATCTTTTGAGTTGACAGATAATTGCGACTGTCAATTCTTTATATTGGACAAATAATTTGCAATAAAATAAAACTGCGACTGCAATTAAAGATCTAAGCTATCCTATATCTCATGTTGGACCAGACTGCTTACGTTGTGCCAATTTCATTTAAAATCGCTTATTAGGAATCCATCGGGGACAAACATCGTGACAGGAGATTTATATATATAAGATGTTAGGTTCGAAATTGTTTGAAATTGCCTAGTTACTTGTATTGTTGTTTCAAATTTTTTTTTTTGTCAGATTCCGTGCGGAATAACGCCATGCAATAAACATTCGCTTGATACAAAATGTTATGACATTTATCATATTTGACATGAGATTGTGATGACAAAGACAATTATTATTTGAAATAATAATTTTCTATATTTAACAACTGTACAAAATATATTTTGGTGACTTTGATTCAGTTTAGATCAAAGATTTTTTTCAACTATTTTTTGGCTGTAACATTCTGGGCCCAAAATGGTCGATGTCGTTTATGAAAAATTATTAAACCGAGGCTGTCCAAAAAGTCCTATTCCTCAAGTTTCGGTCTACGTCACAGATTTAGATGTTTGATGTTCTTTTAAGAAATCCTTTTAAGGCAATATGGCGACAGTGCTGCCACCAACCGGAAGTGTAGTTTCGTCAGTCCTCACCTCCCCATCCTCCCTGGGTATCATAGACACGTTTACATCCAACTCCAAGTCACAAGAGTCGTCCTTGACGGGCCTCTCCTTTGAGCCTTCAAATGTGACGCTCTCGTGCGCCAGAGCCAGCTGCCTCCGCAGATTGTCCCCCTCCTTTTGCAATTTCACCTCCAAATCTGTCAATTGTGACTTGTAGCATTGTGTTAGTGTTGAAATCTGAAAAAAATAATTTTGCATTTTATTCATAACGGTTAACGTGAAAGAAATTTAAAAAATATTATTTATATGTTTCATGGAATCATATCATATCTATCACTCGTGTTAGATATTCATTCAGTTATCGAACGGCATGAAAAATTATTAAAAATAGAGGTTGGTGATAAAAAAAAGTAAAAATATAGGGTTGGATATATTTTTAAATGCTACATTATAGAAGAATTTCGTCAAAAAAAAAAAAGAGTGAATAACCCATATTTAAGGGAATAGGAATACCTACTGAATACGCATATAAGATTTGGTAAAAATCCTTCAATAAGGAGATAAAAGCCTCGGTCTCATGAAAGACACATACGTATATAACGAGGCGAGTACCTCTATAGGGTACCCCACTACTCTGTAGGGTTATTGTTTGAAAGGCGTAGGTAGCATCAGCATTGCCAACATCACGATTGAGTCGGTCATAATAACCACTTATTTATTTAAAGAAACACATCACTGATAGTTTCCAAGATTTATATTTCACTATTTGAAAAGAGGTCCGTTCTGTACAACGGCCTGAGCGCGACTGTGTTGTGAGGTTATTTTTTTTGGAGGGGGATCTCGCTGTTGGCCAGGAGGCCTTTACATCTCAGCTCGGGCTTGTTGGCCAGCTTAGGTCAGCCGTGACAATGCGACCCTTTATAGTGCTCAAGCACTTGTTTACAAAGACTTCGTATTGGAATAATAAAGATGACATTTCACAGAGTAACAAACTGAATGTATTCAACATATGTTTTTAAACTTATTTTAGGACAATTAAATGATGTTTGAACTTAATTATTCTAGTTAATTTAAGACTAATTGTTGTAGTTGCGCCGATATATATAAATACAGAATTACTTGTAATTTGTGTTGACTCCTCTCCGATTCCAATTGCTGTGAAAGCTTTGTCAGATCGTTCTGCAGCCGCGCGGTCCTCTGGTGCGCGCGCGATGATTCCGCGCTCGCGTCTAGCGCACGCTTCCTTACTGATTCCAACTCGACACTTTGTTCTGTATATTGATCACTGAAAACAATATTATGCATACTGCTAGCATAGGTTTACGTTTTTTTTTTGTCTTTACAAAGATCCCTTTAATGTGTCGGCAATAGGCTCAGCATCGGGACAGTTCAATTCTTTAGTAGCCTTACAATGCTTTGTTATTTTAATTGTCAGTAGCACAATTTTGTATTAATTGTTGATTTTAAAAGAGCAGCTAGCGAGTTTCTTGCCGATTCGTCTCGGTAGATGACTGCCTTCCAAACCGGTGGTAGTGTTAATGACGATTCAAAAGTATCTTTATAAAGACCTACTTGAATAAAGATATTTTGAGTTTGAGTTTAATTTTTTATGTTTCTATGTAATTTGTATGTGCATTTATTATTTGCTTTACAGTTTTTAACTGTATTTATTTTGAAGTTTTATGATTCTAATATGTGTGAAGTCTGTTATTGCGTTGTTTTTATGTGTATTGAAGCAAACATTCTGTATAGAAACTGGTAACATAAATAACAAATACAATGTGCAATGTACAATGGAGTATTCATATCATGTTCTAACAGACACAATTGTATATAAAATGAGACATTTCTCTTTTGTAATAATATATTTAAAATAAAATAAAGTTAATAAATCACGTTAATATTGATATTTCAAGGTCCCCTCGGCTGGTGATGTATTTGATTCTAATTTGTAATACTTTTTGTTTTGTGTTAGTTGTTTCTTATTATATACTAATAATTAATCAGTTACTAAGTAATTGTTATGTCTGTCTACGTTTTACGTAATTATTTTGTGAGTTGCCTATTTATTAAAATATCGAGTTGTGTTAAAGAGCGGCATAATTAAGGTTCCGTAAAAAATGCAATTTCCAGTGAGGGTCGATACTTCACCTTTATGGTGTACCTCTGCTCATTTGCCCGTGCCTTCTAAAAATTACTATACCAGATAAAAACGACCCTACTAAGAGCGACAATGGATGCCCATGGGCGATTATCTTTTTGTCAATCCGCACACGTCTATATAAAACCCTCAAATGACTTAAGTTGAGCCGTCCCAAACTGGCTTTACTTCAGCAAATGAGGCAAAACTGGTAAAACTTGGAGCGAGATAAAATGAGAAGTGTCCATGGATAATTCATTGATGCCCTCTGCCCCATTGAGGGGCATAAGTCAAGGTGACTAAAGTAGTCCATTCGAGTTTAAACAACTAACTTAGAACATGAATAAACTCACTGTAAGGTAGTCAATTTTGTGTTCAAACTTTCATTCTGAGCTTTCAGCGCAGCGGTCTCCTCCTTCAATTGTTCCTCTTGGCTGTGATCGATCGTCTGATTCTGCCTCAACACCGCTTGAGCTCTCACCTGTCATAGCGAATGTTAGGCTAGTTTAGTATACTTTTCTATTTTTTGCATTATTTACAGCGAAATAAGTATCCCCGCATGGTTTTTGTAAGACGTGTCGCATCGCATCGCATTGCAAATATCAGCAAACAACACTTTGCTGATATTTGCCAGGTTTTATTTAAAAAAAAAACTAAGACTCAACCTCGCACACTCACTCACACAGCAACACCATTGCACACACTAATACACACACACTTAAATGCTCGTTCTTCACATAATATACTCCATTTGTTCATATTTTTATTTATTTTTTTCTGTTCGTGTTTTTTTTTTGTTATTCTTTTTCCTGATCTTAGATTCTATTTCCGGTTCTATATGTTAACCTTATTTTGACTTTATTGTTAATCTATTTTTATTGTGTAAACCTTTTTTTTGATAAGCTTTATAGGTTTAAGAAAAAAATAAATAATAAAATACAATTAGCTGTCGTGCAATTACAATGCAATTCATCTTTTATGCTGACATGTCATTAGTTGTTTTTCTTTCAAAGACTACGCATTGAAATAATAAGGATGACATTACACAGAGTAATAAACTTGAATGTATTCAAACATATTGTAGGACTTAATTATTCTAGTAATTTTAATATATAAGATATAAGTGTTCTTCGCTTACCTTATAACTAGCATGTTCAGTTTTCACATCAGCCAACTCGATGCTCGTGATCCTCAATCTCTCATTCAAATCGGCATACTTGAACTCCAATTTCTTCATTCTATTGATCAACTCGTGCCTCTCCTCACCCAGATTCATGATGGCCTTCTCCTTCTCGGTCAGCAAACCTGTCATCTCGAGTAGGCCATTCTCGTTCTTCTGTTTCTCATCTTCGAAATCGTGAACCAGCCTCTCTATCGCCTCTCTCTTTGCGTTGATCACGCTCTCCTTCTCCTTGCAATCGCGTATCGCCTGTTGGAGCTCCTCTTTCATTTGGCGCTTTTGTGTCTCCTCCGATTTGATTTGCTCCTCCAACAGTTTTATTTGGGTTTTCATTGCTGTTATGGTACCCTGTTGGGTGTCGATTGTGGATTCCATCTGGAAATGTATCATTTGTTTCACAAATAGCGAACAGACTTGTAAATAAGCACGAGAAGATTATCTTATATATAAAGATCCCTTTAATGTGTCGGGCAATTGGCTCAGCATCGGGACAGTTCAATTCTTGAGTAGCCTCACAATGCTTTGTTATTTTAATTGTGAGTAGCACAATTAAAAGAGCAGCTATCGAGTTTCTTGCCGGTTCTCCTCGGTAGATGACTGCCTTCCGAACCGGTGGTAGTGTAAAAATTGACGATTCAAAAGTGTCTTTATAAAGACCTACTTGAATAAAGATATTTTGAGTTTGAGTTTATAAAAATTCCCTGCCAGTGTTAGTTACCGTACACCTCCGAAACGGCTTGACCGATTTTCACCAAACTTTATTTGCGTATTCATTAGGTATGAGAATCGGTCAACATCTATTTTCAATACCCCTAAGTGATAAGGGTTGTTCACCTTTAAAAAATATTTTTTTTTGACGATTTTTTATTATTATAATGTGCCATTAAAAATACATACAAGCCTAAATTTTCAACCTTTTATCACCAACCCCTATTATTTAGTAATTTTATGGCAAAACGTCTGCCGGGTCAGAGTATTATGCAAATAGTTCGTGTGAACTTAATAAAGGCTATTGTTATTACACATACACACATTCACAAAAATATGTGTGGTATTTCTCATTTACATATTAAAAATTATGTAAATAAACGATTACCATATAGTATTTAGTTTTTTTTTGTATATATGATATATATATACATACATAGGAATAGAGAGCGTATTCTCCAAACTGAACTTTTTACATTTAATTGTTAATACGTATATCTAGAAATAACCTTTTCAGGTAACCATGGCAACCGTTGACATCTAACCTCACCTGTACAATTCTCTTCTTGTTTTCTTCCATTTTATTTGTCAAATCCTTCATGGACTTTTCGTAATCCTCCATTTCCAAGCTCAACACGTTTCGCCTCTTCACATCGCGTAAGGCTTTCTCCAATTGCTGTTTCGTCGACGCGTGCGCATCCCCTTCAAACTTCAACTGCTCGATCTTCTTACCCAGTTCACCTAAATGTAAGAAACCCCATTTAGACACGCGTCAATTGTAAATCATTATATTTAATTTGCAATGTTTAACACAAATTTCAATTTTGAACTAGTTCCTAAGATGTTTAGGAACCACAGATACCATAGGACCATGGATGCAATATATATAGGTCGTTTGGAAGTGGTTTTACGTGTTGCTTCAAATAAATTTGAGACAAATATAAAAAAATATATTGTAAGCAGCTTTGGCCTATGCAGTGATGCGCTTCAAATTAATAAATTATTATTTCAATTACAAGAAATTATTATCAATTTTTCATTGCCTTCAATTATCTATTTTGGGGGCCAGCCCACCTATACTTCATGATTTCGCCGAGTGGCCCATAGTAGTAATTAAGTAGTCTGTGCAACCATGAACTAGTTACTACAGGATTATTAATTTTCGTTAACCACTTTTTTCTACATATTTATACTAATATAATATAGATTTTAACAAATTATTGTTAATATATAAACATATACATTATTTTGTATGAATTAAATGAATTATTAAACAAACAAATATTATTTCACCAAAACATCGTTGGTTGGTGTTAACTCAGACTTGTTGCCATGGTAACCGTTTTTTGTCTACACAAAATCTATGATAATTCTACTGCTTTCAATCAGTTTCACCTTCAAGTCGTTCCACCTCGGATGTCAACGATTTGATTTTCGTCTCCAGTTCGGTAAGGGCCGACTCTCTGGAGTCCACTTGGTCCTCGCTCGGCTTGACTTGGTCTAGAAGCTTCTTCAATTTGACATTCTCTTGATCGGATGTTTGCAGTTGTAATATCGTCTCGTTTAACTTTTTCTTCAGTTTGAGCGCGAAAACACGAAGTTTGGTGTATCTGAGAATTAGCAATTCTTCTATCTCAAAAAGTTATTTATATATATAAATAAATATGTATATTTTTTTCTTTGGAGTGGGCTTTCGCTGTTGGCCAGGAGGCCTTTACAGTTCAGCTCGGTATTGTTTGCAAGCTTAGCTAAGCCGTGTTAAAATAGGTGTTGCCGTGACTTGCGCATGGGCGTCTCCTGAGAGAATCGGACCTCGGTTTGAGCCGGGGGAACCAGCCTGAAGGGCTGGACTGAAGCTCACTGGAGGAGTGAGTGACACTTGAAGTAAGAAGTTATATCTGAACAATGATTTACAGGCACTCAATTAAAGATTGAAAACCAGAGACAAAATCATCTACGAAAGAGTTCGTATTGTAACATTCTCACCCGCAACTTGCTTGACGCTAGCGTTGAAATGAATTTTGTCTCTGGTTTTCAATCTATAATAGAGTGCTTGAATTGTATCAGCTATAACTTGTATACGTCAATAATTATCTTCTTAAGGCATATGCAATATAAATCAAACACGGCTGTAATGATTGATTCAGTGTTGCATAACAGTTTTGGGTGCCTGGCAGAGATCGCTTATTAGCGGTAAGGCCGCCCGTTTCTCTTATACGTACTAACATCTATTAACGACATCTACTTCTACTGATTTTGTGCAACAAAGTGTGAATAAATATAGATTTTTTTTCTGAACCACATTCAATATTAATAATATAGTGAATTAAAATGAACGAAGTTCTAATTACTTGTCCTCAAACGTGTCATCTAGGTCTTTCATTCGCGAATGCTCTTCGGCTCTCGAGATCGTCGATGTCGACATATCTTCATTCGGTAACTCCATTGCTGCAATTGTTATACAGAAATATAATTAAAACAAAGAGAACAATGCAATCTTAAAATGTAAATTAGAATCTTTATCATATTTAGTATTAAATTTTGTAAAAAATAAGCAATACTCGTGGTACGGTACTAATAACTTTATAGATTCATCACGGTGTACGGTGTATTGTTCTTAGTATGAGGTAAATGTATGCTCATAGTTAGCTCATAGTAAAGGTTATTTTTTAATGTAAAATGAGACAAACGAGTAGGCGGATCACTTCGAGTGATGTGCCAACCACCGCCCATGGACACCTGCAACGCCAGGGGGCTTACAAGTGAGTTGCCGGCCTTTAAGGGAGATGTACGCGCTTTTTTTGATGGTCCCCAAATCGTAACGGCTCGGGAATACCTTTTTATTTAATATACATACTGACGCATGGGCTGGTGCATGGTGTAATGGTTGCAGATCTTTACAACCGTACTGTGAAACATTCTTGGCCATTTAAGAGAGGCGGAGAGTTTTTTGCCAGTTCCTCTAGTACCCCTTGGTTAATGAACTGGCAGTAAATGTAGAGTCGAAATATTTTTGTTACATTTAAAAATTTCAAAGACACGAATCATCATTCGATCATAGTCTTGGGACTGATTGCGTATGATACGATAACAAAAGTGTCAAAAAACATAAAAGTTTCACAAATGTATCCATATGAATAAAGTTATTTTTGATTTAATTAAAACAACCTGATCATACACTTTCATTAATTCATTCATTCATAATACTCAAACCGATAAACTCTTTAAAACATTATTATGTAAGAAAATGTGAAAAATTTAATCACTATAAATAAACTTCACCTAATCGTAGCTTACATGTATATAAAAGAATTAGCTTTTTTTTATTTATTTACAAACAAATCGTTACAGTATCGTACATAAAAGACACTACAGATAAACCAGATAAAAGATTGGTTGTAATGTACGTCTATCACACACACAGGATCTTTAAAAAACATAAAACTGTCTTACCGTTACACGCAGAAGATTTAACCCTATCCAATTCCTCTTTCAAACTTGTTATACAACTATCTTTATCCTGTAAAGACTTCACAGCATTATCCCGTTCCATTTTGAGTACCTCATTATCTTCACAACATTTATTCGTATTGAACTTTGCACTCATCAAACTGTTCTCCAATGTATTTATCTTCATCATTAGATCGGTCTGCCGTTCATCCTTTTCCTTTTCGAGGTTTTCAATCAGTGTCTCCATTTCGGTGACGGCCTTCTGCAGTTTGGATATTGTCTCACCTCTCTCTTTCAACACATTGTTGATCTCTTTCATTTCAGTGAGCAATTCGTTATTTTCAGTTTTATAACCGACCAACTTTGATTTTGCATCATCATATTCAGCAACTATGCTGTCGTATGTCTTCATTTTGCATCGACAATCTTTCAGTTCCGCTAAGAGTGATGCGTTTTCTTGTTTGTATGCGGACAGCTTTGTCTCCAATTTGACGAGGTCAGCTTGGAGCGATGCATTGACATCTGGTGAATTCTCTGTATCATCGTTTGGATGCTCCAAAGAGAACTTCAGAGTCTCTATTTCCTCCCTAAGTAGACCATTTAAATCTTGTATGTTCTCATATTCTTTTTTAAGGTTTTCATATTGTGATTGTGTGTTGTTTAATTTAATTTCAATTTGTTTTAACTCTTGATCCTTTTCCTTTGTGAAACTTTCTTTGTAACTGCTATTCTCGACATTGAGTTTATCAAATTTTATCTTGATTTCATCTAATTCCGCCATCAACTTATCTTTATCACGGTTTAATGATTTATTTAAAGTCTCCAATTCTATTACACTATCTTTTGCAGTTAATTTTTCTTTTACTAAAATAGACTTTTCACTTTCCAAAGCTTTCAATTGGAGAATGAGAGTCTCTTTTGTGTTGTTATCTTTACTTGATAGTTTTTCATTTTCCGCTTCAAGTTGCTCCACCTGTATGTGTAAATTTTGTATTTCTTTTGTCAAATTACTTAGTTCTACTAATTTAGCATTAAAATCATCTTTGAGAACATTGTGTTCATTTATTTCTTTTTTTAATGCTATTTTTTGTTCTAATTCATACGAAGATGTCAACTGTTCAAGTTCGTTTTTTAATTTTGTATTGTCATCCTCCAAATCTTTGATCTGCTTTCTGGCGTATGTCAACTCTTCAGAAACCTGTGAGTTTTTATTGTTTTGTAATCCATTGATCTCGTCAAGTTGTTTTTCTAATTTTTCAATTCTCGTTTTTAACAATAAATTCTCCTTGTTTAATACATTCATCTGTTCATCGAATAATATTGAAGCTTTTCCAATTTCATCCTGCCACTTGGGTATGTTCTCTGCATACTCCTTAATAGTTTTCATGAGAATATACCTAGCATTCTTGAGTTGATTTATACATGAAGCGCATCTTAATATTTTGTCTTTATAACTTTTCAGTTTTATATTGGCTTTATCTTTTTTTGACTTTTCACTTTCATATAACATATTTATTTCTTCTATTTTTATTTTGCAAGCAGCATCTTTATCAATTAATTCTTGTTTAGCATTCTCCAAGTCGCTCTCCAACTGTTTCACTTGAATAGTTAATTCATCAATTTTGTTATCTGAAATATATGTATATTATTATTCATTGCTATCTATACTAATACAGTAAAAATCGAAAATCTGTACATTAAATATTTTTCCAAAAAACTGAAAGTAGGCAATTAAAGAAGAGTTATAGAATCCAAAAAAACAATTTTTGGAATTCTTGTCTGTCTGTCTGTCTGTCTGGTACGTTATAACTTGAAAACTACTGAACGGATTTGAACGCGGTTTCACAGTTGGATTACATATAATTGGGAGCGTCGTCAAAAGTTTATTTTGTCAAAATCGGTTAAGAGAAAAATAAGTTATGGTCAATTGAAAATTTACTTCAACCACTGCTTCAAAAATTTTAAACAATAATATTGATTGATTAGTTATATATTGTTAAATATGTTCTAATATAAGTTAATCTTAATATTAAAACTTATGAGAGGTAACAAAAATAACAAATAACGCAGTGCGCGCGGGCGCGGTTGAAGTGTTGAACAATGTGCTGTGATTTATTTTATTTTTTTACTTCTTAAAGCTATACAGCTTATCAAAAACACTTTACACAATAAAAATAGATTAAAAATAAAGCTAAAATACGGTTAAAATATAGAACCGGAAATAGAATCTAAGATCAGAAAAAAGAATAACAAAAAAAAACACGAACAGAAAAAAATAAATAAAAATATATATACACATGAACAAGTGGAACTATGTGAAGTACGAACATTTAAGTGTGTGTGTGTGTGTATCAGTGTGTGCAATGGTGTTGCTGTGTGAGTGAGTGTGCAAGGTTGAGTCTTAGTTTTTTTTTAAAGAACTTCTACTTAGGCCAAATTTATGCATCGCCGTATTAAGATGCTCCATTGTGTAATGACTACCATGCACTTTAAACTTTCATTAACGTTTTACCCTATGATTATTTTGAGTGAACACTACCTATACAAACAAATAAAAGGAAACGAGTGAAGAGACGTTTAACGTTTGTCCGCATCCATTTTTCCACCTCCGATCCTGTAAAGCTACATCATCCCTGAGTAACACAGGCTATATATAATTCCAATTGTAACAAGATTTTAGCCCGTGAAAGAAAGCCCTGTCGAGATCATTAAAAAACGCTATATACTTAACCAAATTACACGTGGGCGAAGCCGCGGGCGGAAAGCTAGTATGTTAATAATACAGTAGAATCCAGATATAACGACATTCAAGGGACCAGCGATAATATGTCATACTAACCGGGTGACATACAAAACGGACGGAATTATAAATGACTAGAATGCGATACGTAAGAAAACTTGAGTAAACATTATAGTTGCTAGAACCAGTTAGTCTTTATAAGTGAATTCTACAGTATATAAAAACACTATACAGTTTGTATACATACTTTTGCTTATTTGTTGTTCTAACATTTCAAGTTGTTCTCTTTGTTGGAGGCCTATTTTATTAAACTCTGTAGTGCTTGTTTCCAACTCGGTCAATTGATTTATGAGCTGTTCATTTTCTTCCATAAGTCTTTTATTTTGCCTTTTGAATGATGTTATTTCACTGTCTAGATCAGATATTTTTTGTAACGATGTGGCAAGTTGTTGATCTCTCTCCAACGCATCAGCTTTATATTTTTTCAATGCTTCATCATCATCGCAGCTTTTATTTTCCAAACTCTTTAATTTATTTTGCACTTTATCTATTTCTGTTATATAATTCAATTTCTGCTGAGTAAGAGAATCTACAAGTTCTTGCAATGTATTTATAGATGCTAACAAACTTTTTTTCTCACTATCGTATTCTGCTGTTTGAGTTTTATATTTATCTAGCTCTGACTGATAATCTGTAATAACATAAATGTAACTTATCAGATTAGCACTTAAAAATTAGTGTTATAATTTCGTTATATGCACTTCAATACCATATATGGAAACATTGTTACTAAATTATATTCCACCAGCTCACCATGGATGAAAAAAATCATAAGTTAACAGTTTTGTATGCATCATGTATATAGGAAAGACATAAATGTGTATTACCTAATTTTGCTTGTTTTGCTTTCTGTGCTAAAACTAAAAGGCCTTTACATTTTCCTATTAGCTCCTCTCTAGATAAATCATCAAATGGACTTTTCTTAATGGACCTCTCCTCGTTAGGACTCTGAAAACAAAATCAAATAAGAGATAATACTTCACTCAACCAGGATCTTGTATTTCGAAGATCTGATATTAGAACGAGAACGACTGTAATAAATTCCTACATAGATAAACAACAACTCATGGCGCTGAAAAATGTTAGCATATACAGCAACATAATTACCTTGCTTTCTTTACTATCCATTTTGTAATAATTATAGAATTTAACCCTAAGTGCAGTATCTATCAAAATATTATATGTTAGTTCATAATGCAAAGCAAAAAGATAAATTCAAAATCATTACGATGACGTAAATTAGGTACTACTAAAAGCTCACGGGAAAATATTATTTTGTAAATGTAATCATAATGTGAAAAACTGGCTGTTCAAAACATAAATTGTAATTTTGTGGATGAATTACGAGTTCAGCTGACAGTTACATGTTACAACTTACAACGTACATACAACAGACTACATTTTTTTTTAGATCTGCAAGATCAAAAAAAAAATAAAAGCAAAGGATTTTACTTTTAGCGTTTTTGTATTGAAAACAATATGACTAATAGATTTTATTATTTTATTATTAAACATTTATAGTTATTAAACATGTAAGTTGTCATATTATCATCCATCAATCCCTTTTATTAAAAAAAAACTTGAAACTTACATATTTAAATGGTAAGGTTAAATTAATTTTATAAATTGAATGGTTGTTAAAATGCCTTATTAATCCTATAATTCATGTTGAAGAGACGAGCATGATGAAAAACCAGACCTTATCTTGTTATTCATTAGTGCCATAAGTTTTTCTATGAATCGTTATCTGTAAGTTGTATACTGTACACATAAACTAGCACTTTAATCTGTAGTAAGACCTGGTCAATAGTCACATGCTTGATGCATCATGCAAATGTCTTTTAAGTTTTTTTTCTGACTGCTGTTCATTATAATAATTATTTATATTTATTAACTTGTACACGTTTTTTCCAAATACTTTTATATTGAAATGTGAATATTTACTATCGCTTTATTTGTTCAAATTATTTCGCTATCAGGTAAGTAAAACAATGTCAGTATTAAACTAACATTATGCCTAATAATCATGGTTGCAATGCTCGGGGCGCGTCCATGAGTAATAATATTGTTATATACAATAGAGCTATTACAAGCTAAAGTGAAATGAAGTATTCGTGTTATGTTAACAATCATAATTTACCAAGTTTTATATATATTTATATAGAAGTGCAAAACACTAGCTGATAAATTAATTATTCTTTAGGGATAGTATTCTAGAATGTCGAGTGACGAGGATAAACCACCTGCGCCTCCAGTGCGCCTTACGAGCAATCGAGCCACGGACCGAGGAGATTCTGTATCCTCGGTTGATATGAGACCACTGCCCAAAGGTATTGTAGAAGATATAATTGGAAGTCTTGCCTGTAACCATATTTCCATATTTTATTATGTGCTGCATAATAAAATATGGAAATGACAAACCAATTTATTTATCCAATTAGTTCATTCTATTTATTAAAACTTATTGCCAATGTGTAATAATACATTATAATTAAATTTCAGAACCAGATGATGGTAGTGATAGAAAGAAGAAAACACTCAAAGCTAAAATCAAAGGATCAAAAAGTACTGCCCACAATGATAATAAACCAAATATTAGTTATCCAACGAATTTTGAACATACAGTTCATGTTGGTTTTGATGCAGTAACAGGAGAATTCACTGTAAGTCTTTAATTTTTGTCATTTGTCATAAAATGATATATTATTTGTGTCTACTTTGTAGTCTATGTCATTTGCACTGGATAAAATATAGTTACTGTTATAAAGCAGAGTCACACACCACTTTAATATAAAAAAATATAATTAGGAAAATAATACCCCAAATAACAATCCATAAAAATTTGTCAGGTTAAATTTGGCATAAGGCTAATTATTTGAAGCTTAATAAAGTATATTTCCTTTAACATACACTGCAAATTGGATTGAACGCTTCAAATTATGACATTTTATTTAATGCTTAGTAAAAAATATAATATACCCACAGGCTTTTAAGCTTTAAATGCATTTTAGCTTTTATTTGTTTAAGACGTATGGCAATTGGTGAATAAGACGGAATTGCGATTTATAATTTTAGATTTGTAAACACAAAGTGATTGTATACTAAATGTAGCTGGTTTATATTCTAAATACCAATTTATAATGCTTTGAGTAGTAGATTTTCTCATTAAATTTCAAATATCAAAACAAATTTACGACTTATAGCAATTACAAAGTATTTTGAATATAAAAATTGTATGAATGATCTTAGTTTAAAGTATCAAAAGTATTATATTTATTAAACATAAAAAATGTATGCATGTTTTAATAGCAAGCACATAAAGAATAAATGTACCATTAATTAGTAACAATGATTTAATATTCAATAGTTGCTATACCCAAACAATTTATAGTGTTCATTGTATGAGACATTGAATAATTTAAAACGTGTAATTGAGTTCCTTGTATTGCCGCCTTTTGTTTCAAGCTGCCTATGACAGTAAGTAATTGTAGCGTACTAATAACATTTTAACAAAACTAATTTGCTGTGTTAAATATTTTACTATGCCGCAGCACTTTCTCTAATATGTTTAAAATTATACATTGAATAAATATGTTTTATTATAGATAGATAGTTAAATGTATCTGTAGAAATAACTTAATGCACAACTCTTAGTACAGCTGTTAGTTTGTAAGAGAGATGTTTCCCGGTTTAGTTTGAAAGGCATGCTCTGTTATACAATTTATATTTTGGATATACTATCACTTCTCCCTCATGGTCGGGGATTAGGCATGAGTAATGTAGATTAGGTTTATCATATTCTGTAATTATTCAAGATTTATTCAATAGTGTAATAATTTTAGGGCATGCCAGAAGCATGGGCGAGATTGTTAATGGCATCGAATATCAGCAAACAAGAACAAAAGAGTAATCCCCAAGCGGTCCTTGATGTTCTTAAGTGGTATGATGCGTCAGCCACCCAACCACCGGTGTCTAAATACATGACATCAGCACAGATGCACACAACACATTCAGGTATGAATTTCATATAAATTAGATTATTTCTAGAATTTATCAGTTCACTTTCTTGTCTTTAATTAGTATACATCATAGAGTTGTGGTTAGAGTTTTTCTGGATAAACTGGAAGACAGGTGAATAAATCTCAAATATGGGTAACTATCATTATGATGGTGTAAGTCCGAGAGTTTACTATCTTGTGGGTTTTTGTGATGTTCAAGTGATGTAGAGCCAAAAATAATTACTATAAATTTGAAATTCATTTGCAAAAGTCTTGAGAATCTTTTTTTTATTTTTGTTTTTTAATATTTCTAGGTTCCTCTGTATCCCGAGTGTCGTCTAGCAGTCCGTCGTCATCGACGCCAACAGATACTGAGCACCCGGAGCCTCCGCCGCCACCACCCTCACGGCCCGACCGTACTAAGAGTATTGTAAGCAGTTATTCTTGTTAAAATTTTTATTAATTTTAAATAATTTATATATCTTTATCTTGCATAGTTGCAAGTTGATTCTAAGTCTGGAATAAAAGGTATGTTGCTGCAAGTTATACCAGTCTTAGTATAGATTAGATGCTAAAGTATATCTCGGTATATAAGTACTTTAACACAAATAGCGGAGACATACAATATACTTATCTGAATCTTTGATAAATTAAGCAACAAAAATAATAGAATAATTTATTATTCACTCGGAGTTGAATGTAAGGAATTTTAAACCCAACCGTAGTAAACTTAAATGTATTAGGAAATGGTTATGAACAAACAATTAATATTATAAATGTGTAACAATAATAAAATATTCAAATGGGTAGATTTAATATATGGTCTATTAATATCTATCTATAAATTACTTAAATCAAATAAAGCTTTATTGCTCTATGTGAAAGGGGATCGAAAATGAATAATTTCGTAATTGATTTGCCGTATATCGGAACGTCGACATTCCTTTCAGAATATTTACAGATATAAAGGCGAATTTATAAACATTAGTTATATGAATGTATTTTATTTTTTTACAGTACACAAAACCCATAGAAGAAGAAGAGGCTCCGCCCCCTAGGCCTGCGCCTGCGCCCGCGACGCCCCCACACATCCCCCATCCGGCGCTCACCACACTTTCTGTAAATATTCATTTTTGTCATTAATCATATGCTTATTATATGAGTATTGACAAATATCCTTAAATAATAAAAAGACGATTTAAAAAAATCACTTCAGTCAGTATATTGTATTTTTTTTTAAATAGATCTCAAGCAGAGCGGAAGTTGTCCCCGCCCCGAGCCTGGACCGAAACAAGAATCCGGCTCACACGCCGCCCGCCCATGCGCCGCCCGCCCCGCCCAATGGCGCCCCAGCCACTGACACAGGGTATGTCAGGTACATTGTGCTGTTAATTTATCACTTTTTTTTTTGTTAAAGCGCTTTCTTCAGAGTATACAGATCTGCTATAACATTGGTAATTTATAGGCGATCAGCGGGCCAACAGCAAAGGAAAAAGAAGATGACCGATGAAGAGATATTGGAGAAGTTAAGAACTATTGTTAGTGTCGGGGATCCAAATAGAAAATATACCAAAATGGAGAAGATTGGACAAGGGTCAGTGTTTGGTTTCCTCCTACCTTTAAAAATATACTGGACTTTGATAACTCGTATCGAATTTTGACACAGCTGCACTTTATTCCAAAAATAATTAATTAATTAAATGGTACAAAAACGTTGTAGCCCTGAATAGATGACATTATGAGCATTAATGCCTGTGATAAATTTGAGATTTTAGACTTAATAAATATGTTTTAAAACTTTATTTTGATATTTATAGTGGTATTTTTTAAAATGTTATTTTCGCTTTGTCGATAAATTAATTTCAAAAGTGTGATTCAAGATTGTAGATATTTTGGAGCGCAATAAAAGATATACATAGAAATTAAAGGCAGACCCGATTATTTATTATTTTGAATCAATACTATAAGAACAACCAAGCTGAGTTTCTTACTTCTTTTGATACGAACGGGCGTATTTAGGTCCCACAGTTACGAACAAAAACATTTGGTTTATTTTCTAACTAGCTTTCCGCCCGCGGCTTCGCCCACGTGTAATTTGGTTAAGTATATAGCGTTTTTTAATGATCTCGACAGGGCTTTCTTTCACGGGCTAAAATCTTGTTACAATTGGAATTATATATAGCCCGTGTTACTCAGGGATGATGTAGCTTTACATGTACAAATGTTATCAACATCCTCTGTTTCTGTGGACTTGATGTTTATTTACGAATTACGTGATTATTTTCAAGTTGGTCCCTTAGTTACGTAATTAGGATCTGATGATTCAGGGAAATCGAGGGCAACTTTCAAATTAACTTACAGGCAATTACTTTTCTGACAATACCACCTGTTTACAGGGCATCCGGTACTGTGTACACCGCAATCGAGACGTCGACGGGAATGGAGGTCGCCATCAAACAGATGAACTTGAGCCAACAGCCCAAGAAGGAGCTGATCATCAACGAAATACTTGTGATGCGGGAGAATAAGCATAACAATGTTGTCAACTATCTGGACAGCTATCTCGTCAATGAGGTAAAGACATTTTCTTGCCAGTTCTTCACTACACGTACTTGGGAATTGGCAAAAAATAATTATTAATAAATATTTGTATTTATTATATGGTAACGATTCCACGATCCAAACTTAATTTTTCACCATTTTTTATTTTAACACAAAACAGTGAATTCATATGGATTCGTGGCTCAGGTGCTCGTGAATGTTGTTTTACGAATTGGTACGCTCTAAGACATCGATAAAATCTAGAGGTCTTCTTAAAATAATATAAATCGTAGTAAGTAAAGGCTCTATTGAACATCCGTTCCCAAACGTTTCATTATAGAATGTCCCGTATGTGTTAAATACACATAATAATAATTATAATATAGAGTGAAGGTAGATTTGTTAAGCGTTGCTCTGTTTCTGAACTACCCACAATTGTTTTATTACATAATGTCGCAACTAAAACACCTCCTTGTCATATACGGAAATTAAGCGCGGGCTCGTCTTTGGGTAGCTCTGAAAAAAAAAATGTAAATAAAATGCTATGTGACATAAACTCACCTGAAATCACCTTTTTTATATGGTGCAAACCTTGTCGCACTTACCATAAAAAGTTGGTTGGGTAAAGCCAAGTCCTGTGGGAAGCACTTACAGATGATGACAAAGATCCCTTTAATGTGTCGGCAATTGGCTCAGCATCGGGACAGTTCAATTCTTGAGTACAATGCTTTGTTATTTTAATTGTGAGTAACATAATTAAAAGAGCAGCTATTGAGTTTCTTGCCGGTTCTTCTCGGTAGATGACCGCCTTCCGAACCGGTGGTAGTGTTAATGACGATCCAAAAGTGTCTTTATAAAGACCTACTTGAATAAAGATATTTTGAGTTTGATGATTAACAATTCAAAATTACTGTAAAAAACAATAGCCAGTAAAAAAAAATTTGTGGGAGTGCCATGCTGTTACTTAGAGTTTAAGTTGAATGGGCACGGCCGGAGAAATACCACTCCCTCACAGAAAACCGGCGTAAAGTGATACAATTGGACTTTGTTCATTTTGTACTCGCGTTTCGTTCGGTGAGATCTTCCGGTGCCCATCCTCTCCCCTCCCCCGTCCTCTTCCCCTACTCCCCCCATTTCCTAATTTTTCTTTAAAGGTCGGCAACGCACTCACGAGCACCCAGTGTCTATGGGCGGCGACTTCACCTTTATGATGGGCCTCTTGCTCGTTTGCCCCCTCTTCTATACAAAAAAAAAATAACACTTCCTTTGAACCAATGCAACAAGGCCGCACAAAAGGCGCCTGTGAAGCGGTCTGTGCACGTTTTACGTACACTCTTTCATAATTTGTTTGTTTTAAAGGAACTATGGGTGGTTATGGAGTATCTTGCGGGTGGTTCGTTGACTGATGTGGTGACTGAGACGTGTATGGATGAAGGGCAAATAGCGGCCGTATGTCGGGAGGTACTGCAGGCGTTGCATTTTCTTCATACAAACCATGTCATACATCGGGATATCAAGTCTGATAATATACTGTTGGGTCTGGACGGGCAAGTTAAACTCAGTACGTATTTTTTTTAATGCATTTTATATATCTTTTGCTGTAAATAAATAAATCCGTAGTGCAGGCTCAGCATAGTTTAGATGCTTATATGAATCCATTTACGTATAAGATAAGCTTTTTTTTAATTAAAGTAACTTATAGTATATAGTAACTGGGCTTTGACTGAGAAAAAATAAGTAATTTTTAGTTTTATGAAGGTTTTATATACAACCAAAGATGGGTTTTTTTTTATTTACTTGTCAGATTATTTTGATGATGAAAAAGTTTGGGCAATGAATTAGCTCCAGCTAAGCCTTGCTTAAGAAAATGTACAGGGATCATTGCCAAAAAAAAGAAATTAACCAAGCCTGTTTCCTCTCGGCTTGGTCGCGTACGAACAGGCGTAGAATCACTTCAACACTTTCACAGATTTAAGACGATACAAAATGGTCCTATTTACCTTATTATTATTATATTTTGACTTTACTTTTTCAAATTTACTAGTCTAATAACTTTGGCAACCTGGAGCAAGAATATCACTACACAAGTATGTGTACGTCTTAAGTACCGTAATGTTTGTCAATCTTGGGTAGGATTTAAAAAATCTTCTCCGTAGATACAAGAAAGTGTGTGTTTGAACTAAGTGTTTGTTCTAGCCGACTTTGGTTTCTGCGCGCAAATATCACCCGAACAGAACAAACGGACGACAATGGTCGGCACGCCGTATTGGATGGCACCGGAAGTTGTTACCAGGAAGCAGTATGGACCAAAGGTATATGAAATTATATCAAGTTTGGAGTATGCGAGGGCCCGAATAGGGCCTCGGCCGTTTGGGCCCCAGGCTTCAATTGTATATGCTTATTATATATAACTTCAGTATCGATGACTTTATTAATCTTATATATATATAAATCTCCTGTCACGATGTTTGTCCCCGATGGATTTCTAAACTACATAACCGATTTTAAATTAAATTGGCACACCGTGAACAGTCTGGTCCAACTTGAGATATAGGATAGCTTAGATCTTTAATTGTAGTCGCAATTTTATTTTATTGCAAATTATTTGTCTATATAATTCATTGACAGTCGCAATTATCTGTCAACACCAAAAGATTCTAACAGTCGATACCTTTCGACTGGATTGAGTAAGTAATCAATAGATGGCACTGCTATGGTAAACCGACAAACGTATCATACAAGCTACAATTCAATAGCATGACTACCACGTGCTATTGAGGCTAAAGTATAAATTAAATTTATTTTGTAGTAAACGAAATACCGTGAAATTCAATTATTTCTACTTTTTAAATAATTTATATGGCAAAACTTATATACTACTTTTATATATATTTATTAATTTGCATACAAAGCAAACGTATTAAATCTTGCATACATATTAAAAATAACAATTTTATATAGCTTTTTTTTGTTAACTCTTTAATTTATTAGCTATGAACGTGTTCAATATTTCAGCTTGTGGCAGAATAACAAAAAATAAGTTTTAACTATGGTATAATCCAATATATAAAATTCTCGTGTCACAGTTTTCGTTTCCTTACTCCTCCGGAAAGGGGTTGACTGATTCTCCTGAAATTTTCTAGGTCTATATATATATATATATATATTATTTATTTAACACTTTATCGCACTTAAACACTAGAAGCAAATGACATTAACAGATGTTAGAACATATAAGAGCAACGGGCGGCCTTATCGATAATAAGCGATCTCTTCCAGACAACCCACACGATAAAAGAATACTTAAAATATAATAAGACAGGTGCAAAGGGTGCGATATATATAACTAGCTGGTCCCGAGAAACGTCATTTTGCCAAAAAAAAATCTGCCAAATCCAAGCCAAAAATATATATATATATATATATATATATTATAATGAATACAGAATAGTAAAAAGTGGTGTTCAGTTGAGGCCATTTTTAACTATACATATATACCTCTTGTATTGTAGTTATATAATAAATTTTGAATTGTAATTTCTCAGGTGGACGTGTGGTCGTTAGGTATAATGGCAATAGAGATGATTGAAGGCGAGCCGCCATATTTAAATGAGAATCCGTTACGGGCGTTATATTTGATAGCGACGAATGGAAAGCCGGATATTAAAGACAAAGACAAATTGAGTGCGGTCTTTCAAGATTTCCTCGATCAGTGCCTAGAAGTTGATGTTGAGAGCCGCGCTACAGCGCTCGATTTACTTAAGGTATGTGTTTTCATAGAGGGCAGAACAGACAGAGATAACGCTATGACGACGCGACCGTCTCTTTCCTTTTTTTTTTTTTTTTTTTGGAGTGGTATCTCGCTGTTGGCCGTGAGGCCTTTACACCTCAGCATAGGGCTGGTTGGCGAGCGGGAGCTTAGCGGAGACTTAAAACTAAATGTGATGCCTTCACTAGCACAAGGGCGTCTCCTGTGAGACTCGAACCTCGGCTTGGGCCGTCAGGGCTGGGGACTGACCTGAAGTGCCTTATCAGGAACTCGCAAAGTGTGAGCGAAGCTGAACAGGGACTCCGCCTTCGGGTTTTTTTTTTTATTTTTTTCTTCTCTTTCCAATGTGTCAAAGTGTAATATTCATTTGAAGAAATTTTAACGTTTCTGATATGTATTGTGTTTTTTTTTTTTTGGGTTAGAGCGTGAGTGAAAATGTAAATATATAAAATTCACAGAGTCAATTGGATTTTGTGTTTAATTCTAGTTTTTTTGTTATGAAGAATCTATATCGTATATATATTTATTATTCTCATTATGTTGTATTTTACATGAATGCGTTTTGTTTCTTATGATATATCATGCATACAAACATGTTTGGCCGTAATGAATTATTAAATATTTGTCTATGGTTGCAGAACGGAGTTGCATTTTGATAAAATTATAAGTGTACATAATATAATCTTGTGTCGCGCAGCAAGAACCTATAATGAGTCCTATCTGTTCTTAGATATATTTGGCCTAAGTAGAAATTCTTCTAAGTAAAAAAAACTAAGACTCAACCTCGCACACACTAATACACACACACACACACACTTAAATGATTGTTCTTCACATAATATACTCCACTTGTTCATATGTACATATGTATTTTTTTTTTTTCTGTTCGTGTGTTTTTTGTTATTGTTTTTTTCTGATCTTAGATTCTATTTCCGGTTCTATGTTTTACCCTTATTTTGGCTTTATTTTTAATCTATTTTTATTGTGTAAACTTTTTGTGATAAGCTGTATAGGTTTACGAAATAAGAAATAATAACCCTTTTTCCAGTTAAAATCCAATGCTAAAATCACGAACGTTTGTCCACAGCACCCGTTCCTAAAAATGGCGCGACCGCTCGCATCGCTAACTCCGTTAATCATGGCGGCGAAGGAGGCTGCCAAAGGGCATTAGCGAAGGGCCCCATGCCCCAACAGGTGCATCCCTTAATAGCTTAGGACTTTGGCTGCGTGTCATACAAATTATATTTTTACATACGATGCAGTCCATTGTAGTAGCGTGTGTTCGGCGATGCGACAGACACGCTCTGATGTTGCCGTCTCTTTCACACTCAAAATCCAATACATCATAAAGAGCGTAGCTTTAGTAACTGGTGTGTTGATTTATTTAACAGTGACTTAACGTTGGGCGCGACAATCGCCTACAAAAAAAAATTGACTTTTTATTTCCTCCTTCTGTGAAATTGACATATGTGCGAGAGGGACGGCGATACGATCGTCATCGCTGAGCGCTGTAGACGTTGTTGTAGCGACGTGAACATCACTGGCGTGTTTTTGTGTAGATAGCGTAGTGTTAGACGATTTGTTACGGTTCATCTACAAACGAAGACTGTCAAGTATATTAGATTTATAAATATTAGTATAGAACATGGATTGTTGTACTGTGATTATAATGGAGGTTAGAACACGCCAGTTTAGATTAGTTGGAACATCGAAGCGCTGATGCGCTCACGGCCGATTGTGAGGCGACATTATTTTCACTATGGTTTCTCTAAACATATTTTTATTAAAGTATTATGATTTTTTTTATAGCTTCTGTTTACGATGTTTATACTGTTGAGCTTCTGTATCTTCTTTTTTTGCATCTGCTTTGCGCGCTAACGTATAACAATACAAATCTAATTGTGTGATTTTTTTTGTATCACCCTGTGATAGGCCTGTTGCATTTCCATACGACTGTTCTGAGTTCGCGATCAGAGATTTTGATTCACATAAATCTAACGCATTATATAAATTTATATAGTTGTTTTTTTATATTGCATTGACAGATTGATCATTTTAATTTTTTTTTAATAATGATTCCCGCGCAGTATTGTTATACATGCATTCAACTGAATTCCTATCAGTATAATTTCGTGTAAGCTTCTTTTTTTTTATAATTATTGTTAGTCATGAGTAAAAAGCATTTACGTAGTATTAAGTTTCTATAGTCTATTATTCTACTTTACGAAATTTATGGACATTTTTGTTTATGGCACAAATGTTGTAAAATAAGTAGGTAGCCGAGCTAGGCTTTGTGTTATAAACTCTGATATCTAAAGAGCTATTCGGTTATATACAAAAAATATATATATATCTTGTATCAACAATTTCACGTGAGTTATGTTTGCCAGCTCTATTTGGTAATATAAAATTTGAGATTGAATCATCCAATGCGACAATAGTAGACGATAAATGTATAATCAAAATATATTGTATTTTTTTTTCTTCTTTTTTTTTTAAAGATTTGTCTCTCTTATTTTATTTAGGTTGTGCCGATAGAAGCTTCCTTCGCTTAAGGGTGAGATTACTATATGTAGGTAAACTGAAGACTTGTATGCGTTTTAATTTTATTTTAACTGTACCAAGACCGCGTAGTGAGATTTGAACAGCTGGGTTGTATTGTTTTTAATGGCTCGTTACACGAACGAATCTTAACGGAAGTTTATAGGATTGGTTAAACCAGTGCATGTTGAGACTAATTTTAAGTTTTAACCACGAACGAGACATTTTTTTAAAACCTTATATAAAAACCAGCATTGTTAAGTTTACCGATGTTTTTAAATTTAATAATAGTAGATTTCTATCCGTGATAGCGGGTTCAGTAACAACAATTTTTACACAATTCGACCGAAGTTCAAAATTTTGTTTAAACCACATTCGGCCCGACATTAGAAATGACACATGCCAACTCATAATATCTCTATTAAAGTAGGTATAAAGACACGTTTGAATCGTCAATTTTTAGATTACCACCGGTTCGAAAGGCCGGTTATCTACCGATAAGAACCGGCAAGAAACTCGATAGCTGCTCTTTTTAACTAAACATTCAACACAAAAGTATGTTTCTTACAATTCAATCAACTAACACATTGGTTACTTAAGAATTTAACTGTCCCGATGCTGAGCCAATTGCCAACACATTAAAGGGATCTTTGTCCTCTAAATATTCGTTTCGTTTATTCAGAGTATTAGAAAACGCCCGTTAGAAATGTTTAAACTTATATCACAATTAGTTTTTAGCTATATTGAAAGTACGAGGCGAATGTTGATTTGTTTTCAAATATCCCCATTTATTCTGAACCCGAAACACTCAAAAATTGTCACACACTAACTCATATTGTGTTCTATGCGCTGTATGTCACACGGCTGAGCTAAGCTCGCCAACCAGCCCGAGCTGAGCTGTAAAGGCCTCCTGGCCAACAGCGAGATCCCTCTCCAAAAAAAAAAATGTGACCCCAGATTCCTACAGTGCCTGAAATATTGTGTTCTGAATTTTATATCCTATGCCCAGCTATCAATCGAGCTACGCGACCCACTAATACGCGATTAGAGTTATCATTCAGCCTGAAGCTTGTATTCAATTGTGTGGCCTAATTTATTGTATATACAAGCCAATTAAGAGCTTGAACAGATTACTCCATTGATTTTTATAAATTAGTCATATAGAGGAGTGTAATTGTGATCTTGGTGATGAATTTGATGATAAGATAAGGATTAACTGTAATTATATGTAAACTAATTCAAGAAATGTATTAAAAATTATAATGTAATGTTAAGTATGGACCGTGCAGTTTTTTTTTCTTCTAATTTATTTAACACCAGTGCCATTGTAATGAGCATCTTGTGCATAAATTATGGACCTATAATAAATACCAGATTCACCCTAATTGATTGTAGTTTGATTTTTAATATATAAATAAATACCGCTTCTAAGGCCGGCAACGCACTCACGAGCTCCTAACCACGTGTCTATGGGCGAAGACTTCATGTGCCTCCTACTCGTTTGCAACCTCTTCTATTGAAACTTTGATTTTTATTGAAGTCGGTCGTAAACTATATTTCAATTATTAATTTTTAATACATTTGAAATTCTAAAGTATGTAATGTCGGGTTGCTCATGGCATTCTCCGAAGCATCTGGCGCGTAAAAGAACTTTAACCATATGTCCAGCATATCTTTTAGCGGTACCAATTGACTCAATTCTTTTTTTTACACAATTATTGAACAATAAACACATTAAGAAACAGCTAATGGGTCGTTCTGTTGCCTTTTACTAGTGTCATTATAAAAAAAAGATATAATTACTCTGTAAAAAACTGTATTACAGTACTTATATAGAATACATTTATGTATCTTTTTCTCTTATACAGCATGTTCTTAGTCGTATAAGCAAAGATACAAGTGTTCAAACGTCACGTCAGTGATGTTTATGGTTCCCTTATCTAACCGATAAGACATTAAACGAATCGAATAAAACGAAAAAAAAATATACAAAAATATTTATTATTAAATCAAACCACAATCTGTATGTAGTTATAAACTAAAAATATTTATTCATAAATCAATTAATATTCGTGACTTCGTTCTGGTAACTTACGTTTAACATATCGCACATTAAAAATATTTCTTAATAAACAAAAAACACAACTGGTATGCTAAATATATAAATAAATCATATGTTAATATTTTATAACAGCTTAAGTACAAAATTGGAAGGTAACATTCAGTCATTCCTCTCCTCGGCCGGTATGAAGTCGATAGACGCTGAATTTATACAAAAACGTTTCCTTGTGGGCGGTGGACCGTCATTAAACACGTGGCCAAGGTGAGCTGAACACTTGGAACATCGCACCTCAGTTCGCACCATACCTGGCCGTGTTAAAACCAGTAATATATTCGCACCGACTGTCCGGATTCACCGCAAAGCACATAAAAATGATTCCATGAATCCCAATGGTTGTGTGGTGGTGGCGGCGGCGGCGTCGGTTGACATCCAGGCGCAGCCATGGGCAGAAGGCGGGATAGGGTATAAGGTAAATAAAGTGATGTTGGCAATCGACATGCACATTCCATGTTAGATGCAAATATGAGGTGGTGTTGGTGATGATGCAATTGATGAGGCAGATATTATTTATGTAGAGATGTCATTGATAAATATTTTTTTGTGGTGGAAAGGAGTAGCACAAGATGGATGTCGGAACAGGGAAGAGAGAAAAATAATAAAAAACATATTAGCACATGTATCCCAACACCGTATCGATAACAATTGTATTGAATAATATATAAAAATGATGGGAATAGACTTTTTCACAGTTGAAATAGATTGAATGGACTTAATACATTATTTATATATAAATATTGAACTTATATGATTGTAATATTAAGTAAGTAGCATGTTGTTAGTACAATGAGTATATGAATGATTACATCCATGAGACATTCAATGCAATGGCGTTAAAATAATTTATAATAACCACACTAATGAGATACATTCTCACTAATAATATAAATTAAATCTTTAAATTGGTTTAACACGAATTTCTGGTGAAATTGCAATATACAAGTGCCTGTGTGGTGTGATTGCATACTCAGCTAAATTTATCGCACACATAAAATGACAAAAAAGCTTCTTTTTATTTCAAAATGTACAGGCATATGTCATTGGGTGCATATTTGAAGAATCAATGGACATTTTCGTCATTTTTTTGTATGTAAAAACCAAAAGCCTTGACCAGTGAGTAAGCCATATGAATAGTGAGTGACATTCATGAGATTGGTGAACATACTTTGTTATATATATAGCTTCTGACATTGATATTTGTTCTACTTGATTGAATGTTGCATACTTATGAGATAAGGCAATAATGATCAATCCATTTTGTTAGTTAAGTACTTATTATGTCACAGAATATGATGAAACTTTAAAACAATTTAGTATTACACTTTAGTAAATATTTTATTCTTGAATGAATCAGCCAATGCAAAGCATTGTTTATTGACACCCATAACAAAAAAAGTGGAAGATGGAACCCGGCAATTTAATAAAAATGTATCTATTATAACTATAGCATTTTGTTTTCAAAGATTTTAGATCTATTGCAAAATGAGTCAATATAAAACTATTTTCTATCAAATTCTGTGAACATAAATTTCACCTATGATGGCCAGGTAATGAATGGATGAATGAATGAAGCAATGAAGTTAATAATCTTTCAAAAGTATAAAATATTAATGAATTTTACTCTACATACCAGCACTAGTATCCTGATGTAATGTTACTTTTTCCTTGGCTAGCACATCATTAAATGCTGGCCAGCCACATCCAGCATCATATTTAGTTTTTGATGTAAATAAATCTTGTCTACAGACTATACATACATACAGGCCTTCAGCATAACATTTATTATAACAACCTGAAAAAAACATCAAAGTAATAAATCGAGATACGTGTTCAAAACGATTTCAAAATATTTTAAATACCGGTATATGGTCTCTCAGTTCCTGCTTCCTGTGTGACATGATATTGGAGTGGTGTTAATCTTTTTTTTAATGATTCCTTGTCTTCCATGGCTCTCCAAACAAGCGCTGTAAATGTAATGAAGATGTATGAGTTTTTGTAAAATCGAAAATATTTCATATAACGAGACAATATTCATACATGATCAATAATTACAAACTAGAATATAAAATATTGTAAATACCAGTAGTAAATGGATGTCGCAACTGAAAAATTTTATTAGACAACACAGTTTTTCTAAATATAGTCGTTAGTGGTCGTATTACACGCATAACTTCATAACCAAGTTCCAGTGTTATCAAAATCGTTAGTAAAATTGTTACGTGATTACCAAGATAGTAGGTATGTACCAAAAATTTAAGTTTTGCGAACACTTGTTAACATAGTTCACTTTATAGGCTGGTTGAGTACTTGTGTACTTTTTCTAATCAAGAATTATTTAATAAATCTTCAATAGGTAGGTAATGACAAATAGGAAAGTAAAGATTACTGAATACTCTCTAGTCAATTGTCGCACGTCGTTTGTCGTAGTCGATGCAGATCTGTATACAATAATATTATATCTAATGGTGTGCGGAATCGATTATCAATAATCGATTAATCGATTATGAACATAATCAGTTATAATCGATTACCGTTTTCGTAATCGATTTAAAAAAAACACATTTCTGCCGGCCTCTAATATTTGAACCTGTGGTGTTCCAGCAACCTCAGTTCCCTCAGAAAGGATATTTTCTAAAACTGGTCAGATAACTAATTTGAGATATAACCAGCTGCTCCTAAAGCTCCTGGATTATATTATATTTTTAAATGCAAACTGGAAACTGCTTGAAAACACGATAGTGTAAATTATCATTAAGTACCTATCTTTTAGAAGTAGAACAGTGAATCAAAAATGAACTTTGCTTTGTCTTGATTGATTTGACTTATTTTAATAGCCTTTGTTTTAATAACTTATTTTTTAAGTTTCTTACCTTGCAAAAAGCAAATTGTTATGACTAATAAATCTTAAAAGTACTTTAAGTAGTTTTTTCCTGTTCAGACTTAACATATGAAAATAATATTAGGATATCTTCAGCTGAATATTTTAATGTGTAATCCTTACTGTATAAATATAAAAGTATAAATTTATTTTAATAAATGCGAAAGTGAGTTTGTTTGTCTGATATGCACATAGTTGGAGGAGGGAGAGTGCCATAGGCTCGTCTTTATCTCGAAAAATTTAAGAGTTCCTGTGGTATATTTTAAAAACCATATTCCGCGCGAGCGAAGCCGCAGGCGTTCCCTAGTGGTTATAACTTACAAGTAATCAAGCATAATCGATTAATGATCGATCATTATTTTTAGGATAATCGATTATCATAATAATCGAATCGGCACATCACTAATTATATCACAAATGAATAGTTACATTTTGACAATAAAAGGTAGCAAGCCTAGTAATAAAATATTTCAGTTTAGGGATTAAAGGGGTCATGGCATTGATGACATTTGTTTTAAAACGTCAACCGAGAGTGTATATATATTTGTAGTTTGTACAGATTATATAAGATCATAGAATACAAAAGATAGCTGTACCATTACTATTATAATTCATCTGTGGCTAAATGCTTATTGCTTGTTCGTGTGGCTGTTTGATTTGTGTAGTAACAATTAATAATTGTTTCAATATATTTTTATGACGACTCGATAAATTAATGGACACAACGGTTAAATTTTATGTATTAAGATGAGTTTTTCTATTGACGAAGTGAATTTCCTTGTATACCGTTACTTACAGGAATCCGGTACGACTATAGAGTTGCAAGTAGTAGATATGTTTCTACTAGATGTTTCAGTTTATTTATATAATTAAATAAACATTTTACAGGTTTTCACCATTCAGCATATACTTTTGGGATTGAATCGCACATTTCACAAAGTAATATAAATGGAGCTCTTGTACCTCCAGCAGCTTTGCTGAATATACTACAAAAAGGCTTACAATATACTGAAGCGGAGATAACTTTGGGCGAAGATGGTACATGTATACACTTTACTGTCTGTATACCTATATCGAGCCTCTGCGCGATATATATATATATATATATATATATATATATATATATATGTATATTTGAAGTTGTAGTTAAAAGAATTTTGGTTTTAGGTTCTGAAACCAGACTTACAGAAAGTCTCAGTTTAATAGATGCAGTTACACCAGATATTGTGGCTGCACGTCAGAATGCACACAATGCTCAGAAACAAGCTAACAAAGAAACTGGTTCTGGCAGTGAACAGAATGGTGTTGAGGTTTGTATGATAGAATTTTATCTTGTTAGGTTTAAAACAAAAAGTTAACAATTCCTAATTATTATTTTTTTAGGTTCCTACATGTATAGCTCCATCTACAACAGGTGGAGCTGAGACGCCTAGCGCTCCTGAAAGTATGGAGACTGATCAATCTATTGAAATACCACCTAGCAAAGCAACAGTTCTTAGAGGTCATGAGTCAGAGGTGTTTATTTGTGCTTGGAATCCTAGCACAGATCTGTTAGCAAGTGGATCTGGTGACAGCACAGCAAGGTTAGTATTAAAAGCTTCCTTTTTTTGAGACAATGTTTTAATTGCATTTATCTATCCTATTTTAATTATCACAAGCTAAACAATGGTTAACCATGTAACAACTCAATAAAATATTACTAAAAGTTGTATTTTTGTTAGAATGCTATTTATTAGCATCATTGGGCTGGACAAGTCAAGTCACTTATTGGTTAAGCTTTAAAAATTTTTTCGCTACATCCCCCTTAACAACTATTTTAGATGAATGAAATCTTCATTAAATTTAATGCAATATACATTTTTCAGAATTTGGGATATGTCTGATAATCCACCAAGTATTCCTAACCAATTAATATTAAGGCATTGTATTCAAAGAGGTGGAGCAGAAGTACCGAGTAATAAGGATGTCACATCACTTGATTGGAATGTTTGTATAATTGTTCCTCTTTCATAATTAAACATTCAAGTTGGAATAAGAAAATTAAAAATGTTCAATTTCTATTTTCAGTGCGATGGTAATCTATTGGCCACTGGTTCTTATGATGGTTATGCCCGCATTTGGACAACTGATGGGAAACTTGCCTCAACACTAGGCCAGCATAAAGGTCCAATTTTCGCTTTGAAGTGGAATAAAAGAGGAAATTATATATTGAGTGCAGGGGTAAGATTTTACGAGATAATTTTGAAATCAACATTTCACTAAATCTATATACAGTAGAATCCGGATATAACAACATTCAAGGGACCGACGATACTATGTCGTACTAACCGGGTAACGTACAAAACGATTGGATTATATATGAATATAATGTGATGCGAAACCAAACATGAGTAAACATAATAAATAGTCCCTAAAACCAGATAGTCTTATAAGCAAAGTCGTTATAACTTAATTCTACTGTATATATATTTATTTTCTATTTAATAGCTATCTATTAAATGTATTAAAAACACTATTGTAGGTTGACAAAACAACTATTATTTGGGATGCAGCTTCGGGCCAATGTACTGAGCAGTTCTGCTTCCATAAAGCTCCAGCACTTGATGTTGACTGGCAAACTAATACATCATTTGCATCCTGTTCAACAGACCAGAGCATCCAAGTTTGCAAACTGAATGTTGATAAGCCAATAAAGAGTTTCCTAGGTCATACAGTGAGTAATTTTTAAAATTTTTTTTAAAACCCTAATATTTAGTAAAAAAAAACCCTCATGAATGCAATAATTTACAGAATGAAGTAAATGCTATTAAATGGGATCCTCAAGGACAGCTGCTAGCATCTTGTTCTGATGATATGACATTGAAGATTTGGTCCATGAAACAAGATACATGTGTTCATGATTTACAAGCACATTCAAAGGAAATATACACAATTAAGTGGTCACCGACAGGACCGGGAACTCAGAACCCCAACATGAACTTAATATTAGCCAGTGCCTCTTTTGATTCCACTGTCCGTCTATGGGACGTAGAGAAAGGTGCATGCGTTCACACACTAACAAAACATACAGAGCCGGTATACAGTGTTGCCTTTTCTCCGGATGGCAAGTTTTTGGCGAGTGGTTCCTTTGATAAATGTGTTCATATCTGGTCCACACAATCGGGGTCCCTTGTTCACTCGTACAAGGGAACTGGTGGAATTTTTGAGGTATGTTGGAATTCAAGAGGCACTAAAGTTGGTGCGAGTGCTAGTGATGGAAGTGTTTTTGTTTTAGATTTACGTAAGCTATAGTAATTGCTTAAGAATTAACGAAGCAATTGCTGCTGCTATTTTTTACACTGTTGGACTAAAAACTATTTTTTTGGGTTCATCCAGTTTATATCAAATCAATGACTTAACAATAGACCTATTTCTAAAAAAGGAATTATATTTGTGAATCTATGTCAAATCGGATATCAAAGACAAGAGACATATACAATTTTTTAGCTTGACAACATATAATAACAAAAGTTCCAACTGATATGTAAAAAGAACACTAAGACATGTAGCATGCATAAATAGTATATTTAATTCAAAACTTATTACCCAAATTGCATGAAATAAGTAATTCTCAGGGTAGTTACTTTATTTATGTATTACACAAATGTATTAAAAACTTTAAATCTTTTCTCAGCAACATATTATAATTTATGTAGCCCTGTATTTTCAATAATAAATATATAGCATATAGGTAATAATAGGAAATGACAAGGAATTAAGATTAATATGTAAGTTTTTAATTAAAGACTTTTATTAATGTAACTTTAGTAGTTTTAGTAATTCCTTTTTTTATTTTACCTCCATAGGTAAGTTTACATGGGCATACAGTCTATGTAGTGTTTTTTATATATCAATTTTAAAAGGTCTTAACTCATCCAATTCACTATTAATTTCATTATATTGATGTAATGTATAGATAAATACCAACATGGACTACCGGTTTGATGACGCCAAAAGTGATTTATCCTTTCTGTGAATAAAAAAAATGTTTATTTATTTAGAGGTGGACATTACATTATTTGCAGATGTGCTTATTCCATCGATTCAAACAATCACGCTTATTGTCTATAACATTCATTTTAATGGGTTACTGAAACATACATAATTGTTTGTAAGAACATTTCTAAGTACAATGAACAATGTCACTACATTGTTCATTGGCCATACATGTTTGTGACTGTTCATAAAATATCTTATCTGTGAAACATGTATTCGGATGCCTCTATATTTTTATGTCTCTCTGTATGATGTGTCTCTTTAGTTCCCGTGAAATAAATAAATACATTCTATATTTGTATATGCTGTCCGAATACTTAGATGAATAAATTCTGCGTATTCTGCCTCTTTTACCTTATAGATATTAGTTATTTGCCTCAGCTACTTAACCTTTCGCTTCTGATTTCTCAGATTATTATATGCCTGAAACCTATTAAACGTTATTTTAATGACAAATGTAAATTTTCATGAGTAAATTTACTTTTAACTGATTGTAATTAGTAATAAAAATATACTTGTTAACTCTTTATTCTGTTGTATTTATTATAGGCAATGGCATTCATGTCATTTTTTAAATTTGAAGTATTCCCAATTTTTCCTAGTCTGTGTCGCCACTCGTCAAACGCCATTTTATATTTAAGGCACGTATTGATTGATGATAAAAATAAAATAATATTTTATTGTGACAAAAATCCTTCTCTTTGTATATGTTATTTCGTGGTAGTGTTAATGGGAAGTAACGATCATCTAAACTAAAAGATAAAACAGCCAGAGGAATCCTTATTTGTCATAAGAATGAACAACAAGGAGAGTTTTAATGATGATCTATACATAAAAGTGAGTGAGGACGAAGACGAATCAAATGCGGTGGAAATACCCTGTGAGTTAAATGGTACACTTTTACTATCAACATTAGTTGCACAATTTCCTGGGGCTTGCGGACTCAAGTACCGTAATCCTGAAAGCAAATGCGTTCGAGGTTTACGTCTTAGCGATGGCAAGTTGCACCCTCCCACAGATGCCGGTTGGGGTAAACACCTTTACACTTGTGTTTTTCCTAAAGAAAATAAACGAAAAATGGAAGACGTGTCACCAGAAAATTCTGCAGCTAAGACCAAGCGATTAGAAAAGAAACTCATATGTTCAGACTTAATTTGCTTGGGACTGCCTTGGAAGTCCACTGAAGAATCTATAAAGCAATATTTTGATCAATTTGGTGAAGTAGTGATGGTACAATTGAAGAAAGATAAGAATGGATCATTTAAAGGCTTTGGTTTTATTCGTTTTGCTACTTATGCATCTCAAATGAGAGCACTAGCTCAAAGACATAACATTGATGGCCGTTGGGTTGATGTTCGAATTCCTAACTCTAAAGAAGGTGTTGTGCCTCAAATGCCCTGCAAAGTGTTTGTGGGCAGATGCACAGAAGACATGACAGCAGATGATCTCAGAGAATATTTTTCTAAATTTGGAGAAGTCACAGATGTTTTTGTTCCAAGGCCTTTTAGAGCTTTTGGGTTTGTAACTTTCTTAGATCCGGAAGTAGCACAGAGTCTTTGTGGAGAAGATCATGTTATTAAGGGGGCTTCTGTATCAGTTTCTAGTGCAGCACCAAAGATAAAGAATAAAAATAATTCAACTTGGAAAGACGAACCCTACGGATCTAGTAATTGGGATGGCAATCATTCGGGGCCCTCTGGTGGCTCAAACAACAATGGAGGAAGTAGTAACATTGATTCTTTAAATATGCAAAACTTGGGGATTAATCCAAATGGAGGTGGACCACAGCCTAATTTCAATTTACCAATAAGTCTTGTAGCTGCTGCCCTAAATCAGGCTGGTTGGGGTGGGTTTTTAGGCCCTAACAATTCTGGCCCAAATAATTGGAGCCAAAATGGCCCTCCTCAAAACAGCAACTCAGGCAAAAACTGGAAAAACAATCCAAATTGGAATCAAAATGGTCCTCCAGCAACATGGAATCAAGGCAATCCTAATTGGAACGGTAATAAAAATGGAAATTGGAACCAAGGCAATTGGTCAAATGGCCAAGGTTGGGGAGGTAACAACTCTGGGCCGTCAGGGTCTAACAGTGGATGGAACAACAAACCTCAAACATAAGGTGAGGTACCAAAAGGTCATGGCCAAAAATGAAGAAAGAATGTGTGCAGGTCCAATGATAGAATTTTATACTTTCTCTATTGTACTGTTTTAAGATAATGCTATAACTTGTAGTAGTTGTAAGTTTGACCTAAGGGTGTGTTTAATATGCAGTGGTGTGCCGAGAGTAATAAAGTATGTCATTAGTGATGGATGTTTTAATTTTGTGATTTTAACTGAGACGTATGTTTGATTCTAGAAATGAATATTTCTATTAAATATTGTTAGAGTTGATCAATTATTAAGTATGTGTGTAGCGTGTAAAGGTAATATATCGTGAAGCAGATGCCTTGGTGTCTCAATGTGTGATGTGGAGTCACCTGAAGATAGAAATGATTATTGCGGCTTATTCTCAGTGGTGAGTGTGTTTTTGGGTATGATATGGTTCATTAGTGTGTAATATGATTTAATTGTTAGCTGTCTGTAGATATTTGTGTGCGCACTGGGAAATTAAGTAGATTGGCAAGCCCACAGATACAATGCAATTTGAAACAGGTTTTCAGTTGTAAAATGGATTCATGTTTAGGTGGAATTTGTATTGAGTGAATTTATGAAATGAGTAATGCAATATTTTGTATAGAAAATGGGAAATAATAATAAATTAAATTACTTTTACAGGCATGTGGGAATCACTTAATTGTGTTTGTAACTAAAAGTTTGAAGGTAAAACCCTATTTCTAATTATTAATTTAAAAAGTTTTCACTTGTAACTAATTGGCATTAGATTTAAAAAGTACTAACCTTTTGGGTGGATGGACACATTTGAAATGATTGTATGTTCATAAGTTTATTAAAATGTTTGATTTTGAAATATTCATAGGTAAGAGTGTATTATTTTTTTTTTAAGTTAGGAGACCATAACACAACATTCTGACACCAAAACTTATTTCAGATCAATCTGACGACTGCACATGTCAGCAGAGAAGGATGGTTTCACCGCAATAAATATGATTGGCATCATAAAAAGTAAAAAACAGGTGAGCCGTTAGCAAATGTTACATAATACATAACATTATTTGTTGCAGGGTCCTGTTTAATGGATGTACTGTAAGGATCACACGATCAAGTTGCTGGTGTGTTATTCACAGAAATAAACAGTTTTTATTCAATCTTTCTTTATTTACACATTCATGTATTTTTACATCTAATACAACATTAAAATTCGCCCAAACAAATGAAATTCTAAAACAAAAAATGTTTGACTAACAATTACATAGGGACTAATTTATCACCACTCGTGGTATATCACAGCAAGCCTTTACAAAAATATTTCAATTAAACCCATGCATTCACACTATACATTTATTGAAAAGTATTTTAACAATTACAAATGCACAAAGTTTTTCAATCTTCAGAAACATACAAAAGATAATTGACCAGATTTTTCATTGGAGATCATATAATTCGTGAGGTTTATCCAGCTTCAAATAATATCACGATGTGATTGTATAATAGGCATTATTAAATCTAAGGACCCAAACCCCTGTCCGGGCGTCGGCTCTGCCGTAATATTTACACACTTAATTCTATAGGTAGCATATAGTTTGGGTGTCTAAACACATAGTATTTTCTAATACACAGACATAGTGAAACCAGTTTAAAATTATTTTGAAACATTTAACGCCTTTAGCTGGTGTGTTCTACAAGGAATTTGACAATCGAGATATTTGTAAAATAAACAATATAATAAATGTTAGATATATACAAATTAGAAAGTAAATAAAAAACACTTGTTATATATGAGACTTACATAAACATATTGTCATTAAAAATCAATAAATTTCAAAAGTCCATCACTGTTTTAAACACATAAATTTATATATATATATATTTTTAAATCTTACATTACTGTATTACTAATATCTTACTGTTTAATCGGTGAGAATTTGTCAACTTATTGCATAATAGGAACCTACCTATTATAAATTATTATCAAATACACTATTTTGAAAATAATATCGGTGGAAGTAAGGTAGCAAGTACATAACCAAATTAACATTAAGTCGAAGGTAACTTGTTTTTTTACACATAGCATGGGTATTTAAACGGCAACACTCAAATCTTTCTCTACAACAAAATAAAAGAATGATTTATTTATTAAATAACAATATAATAAATATACATAATATTGTTTACGGCACTGTATTGTCAAATGTCTTTATATTGGGACTGTTTGACAGTTTTTGTACAAAATTTGAATTTTGTTCTCGAATCAGTTTCACAGTTGTTTGAGACTTAAGCGGAAAATGGGAAAAGTTATGTTCGATTGAATGTCAACTTGGATTTTTCTTAATCATCCTGTTATACAAGAATTATAAGCAGTTAATCTGTTATAAAATGGCACTATAATAAAATCTAACAACATTTCGCATTCAAAGGACAGAACATTTATGATGCGATACAGTTACACTTTCCAATACTGTGAAATGTTGAAAATTAATTTTCAGCACTCAGCCCATTGGTATAAATTATGCTCTCAACACAAACATTAGTATAAACAGTTGTATTGATTATAAAATAAGAACATAACATATTGGAAAGTCTGAAATTTCAACAGACATTTCACACTTTAAGTTTCTTTGCTGGGCGTAGTGCATAATTCAAAGACACCTGTCGTTTGGTCGCCGCACGCCTCGGCTGCCTCCTGCCATTCCACTCGGCTTCCATCTTGCATGCCAAATCGTAATCACATTTCTCTTGTTGTATGAGTTTCTCAATACGGAGCTGCTCTTGCAAAATGTGTTTAACACCACAATCTTCTAGAGGATTCGATAAACTCTTTACAGCTAGACTTACCTTATTCGTTTCCGTTATACAAGTGTCTTTCTTTGAATATTTTTTGGTGCCGCTTCTGAGACGCGGTTTTTTTTCAGATTCCGACTTACGCTCTGTCACTTTTTTCTTCGGTGTCGTCTCGTTGTCTTTGGAAATGCTACCCATAGACCTGGTGCGTCGAAGGAAGGTCTCTGAATCTTCTGGTTGTTTTGTGTCTGTGTCATTCGGTTGTCTACTTCTGGCAACTCTCTTTATTGCTGCCGGACTTGTTGGTGCAATTTTACGTTTCGGTCTGCCACTTGTTGCATTCTTTTCCGGTTCCTCCTGGAATTTAATAAATAAATATTTGAAAAATAGGATACAATAATACTGTGTCGAGAACAGACATATATTATATTTTCACTACTATGGGATATATCCTTATATTGGTTTGTAAATTTCTTTACTGAGATAGAAAGAATAGAAAACTACTATTAATGGGCATTGCGAAATAGGAGCACCCTTTACTATAGTGAAAATAAACATAAAGCACTTAATTTTTAATATATGTGAGACAAACCTTTTTCATGCCAAGTAGACTTAAAGCTATTACAAATGCAGACGGTAACTTCTTAGCCAAAGATGTCTGTCGGAGCTGGCAAAGTCTCTCTATATATTGAGCTCGGGATGGTTGGCCATTCAGTATCACATTTGACTCCTTATTAATGCGTACTACGGGCACACGTAAAGGTAGACCTCGGTTTTGCTTCGCACTGAAATTTTATTAAAAATAATAATAATTAATTTCAGACAATCTCAACAGTATACAATTTATATATTTGTTTATTTGCAGACTTATATTTTACATTGCCGTCTACTTAAAACATTAAAGACAATAGTGCACACAATTACTATTGAAAGTACCCAAAGATAATAAAGCCTGATAGCTACAGCAAATAGTATCACTCATATTTCAAAAATATATATATTTATGTGTATGGTGTTAAAATAACAGGTATTAAAAATAAGCTCAAAGAAATATGGTGCAGTCGAAAGAAGAATGTCGTTTGAGTAAAAGAGCTTGATAGGCTGATAGAAAAATGGCTTCACTAACTAAAAAAAACTGCTCCACACCAATTAAGATAGAGTCAAGTGGAGGAAGCATTTACTCTGGCAGCCTTTTGCATTGATTTTAAGAAAGTGGGCGATTTTAAGCTCTTTCATAAGATTAAATGTTTATATTCGTATAGAGCTCCTAGCCACATGAGTGTCCATGGGCGGCGACTTCACCTTTATGGTGGGCCTCCTGCTCGTTTGTCCTCTTCTATAAAAATAAAAAAAAACACACCTGGTTGAAGTTGTTCCTAATATTGGTTTAAAATAACATAACTCCTGTTGCATTGAGTCCACACTGCCCGTTTCAATGTTCCTTTTATCTGTATTATTTTTATGGTTAAGTATTCCTGCGGAGGGCAATGGTAACGAGACCAGCAGTGACTGCATACTATTTTTCGCCTTACTAACATTCTTGTTAACTACTTCATTGACAGCACAGCTGAGATCCTAGAAAAGTATTTTATAAATAACACACCATCTTTTTTAAAACAAGGTTTCTGTAATATTATGGCACATTATAAGATATTTTTTTAACAAATTTTATACGTTTTTATAAATATGTATTTGTTATGCTTTAAAAAAGTTTATTTTCGCAATTAAAACTAATTAAAACCTTGACATAACATTTAAATGAAACTTAACCTATTTCTGAGCTAAGTTAATATAAGTATTGCAAAAGATCTTTTAAGTATTTAGGACAGTTTAATTTGAGTTGACCCAGATTGAGATAGACATAACTACCACTACACTCATTACCACACGAAAAATATCTTCGGTATATGAGAACAATAAAATATAAAAATTAAACAATATTTATTTTCGTGAAGATAGGTCTAATATAAAATACCTTAGATGATATTTCTTTTCCATTTTCTTTAATTGGCACATCTTTTGATTTAATGTCTACACCACTATTTAAACTTTCCGATTCTTCCTTGCCTTGTCCCTTATCAGGCTTTACTGATGGATTTCTAGAAATAGTATCATCAGCACTTGTACCGTTCAATGGTGAACTGAAAATATTTTATATAAATAATGGAACTTATATTTTACGGTGGCAAGCCTGCATTGTCTACTCAAAATCCACTCTCACATTTTTACAAAAAAATTAAAATTGCATATTTATTTTGGATTAAATGTTATGTTTATAAACCTTTACAATTATTACTTTTACAGTTTGGAATTACCATAATAAAGAATTTTTAGATTGATTTTTGAACTTTTACAGACAATTAGGCCATCCAAGCTTTTGCTTTTTTAACATAAATGATTTCAGATTCATACAAAAAAATGTCTCTCTATTTTCAATATTCTTAGGTCCTGTTGGTAATGATAGCCTTACTTAATTTATGGATTGAGATATCTGAGTAATTAATGTCAAGCCAAAACTGGGTCATAGAGCTGGTAGCAGCCAACCTTAATAAAATATTTAAAAAATCTACTGTCACAATTTCTAATTATTTTCCCTGACTTAAAATTATTCATTGCGATTATGTGAATAGCTGAAAGTTAATTCTAAAATGACCTAAATTAAAAAAAAAAAAAAAAAAATTTAGTACCCCTGCTTAACTGTGTTATGATATTTGCAATTGACGTCAAAAGTTAATGCATTTATTCATTTGCAAAGTGCAATTTATTAATAAGACATCTACCTCATCACGTGGTTTTGGCTTGACGTCAATAAATGGGACAACTTTATGTACCATAACAACAAAAATTGATTTTAAAGTACTATTCTGATTAATGCTTAGTTGTGGCTTTATAAAGAGAAACCTGGCTTTGCTTTACTTTTATGTAACAGTAAGTCAATGTGAAAATTGTTAACCAAATAAATGCAGAAATAGTGTGTGATGTCTCTTTATGCTGATTTAGCTCAGTTGTATAACTAGGAGGATTAGGAGGATTTATCATTATAGCAGTTAAATTTTAGATTAATATGTGTTCCACAATATAATATTATAACTACAGTATTTTTATTAGAAACACTATCTCAATTAATTAAAATCTTACATGGTTTGTTGAGGTCTAAATTTAGATAAATAACCGTCAATAGTTGGAGCTTTGAGTCTAGATTTCCTTGAACCTTTCTCCTTCTTGGTATTTTTACTTGGCTGAACATTTTTTATTTGCTCAGTATGGTCTTGTTGCAATTTTTTAGCCAACATTTCATCCTTCTGAATATTCTCAATGTATTTTTTATGAGCTTGTTCTTCTTCTTCTTTTAATTTTCTAAAATAATAACAAAATACAAAATTAAATTGCAAATCAGGTAAATCTCTAAACTAATAAGCCTTTTTTTCTCTTTAAAGCATTTTTTTATTATTTACTTTGTTAAACTTATTATAAATAAATAAACTAACTTTACTAAAACAACAGTTTCTTGAAAATGTTCCTGCTCAACTTTTAACCTCTCAGCTCTTAATCTGTCTAATTCTGCTTCATATTCCAATCTAATTTCACCAGGTTTGCTTATCCGAGGTAATATTTGTACTGAAATTTGTATTGATCATGAATTTACACAAGTAACAAATCAAAACAAGTGTTAAGTTATGTTAGTAGTTATGTTTTCATTTAAAAAATAAATAAAACAAACGTAGGTCGAAAAGTTTACTATTCAAAGCTAAGGATACCTGGTGACAATGTAGTATCTTCTCCATTTAATTTCTTATGTACCTCTTGAGAGAATTTGTTTTGTATAAAATTCCACAACTGAAGGTTCACCAAACTTTTTTGTTTTGTAGCTTTTCTAACCCAGGAGCCAATTCGTAATCGGCACAACGGACAACACAAAGCATTATTTTCTATACTACCGTTAAAACAATTTTCACAAAAGTCATGATAACACGGTAATGTTACTGGTTCTATTAAAATTGATTGGCAAATAGAACAAATGACATCTTTAATTTCCAATTTATCTAATTTGTTAAGTTTATTTTCATTTCTAGACAACCGCTTCTTTGATTTGGCGGCCATTTTCGACTTTGTTTTCTTTTTTCAAAGTTCAGCTTCTTGATTTTAGTTATGAAATGTTTGACAGTACACTCTATTGACAGCTGACACGTTTAATAGTTGATTCTGTAAATAATACCAGTGTCTCTGTATTTGAATTTCCCCATATCAGGATTCTAAGGCCTGCATTCCAAGTTGTCAATCAACGCTTTTTTTTGCATTTGCCTCTTGATTGGAGATTTGAATCACTGTTCATTGCAGATTTGTCTCGGTTTAACGAACGACACTCAATGGATCAACGATCAAAAAAATCGACGCTCTGCCTTTTTTTTAAACGCCAATCAAGTGGAGATCTACGCTTATAAACAGATTTAATTGAGACTGGAAAATTGGTGAATTGAGTGCCGATTGTCTGTGCAAAATTGTTGTATTTCTAGTTTTCTCGGTATGTTTGTTAAGTTTGTTTTGCTTATTAAAAATATAAGAACATGAAACACACTTTCCACATTGTAGTTTGCAAATAATTATTGCTCCTCAACTAAGCTAAATTGCTCCTAAAACAAAATTTTAGAAAAAAATTATTATAATTGTTGTCTTTTTGAAAAATGTGATTGAATAAATGGCCTATTACTATTTTGAAATTTAAATGTTTTCTTGCCAATATTTTGAAGTTAATCCGAATACAAAATAAAATAATTTAAACCAAATAATAAAAAATGTGGTAAATAGAATTCGTTATGTAGCTCTAGATCATCTTTTCTTTTGTCATTACAATATATTGTATTGAATATAGTAAATTTTATAAAAACGGTTTTTTACTATTTTTTATTACTTGTTTTTAAATCCAAGATTAACATTAATTTAAAATACAAAGAATTTATTAAGCTTCTAAAAATGTACATGAAAAAAAAAACATTTTTCTAAAATTAATAAATAAGACAAAAGATTTTACAAACTAACGATATATTTATAGAAACATGTACATTATCAAACAATATTGGTGCTTGCACAAAAATTACGTATCTATTTTGTCTCCTATATTAAAATACTCATATATTGATATTGCACAATGTTTGTGCCAACTCGGCTGTTAGTTCTTCTCTCTGCAGTTTGAATAGTTCCATTGAATTTCTTTTCTGTCAATTCTACATCTCTATCATGTGCAGCTCACATGCTTTTCTCTCTCTTGTATGCATATGCTCTCTGTTTTATATTTCAACACTGACATTATTGTTTTGTTTATATTCTCCACACCATTTTTGAATGGTAGTAGTATTTCTATTAAATAGCTTTGCTTATTAAAATATAAGAACATAAAACCCACTTTCCATAATGTAGTTTATCAAATAATTATTGCTCATAAACTTGACTTATCCTTAAACAATATTTTAATAAACCGAAGAGAATTTGGTATTTAAAAAGATGAAACAAGATGTTAACATACCTTTTTCTTTTTCTAAGAAAATTAATACTTGCTAAATTGCTCCTAAAACAAAATTTTAGAAAAAAAAAATAATAATTGTTGTCTTTTTGAAAAACGTAATTGAATGAATGGCCTATTATTTCATTAAAATTTAAATTTTTCTTGCCAATATGTTGAAGTTGATCCAAATACAAAATAAAATAATTTGGAACAAATAATAAAAAATGTAGTAAATAGAATTCGTTAGTTAAGGCTTATAAATTCCATTTCACATTATGTAGCTAGATAATTATCTTTTCTTTTGTCATTACAATATATTGTATTGAACATAGTAAATTTAATAAAAACGTTATTTTTACTATTTTTTATTACTTCTTTATAATTAAATGCTCTTAAAGAATAAGTACTATTTAAGTATTTAAAAAGGAAAACTTAATAATTAAAGCGTTTTTCAATCACACAGCGTGTAACGAAATCAATCTTTTCTTTATATTAAATAGCAAACTCAAATCAAACATAGAGCAACTCTTTGTTGATTGTAGATCAAATCTCGATTTATATCTAAAATCAACTGATTGCCTCTCAAATGACGTTGTAGAATAAGACAGCCGATTGAGTGTCCATTTTGATCTCCAATCAAGAATCTGTTGATCATTGATTTGACTGACGACTTGGAATACAGGCCTAAGTCGGCACGTCTTATTCTAAAAGAATCTTTTCATAAATTGGAGTTTCATAATATATATCAGAAATCTTTTCGGTATGTTATCCAATCCATCCTCGTCTTCAAAAATCTATGTTATAAAAATATCCAATTACCTTACAACTTGGTGGATTAATTAGTAGTGGCGGAAATAACAAAAGATATTTGTAATATAAACTTATCAAACATATCGAGAAAACTAGAAATACAAGAATTTTGCACAGACAATCAGCATTTAAGTCAAAAATTTACCAGACTCCATTAAATCTGTTCATAAGCGTAGATTTTCACTTGATTGGCGTTTAAGAATAAGGCGGAACGTCGATTTTTTTGATCGTCGATCCATTGAGTGTCGTTCGTTAAACTGAACCAAATCTGCAATCAACAGTGACTCAAATATCCAATCAAGAAGCAATTGAGCGTTGATTGACGACTTGAAGTACCGGCCTTATTATATTAGAACTTTTCATTATAATATTCCCAGATATTTGATTTATGTTTGTATTTAAATACAGACTAGCTCTATGCCACCATTAAAGGGCGTATATAAGATTTTCTTTTTTATGCCAATGATACAGTGGAAATATCAAAAATTAAAAATGTTATACAAAATTTCTATTTTTCCTCAATATGGAGAGTAGATGTTAATAAAACAAGCTTCTACAAGAAGCTTGAGTTATTTTCATTTACAGTTTACTTTATTTGATCAGGCACAATGCGTTATCCATTCTGTAGAAAAATAATTTTATATAGTCTATAGCAATGCGTTTCATTTATTATTTTGGTCTTAACGTAAGTCAGAATGTTATATGGTTTATAAGAATGTTGAACGCGCCAATAAAAGCAGTTGTACCAACATTTTAGTCAAAGAGGCCATGTTGATATTTTCTTTCTTTTTTCGTCTTGTACCGACTCACATGTATTCGAGAACGATAAACGGTGTTGAAAGGAATCACGAAAAATATGGTGGATAATAAAGAAATTTAACTATCAATGTATTTTTCGATACAAAGTTTGTTGGACTAAAATTTAAACATAAATGCGGTGCTAGCACAGGATAAAGCTTTGCGAAAATGTCTTCAATGCATTTCGTTGTTCATCCCTTACCTGGGACAGAGGATCAACTAATAGATCGGTAAGCTAGTATTACTCAACTATCTATTTGACTCCATAATGGACATCTCACAAATATCTAGTAATAGCATTCTTAGAAATAACAATGAACACGTTTATTTTTTACATATTCTTTACTTAAACCATAGGATTTTACTATTATGAAAGACCTGCTAACGCACTCAGCTGGTACTAGCGTCATTTTTCATACTACTAAATACTTTATGCTGTAACTCTAGAAACATCTGTAACGTAATTAATTTGCTATTTCATAGAATGACATTAAAATGGATGTCGAAATTCACGATCGTCACGATCTGGTGTCGCTGATCAATTTTGTGAACCCCTTTTGAGTTCATAAAAATATTTTTTATCCTAAATTTTATATTTTCTATTAGCATAGATTATCATAAAATTTATAATAAACTGTCATACTTGTAAGATAATGTATCTTTTCTTATTATAAAACCAACAGCATTCTATGATTGTTTTGTTTGTTCTGATTTTTTAAAATTAAATAATTACTTTAATCTTCTCATAGAGACTGTAAAACTTATTAGACAATACTCAAGTGTTGTCCAGTAAAGTTTTGTCTAATGATATATTAACAATAGAATATCTTAAGCTTGTTGCTATAAGATTCATATGAATTTTAAGTGTATGTTAGTCAAAAGCAATTTTTGTAGACTTATTCCATAAAAGAACCCTTGATTGCATCTTAGGTAAAATCATTTAATCACAGAGAATCTCTTAAGTGTGGACAATAATCTAAATTTTTGGAAATATAACATTTGTACATGTTTTAGAATCTTATACGTAAAAATATAAAGATATTCTTTCATACAGAATTACTCCTAATTATAAATGAATGATTAAGTCTAACACAATTTAATAAATACAAATTAATGGTAACTAAAAATTTAATATAATCTTTTAATGTTTCAATCTTAGTTTAAATTAAATTTTTATCTAGTGCCTAGATGTTGTATTTTTTTTGTAGTTTCTTATGTTCCGTAAATTATTCTTTAATATAAACATTTTTTTTAAATATCATAAACCGCCACTCCCTATATCACAATATATCATGACATACTCTGTAGTCATAGTTCTTTTAACCTATCTAATAATAGACAAAACCAAGTCTTTGCCTATTAATAGGTAACCGATATACAATTAACCAAAATATTGCATCTTGTTGATTATTTTGTATTTAATTAGAGCATTTTCTTGTTCACATTCAATTTTGAATAATTCAAGACTTAAATGTAAAATATAAAGATTTAAACGATTACAAAAAGAATTGATAAAATTCTTGTATAATTATTAAAATACATGATAATCCACAATTGACTATTCCTATATAAGTAATTCTCTATAAGCAAGCAAAGAGGAAATTGGTTCAAGAGCTTTTTTTCTGAAATGAATTAATATATTCCCATTTAAAACCCTATCATTTGTGTAATGTTTATCCAAATCACACAATTTAGATATATCTAAACCACAATCAAATTTTTTTAACTGCATAACCTATAAAGAATATCACAAACAATTCTGTTTATGTTTATTTTCATGTAAATGTTATTCACATACTTAGAACGATTTATTTATGACAGGGTTAGGAATTATAGTGGGAATATATTAGGTTCTAATTTTTTTTTATGTGTTATTTGGGCTTTGGTTGTAATTATATAAATACAGTTTGTGTAAGATTTTGTTCCATATAACATTGCACCTATGCTCTTGTCAACCTTAATATAATATAAATGAATTATTGTAGTAGTCTGAATATGCATGGATTTTATTTTGTGTCCCTTGTGGCATATCCAATGCACACTTTAGATTGATAGCTCATTAATTTCATAATAATTTGTATATTTAAGGATTTACAGAAAGCTCCTGGTTGTACTTAAACAGATAACAAATTAAAAAGAGATTCATCTTATTGTGAAGGATTATAGAAATTTAAACTCTGTTATGACCCATGTGAATAGCAGGCTTAAGGATACTTTTTTTTAATTTTAATGTATTTATAAAAAAAAAATATTGTTACAGTTTGCGAGAAGTGTCGGAGAGGTGGAACAGATTTGGTACTGGGAGCGGTTCACCCGCGCTCAGTTCCTTGCGTGGAGTGCGCGCCGTTGCTGCTGGACCAGCTCATATTGCCTGTCTACTTGAGGATGGGACAATTTGCCGAGCTGCATTTTCAATCATATCAGATAGATTAGATCTGAGTAAAGCAGACGCAAGCAAAAATAATGGGAATGGTGGTGGTGGAAGTGGCGGAGGTGGGAATAGTGGTGGAAAACAGGGAGGGGGCAGCGGTGGGTGTGGCTCAAGACAACAACCTCGCACTAGAGCGCGAATTATGAGGAACTCCATCAGAGCTGCTCCGAGTTCTCAAGGTTATTTTAATTTTATTGGACACTGATACACTATGAACCAACCACAGTTTTTTTTTCTAATCTTTCAATTGTTGGTGTAGTGTTGATATAACCCTGTTAAAATTGTTCTATGAAGTCTTATAACGCTAATGAATAAACCTTAATATTCTTCTGTCATGTGTTAAGCCGAATATTTTGATTTTTGTTGGAAATCCCATTAAGTGTAGACACATACTTAAGTGTGGTTTTATAATAAGTTTTGTTAAGCCATTAATAATATTATACTAAGGGCGCTACATCACTAGATGCGTTTTGGCTCAGTCTAGTAGTGTTTTTTTTAAATTTCATATATCCAGTTCTCGGATTAATGTTGATCGATAGGTCTTAGATACTCCGATATGTTGGTGATGTTGCTTCTTGTTTTCTCATATACAGTGTAAACTATATAATGAAACTGAAGGGACTGTTTATTTTATGAAGAAAAATAGTTCCATGGAATACAATCTACACCAAAAAAATCCAATTGATTTCGACGCTTTAGAGCAGTGGTTCCAATTTGGCAATTGGAGAGGGGCATTTTGATTGTTTTTCAGTTACAATTACCCCTCTAGTTAAGGGGATTTCATATCTTTGCATGGGTTGGAGGGGGCATTTTCTTATTTTTGCACGTGTTAGGGGGGGAATTTTCGATTTTAGAATCTCAAAACTGGGGGCGCACCTAAAAAGATTGGGAACCACTGCTTTAGAGTGTATGTCGTTAAAAGGAGTGACGTTACATGGATTTTACACTGTATATAGCGTTCTATATAGCCCTATTTTACCCACTTATAAATTAATGCATTGATATATAACGTTTTCAGGATCGACAAGTCGTGCAACTGGGGTTATTATTGGCGCGTCGGGATCTAGCCGAGTTGTGTCAGCGGTGCCGGCCCCATTTGTGCCTGAAGATCTTGTTACTCAGGCTCAAGTGGTCTTGCAGGGGAAGAGTAGGAGTCTCATCATACGTGAATTGCAGGTGAACTTTTAACGTATATTATTAAGGATACACTTAGTTTTGTGGGTTGACAAAAACTAAATAGTAACAAACCAATTTATTTATTATTAGAAAATAAACTAAATTATAAAAGAAACTAAAGTACAGTAGAATCCGGATATAACGACATTCAAGAGACTGGCGATACTATGTCGTATTAACCGGGTGTCGTACAAAACGGACGGATTATATATGAATATAATGCGATACAAAACCGAACTCGAGTAAACATAGTCGCTAAAACCGGTTAGTCTTATAAGCGAAGTCGTTATAAGTGAATTCTACTGTATGTCTAGTGATGAACTATAGCCCTTTCAAATGTATGTGCGATTTTGTTATGAAAAGGCTCTGGCGATTAACATTTGTAGAGAACAAATCTGGATGTGAACCTGGCGGTGAACAACCTGCTGTCCCGCGATGATGAGGAGGGTGAAGAGCCGGAGAACGGCGAGGGTGGTGATGGGTACGTGCCTGAAGACCTGATCTCACTGCTCGACGGTGGCTTCCACGCGAGCCAGCAGGACCAGTCGGTGATCATCGATGCTGATGCGATGTTCTCTGAGGACATCTTCGGGTACGCGGCTATCAGAAGGTATTTAGGCTATGCTCGTTGGCCAATCCTGTCCATCATAGCACGGGCTTACGCATTGTATAGAGAAGTAAAATTGGTTGAAACGCGTTCATTGGTGATATAAATTCGTTACCATGGTTACCTAATTATATTTAATTAAAAAGTAGTTACAAGTGAGATATGTTCGCGTTTCAATCAGATGATGTTTGTTACCATGTTGTCCGTCACAATATGTATAAATCACACCAAAGAATCTTTAATTTTTTTTATACACAACTAGTTGTTAATAAACAAAGATTTGATCTTTGTCTTCACAGAAACTCATTAAAGTACTTATGATGAGTAATTTTTAAATAGATGACTTTCTAGTTTGTAATGAAATGAAATAATTTCTTTGGCAATATATTATTTTGTTGCGTACAATATTTTCAAGTGTAAGCCAATGGCTGGCAACACCTGTAGGTCCATAGGCAGTGGTAGCTCGAAGTGAAGCCACCTGCTCTATTGCCTGTCTCCTTTTTCATTTTTTTCTTGTGTAATTGTTTTGAACTAATTCTGACTTGAGTCACGCCTGACACTAATATAATACTTTTCAAATGTTTTTTTTTATATCATTGACACACAAGTTCCTAAAATAAACTTTAAAAAATTGACACTTTATATTGATCCATGGAACCATGTGTCTTGGGATAGAAGTGAGTTGGTTTCCTGGCATGGTGGTTACCACACTGCAAATTCGATCCAAGTCTTTAACTAGTTATGGGTTTTGTGGTATTCTATGAGCACCACGCAGTTTAAGATTTAAATTAAAGTATTTTTTTTTTGCTGTTTGTTTGTTGTCTGGTAATAACTACTGATGCAGTTGTGACACGCCCATTTTTGTTCGATTTATTTGCCTCTTGTAAATAATTTATTAACAAGCTTTACTGTGTAGAGTAGATAATTTTCATAATGAGCATGGAATTGTGACGATGTGATTGCATGGTGTTTGGACGGCCTAATAAATACTAAATAGTTATATTAACAGCCGCAGTGGTGGCGGCAGCGCTGGTAGGGCTGGCGCTTCTCGGGAGGGGAGCTCGGCACAGGACAGGACATCGGAGTTCAGCCGTTGGAGGGAGAGGCAGTACTTTGGACCGAGGCGTTGGCTTGAAACCGCTTTACGGGATAATTCGTGGGACAAAGAAGGCGGTATGTGTTTTTTTTACTCCTTTATAATTCGCACAATATGTATTTTTACATAATAAAAATGCAAATTTAATTGTGTTGCTGATATATTTCAGTGGAAAGTAAGAAGAAGGATTCTGCGATGGCCGCGTCTCCTCTGTGGGTGTCCGAGGATTTGGAGTATTGGGACACGAACATACGTTTCACCCATGTGGCGGCCACCTACAGTGAACTAATTGCTGTTTCGACCTATGGACAAATACACCAATGGCGGTGGGCTGATCCGCATCCCTATCAGAGAACTGATGTGAGCTTTATTAATATCTGAATATTGAAAAATTATTTCAAAAAGTTATTAAATTATATACTAAAGTTTAGCACAAAAGCTACGCCCTATATGAATAAATGTATTAACTTTGTAATTATGGCATAAACCGATCAGGCATAAAAAGATTTTATTAATACAAAATGATAAGTGTTTACATTGTTAAGAGAGATTACATTAATTAAATTTTAAGTTATCATTCTAGTAAATTTTTAATTCACCAACCCAAGTTGTGAATGTGTTAAAAGATCTTTTTAATTGCACTTGTATTTACAAAATAAATGTTTATTAATGTCGGTTAAATGTGTATTTGCAGGCACTGGGGAATGGGTCGTATCACCCTCGCAGTAATTGGCTTGGTTTAGCTCTGGGCGAGCGAGTTGTGAACATCAATGCAGCCGGCATTCGAATCTCAATACTGACAGACACCGCACGTATCGCGACGTTTCTGGACGAGTCCATCGGTATGTCTTTGAGCACAATTGCCATCATATTAAAAACTGAGCAGCCTTAGTTTGGTCAATGTGAAACACAAAAATTCAATACAAAAAGGGTTCATCTTATCAAAAAAAAAAAGTTCTTTTTTCTCTCTCTCTTCAAAACTGCGATAAGTCGACATCGACTACTGTCACTTTCAAATTTATTCATATTTAATTACGTTTTATTTAAAATTAACATTTATAATATTTATTTCCACTTATAGTAGTAGGTGTTAATAAATGTTAAAAAATTAAATGTCGCTTAAAAGCGATCTCTTCCAAGTATGAGGAAAAAAAGTAATTCATTTTGATAGGTGTAAAAATAGAACTGAATGCTAATTGTAAGTTTTAGACAAAAAAGTTTAAAAAAATATTAATAATGTTATAGCTCACGCGCCGGGCTCTACGCGATTGGAGCATCCACTGCAGGCGTTCTCGGAGTTCGGTACGGACAAGCCGATATCGCTCCACGTGTGCTCCCTATACACGGTTGCTAAACTGGAATCTGGAGCCCTATATTGGTGGTATGTCATTCTTATATTTTATTTATTAAGGCATACAAGAACACACAAGACATGTATGTGCATAAATTAAAGGTATGCGCAGGAAAGAAAATTTTGACAAAAATCAAAAACTTTATTTATTTTTATTTTATTTATTTTTGATTCTTAAAATTATACAGCTTATCAAAAAAAGTTTACACAATAAAAATAGATTAAAAATAAAGCCAAAATAAGGTTAAAACATAGAACCGAAAATAGAATCTAAGATTAGAAAAAACAATAACAAAAAAAAACACGAACAGAAAAAAATAAATAAAAATATATATACACGTGTGTGTGTATTAGTGTGTGCAATGTTGTTGCTGAGTTAGTGAGTGTGCAAGGTTTAGTCTTTTACTCGTAAAAGAATTTCTACTTAGGCCAAAAAATATCTAAGGACAGATAGGACTCATTATAGGTTCTTGCTGCAACTATATACATACAGAATACAACAACTATGAACGAAGACAGATAATAAGCGTTTTGCGAATGGCGTCGTCACAAGATCTGCATCACTTTGCGCCTGAAGACAGGGAGACCATCACATAGCATAGTTTATGGTTGACAGGCATCGCATTAAGTGGACCGTTATAACCAATTGTCCTCACGATCTTAATATAAATATTTTTTTTATATCTTTGAGGGTTCAAAAATAAATAACTATAGATCGTGAATGAACCATTATTTATTGTTATTATCTTATACCGGTTTATTTTGGAACCTTCCTTGGAGAATGTTTTTGATGTACACAAGTGATATGATTGTATGTGGCTGGGTGGATAGTTTCTTGCCAGTTCCTCTCGTCTGCTCTCTACGCCCTTGATTTGGGAACTCGCAGCAATATCAAAAATTTGTATACCATAGTTATCGATGTGAATAAAGATATTTTTGAGTTTGCATAAAATATATAAATATTGTATTACCAGGGGTGTACTGCCTTTGGGGCAACGTGCACGCCTATGGGAGAAGCACCGTGCACGCTCCCGTAAACAGCAACGCGGCCACTCGTCGTCCACGCCGCAGGATTTGCAGACCGGACAGAGTGTTACAATGAAGAATGCACCCATGTACCAGCCGGGGGCCATTGGTATGTTTACAAATTAATCTTATAAAGTTCTCGTGTCACAATGTTTGTTCCCGTACTCCTCCGAAACGGCTTGGCCGATTCTCAAGAAATTTTGTGAGCATATTGAGAAGTCTATTTTGAGAGACATTTTATTTTATTATTTTGCATTTTACGCTAATGTTACCCTTTTTATGAACAACGTCTATTTTTTTTAGTAATTTTATGACAAAAAAAAAACTAATTTTGTATAAATATAATATTTATGATTATTAAAAATCGAACTTCTTGCCTGCTTCTTCTCAGCTTGGTCGCGTACGAATAGGCTTAGAGTAATTTAAATGGTTCAATGTACCTTACTGAATAAAAAGATTTGACTTTTATGTGAGTTAACCATTTGTGCTCTGTTTTAACTTAAATAAAAACAAAAGGAAATACTGTGTTATCTGTAGCTATCTATCATTTTTATGAAATAATATTTTTTTGTATAAATTCTCTAAAGATTTTACTCATAATATTGTTTAAAGTGTCTGCAATAAAGCCTTGGTACTCACTTACTGACTCTATCCGATCAGCTCCATTTAAATATCTTTGTTAGCATTTTATGTCCATAAGCTATCTCTTAATGTAATTACATTTTTAATTAGCATTTAGTTTTATGTCCTTGTTTTATGCACTCATTTCACAACTATGGTTTCACAACAGGATTCAACATGTCAACTGGAGTTCCGAAAGTCGGTATCCTCCAGAATGCTGCGTGGAATTTGTCCGATACGTGCAGATTTAAACTTTTACCGGCTCCGCAACCGGACCGATCCATTTCAGAAAAGGACAAGAGAGACATGCAGGTGTGTTGTGGTTGAAGGTTTTGGGTTTCTCGTGCCCATGAGCGATGGTGGTTAGCGAAATGTTCGGGTGGGCTTATAGCTGACTAGCGATCCGGAAAACGTCTGTGTTTATTTGCGGTTAAAATAACTCGAGCTGTAAGACCAGCGGCCTCATAGCGCCCTCAATTGCTATCACAGTCATGCACACAGACACACACACACACAAACACTCACGCCCACCTATTCTAACAATGTATGAAGATATGTAAACAAGACACCCCACAACACAAATATTTGCTAGAGTAAGGGCGTTATAACGCCTCATCTAAAAAAGTTAAAAATAAAGAAGAAGGCAATAAAATCTCAGCGGTCTCTTACGAATAGATAGACGATGATAAATATAAAATTTCAGAATCAGTCTCCATTAACGGTGTCGTCCGTGAAGGCGTCGTCGTCCAGCAGCTCCAACAAGGACACTGCCAAGGACAGTAACAAGGATATGGCGGATCGCCTGGACATGCCCCCGCCGCCCAGTCCAGCCTCGTCTACATGCAGCGACACTAGTACATCTCATAGTGAGTTATTTTTATATGTATACTGTAATTGTAGCCGTGTTGTCAAAGTATACTGGTTCTGAGCTACCTCTCCACCAATTTTCAGCCGAATCGGTTTAGCCGTTTTTGAGTTACATGTACTGTAATTAACAGACTTTTTTTAAAATACAGTGTAAACTCCATTTAGACTTTAACAACAAACTCTAAAGCTGCGAAATTGGCTTTGGTTGCGTCTCGCTTCCATAGTAATGATTTTAGTTTTTCTCCATGTAACGCCATAAAGTACACAGTTGTTCAGTGTCGTTATATAGAGTTTACACTGTATATAGATTTGTTGAAACTAATAAGTAATCTAAACTATGAGTGTTGAGCTGAGTTATTAATTATACTGCAAATTATTAGAGCGCGCAAAACGCGTGACAGTACGCGGCGAGGAAGGCTCATCCAACGACGGAACTAAGCGTGATGAAGAGGAATGGCCGCTCAAGGAGGTCGTGTTCCTCGAAGACGTGAAGAGTGTACCGCTGGGGAGGGTGTTAAAGGTCGACGGCGCATACGCGGCTGTCAGATTCCCATCTGTTGGCAAAGATGGGAAGGAGGTGGTGCCCACGCCAGACGATTGGACGACACTGCTGCAGGATTGCCGCTTAGTGAGGAAAGACGACCTGGTCACAGTGAAGTGGGGGAGTGGGGGGGCGGCAGGGCCGAGAGGGCCGGATTGCCTCCAGCGTACGCCGAGGAAGATTTCGCTGCCGCCTGAACTGCAAGTTATTACTATTGCGGTGAGTTTTATTTTCTTTAAATAAATAGATTTGAGCTCTTGTAGTCGATTGTTAATTTAAAATATTATTTATTTATTTACGGAAACAAAACAGACACATCACAAAACATACAGAGGCATTCTAAAACATGTTTCACAGATAAAATATGTTATATACACAGTCACAAGTACAGAAACAACAAAAACGTCACGGGAAGAAAAGCAAAAACAAAAAATAAAAAATTCTATAAATGAAATTAAAAGTAACATACCTTTTTACAAAGACAAATATTGGTACTATACATATTTAAACTCTAAAATACATATTTAGGTAGAGTTATTCAAAATTAAAGTTAATATATTTCTAAAAAGTCCGTCATTCATAAATTACAGGCACCACAAATATGTGTTTATGCTTACTGAACGATACAAAGAATACGGCCTTTTAAGGTTTCCTTATTGCTACTTTAATATTTTCCGTTAAAGGTGGACAATCGCGGCGTACACGCAGTCGTACGTCGGCCGGGTGGTGCGTTGGCGTATGCGGTGTACGCTGTGGGAACAACACGTGCGCTCACGGACAGCGCGTTCCCAACGGACCATACAGCTCTATTGGGACAATCCAATGGACACTCCATACAACTCACTACTGCGGCCGAGGTGAGGAGCCTTCAATTACTTTTCTTATAATTGTCTATTGGATAGACAATAAACTTGACAAAATATCTAAAGCTTCTACTTTGATTTATTTGGCGTTACAGTTGTTATATATAGTGCTTACTCCATGAAACTTGACTCGATATAACAAAGCATCGAACTCTAATTGGCTTTGGTTGGTTTAGCTTGTATTTGAAGATTTTTCTTCTCTCCATCTAACAAACACTCTCTATAACGCCATAAAAAGCACAGTCCCTTCAGTGTCGTTATATGGGGTTAAAATGTATATAGATATATGAATCGATGGTGTGTTTGGTTGAAATATCCCTGACATATCTGATTCTTATAAGACTTATGTTATTGTGCACTTGTATATTTTTGTACTCTGTGTGACTATAATTATGGCAAATCTCAATAGGTTAATGTTGAAGATCAATATGTATAATCCATAAAATAAATCAATTGAAATATAACAATAGTTTACCAGGTTTGTGTGTGAGATTGGCACGTTAAATCATTCTCCTTTTCAGGGTAGTGAACCCGTGGTGATGATGTTGGATGGCAACAACGCCCTCTACCCAATAGCGCGTGACTGCGTGGGAATGGTTCGTGAACCGCCACCATTGAACCTTGCGCCAGCCCGCGCCATCACTGCGCACGCGCTGCCCCTGCACCCGCACGGCTCGGCCCATTCGTCTCATGCGCCCCTGAAGTCGCAGGTATATTTTTAACTAATGTCTGTTAGAATACCTAAAAGGCCGGCAACGCACCAGCTCCCAGCCACATAAGTGTCTGTTTATGGTGTGCCACCTGCTCTTTTCTATCAAATAATAAATTCGCATTGCTGAAATGTCGATATTCTTGAGAGATGTGACCAATCAATCAATTGGGACAATGGTCAATTTGACGGTTACTAAATTTTTACATTGATCAGCTTTTTAAGGAGTGAAAAAGCCAAGCTAAATAAATTTTGACAAAATTGTTTCTGCTCTGTATGTTAATGTGTTTTTTTCAAGGTTGCACTCATAATAATCGTCTCCGAGCCTCAAATAATGATGCCGCGCGTCCTGCGCTGTGATCTTGATGGAGTGCGACAACTGCTGCATCAGCTCGAGACTGATAATAACAGTAAGTCGTAGATCTAGTTTTAATCGGGTATTTGCTTTTAGTTAGGTTCCTACAAGTTTTATTTATTTATAGCCCAAAAGATATACACAATATATTACAATACACACGGTGGATAGCAAAATTGTCAACTACAGTGTTAACTCTATATAACGTCAAAGCGTTATAGTGTCGTTAAATGTAGAGAAAAAATCAGAATTAGAATATGTGCAAAATCAACCGAAGCTACTTTCGACTCTTTAGGGAGTTTGTCGTTGAATCGAGTTTACACTGTATTTGTAATCCACCGACTGTTAAATGTATTGTAAATAATATAAATGTCATTTTTGTATAAGAATTCTATTTAAAAATATAACAGACAACATTGAATTTTAATATTTGTAATTCAATACCTTTGTAAAAAAATATATAAAGCATATTGAGGATGATTTTTAGAAATTGCATAATTCAAAGCCCACGACCGATAGGCAAATTGGTTTGGTGTAGAATTTTTCTCTCTTATGTATTATCCGGTAATAATAAATAAATATATAAATAATAGTTGTAATGTAATCGTTTGTCTTGTTTGCTTATTAAAATTGATTTTCAATTTCAGAGCAACAAATAGTTCAAATACTTCAAGAGCGCTGTGACGGCAATAGGAATATTTTACATGCCTGTGTACATATGTGCTCGCCCACTTCGAACAAGGAGCCCGACATAGGTGTGTAGTTCATTTGACTCTTTGTGAGCACTCGGTTGGCTCTATGGTCGCGTCGGATTGCTTGTAGAGGTCCGAGGTTCGATTCCTGGTCAACAATTTTGTGTCTGTTTAAAAAGTACAACTTAACAGTTGACGATTGAAAGAAAATTTTAAATTTTTAAGATTTTCTTTCTTTATCATGATTAGATAAGAGAAAGGGAATTTATACATTAAAATTATACCCCCCCATAGTGTGCCCTTCCCTAAATTTTATGTCCAGACTAAATTTCATCGAAACTGGTTCAGTAGTTTGAGGTTGAACGCGTAACGTATACGTACGTACGTATTTGTAATATTAGAAATTAAAAAGTATAAATCTTTTATAAATTTTACCCAACCACATATATATATATTTTGTTTGTTAAAGCAACCTCTTATTATTCAGAAAATAATAAAACAATGTTCGCAGTAGATAATCCGGCGGTGCCGACAATTCCAAACCCGTCGAGTGCGACGAACAACGAGGAGGCTATACCGGCCCTGACCTGGCCTCCGGAGACGTTTGAGGCGTCGGGTGATGAAGATAGTCTGATGGGAATCTCGAATAGTGGGTGAGTGCGAATATATAAACTAGTGTTTGTTAGCGTACTCCTGCGAAACGGCTTGACCGATTTTTATCAAATTTTGTATGCCTATTCAGTTGGTCTGACAATCGGCTAACATCTATATTTAGAGACTTTAAAAAAAAAATTGTCGCATTAAAAATACATACAACATATTAATTTGAACCTTTTTTTTTCACCCCTATTTTCTAGTAATTTTATGGCAAAACAACGTTTGCCCGGGTCTGCTAGGTTTCTATATAATTATTGGGAGTTATTAGGGTTTAAAAAGTGCTACCAATATTCAAAAGGCCGGCAACGCACTAACGTGCGCTCTAGTGATGGGCGACGTCACTTATATGATTAAAAATAAATGAAGTCTTGATAACAGAAACAAATGTTTTAGTCTACTGCTTGATGGGAATTATTTTTTATTATAAAAAAAAGGTTTTAATCAAAATCGGGTTACCTATGGGATCTGATGATATCTTTGTTTGTTAATAGTAAATTAATTAAATGTTTTTATTATTAAACAAGTTTTTTTTTATTTATTAGTATTTTTTTCATTTGGTTGTTGATTTTTTTTTCTTGCAACCGTCATTGCAAATTATCTGTTGTGTGAACGTAAAATTGATTGAATTTCAATATTAACTGTTGTCTCTTAAATATACACTTCGTCCACAATGTAGGATTTGGGGTTTTGGCATTTTTTTAGGGTTTATTAATATGAATAATGATTTGTAGCAAAATGTCGAACAGCGGTAACGGGGCGGTGAGTGCTGATCCGGTCGAGAGGCGTGGCAACGCGCTATCCGCCTTGAGAGCACTCTGCGAGAGCACTGCCCTACAACCCTATCTGCTGCAACTTCTAACTGCCAAGTAAGTCTTTTTTTTTAATTCTTATTTATATTAATTGTAAAAATTTATGTAATTCGCTGTGATACATATTTAACTGTGCGAATATTGCCTTATAATAATGATATGGTATTGGCTCCGAGAGGTCTTCCTTGGTAGATGCGTAAGAGTTAAATTTTAAAGGGCCGGCAGCGCACCTGTTAAATACTGATTATATATATATAATTGATAGTTATAGTATGCCTAACACAATTAATAATCTTTCATATTATATACATATAAAGTATATAAACTCTTTATAACGACACTGAAGGGACTGTGCATTTTAATGCGTTATAGAGAGTCGTTAAATGGAGAAAAGAAAAATCATTTGATTTGACGCCAATTGATCTAGAAGCTTTAGACAGTTTGTCGTTAAATCGATTGCCGTTACATGGAGCTTACACTGCATTTTCTATATACTTTTGACAGGGATGGTATGGGTCAAACGCCTTTAATGGCCGCTGTGGCTGAACGCGCGTACCGAGCGGCCTTGGCCATATTGGACGCGATACGATCGTGCGAAGCGGACGACACTCAACGGTCAGCGGCCATTTTCCCCCCCAACGCCCATCCGGATCATTCGCCACTGCTGGTGCTGTGCTGCAACGACACGTGCAGCTTCACGTGGACCGGGCAGGATCACATTAATCAGGTACGTTTTTTTTAATGAAATTCGCTAACGAGAGATGTTTTCCAGACAACCTTAAGTGACCTTAAGATTTGCCAGCACTGTCTTGAACCATGATTATTTTATTTCATTACATTAGAATATTAAATATACATATCGGCGCAACTACAACAATTAGTATAAATTTATAATAATATACTAATTTTATTTCATTCAGTAATTACTCCTGTTATTGCTGTCAATATATTAAAGCTCCGCTTTTTAATTTTAACACACTAATTATTAAATAAACACAAAATATTCTTAATATTAACCTAACTAATATAAGTATATTATTTCATTCAGTTACATCTAGGTATTTGTTTCGTAATGAATTTTTTTACCTTAATTAACAGCAACAGGTTTAGTTGAATATAGTCAATACTAACATGGAATGTATTTATTATTGTTTTGTTCAAGATTGTTTTAATGTGAGATAATCAAAAAAAGCCTTAAACAAATTTGTAATAAAATTGTAACTTTTTGTTTTACAGGATATCTTTGAGTGCAAAACTTGCGGCCTCACCGGGTCGCTGTGTTGCTGTACCGAATGCGCTAAGGTATGATTTGCCCTCAATTTGGGAACTGGCAGTAAATGTCAAAAAAAAACTTATTTTGTACGAATAAAAATATTTTTGATTCTGTTATATCTCTAATGTTGATACACATATCTGCTTTGAATGTTTACCAATGTTACAAAAACCACGTTCGATTGTGATAGATGCACTGTCAAAATTCATTTTTTTTTATTTTGGCTCAAACAATCGACTATCAAACATGTTCTTGACAAATAATTTTAAGTGTTACACACAAATAGTGCTGATACTAAATAAAAAAAAGCTACAGTGTGTTTTCTAATTGATTAAAATGGTCTTATGTACCATAGTGTATAAAGAGATTTTGAAATATTTTATAGGTGTGCCACAAAGGCCACGACTGTAAACTGAAGCGCACGTCCCCGACAGCGTACTGCGATTGTTGGGAGAAGTGTCGCTGCAAGGCGTTGGTCGGCGGCAGTTGGACTGCGCGATGCGATCTACTGGCGAGGCTCGCTAGGGAGACACAATTGGCCACTCACTTTAACTCCAGGTACTGTGTTTTAATAACAGGCTCTTAAGGTACGGGCTCGTGCATCCGATTCCAGCAAGGAAGTCTCGTGCAAGTGGGATCACGTGACCACATTTGTCGCTGGTAACGCGCGTGCATGAGGCCGTACCTTTATTGTCGGATATTAGTCGGAGTATTAACGCAAGCGTGGCCCTGAATACGATATGGGACGGAGTAAATGAATAAAGCAGGAGGACCTTATATTATATTCTACCGTATCATGACCCCTCTGTAACCTAATGTTCGTCTCACTTTAAGGCGGAGTATAGATTGTAGGCTATGTACACAACATAATACAATTCTAACATGTATATTTTTATTTTATTTTATTATATATGTCCCCAGATATTATGCTAAATACATTTAAAACAATAAACTTATGAGATAACACAACTAGGTTCACACATAAGACAATTAAATGGGAACTTGAGACAATATATGTACCCACATACACGCAGACTACTTATATTTATTTACATTAATTAATTAAGAAAAATGCTTTTCCAATATAAACAAGTCTTTTGGTGTATATAAAAGTCGAAATGTTCAATTTCAGAGGGGAATCGATCCTTCTGTTCCTGGTGCAAACGGTGGGTCGTCAAGCCGTGGAACAACGTCAATTCAGAGCTGGGAGTGGACGTGCCCGTGCACCGCGAAAGCAGCCGGGCTCCGATGCTGAACTGGATGTGCCCGACCACGATTTGGAGCCACCGCGATTTGCTAGAAGGGCACTGGTACATTTGTTGGGTGAGTACTATTGAATTATGGGTGCCTAGAAGTTTTATATATTCTTTTGTTGGATTGGATTCTTTTTAGCACTTACAAAACTACTATGGCTATTGTCTAAGCTCCTGGTACATATTATGTACTATTAGCTTTTGCCCGCAACTTCGTTCACGTGGGTTAAGTAGAAAAGGAATGTTGAAAATGGGTTTATATATGGGCAGAGTTCTGGTGAAAATTTCATTCCCTTGTACCCGTGCGCGATAAAAATCAAAGTTTAGTTTATCCATACCAAATTTCATTGAAATCGTTTTAGTACTGCGTGAAAGCGTAATATACATACAGAGTTGGATTAATAATATTAGTTTAGATATATTTTATTATATGTTTTGATTAGCAAAATAATTAAAAATTCGCCAATTTTACACCTTGGGTTAGGTTATTCAAGTTTTAGTAAGCATCCCTCATTTTTTTGAAAATGTTACTCTGAAAATTGTAGCTTGCCAATGGTGAAAGAGTTTTTGAAATCGGTCCAGTAGTTTCGGTGCCTATTTATTTCAAACAAACAAAAAATCAAATATGAGTTTATAATATGAGTATTATGTAATATTATTTTAATTGTAGCTTATTTGTATATTATAATTAAGTTTAGATACGTAACTATGTACAAAAAACAAGTCAAAGCTCGATTTTATAAGCCCTTACATTGCTTTTAGTGAAAATGCCCCTTTTTATTATTATTTCATTTAAATGCAATATTTTTTTTACAGGCGATTGGTCTGCGGTAGAAGCGGCTGTGATGTGCGGCTCCAGCCTTAACGAAGCGTCCACTTCTCACCAGCAGTCTGGTACCACTCTATTGGACAAGTTCACACACGCCCTAATAGTCAAGTGCACTAACGAGGTATACTTGTATTGTCTTATTGCATAGATTAAAAATATATGTGTTACAGCACACACAACTTAACTATGAAAATTCCCAGGTTATAACACTTTATCGTCGGATAAAAATATTTGTGTAAAAAAATACAGAATATATTTGTATTATTGCAAACAAACAAATGTACTATAAAAATATCTACTATTTTATGTGTATACTGGATAGTTTTGCTCTGTAAAAAAGATCCGATAAGATGTGTCGTTTAACTACGTGCAAATTGAAACCACAGAATTCCCTTCACCGCAGTGTTAATATAATTTTACAGGCGATTGTAAGGTTGATAGTTTTTAGAAATTTTCTTGATAAATGCTGTCATTTCTATAGCCTTTTAATTCGGATCTTGTTTACATAACCAAACTCAAAATTAAAGAATGTTTAAACATAATATAATTTTATTCCAGTTTATCATATATATCTTGGTTTTTTTTTGTAGATCTGCAAAATTAATTAAATGTGTGGTCCTTGCAGAGTAGCCATAATGAATTTTCCGTATGGCTTGTGCGAATGATTGAATAAATATTTGTTATAGATGTTGGACACACTCCTGCACACGTTAATCAGGGAACAGAAAAACGAGACGATACCGGGACGTGCGGAACGCGCTCGCGAAGTGACGCGTCGATTCGTACGTTCCGTTGCGAGGATATTTGTTATATTCAGCGTGGAAATGGCTCCGGGAGCGTCGAAGAAAAAGGGGTATTTTTTTTTATTCTATCCAACAAATTAGTATTAAAATAACTAGAATAATTAAGTTGAGGCATCGTTTAATTGTCCTTAAGTTTAAAAACATAAGTTGAACACTTTGAAGTTTATTACGCTGTGTAATGTCATCCTTATTCTTTAAAATAGATTAAAAATAAAGCCAAAATAAGGTTCAAACATAGAACCGGAAATAGAATCTAGGATCAGAAACAACAATAACAAAAAAACACGAACAGAAAAAAAAAATAGAACAAGTATAGTATATTATGTGAATAACGAGTATTTAAATATGTGCGAGTGTATTAGTGTGTGCAATGGTGTTGCTGTGTGAGTGAGTGTGCGAGGTTGAACTTAGTTTTTTTTTTAAAAACCTGGCAAATATCAGCAAAGTGTTGTTTTAATAATGAGTGGTAATCGTGATGTAGGCAATGCAATGCGACGTTAGAAAAACCCTGCGGAGATACTTCTTTCGTTATATACATATAATTGTCTACCACTTGAGACATCTAGAGACAATCTTAACTCCAGCAATCTTTTTAATTAAACCGGTGACATCCTCTACATTGGGTGTTCGTCTTGGGACAAAACCTTTTTAAGAAATAAAAAGCCGCATGATATATATATTTTATTCTTATTTCAGACCAGTTTCAATAACATCGTCGTTGGTACGTTGTCGGCGCGTGTTCGGCGCACTGGTTGCCCTAGCGGTCGAAGAGCTAGTGGAGGCGGCTGACGCTTTGTTGGCGCCCGTGCGGCTTGGGGTCGTTCGCCCCACTGCCCCGTTCCCCTTGGCCACCACGTATGTGGATTTGGTCAATGGTAGCGAGGATTTGTTTGGTGTTGAGCCATTGTCTAGTGGACATCCGCGGTCGTCTCGCAGGTAATTATTTAAGACTTGAAAACAAAGGGAAATGTGCTTTTTACTGTAAAGTATTTTTTTGTAAGAATCTTGAGATTTATTAATGATACATATACAGATACATACAACACAATAAAAAAATACAAGTTACAATAATAAACTAAGCCTCACTAATAAAATATGGAAACGATACAATAAAAAAATACGATAGAAACACAGTTATTTATTTGAAATTTTAATTTATTAATTGCAGGGAATCAGCAACGAACAGCAATAGGGCCACGGCAACGGGCGGTACGTCCATCGGCAGTTCAACTCTGGTGCGATCATCGACGCCCTTGGCGACCGAATATGCCGATGACGTGGCGGGCGAAGCCCTGGGCGGTGACGATGACGCGTCAGAAACCGATGAACCGACGGCAACCACTCAGCAACAGGACGTGCAGCATGACGATGCTATGGGCGATAGGTAGTTTAAATTCCAATGCATTAATATAAAGACATTTGTTTTAAACTTTCACGTTTTGAAGTCTACAGCATATTTATTATGAGCCTAATTAACTGCACACAGACTGTTTAATCACTTAAAGGACACTTGAAAATAAAACTATATTAGTCAGATCACACTGTAAACACTTTAATATTCCCTATATATAATTACAGTACTATTTTACTAGCGTGTTGTAGAATGCATCGCTTTCGTATTATTGCCATCTGTTGCCAACTAAACAATAATTATTAGTATTTTTCAACAAGACCATTTAATGATTGACACTCGTTTAAATGAATTCCAAACTTTTTATACTTCAACCTTTAAATAATACAACAAATAGAATGATTAATTTATAGCCCTTTCTAAGTTTAAGGTATACTCTAAACAAAACTTTAAATTGTCTTTGTCCAATTTAAAATTAACAGCTACAGCTTGTACAAAATGATTTAATTATACATTTTAGCTTGAAAGGTATAAAATCATAGGCACAATGTATGTTGCAGAACAATTATTACTTTCAACGAGCTACTTTTAAATTCATACCAAATGTTTAAACTAGATTTTTGAAGAAATTTTTTTTTTTTACTCTGTACTTTCTGACTAACACGACACTACTATAAATCTACCATAACACATTTGGTTTTAAAAAAAAAATATGTTTTGTTCAGGGGAGCTGATCACGTGGTCGTTGAAAGTGGAGCTGAAAGGGCCGAGGGTGGCGAGAGTGAGAGCGAACTGGACATGCTGGCCGAAGTGGAGACTGAGAGTGATTCGGACGATCAGGACAATGCTGAATCCGCACAACGGAGCGTGCAGACTGGCGCTACTCAGGGTTCGGACGCCGGTATCTATATATAAAAAAGCGAATTGTTCATACGAGTAGCGTCTTTTAATAATAATTGGAATACATTACACATTTCAGTTACTGTAGGCAACAATTTTTTTTTAACAGAATTGTTGTCGGTGATCGAACCCAGGATCGCCAGTCTGGTATGATAATCATTAGTCCTACTTGTTAAAATCGTCGCTTTGTTTTGAAAATACAAATTCAACTCCATATAATGGCACTCGTTTTACCTCTCTAAAGCGTCAAAGTCTTTTGTTTGTATTTCATACAATTTTCTTCTCTCCATTTCGCCACCATTCTCTATAACGGCATAAAATGCACAGGCCCTTCAGTGTTGTTATATAGAGTTTGCACTGTATTTGATTATGGCGTGTTCGTAATTGTAAACTCATTGCAGGTATAGCGTCGCTGTTATTGTATCCAGAGGAAGAGAGTGGCGATTCCACTCAGCCGGAGGACGAGGATTCGGAGGCTGGTGAGACTGATGAACAGGAGGGAGAGTCTGAACCTCAGCTACACGACGGGGAGACCCTGGAGAGAAGAGCTGCTCCGCCTACAAGGACTAACCTGGCGCCGCATTCTATGCAGTGGGCTATACGGTAAGATTTATTCAGCACCATACTAGCTCGTTTATTTTATTCCCATTTAAACTAATTAAAATAAAATAATAAAAATAAATTGTATAGTCCGGTCTGAATCATAGGCAATTGTTCAGCTTCGAACATTTAAAACATGAGACTTCATATACAGTAGAATCCGGATATAACGACATTCAAGTGACCGGCGATACTATGTCGTATTAACCGGGTGACGTACAAAACGTACGGTTTATATTTAAATACGATACGATACCAAACTTGAGTGAAAATTATAGTCGCTAAAACCGGTTAGTCGTTATGAGTGAATTCTACTGTGTGTACAAGAAACTTTTAAAAATGTCATTGAATTATACGAAAGCCTCTTAAATCAGTTTACGAAGCTTTTACTGGTAATTTTCAAATATTTGTTAGTTTAGATTTCAATACACAAACAAGCATTGATAACTTTATAATAAGTGTTAATAACTGTTTGACATATGTTTTGTTATAGATCTCGCGAAGCCCTCCGCGGCGGGAGCAGTGGCACGAGCGGGGTGAGACTCTCGGGCGCCTCCTCTCTGGTCTTCATAGATCCTGCTTCTCTACGCCGCTCGGCCGGAGTGGCCGCTGCTGGAGCTCACGATCCGCACTCCACCTCCACCACGGCTGCTTTCCTTGCGAGGGCTTTTGGTATGGACCGACAATAATTTCCTTATAACAATAAGAGGGTTTTTAAAAAAAACAGTTTGAGAAGTTTACAAAAAACTTGGATTTTTTAATAATGTCCTTAACTTTATTAGATAAACCAGACTCGACCGGTTTAAGGTGATTTTGTACAGGCAGTAATTTTAATTTCAAAATAAATTGGTTTAATTAATTTTATTTTATTTTTTATATTTATCTTAATATCTAAGTATTATATATAATATTATAATATACCTAATATTAAGCATTTATTATTTGGTTTTGGGGCTAAAAAATATTGTCCCATAATGTTTCTGTAACACGCTGTTCGTACTTTACAGGTATCGTTATAAGACAAATAGCTGATCTGTTGTGGGAGTACGAGCGCGCTCCTTTGCCCTTAACGCGTATGTTGCCTTTCGCTTATACGGACGCATTGCGTCTCCAATGTTATTTGGAAAGACAATTGAAGCCCACCTGGGATTGGCTCGTCACGGTCATGGACGCTACCGAAGCACAACTCAGGTATAAAATCCTTACACATATGAATTTAACAAAACTTTTTTTTTTTAATTTCATGTCATTTTATATAATAATTTGTACAATATGAAACGCTAAAATCGTTATTAGGTATAAAATATATATTAATTACTTAACATACTGAAAAACCTTTTAAAACTAATAATTGTCAATCATTTTTTAATGACAAATAATTAGAAAACACGCGATAACAGTTGACACACAAATTTCCAGACAAACACAAAGCTCAGTTAGTCATTCTATATTAATCTATGGAAATCCTATTTAACAATAGTGCTCTTTTCCTTTTGGTAAATAATTTTATTTACTTGCTTTTCAGGTTTGGTGCATCCCTAACCTCTAACAATGCCAGTACATCCGCAGCAGAGCCGAGCAGAGTGGCTGCACCAACCACTCGGAGAACCACCACTTTTAGCACACCCGCCACCAGGATTATTGGATTCTCTGAAGCGCCACGGGCTAGGGATCGAGATCAAGGTAGATTTTAATAAAAAAATATTATTTTGTAAAATATATTTTTTTTATATTGTGCTTGTTTATATTATGCTATAAATTTGTGCATCGACTTGGTCTATCATTTAAATGAATATAATTGAATGTTACGTCTGTTTATTACAGGCGTGGAAGCGGGCAGCGCAAGACGTGAATTCTTAGCGTATTGTTTGTCCCTCCTGCGTGCGCACAGCGCTGAGCACGCCGAACAATTGCCCGTGCTGGACGTGGCCGCGCTCAAGCACGTTGCGTACGTGCTCGACGCGCTCGTCTATTACATGAGGGCAGCTCAACCGCAACCCCATAATCACCACCATTTGTGGACACCGGTATGTTTCTTTATATGCATATACAGTAGAATCCGCATATAACGACATTCAAGAGACTGGCGATACTATGTCGTATTAACCGGGTGACGTACAAAACGTACGGATTATTTATGAATATAATGCGATACGAAACTAAACTTGAGTAAACTTAGTAGTCGTTAAAACCGGTTAGTCGTTATATGTGAATTCTACTGTTGTATGTTAGGTATGTAAAATGTTAGCATTGCAATTTTATATTAAAGAATGATTTTTTTAATTGTGATGGTTGACACTCCACCAATGTGGAAGAGACAATAAGAAAAGTACTATAATGTAAAAATAACGCGCCTTAAATCGTTTTGTTTATGAAATATCTCACAAGCGACCTTTAATCATTTTTTTACAATCAAACTCAAAATTACTTATTCAAGTAAGTCTTTATAAAGACACTTTTGAATCGTTTTAACACTACAACTACTACCGAGAAGAACCGGCAAGAAACTCTTCAACTGCTCTTTTAAAATAAGCATTTAATACACAATTCAAATAGCATTATCAGTATATAGTTAAATGCTGAAATTGGAAATTATTTCAGGATGAAAATGAAAACGAAGAAGGCGAGGAGGAAATGGTCGTAGGTGGCAGCGCTGCTGCGGAATCGGACAGTGAGGGGGAGAATGGCAGGGGAAGGCAACACTCGTTCTTCCAGAGAACCGATTCCACGCTTTGCCTTGGATGCCCTCCGCCGGATCCATTTAACAGTAAGTTTTTTTTTACATATTCATGAAAAAATAACTTTTTTTCATTTCAAATGGGTTAGTAGTTTAGTGCTCGGTCGATTAAGGTTTTTTAAAAAAAAACAAATCAACACTTTTTGGCCCATGAATTCTTAATTTTTATCTAAAATTTTGACACAACGAACAATAAACATCAGATTAATATACAACTCGTATTTTACAAATGATTTGAAGTGAAGAATATTTAATGACAAATTTGCAATAATTGTTTTGTTTGTCGTATGTAATGGCTATTTTCATAACTATCTGATATCATCAAAACTCTTCGACTCTCGAAGTTTTATACTTTATTTGCATTTCCAGTGACCATGCAGGACGCGCTACCACTGGCCGACCAGCCTCAACTATTGCAACCCAACGCTAGACGGGAAGAGCTGTTCGGAATGCCGAGGCAACCCGTCACTGTACCGCCAACTGGCGATGGACCGCCGGGTATCAACAACCCGCTTGAGGGTAAGCGTTTGGGACAATTTGGTTCTTCTAATATAGTATTATCTTTGCGTTGATATATCTATATGTTGTTTATTAGTTGATAAATATTGTAAGTGGATTGAAGAGTAAATAAGGAGAGAGAGCTACTTTGAAGTGACCTGACCTGTCGGGAACTACAAGTTTATTATTTTTTTATGCACACTTTATTGCATTTAAACAGTAGTAGTAAATAATGTCAATAGAGAAACGGGCGGCCTTAGCGCTAATAAGCGATCTCTTCCAAGCAACCCACAAATTAAGCGAATACTTTTAATACAATTTGACTGGTGCAAGAGGTCTGATGAATATAAAACCAAAACACAGCATACACTTATTTATTTATTTAACACTTTATCGCACTTAAACACTAGAAGCAAACGTTAACAGATGTTAGTACATATAAGAGCAACGGGCGGCCTTATCGCTAATAAGCGATCTCTTCCAGACAACCCACTTAATGAAGTAAAACAGGATAAATATGTTAATTTAAATCTAAAAATATAAACTATTACATTATGTATAAAAAGAAATGCTTTCGAAGAAGAGATTTAAAAGTTGGCATTGACAGTTGTTTTTCTGACATAATAAATAACCACAGTAGGCTAATCGTAGTTGTCCTTAAAAAAATATGCAAAACTCCAACATGGAAGACAATCCATTCAAACGATGTGGGGAGTCACAATTTGTTAGGAAACTGTACAATGTTAGCCATTTTGTAAAAACCCCAATTCCAATTTTCTATTTCAGTGGTACCCCGTCGCTTGGGGCTCTCGAGCCGTGGCCCTGAACGTGGGGCCTCGCCACCGGCTCGACCGGCTTCGGCACCACCAACGCATTCGCACACGCACATATTGTCCAGGGACGAACCACAGGTATTATATACAGATTCAATCAGAACCCAAATTTATTATAAAATGCAGACACTGGACCAAACACCAGTCTCTAACATGGATGTGTATGTATGTATCCTACCGCCAACTTTTATAAAATGGTCAACAGCTCCTCCGTGGTCCGATTGGTGATCTTTGTAAAATCGTACTTTAATATTTCATCTTATAATGAAACTGAATTAATGTCTGGCCCGAAGGACCAAATATTGAGAAGTTGTGCTAAGCGTGTTTATTTAATTCAGAACAAATGTATAACAATTATTTTAATTTATAATTTATAGGATTTGTCCTGTGCTAAAGACACAGCGTCCAAAATGGATATAGACACTGATGGAGAATACATATCGGATTCAGATTCCAATGAAGCCCGACAAATTACTAGGAAAAAACACCACAGGTATTTTGATTTGCCCCAATTTACCTTACTGCTTACCCTTTGTGGGGGCATTTTAGAAATCATAAAAAAGAACCTTTAAATCCTGATTGTGTTAGCATTTATATCTTATTATGTTTTATCTCTTAAATGTTTCAAGTTCCCATATAATTGTTTTGTGTGTATACCTTGTTTTATTATCTTTTAAGTTTATTCTTAGTTACTATATTTAACACATACGATGTTTGGGGACAGATTTCATAAATAAAATAAAATTTATTTTGCAATTATATTATTGTTGAAAATAAACAATATTAACTTCTGTACATTTAAAAATAAACTTTAGCAAAGGCGTTCATGACCGCCGTTCGAGACTTTAAAAAAACTATTATTACATAATTAAATAATGAATAGAAATCAATTTTATTTTATTATTGTATTGATTTAACAGGCACCCACACATGTCCGGTAGCAACCAAATGCACGACTCGAACTCCTCAAGCTCCGAGTTCCATACATTGGTGAACACTGCCTGCTCCATTATGGAAGGGCCGCATCAGCAGGGGCTCAGCATCTCACCGTCTCCTGGTATGTTTTATATATTCTTATTATATTCTCCACACTAATATTATAAATGCCAAAGTATGTTACGCTTTCACGCTTAAATTGCTAAACCGATTGTGATGAAATTTGGCATGTAGATAGACTAAACATTAGGGTGGTACATAGGCTACTTTAGAAAAAGGTTTTCATGGGTTGAAATTGGGGATACAAGTTTGTATAAAACATCACCTGAACTCTACAGATTTTCCAAATTATTTTTGTATTTAAACCATTGTGAATGAAGACGCGGGCAAAAGCTACTAGTGTATAAAACAAATATAATTATATTAACGTTATATTATTAAACTCCTTTAAATTGTGATTTAAAGGAGTCGCAGAGAGTTTGTTGCAACTTATTCTCTTCCGCTGTACGTCCTTGATTTGGTAACTGCCAGTAAACGTAGAGTCAAATTCGTAAATGTATGAAAGTTACCAATGTAAATAAAGATATTTTTGTTTATGGTTTGGTAAATATTTTCAATTGACCAGGTCGTGGGTTCGATTACTTGCTGAAGGATATAGTTGCCATAAAATAATGGTGGGAAAAAGTAAATGAATTATTTCTGTTTCAGGTCCGAGTGGTGTCAGCGCAGCACAAGAGCCGCGCGCGTCTTCATCAAGAAGCCCCGGAAAGTCTGTTATTGTACGTGCTGTAAGTCACTCCACTTATTTGGGGGACTTTTTCTAAACAAAATTACTCCCGCCCTCTTCAATTGGCATTTCATTTGCGTACGTGTACGTTGCGTTACGGGCGCGTGCGTAATCAAAGCACATATAGTGTAAACTCTATATAACACCGAAGGGACTGTGCATTTTATGGCGTAATAGATTGCTGTCGTTAAATAGAGAGAATAAACATGAGAATTCAATACAAGCTGAACCAACAAAGCCAATTTAAATATTTCGACGTTTTAGAGAGTTTGTAATTAAATCGAGTCGCGTTACATGGAGTTTACACTGTATATGTTTGAGTTTTGTAATATTTTACACCAGTAACAAGAAATGGTAAACAAAATAGATTAATAATGCCTTTAGACTTATTTGTTCTAACATCTTATTTCGAAACAGTTTTTTTTTTAATTTTACTTTATTCGTTTTAAAACAGAATGTATGTAATACTGTGGGACAAAAGAGTTACAATTTTTTCACACCAATTAGAACATAAACTTTAGGAAAGGAAACAAAAAAGAAAAGTATGCTACTAAATAATTTAAAATGTGAAGTATATACAAGATTTGTAATTATCGATTATTAGTTACATGATTATTACAATACGAGATAGACCGACACCAAAGTGTTTTGTTTTTTATCATCCAGAGTCGCGAACGTCAAGGTGAACTGTTGAGTGCGGCTGATCCGCTCGAATCGCAGGAGATTAGCGCGCACGTGACCGTCGAAACTACAGGCTTACCGCCACCACCGCCGCTACCACAGCCCAACGTAACGGCGCAACCGTAAGTTAATTTACGTCAAACTCAAAATATCTCTATTCAAGTAGGTCTTTATAAAGACACTTTTGAATCGTTATTAACACTACCACCGGTTCGGAAGGCAGTCATCTACCGAGAAGAACCGGCAAGAAACTCGATAGATGCTCTTTTAAAATAAACAATTAATACAAAATTATGTTACTCACAATTCAAATAACAAAGCATTGTAAGGCTACTCAAGAATTGAACTGTCCCGATGCTGACCCAATTGCCGACACATTAAAGGGATCTTTGTCCTCTAAATATTCGTTTACATTTTCAACCAAAATACTCTTTACGCGCGTTTTAAATTTGTCGAAAGTCAATTTGGTTATAAGTGGTGGGACTTTATAAAAACGTATGCTCATACCTACAAACGATTTATGAACTTCACTAAGGCGAGAATCAGTCACATCAATTTTTTCTCTATTTCTTGTGTTGTGGTCTTGTTTATCTCCACTAAGTGATAAAAGATGTTTATTTGTATTTACGAACAAAATATTGCAAAAGATACAAGATACATTGTGAAGCTACTGTAAGAATACCGCTTGTTTTAAAGTGAGACCTTAAAGATACCAAATAAACCACGCATAGCTTTGTAAAATAAATATAGTACCTGTCCGCCGCTTTTCCCCAAAGAATAATTCCGTAACACATGATACTATGAAAATAGCTAAAGTATACTATTTTCGCCTTGTTAAAGTCGGTTAAGTGTCTAATCCTTCGTACTGCAAATGCAGCAGAACTAAGCTTTTTAGCTGAAGAAAATATATGGGCGCGTCACTGTAATTTGGAATCTAATGTTATCCCCAAGAATACCGTGGTATCCACAAGATCTAAATTCTCACCATTTAAAATAACTTTTCTATTTATCTTTTTAACATTTGGTAGAGCATAATTCCATAAATCAAACATTATACAGTGATATAACTCCTTTATATTCAATAATTGTGTGTTCGACAGGCGCGCGTGTCCATCTCTCGGTGCGTCTGTATCGCACGATCTGCTGTTGGGAAGGTGGCGTCTGTCGCTCGATCTGTTCGGGCGTGTGTTCACGGAGGATGTGGGACTGGAGCCGGGTTCCGTTGTCTCGGAGCTTGGCGGCTTCCCCGTGAAGGAGGTGAAGTTCCGTAGGGACATGGAGAAGTTGAGGACGTCAGCTCAGAAGGATCTGACACTACATAAGGTAATCTATTATTACAATACCCAATTTTATAATAAAACTTAATCAGTAACATTAACAAGATTTATATATCTAATGTATAAAATTTTCATGTCACAATGTTAGTTACTGTACTCCTCTAAAACTGCTTGACCGATTCTTATGAAATTTTGTGAGCACATTGAAAATCGGATTTATTTTATTTATTTGTTTTTTATGACGCATTAAAAAATACATACAACCCTTAGTTTTAATCACCAACCCCCTATTTTTTAATAATTTTATGGCAATACAACGTTTGCCGCGTGAGCTTTTGTAATAATCTAAAATTAAGGAACAAAAATATATTATTAAATGTTTATTTTTATAGAGAAAATGTCTGACAATAGACACTTATGTTACACTGAAAAAAAAACATTTTTTGTGTTTATTGTTTTGTAAATAAGAGCATATTATTTCTTCAATTAATATAAAATAACTAAGCAATTAGTATGGTAGTGATTTTTTTATAGGTAACAATTATTGTTAACGCACTTATTTTTTTAGATGGAACGTGAACGCACCAAATTACTTCAGCAAACATTCGCAGAGCTGAACAGCGCGTTTGCTGGACAGAATCGTCGGGCGCTCGGGGCTTTGCCCCAACTCACGGTTAATAGGGTGAAAGTCACTTTTAGAGATGAGCCCGGTGAGGGCAGCGGTGTTGCCAGGTCTTTCTACACAAGTGTAGCCGAGGTGAGTCCTATCACATTGTCAAACAAGTCCTATCATAGTGTAACGCAAGGCTTCTTGACCACACCATACAAATATAAAGGAAAAATAAATTAATACATTTTGATGATTTATTTATTGCGTAACAATATACATATTAGAATTATTTTTGAAACATACAAAAATTGCACAAAAAATATATATAAATATTTCATATAATACATCAAAATCTCTCGACCCGCAGAATTTTGCTACGCGACTCCGTTTGGGGTCGCCATTGGGGACGTAATTTAAGCCCTGGTGTAAAGAACTATTTTTATGAAAAAAATCTTGGAAGAGATACATACATAGAAATATGTATGTTAAGATAAAAATAAACGAAAATGATTGACGTACAAAAGTGATCGCTGATACGATTCTATGTGGAAAAGATATAAATAAATAATTAAAAAATTTATACACTTCTTATTTCCTATACACTAGACACTAGATTTTTCTTTCTAAACTTTGAAAATGTAAGAGAGTATTCGTTCCGAGGCGTCTAGTTTATTATAAGGCTTACAAATATCTTTCATTGTATTTAATCTCGGGTCGTAATAAGATTTATGATTTTATAGGCTCTTTTAGCGAACGAAAAGCTACCACCATTCGAACCCAAAGCTGGCAACGTAACCAACAATAGCGCTGCGAACGGAACGTCTGGTGCTGCGAGTGGTGCGGCCAGTGGGGCTAGCACTAATAGCGGTGCTCGGTAAGTTTAATGTTAAAAGAATTACTAATTATATGCAAGGCATTGTTTGAAGACGCGAAGTCAAGTAATCAGGTCGATGCTCTTAACTAAGCTTGTGTTATTTACTAGCAATTAAGGGTCCTGTTTATATATTCCATAAAAACATACGTACATTTATAAGATAAATTAAAATATAGGAATTTATGAGATCTAATAACCAACTATCAAAGTGGACAGATTTGTTCAAAAATACAGTGGTTACTTGAATATTATATTATAATCTGTGAAATAGAAAAGCTATTAAATAAATAACAAATAATACTATCATATTACGTTAAAATATATATAACGAGGGGAGAGAGTTCCTCTATAGGGCTACCGCCAACCTCACTACTCTGTAGGGTTATTTTTGAAAGGCAGGTAGGTAGCATTGCCAACATCACGATTGAGTCGGTCATAATAACCACTTGTTTAAAGAAACACTTCACTGATAGTTTCCAAGGCTTATATTTCACTATTTGAAGAGAGGTCCGTTCCGTACAACGGCCTGAGCGCGACTGTGTCGTGCGGTTACAATGCGACCCTATTTATAGTGTTCCAGCACTTGTTTACAAAGACGTCGTATTGAAATAATAAAGATGACATTTGACAGAGTAACAAACGTAAAGTATTCAACTTATGTGTTTAAACTTATTTTAGGACAATTAAATGATGTTGAACTTAATTATTCTAGTTAATTTAAGACTAATTGTTGTAGTTGCGCCGATATATATATTTTTAATTACAGCAGCAGTAGCGGTGCAAGTCGCGCTCGAACGAAAGACACAGCGAGGCGCGGTGCTGCCAGACCTGCTCCCAGGCCCTCGTCACGGGAACCGAGGAGAGTGCTTAGCGTCGACGCACGCCCCTATTCGCCTCAGGTATATTATTAACGAACACAAGGCGAGACAACAAAATACATAAAACACAATTCAATGAACAGGATTTAAAACCTACTTATCCAACCGACATTATTTTTTTTATATAGTTATTATATGTGATGTGTCTCAAAAAATTGTAATACATTATTTTATTCCTCCTTAATAGTTTTTGATTGAACAAATTTTTTTTTGGTTTTTTTTTCACACCTCTGTTTATATTATTCAAGTTTTAGTAAGTATGCCTAATTTTTTTATTGAAAATGAAACAGTGCCTTACATCACTCGGGAATAGTGTAGCTTGCCAACGGTGAAAGATATTTTGCAAGCGGTCCAGTAGTTTCGAAGTCTATTTATTTCAAACTAACAAACAAAATCAAATCTTTCCTCTTTATAATATTCATATATGGTTTTTTTATAATGATTCCGGCTCAAAGGATTTAGAATCTATGATGACAATCCAAGATTAACACTGATAAGTCTTGATTTAATTATGCATTAAGAGAAAATTATTCAACAAAAAAGTGCTAAAATTTATTGAGTATATCTTAAGGAAATCCGAATATGATGATTGAAAAGAAGCGGCGGCTTATCAGATCTACTCTATTCTGTTCTTGATTTAAGCCTCCTCTTTTAATTTCAGGGCGCCCCTGGAGGTGAGAGCGCTGGCTACAGCGGCGAAAGATCAAGCGGACACAACGAACACCTCACCGTACATCAGGCTCAGTTGGGCGAAAGACTGTATCCAAAGGTACATTTTTTTTTTTTATTTATGTATGAATGTATTTAGTACGAGAAAGAGCATCTGATCAAAATTGATCAAGTTTTATTATAGTGTAAAATACTATTTAAACGATACAAAAGATTGGGAAAGGTATAAATAATATAATCGTAATTTGAACTGACATTTATTTTCTTCTTTAGGTTCATTCCTTACATCCAACCTTTGCGGGTAAGATAACGGGTATGCTGTTGGAGTTGACGCCTGCTCAACTGCTCGTTCTACTGGCAAGTGAAGACGCGCTCAGGCAAAAGGTTCGGGAGGCCATGGATCTCATTGTTATGCACCCATCTGAAGCCATACTTGGTAAGGGAAAACACATTTTTCCAACTCCATTTGCATTTAAATGTGTACACGTACGTTGTGACAGTGAGCGTGGCTGTGACTTCACGTAACTTTTACGTACTCTTACGAAGACCGCTATTAATTTTAAAAAAATGTTAATTTTTTATAATATTTTATTACAATTTCTATGCTAACCGTACTCTCTGTACCATAAGTGAAGCCTATATTAATTGTTAAAACTATTTTAATTAATCAATTGCTATGTTAATTCAGATCTCGATGTGTTCTCCCTGTCGGAGCGTGGCGGGGGCGCCGCCCTAAACCCGACGACTGCCGTGACGGCCCCGGACGACGCAGCCCCCCTCTTCTACTCTCCGGGCAAGAGAGGGTACTACTCACCACGCCAGGGCCGAGCTACCCCGGAGAGAATCAACGCTTTTAGAAATGTTGGAAGGTAAATACTATATTCATGGAGTGTATAAAAGATACTCTGTGAAGTTTTTTTGGTTGTGGCTATCCAGCCCACAAAACGGGATTATCCTAATGTGTTCCAGCTCCTGCTTTGTCTGCACCGTATTTTTAGGGTTTTAATGAAAGCCCTTTAAACCCGGCTGTTGAGTAGGTTTGAACTCGGTTAGTTAAATTTTTGAATAATTAACTCATCTGTATTTTGTAATAATTGGGACAAGTATTTTTTTATTTCTATTTTATTGAGTTTATAATTCAAGTTTGTCACAAGAGTTCAAATAAATCTAAAACCATTCACTTAATTGTGTCTAAACTTGCAGAAATATGAATATGTTATAATTTACTTTCTTATGTAATTTGCGTGTAAAATTTGTAACGTCTCATGGTATTTAGCATACATTCTGTATTAGAAGTTTATTTATTAGCTGTGCACCCAAACACAAGCTACATTGCTCTTAGCTGGGTTTTCTTAACTAGCTATTTATTACTACCTTATTACATATTTTTCGTGTTGGTAATATTTAATATTAAAAGTAAATGTGAAATGTTTTTCAGAATAATCGGCCTATGCCTGTTGCAAAACGAGTTGTGCCCAATGTTCCTAAACCGTCACGTGCTGAAGTATATCCTGGGTAGGAAGATACGGTTCCACGACCTCGCCTTCTTCGATCCAGTCGTCTACGAGAGTTTGAGGCAGCTTGTGGTTGACGCGGAAACTGGCGATTCTCACACGCTTTTCGCGGCGCTTGATCTCAATTTTAGGTAAGGAAATGGGTATGCGAGCTGAAGAACCCGCAAAGAACCAGAATGACAGTGGGGTTGTTATTTTCTGGTGGTATTTTTTTTCGTCTATTAGTGATATTTTTTTATCGGCTAGAACAAAAAAAATCCAGTGTCCTTTTTTTACATAGCTTTTTCGTCCTGAGCCTCTGGGCCAATGGTTTTGATTGGTCGAGGATCTTCTCAATTGAAGGGAAATTAAAAAAAAAATGCCTGCGTTCCTCTCTAGTTTTTATTTGTTTGAACCTCCTATGACATACACAAGCTCCTCTCGTATAGTAAGTAACATTCTCATTGAAAATAATATTAATTATATTTTCAGCCTTGAAATGTGCGAAGAGGAAGGTGGTGGTTGCGTGGAGCTGTTGCCCGGCGGGCGTGAGATCGAAGTGACCGCTTTGAACGTATACGACTACGTGCGCAAGTACGCCCAACACCGCATGGTCATATCGCAAGAGAAGGCTTTGGAGGTGATTTTATTATTTTTAATATGTATTAAATTCAGAGGGGATCAAGTTTTTTGTACTGGAATGACGATTAAACCATTTTTTTATATTTTCATTCAATTAATATACATTTGTAAATTTAAAAAAAAGTGGGTAAAATTCATTTTGTACAATTCGGTTTTGATCACAGTATAAGTCTTTGTATTTACGTATAAACATTTAAAGAAATTATTTTAGACTGGCAACACAATGAGAGACGCCTTTTGTTTCGTTCTCGTCGAGATCTCTTATAACTGAATTATTACAACAGGCTATGCGAGTGGGAGTGCTCGACGTTCTACCCGAGTCGGCCCTAGAAGGCCTGACCGCTGAAGACCTACGACTGTTGCTGAACGGTGTTGGCGATATAAACGTGGCAGCGCTCGTCTCGTACACCGGCTTCAATGACGAGAGCGGAGAGCCGCCGGAGAGACTCGCCAGATTCAAACGCTGGCTTTGGGCCATAGTTGATAAGATGACGCATTTGGAAAGGCAGGATTTGGTTAGTCTTTTTTTTTTTACTTTATTTCAACAATGTGTGTGAGCTTAGTGAAAGTTAATCGAATCAAAAATAGATCTTATACTTATGATCGTCAAAAAAAGTTTATAGACAATTTTGACTCTAAATTAACATTTATTGCCAGTTTCCGAATAAAGGGCTTAGAGCGGACGAAATGAATAAAGCGTAAATTCGTAAGAAAACTACAGCGTAAACTCCATGTAATGTAACGTCGATTTAACTTGAATCTCTCTATAGCGTTGAAATCAATTGGCTTTGTTTGATTTAGCTAGTATTCCATACAATGAATTTCTCTATAACGACTATAAAATGCACGGTCTCTTCAGTGTCGTTATATAGAGTTTACATTGTATTTAACTTTTGATTTGAATTATTATAATTGCCCATGACATTTGGGTAACTTTAATATTATAGACTGACGTCAAACAATGTTTTATTAAAACATAGGTATACTTTTGGACCGGATCACCAGCTCTGCCAGCATCCGAGGAGGGTTTCCAACCGATGCCCTCAGTGACAATCAGACCAGCCGACGACGCCCACCTGCCCACAGCAAACACCTGCATCTCCCGACTGTACATACCCCTGTACTCATCCCGACAAGTTTTGAAACATAAACTATTGCTCGCTATAAAAACTAAAAACTTTGGCTTCGTCTAGAATAGTTAAGCTCCAGTCGCTACGACTGCCTATTATCAACATCAAAGAGATTTAAATATATACATTTTGCTTGAATAATGTAAGGTGATCCCACCATTAATCTAATCAGTTCTAAAAGTTTTATGTCATTTAACTGTTAATTTACACCGTCTTATAAATAACAATACAAAGTGTGACCACCGGGCAACCGATCGCTTGCATGTCATATTTAAATCTCTTTGCATCATATAGAGTTGAATTACGCATACATTTGTATGATTATGGATTCATGTGACATTGGATTGGCTCGCACAATATGTCGTGTATCATTCGTTAATCCGGTCGAGGATAGATTTTTTTTTTTAATTGCAGTTTTTTATATGAAAATGTCACTTGTACCATTTGTGCCCGTTGTCGGTTCTGTTGTGTTGCATTCATGGGCACTGTGTTTCATTGGGATCGGATAGATGGTGAATTTCAATAATGATTCATGTGATAACGGAGGAAGTAAGCGCCCTCTATCTCTAAATTTAAGAGTATAGTAGTTTTCATTTTGATTAGTTAAGGTTCTTATAATAAATACTTATTAAAATGCTTAGAGTGTTGTTTTATTCGCTGTAGCCGCTGTGCCACCACCTTTTATCTTATATATTTATATATTAGGTAGTATATAGGCATAATGGCTGCAGCTCTTAATTGGTTGTGCAAATCATATATATATATATAGACAACACAACTTTTCTAATACAAAAAATAACAAAATCAACAGGCGAAATCTTAGTCAAAACATTAAAAACCTATGACATAAATCATCTTTCAAATCACTTCTTCGTAAGCATTTCTTGTCTTCAATATAATAATTTATAATTCTAGATTTAAATTAGCATATTTTTTGGTTTTTCTTGTTTTTTTTTTGTATACTTCGCCCCCTTTGCACCTGTCTTAATATATTTTAAGTATTCTTATATCGTGTGGGTTGTCTGGAAGAGATCGCTTGTTAGCGATAAGGCCGCCCGTTGCCCTTATATGTTCTTACATCTGTTAATGTCATTTGCTTCTAGTGTTTAAGTGCGATAAAGTGTTAAATAAATAAATACCTTAGTCAACAAGTTCGCTAGTGAATTCAAAAATAATGTAGCAAACATAACTATCTCGTGCGATAACCCGTTACTAAATGAGGAATCGTACTCCAACAAAACACAGCAATCAATGAGACTAAAAAAAGCTACTATAGGGGACAATCACATCAATTATTAATCAAATTGATCATAGAAAAAGCCCGGTTTACGATAGAATACATGCCACTCACAAAAAACAAGTAAGTACATCGCCCCGGTAATAGCACATTAATTAATTCATCTTTCAAAACCTGTAACTACCCAGACACACTGAAAACCGGCGTGATAAGGCCAATATACAAAAAAGGTTAACAACAATTTTAATAATTACAGACCTATCACCATATTGTCATGCATTAATAAAATTATGGAAAAATATTTGGGACGGGAGTTGCAAAAATATCTAACGATAAATGATATTATAAATGACAGACAGTATGGTTTTCAAAAAAATAAAAACACATGCCAGTTACTAGCTAAATTTACCAACGACGTAAACTCACTACTAAATAAGAAATTTACCTAAATAAATTGGACTCGGACGCCCACGCTAAACTGTTGTCTGCACCCGAAAAAACCAAGCAGTTTTTAAAAGGCATGTTTTTGATGCAACGTGGGGATGACGCGGGATAGCGTGGGTGTCCTCGCACTTCAGGTTGGATGGGGTTAGTTGAGTGAACAACGGCATGGACAAACCGTTGCCCGGTTTTTAATGCCGGATAGATTAAGATGTATGAAAAAAAAATTGCTTTTGGATTTGAATAAATAAAAAAAAATAATATAATATATGGCGGAAGTGGTGGTATTAATATTGGGTTATTTTAAGAAGATCTAAAACCTTTATTTCAAGAATAATTCTATAATTTTAATGTCTAGTAGGAGAGCACATTCGCTAAAACGCCGTAAAACTACATACTTACATTAATAACAAATGAAGATATAAGATATTTTTAGAATTGGTTAAAAATGTTCTCTATTTTTAGCACTATCGTTACATAAGGTCTCCAGGTAAATACAAGTGATTCAGTCTCAGGCTGACAACACAGCAATTTTCCCGAGAAATATAAATATCACCTATCACCAACTCTCATATTTAAATATTTGTGTTATTTCTCTGTGAAGTAATGGAATCCTTGTTGTTATTCTTTTTTATAGTTCATTCTAATTAAATTTGTGTACATAAGAATCGATATCAATGTCTTTATATTGCTACCATATTTGATTTAAATTAATTCAAATTAAAATGTAGTAAATCGTAAACTTGAATTCAAGCTCGTGTGGTGTTTAGTTTTTGGTATACTGTGGCCTCCGTAAAGCTTAGTAGTCAACTGTCAATATGCAATGAACAAATAATTGACAGTGATATGATTTGTCATTTGTCATTTAAGTGTTGTTTGATTTTGACTTTTCGACTTTCGTCTCAACTCTCAAATCTCATTTTTTTCTTGAACGCACATCTTGTGATTGTAATGAGATAAAATTACGATAGTGCTTTTTATAAACAAATGATGTGGTGAAATGAGACTAAGAGGTGTTAAAAGAGTTTGAATAAGCAAAATGTATCGTAAAATTTTGTGGTGTTACGTATTTTTATTGACATCATTTGATATATCTCCCTACTCGAAGCTGACAGCCCAGGGGAAGAGCCATGGTAAAATCGATTTCTCTTCAAATAAATAAGTTGCTATAATATGTGTAATATCTGTTTACATATTTATTAAATACCTTATCGGAAACGAGAACCATGGAAATAAATATTTAACAATTTTTATAGCATTGGTTAAAATGAAATGGTAGTATTTGCTGTCTTCACGCAATGTTATTTTTGATCAACGCTGTTGTTTTTTCTGCATATGTTTGGTTATTTTTGGCTTTGTGATGAGATAAATACGTAGTTTTGGCGGTAAAGACGCAACAAGGCGGATGCAATGTGCAGCGCGCAAGTTGCGCATACCGCCCGAGTTGCGTACAAGAGCGACATTGAATTATTGAATAACTTGTAATATTATGCCGAAGCGTAGCTGTTATCACTTCCGCCCCTTATCAATTTGGTATTGTTTATTTAAATATTACTACCTTTGGTGTTTGTAATTTCTATTATCAACTACAATTATTGCTATATCTAAGATAATAATCGATGTTTTTTGCTGACAGGTGCTTCAGTACAGGATTCAATTACAGAAGGGATTGCATTTCAAGTAAGTAGTCATTTTTTTGTTAACTTTTAAAAAAATATAACTAATGACAAGATATAATGGCTGAAATAAATTTCATTCAATAGAATTTTTATCATCTAGTATTAATATAGGATACAACAAAAAATATTTGATCTTATGGATTATTTGTTTATTAATTTATTTAGGAATGAAATATGTTCTACTTATGAAATATTTAAAAAAACAAATGTATACTGATACATCCTAAAACACTTTTATTTATAGACAAATATATAAATGGAGCATTAATCAATACATTACATATATAATTAATATGTTTTTAATCTATAAAATGACCATGTTACAAATTATCGTTATACATCTATTAAACAAAGTTGTTTTAGTTTTTAAATTATTAACACCTTATTGACTATAAAGGTCAAACTTCAATTTAAAAATTGAATTTGTAATTTTAATAATTTGCACATGTTACATATGATTTATTACTAAAAAATAGGAATGACTTAATAAATTATTACATTATGTAAATCAAGATTCATTATGTTTAAGTACAATATTTGCAAACAGTTATAAGGATAATTCTGTCTGTTGCCTTATCCCATGTTGCGGGGAGTTGTTAAGCAATAACTATTTGTCTTGTTACATTTTCAGATAGAAATGATAGAATAGATTATTAAGGGGATAGAAATTATCTGCTTCAAGTTGCTAATGTAATCTACAGATTGATTTTGTCTGTTATTTCTCTAATTGAATATAGAAAACAAACTCGCCTCCAAATATGTAGCTTTCTTAATCATTTTAATGTACTATATATATTTGGTGGAAGGTTTTGTAAGAATAAGTAAAATGTTTAGTTAACAACTTTACAATTTCCAAAAAAAAAATTGTCCAATTTTTCATGGTTGATTGATACAAACAAAATAATTTAAAAAAAAAGGTATTTTAAGGGCCGGTAACGCACCCGTTAACATGGCTGTGGTGTGTCTCTTTTAGCAGTCTGCGGGCACATTTGTTATCCTTAATAAAAATTACTAACAACTTAAAGTATAAACAACTTCTTTACCCGCTAATGGGTAATTTTTTTGTTATTTGTGTAGGAATGGAGCGCAGACACCATGTCAGTGGACAGCAACGAGGCAGCCGAGGGCGTGGAAGGTGTAGCGCTATGGCCACCATCGTTACGCTTCGGTCGCTCCGCCCTAGCAGAGCCACATACACAACTGGTGACCTTAACAAATATGGCCAATACAACATTACATCTCGCGTCGGTTGCGGGTACAACGCCAGACTTCCATGCATCGTTTTTTGATTCTAAGGTATGTTCGCCTTCTATTTATTTAATTAACCAAAATAATTTAATACTAAGTCAGAAATGCAAATTTTCATTTGTAATGCAATAATTCCTTGAACAACTTACCCTTAGGGGTGGTTACAACCATTTCACCATCGAGTTGTTATAAAATATAGTGGAAAACTTAACTACTAACTGTCTAATTAAGATTGACAATTTAACGCTATGCATTTTGAGTCCTCCCGATGCAATATCCAAAGTTTCTAATAACTGGACTAATTCATCAATCAACTTATATTCAAGTTCATAACTGTAATGTATATGCTATGTACCAATTTTAACTGATTAGAGATTTTATTTTTGAACCACCAAAAAAAAATTGTTGATATCGAAGCATTTTTGCTTGTCATTGCAATGAGTTGACATATATATATATATAGTCAGTATATCTAACACACAAAAGTTCACTCACACTCACCCACAATTATTTATAAACACACTTTATGTACTTAGGTAGGAATATAGGTTGTTGTGATAAAAAAAATATGTCTACCCTCATTCATATCAGTTTTACATATATCTGACTTTTGTTTTAAATTGTATAATTTATTTTAATGTCATGGTAAATGTAGACAAACAAACACTTATAATATAAATTTAAGCTGTCAGGCTATTAGGAACAGGCGTCTTCGAGGTGATTAAAATCAGTAAGAGTTTTATGCCTTAGTCACAAACGGGTTCAAACCAAACATCTCTAATGAAAATCAAAATGGTCTATTTCACTAATTACTTATATGCTATTGTTAACCTCTAATATAATATTTAAAAGTTGCATGGCAGACTCCTTTGTTTTTTTTGATAACCGAGCAGGATATGCTTTACGCATATGTGGGACTCAAGTCACTAAACAGGAAACCTTTGCTACTCAGAGGACCGTTGAGCCATATCCACTAAAACACTTCTCGGGTGTGACCCACGATTCCGCATATGGAGACTATTGGGTTACACCCGAGGAGTGTTTTAGTGGGTAAGTCTCACCGGTCCTCTGAGTAGCAGAGGTTTCCTGGTTAGTGAGTTGAGTAATGACAGACTCCTACGAAACGTCTTGAACGATTTTCATGAAAATTTTCAGAAAATTATTTATGTGTAATAATCGATAAAATCGGTATAAATAAACTATATTTCAAACGTATTTTTATTTGTCTTTTTTCTCTTCTAAACCCCAATCGATTTGAACGACTTTCTACTGTCCGACAAGCATAGGACAAGTTATTTTTAGTAGTTAAGAAATAATTTAAACCAAGCAAATTTCGAACGTACTTTTTTGTGCGTTATAAATTATGCGTCCTTCGCAAAAACATTTCACATACTCACCCTTTTATATAATTCAAACCAGTTCCGAACTGGGTCAACTCAGACGCAGATGATTTTAATAATTTAATGGCGGCAGCAGTGCCATTTTTAATTTATAACACTAGTGAGACATATCATAAAAAAGTCATTGATTGATTTGATTTTCTTATATAAAAGTACATTTTTAACTGTCACTACTACAATATTGCTGTCTCTTTCCGCCCTAAACCAATATTAGACATGTTTTTGTTTTTCTAAGTTCTAATTCAAAGACAACTTTTTGAGTAATAAATCAGCGTGTTCATAATGTTACAAACAATTAATATTTGACATAAATTCACAAAATATGGAAGTTTCTGTAATTTTTTTATGCGAATGATTTTTCAAATGGTAAAATGAGACAGGGGTTCTCAAACTTTGTCAGCTGCGCTTACAAGTATTTTGTCGAGGCTGCTTGGTTATGTTAACAATATGTGTTTAGAATAATTTAGCCATTGAAATTGACTAAATGCGGTTTATTGTTTCGGAGAAAAAATGGAGATCGGCTCACGGCGCCCCTGATTTCTTACTATTTACGGAGATTTTTGCAACTCTATATAATAATTTTATTTCTTAAACCCATACAACATATCAAAAATAGTTTACACAATAAAGATAAAAAATAAGGTTAAAACATAGAATCGGAAATTAAATCTAAGATCAGAAACAACCATAATAAAAAAATGCGAACAAAACATATGAAGTGGAGTATATCAAGGGAGGAACGAGCATTTAAGTGTGTGTGTATTAGTGTGTGCAATGGTGTTGCTGTGTGAGTGTGCGAGGTTGAATCTTAGTTTTTTTTTTTTAAAGAATTTCTCCTTAGACCAAATATATCCAAGGATAATAATATGTTATAGATATGTACATGAATGTTTTTCTACTGTACTAAACTTTTATATTGTTATGCTTTGATGTATTTTTTTTTTCAATTAAGACAAAATCGGTTCAGGGATGTAATGTATCCAAATATATGTATTACTTGTCTTAGTATTCGTGTGCGAAAAATACCATTTTTGTCCGTACTAGTATGTTCGTACGTAGTACGAGTATGTACAGTAGTACATACTACGTATGTAGAATAGTACATACTACGTATGTACAGTAGTACATACTACGTATGTAGAGTAGTACATACTACGTGTGTAGAGAGTATGTACGTAGTATGTTATTCACTTGAGTGTTCTAAGAACAGAATGATAGTTCAGTGCGGTTCATTTCGTAGCTCAATATAAGTAAATTATTGACGTGCACAAGCGTTCGCTGATACGATTCTATGTGATAAAGATATAAATAAAATATCTGTTAGAACCTGACAGGAAAATCAGCGGTGTGGAATGTATATTTTTCACACAAACCCTGAGCATCCCATTTGGCGCACACCCCCGGCCAAAACAATGAAATATGTTTGTTTAGTTTATCTTTAAATATACATATATCATACTCACTTTTGAAATATTTTTTATTGAAATATTGCTTTGTTGTATTTTCCATGTATCCCCCCCTCTAATAAACATGTTCTATTTGTCGAATTTCCTTGCTTAGTCTCATATAAGCTCGGTCGATATTACAAAATATTGGACAGACGATTAAGAAGTTGATATAATTATCTCCCAACTTTTTTTTACAATACACCATATAAATATTGAATTTTATAAAATTTCACATGAGCCGTGACCGGTGGGTGAATGCCATTCGATTCGTTATAGACTCGAATTAATATTGATAAACATCACTACATTAGTGTAATTTGAAATTTCATTGATTATATTGAAGGCGATGTGTTTTAACATTGACATCATTGTGTGATACTCGCGTATGGAGACATATAATAATGTTGAAATTATTTGTATTCTTGTTTATATATGTACACTGTAAGAAGGTATGTTTTTATTTACTTTACGTTTACAGTAAGTTGTTGAATGTACCTACTTGATGTTGTTAGTTGTTTGCCGACGTAACCGTTAGAGCCGCTAATTCAACTTCACTTTGATATAATCGAGTGTGTTTAATAGCTCACACTTAGCACGCGGGTTACCATGGTAACGCTTAAAGGCTCCCAACAACTGGTTACCAAATTCGTTGTTGCGGTTACGCTGGCAACGCCATACAGTTTTCAATTTAACGTTATCGAAAGCGTTTAACAAGTCACACTTAGCACGCGGGTTTCCATGGTAACGCTTAAAGGCTCCCAACAACTGGTTACCAAATTCGTTGTTGCGGTTACGCTGGCAACGCCATACAGTTTTCAGTTTAACGTTATCGAAAGCGTTTAACAACTTATACTTAGCACACTGGTTACCATGGTAACGCTTAAAGGCTCCCAACAACTGGTTACCAAATTCATTCAAACTCAAAATATCTTTATTCAAGTAGGTCTTTATAAAGACACTATTGAATCGTCAATTTTTACACTACCACCGGTTCGGAAGGCGGTCATCTACCGAGAAGAACCGGCAAGAAACTCGATAGCTGCTCTTTTAAAATAAACAATTCATACAAAATTGTGCTACTGACAATTAAAATAACGAAGCATTATAAGGCTACTCAAGAATTGAACTGTCCCGATGCTGAGCCAATTGTCGACATATTGAAAGCATCTTTGTCCTCTAAATATTCGTTTACGGTATAGTATGCCTTTTCAACCAAAATACCCTTTACGCGCGTTTTAAATTTGTTGGAAGTCAATTTGGTTATGTGTGTGGGTGGGACTTTATAAAAACGTATGCTCATACCTACAAACGATTTATGAACTTCACTAAGGCGAGAATCAGGCACATCAATTTTTTCTCTATTTCTTGTGTTGTGGTCGTGTTTATCTCCACTAAGTGATAAAAGATGTTTATTTTTATGTACGAACAATATATTGCATAAGATATATTGTGAAGCTACTGTAAGAATACCGCTTGTTTTAAAGTGAGACCTTAAAGATACCAAATAAACCACGCATAGCTTTGTAAAATAAATATAGTACCTGTCCGCCGCTTTTTCCCAAAGAATAATTCCGTAAGACATGATACTATGAAAATAGCCAAAGTATACTATTTTTGCCGTGTTAAAGTCGGTTAAGTGTCTAATCCTTCGCACTGCAAATGCAGCAGAACTAAGCTTTTTAGCTGAAGAAAATATATGGGCGCGCCACTGTAATTTGGAACCTAATGTTATCCCCAAGAATACCGTGGTATCCACAAGATCTAAATTCTCACCATTTAAAATAACTTTTCTATTTATCTTTTTAACATTTGGTATAACTCCTTTATATTCAATAATTGTGTGTTCGACAGGCGCGCGTGTCCATCTCTCGGTGCGTCTGTATCGCACGATCTGCTGTTGGGCAGATGGCGTCTGTCGCTCGATCTGTTCGGGCGTGTGTTCACGGAGGATGTGGGACTGGAGCCGGGTTCCGTTGTCTCGGAGCTTGGCGGCTTCCCCGTGAAGGAGGTGAAGTTCCGTAGGGACATGGAGAAGTTGAGGACGTCAGCTCAGAAGGATCTGACACTACATAAGGTAATCAATTATTACAATACCCAATTTTATAATAAAACTTAATCAGTAACATTAACAAGATTTATATATCTAATGTATAAAATTTTCATGTCACAATGTTACTTACTGTACTCCTTTAAAACGGCTTGACCGATTCTTATGAAATTTTGTGAGCACATTGAAAATTGGACAACACCTATTTATAGAGATTTTATATTATTTATTTGTTTTTTATGACTCATTAAAAAATACATACAACCCTTAGTTTTTATCACCAACCCCCTATTTTTTAATAATTTTATGGCAAAACAACGTTTGTCGCGTGAGCTTGTAATAATCTAAAATTAAGGAACAAAAATATATTATTAAATGTTTATTTTTATAGAAAAAATGTCTGACAATAGACACTTATGTTACACTAAAAAAAAAACATTTTTTGTGTTTATTGTTTGTAAATAAGAGCATATTATTTCTTCAATTAATATAAAATAAATAAGCAATTAGTATGGTAGTGATTTTTTATAGGTAACAATTGTGGATAACGCATATATTTTTTTAGATGGAACGTGAACGCACCAAATTACTTCAGCAAACATTCGCAGAGCTGAACAGCGCGTTTGCAGGACAGAATCGTCGGGCGCTCGGGGCTTTGCCCCAACTCACGGTTAATAGGGTGAAAGTCACTTTTAGAGATGAGCCCGGTGAGGGCAGCGGTGTTGCCAGGTCTTTCTACACAAGTGTAGCCGAGGTGAGTCCTATCACATTGTCAAACAAGTCCTATTATAGTGTAACGCAAGGCTTCTTGACCACACCATACAAATATAAAGGAAAAATAAATTAATACATTTTGATGATTTATTTATTGCGTAACAATATACATATGAAAGTATATAGTTTAGAATTATTTTTGAAACATACAAAAATTGCACAAAAAATATATATAAATATTTCATATAATACATTAAAATCTCTCGACCCGCAGAATTTTGCTACGCGACTCCGTTTGGGGTCGCCATTGGGGACGTAATTTAAGCTCTGGTGTAAAGAACTATTTTTATGAAAAAAATCTTGGAAGAGATACATACATAGAAATATGTATGTTAAGATAAAAATTAACGAAAATTATTGACGTACACAAGTGATCGCTGATACGATTCTATGTGGAAAAGTTATAAATAAATAATTAAAAAATATATACACTTCTTATTTCCTATACACTAGACACTAGATTTTTCTTTCTAAACTTTGAAAATGTAAGAGAGTATTCGTTCCGAGGCGTCTAGTTTATTATAAGGCTTAAAAATATCTTTTATTGTATTTAATCTCGGGTCGTAATAAGATTTATGATTTTTAGGCTCTTTTAGCGAACGAAAAGCTACCACCATTCGAACCCAAAGCTGGCAACGTAAGCAACAATAGCGCTGCGAACGGAACGTCTGGTGCTGCGAGTGGTGCGGCCAGTGGGGCTAGCACTAATAGCGGTGCTCGGTAAGTTTAATGTTAAAAGAACTACTAATTATATGCAAGGCATTGTTTGAAGACGCGAAGTCAAGTAATCAGGTCGATGCTCTTAACTAAGCTTGTGTTATTTACTAGCAATTAAGGGTCCTGTTTATATATTCCATAAAAACATACGTACATTTATAAGATAAATTAAAATATAGGAATTTATGAGATCTAATAACCAACTATCAAAGTGGACAGATTTGTTCAAAAATACAGTGGTTACTTGAATATTATATTATAATCTGTGAAATAGAAAAGCTATTAAATAAATAACAAATAATACTATCATATTATGTTAAAATATATATAACGAGGGGAGAGAGTTCCTCTATAGGGCTACCGCCAACCTCACTACTCTGTAGGGTTATTTTTGAAAGGCAGGTAGGTAGCATTGCCAACATCACGATTGAGTCGGTCATAATAACCACTTGTTTAAAGAAACACTTCACTGATAGTTTCCAAGGCTTATATTTCACTATTTGAAGAGAGGTCCGTTCCGTACAACGGCCTGAGCGCGACTGTGTCGTGCGGTTACAATGCGACCCTATTTATAGTGTTCCAGCACTTGTTTACAAAGACGTCGTATTGAAATAATAAAGATGACATTTGACAGAGTAACAAACGTAAAGTATTCAACTTATGTGTTTAAACTTATTTTAGGACAATTAAATGATGTTGAACTTAATTATTCTAGTTAATTTAAGACTAATTGTTGTAGTTGCGCCGATATATATATTTTTAATTACAGCAGCAGTAGCGGTGCAAGTCGCGCTCGAACGAAAGACACAGCGAGGCGCGGTGCTGCCAGACCTGCTCCCAGGCCCTCGTCACGGGAACCGAGGAGAGTGCTTAGCGTCGACGCACGCCCCTATTCGCCTCAGGTATATTATTAACGAACACAAGGCGAGACAACAAAATACATAAAACACAATTCAATGAACAGGATTTAAAACCTACTTATCCAACCGACATTATTTTTTTTATATAGTTATTATATGTGATGTGTCTCAAAAAATTGTAATACATTATTTTATTCCTCCTTAATAGTTTTTGATTGAACAAATTTTTTTTTGGTTTTTTTTTCACACCTCTGTTTATATTATTCAAGTTTTAGTAAGTATGCCTAATTTTTTTATTGAAAATGAAACAGTGCCTTACATCACTCGGGAATAGTGTAGCTTGCCAACGGTGAAAGATATTTTGCAAGCGGTCCAGTAGTTTCGAAGTCTATTTATTTCAAACTAACAAACAAAATCAAATCTTTCCTCTTTATAATATTCATATATGGTTTTTTTATAATGATTCCGGCTCAAAGGATTTAGAATCTATGATGACAATCCAAGATTAACACTGATAAGTCTTGATTTAATTATGCATTAAGAGAAAATTATTCAACAAAAAAGTGCTAAAATTTATTGAGTATATCTTAAGGAAATCCGAATATGATGATTGAAAAGAAGCGGCGGCTTATCAGATCTACTCTATTCTGTTCTTGATTTAAGCCTCCTCTTTTAATTTCAGGGCGCCCCTGGAGGTGAGAGCGCTGGCTACAGCGGCGAAAGATCAAGCGGACACAACGAACACCTCACCGTACATCAGGCTCAGTTGGGCGAAAGACTGTATCCAAAGGTACATTTTTTTTTTTTATTTATGTATGAATGTATTTAGTACGAGAAAGAGCATCTGATCAAAATTGATCAAGTTTTATTATAGTGTAAAATACTATTTAAACGATACAAAAGATTGGGAAAGGTATAAATAATATAATCGTAATTTGAACTGACATTTATTTTCTTCTTTAGGTTCATTCCTTACATCCAACCTTTGCGGGTAAGATAACGGGTATGCTGTTGGAGTTGACGCCTGCTCAACTGCTCGTTCTACTGGCAAGTGAAGACGCGCTCAGGCAAAAGGTTCGGGAGGCCATGGATCTCATTGTTATGCACCCATCTGAAGCCATACTTGGTAAGGGAAAACACATTTTTCCAACTCCATTTGCATTTAAATGTGTACACGTACGTTGTGACAGTGAGCGTGGCTGTGACTTCACGTAACTTTTACGTACTCTTACGAAGACCGCTATTAATTTTAAAAAAATGTTAATTTTTTATAATATTTTATTACAATTTCTATGCTAACCGTACTCTCTGTACCATAAGTGAAGCCTATATTAATTGTTAAAACTATTTTAATTAATCAATTGCTATGTTAATTCAGATCTCGATGTGTTCTCCCTGTCGGAGCGTGGCGGGGGCGCCGCCCTAAACCCGACGACTGCCGTGACGGCCCCGGACGACGCAGCCCCCCTCTTCTACTCTCCGGGCAAGAGAGGGTACTACTCACCACGCCAGGGCCGAGCTACCCCGGAGAGAATCAACGCTTTTAGAAATGTTGGAAGGTAAATACTATATTCATGGAGTGTATAAAAGATACTCTGTGAAGTTTTTTTGGTTGTGGCTATCCAGCCCACAAAACGGGATTATCCTAATGTGTTCCAGCTCCTGCTTTGTCTGCACCGTATTTTTAGGGTTTTAATGAAAGCCCTTTAAACCCGGCTGTTGAGTAGGTTTGAACTCGGTTAGTTAAATTTTTGAATAATTAACTCATCTGTATTTTGTAATAATTGGGACAAGTATTTTTTTATTTCTATTTTATTGAGTTTATAATTCAAGTTTGTCACAAGAGTTCAAATAAATCTAAAACCATTCACTTAATTGTGTCTAAACTTGCAGAAATATGAATATGTTATAATTTACTTTCTTATGTAATTTGCGTGTAAAATTTGTAACGTCTCATGGTATTTAGCATACATTCTGTATTAGAAGTTGTGAAATAAAATAAAGTTTATTTATTAGCTGTGCACCCAAACACAAGCTACATTTCTCTTAGCTGGGTTTTCTTAACTAGCTATTTATTACCACCTTATATTAAATATTACCAAAACGAAAGTAAATGTGAAATGTTTTTCAGAATAATCGGCCTATGCCTGTTGCAAAACGAGTTGTGCCCAATGTTCCTAAACCGTCACGTGCTGAAGTATATCCTGGGTAGGAAGATACGGTTCCACGACCTCGCCTTCTTCGATCCAGTCGTCTACGAGAGTTTGAGGCAGCTTGTGGTTGACGCGGAAACTGGCGATTCTCACACGCTTTTCGCGGCGCTTGATCTCAATTTTAGGTAAGGAAATGGATATGCGAGCTGAAGAACCTGTAAAGAACCAATTTGACAGTGGGGTTGTTATTTTCTGGTGGTATTTTTTTTCGTCTATTAGTGATATTTTTTATCGGCTAGAACAAAAAAATTCCAGTGTCCTTTTTTTACATAGCTTTTTCGTCCTGAGCCTCTGGGCCAATGGTTTTGAATGGTCGAGGATCTTCTCGGTTGAAGGGAAATTAAAAAAAAAATGCCTGCGTTCCTCTCTAGTTTTTATTTGTTTGAACCTCCTATGACATACACAAGCTCCTCTCGTATAGTAAGTAACATTCTCATTGAAAATAATATTAATTATATTTTCAGCCTTGAAATGTGCGAAGAGGAAGGTGGTGGTTGCGTGGAGCTGTTGCCCGGCGGGCGTGAGATCGAAGTGACCGCTTTGAACGTATACGACTACGTGCGCAAGTACGCCCAACACCGCATGGTCATATCGCAAGAGAAGACTTTGGAGGTGATTTTATTATTTTTAATATGTATTAAATTCAGAGGGGATCAAGTTTTTTGTACTGGAATGACGATTAAACCATTTTTTTTATATTTTCATTCAATTAATATACATTTGTAAATTTAAAAAAAGTGGGTAAAATTCATTTTGTACAATTCGGTTTTGATCACAGTATAAGTCTTTGTATTTACGTATAAACATTTAAAGAAATTATTTTAGACTGGCAACACAATGACAGACGCCTTTTGTTTCGTTCTCGTCGAGATCTCTTATAACTGAATTATTACAACAGGCTATGCGAGTGGGAGTGCTCGACGTTCTACCCGAGTCGGCCCTAGAAGGCCTGACCGCTGAAGACCTACGACTGTTGCTGAACGGTGTTGGCGATATAAACGTGGCAGCGCTCGTCTCGTACACCGGCTTCAATGACGAGAGCGGAGAGCCGCCGGAGAGACTCGCCAGATTCAAACGCTGGCTTTGGGCCATAGTTGATAAGATGACGCATTTGGAAAGGCAGGATTTGGTTAGTCTTTTTTTTTTTACTTTATTTCAACAATGTGTGTGAGCTTAGTGAAAGTTAATCGAATCAAAAATATATCTTATACTTATAATCGTTAAAAAAAGTTTTAGACAATTTTGACTCTAAATTAACATTTATTGCCAGTTTCCGAATAAAGGGCTGAGAGCGGACGAAATAAATAAAGCGTAAAGTCGTAAGAAAACTACAGCGTAAACTCCATGTAACGTTAGTCGATTTAACTTCTATCTCTCTATAGCGTTGAAATCAATTGGCTTTGCTTGATTTAGCTAGTATTCCATACAATGAATTTCTTCTCTATAACGACCATAAAATGCACAGTCTCTTCAGTGTCGTTATATAGAGTTTACATTGTATTTAAGTTTTGATTTGAATTATGATAATTGCCCATGTCATTTGGGTAACTTTAATATTATAGACTGACGTCAAACAATGTTTTATTAAAACATAGGTATACTTTTGGACCGGATCACCAGCTCTGCCAGCATCCGAGGAGGGTTTCCAACCGATGCCCTCAGTGACAATCAGACCAGCCGACGACGCCCACCTGCCCACAGCAAACACCTGCATCTCCCGACTGTACATACCCCTGTACTCATCCCGACAAGTTTTGAAACATAAACTATTGCTCGCTATAAAAACTAAAAACTTTGGCTTCGTCTAGAATAGTTAAGCTCCAGTCGCTACGACTGCCTATTATCAACATCAAAGAGATTTAAATATATACATTTTGCTTGAATAATGTAAGGTGATCCCACCATTAATCTAATCAGTTCTAAAAGTTTTATGTCATTTAACTGTTAATTTACACCGTCTTATAAATAACAATACAAAGTGTGACCACCGGGCAACCGATCGCTTGCATGTCATATTTAAATCTCTTTGCATCATATAGAGTTGAATTACGCATACATTTGTATGATTATGGATTCATGTGACATTGGATTGGCTCGCACAATATGTCGTGTATCATTCGTTAATCCGGTCGAGGATAGATTTTTTTTTTTAATTGCAGTTTTTTATATGAAAATGTCACTTGTACCATTTGTGCCCGTTGTCGGTTCTGTTGTGTTGCATTCATGGGCACTGTGTTTCATTGGGATCGGATAGATGGTGAATTTCAATAATGATTCATGTGATAACGGAGGAAGTAAGCGCCCTCTATCTCTAAATTTAAGAGTATAGTAGTTTTCATTTTGATTAGTTAAGGTTCTTATAATAAATACTTATTAAAATGCTTAGAGTGTTGTTTTATTCGCTGTAGCCGCTGTGCCACCACCTTTTATCTTATATATTTATGTATAAGATAAAAGGTGGTATATTTTTTAAGTATAATGGTTGCAGCTCTTAATTGGTTGTGCAAATCATACATATATAGACAACACAACTTTTCTAATACAAAAAATAACAAAATCAACAGGCGAAATCTTAGTCAAAACATTAAAAACCTATGACATGAATCATCTTTCAAATCACTTCTTCGTAAGCATTTCTTGTCTTCAATATAATAATTTATAATTCTAGATTTAAATTAGCATATTTTTTGGTTTTTCTTGTTTTTTTTTGTATACTTCGCACCCTTTGCACCTGTCTTAATATATTTTAAGTATTCTTTTATCGTGTGGGTTGTCTGGAAGAGATCGCTTGTTAGCGATAAGGCCGCCCGTTGCTCTTATATGTTCTTACATCTGTTAATGTCATTTGCTTCTAGTGTTTAAGTGCGATAAAGTGTTAAATAAATAAATACCTTAGTCAACAAGTTCGCTAGTGAATTCAAAAATAATGTAGCAAACATAACTATCTCGTGCGATAACCCGTTACTAAATGAGGAATCGTACTCCAACAAAACACAGCAATCAATGAGACTAAAAAAAGCTACTATAGGGGACAATCACATCAATTATTAATCAAATTGATCATAGAAAAAGCCCGGTTTACGATAGAATACATGCCACTCACAAAAAACAAGTAAGTACATCGCCCCGGTAATAGCACATTTAATTAATTCATCTTTCAAAACCTGTAACTACCCAGACACACTAAAAACCGGCGTGATAAGGACTATACAAAAAAGGGTAACAACAATTTTAATAATTACAGACCTATCACCATATTGTCATGCATTAATAAAATTATGGAAAAATATTTGGGACGGGAGTTGCAAAAATATCTAACGATAAATGATATTATAAATGACAGACAGTATGGTTTTCAAAAAAATAAAAACACATGCCAGTTACTAGCTAAATTTACCAACGACGTAAACTCACTACTAAATAAGAAATTTACCTAAATAAATTGGACTCGGACGCCCACGCTAAACTGTTGTCTGCACCCGAAAAAACCAAGCAGTTTTTAAAAGGCATGTTTTTGATGCAACGTGGGGATGACGCGGGATAGCGTGGGTGTCCTCGCACTTCAGGTTGGATGGGGTTAGTTGAGTGAACAACGGCATGGACAAACCGTTGCCCGGTTTTTAATGCCGGATAGATTAAGATGTATGAAAAAAAAATTGCTTTTGGATTTGAATAAATAAAAAAAAATAATATAATATATGGCGGAAGTGGTGGTATTAATATTGGGTTATTTTAAGAAGATCTAAAACCTTTATTTCAAGAATAATTCTATAATTTTAATGTCTAGTAGGAGAGCACATTCGCTAAAACGCCGTAAAACTACATACTTACATTAATAACAAATGAAGATATAAGATATTTTTAGAATTGGTTAAAAATGTTCTCTATTTTTAGCACTATCGTTACATAAGGTCTCCAGGTAAATACAAGTGATTCAGTCTCAGGCTGACAACATAGCAATTTTCCCGAGAAATATAAATATCACCTATCACCAACTCTCATATTTAAATATTTGTGTTATTTCTCTGTGAAGTAATGGAATCCTTGTTGTTATTCTTTTTTATAGTTCATTCTAATTAAATTTGTGTACATAAGAATCGATATCAATGTCTTTATATTGCTACCATATTTGATTTAAATTAATTCAAATTAAAATGTAGTAAATCGTAAACTTGAATTCAAGCTCGTGTGGTGTTTAGTTTTTGGTATACCGTGGCCTCCGTAAAGCTTAGTAGTCAACTGTCAATATGCAATGAACAAATAATTGACAGTGATATGATTTGTCATTTGTCATTTAAGTGTTGTTTGATTTTGACTTTTCGACTTTCGTCTCAACTCTCAAATCTCATTTTTTTCTTGAACGCACATCTTGTGATTGTAATGAGATAAAATTACGATAGTGCTTTTTATAAACAAATGATGTGGTGAAATGAGACTAAGAGGTGTTAAAAGAGTTTGAATAAGCAAAATGTATCGTAAAATTTTGTGGTGTTACGTATTTTTATTGACATCATTTGATATATCTCCCTACTCGAAGCTGACAGCCCAGGGGAAGAGCCATGGTAAAATCGATTTCTCTTCAAATAAATAAGTTGCTATAATATGTGTAATATCTGTTTACATATTTATGACATACCTTATCGGAAACGTGAACCATGGAAATAAATATTTAACAATTTTTATAGCATTGGTTAAAATGAAATGTAGTATTTGCTGTCTTCACGCAATGTTATTTTTGATCAACGCTGTTGTTTTTTCTGCATATGTTTGGTTATTTTTGGCTTTGTGATGAGATAAATACGTAGTTTTGGCGGTAAAGACGCAACAAGGCGGATGCAATGTGCAGCGCGCAAGTTGCGCATACCGCCCGAGTTGCGTACAAGAGCGACATTGAATTATTGAATAACTTGTAATATTATGCCGAAGCGTAGCTGTTATCACTTCCGCCCCTTATCAATTTGGTATTGTTTATTTAAATATTACTACCTTTGGTGTTTGTAATTGTAATTTCTATTATCAACTACAATTATTGCTATATCTAAGATAATAATCAATGTTTTTTGCTGACAGGTGCTTCAGTACAGGATTCAATTACAGAAGGGATTGCATTTCAAGTAAGTAGTCATTTTTTTGTTAACTTTTAAAAAAATATAACTAATGACAAGATATAATGGCTGAAATAAATTTCATTCAATAGAATTTTTATCATCTAGTATTAATATAGGATACAACAAAAAATATTTGATCTTATGGATTATTTGTTTATTAATTTATTTAGGAATGAAATATGTTCTACTTATGAAATATTAAAAAAAAACAAATGTATACTGATACATCCTAAAATACTTTTATTTATAGACAAATATATAAATGGAGCATTAATCAATACATTACATATATAATTAATATGTTTTTAATCTATAAAATGACCATGTTACAAATTATCGTTATACATCTATTAAACAAAGTGGTTTTAGTTTTTAAATTATTAACACCTTATTCACTATAAAGGTCAAACTTCAATTTAAAAGTTGAATTTGTAATTTTAATAATTTGCACATGTTACATATGATTTATTAATAAAAAATAGGAATTACTTAATAAATTATTACATTATGTAAATCAAGATTCATTATGTTTAAGTACAATATTTGCAAACAGTTATAAGGATAATTCTGTCTGTTGCCTTATCCCATGTTGCGGGGAGTTGTTAAGCAATTACTATTTGTCTTGTTACATTTTCAGATAGAAATGATAGAATAGATTATTAAGGGGATAGAAATTATCTGCTTTCAGTTGATAATGTAATCTACAGACTGATTTTGTCTGTAATTTCTCTAATTGAATATAGAAAACAAACTTTAAGGTTATATATATATTTGGTTGTTAGTTTTGTTAGAATAAATAAAATGTTTAGTTAATAGCTTTCCAATTTCCAAAAAAAAAACTGCAGGCACATTTGTTATTCTTAATAAAAATGACTAACAACTTAAAGTATAAATAACTTCTTTACCCGCTAATGGGTAGTTTTTTTGTTATTTGTGTAGGAATGGAGCGCAGACACCATGTCAGTGGACAGCAACGAGGCAGCCGAGGGCGTGGAAGGTGTAGCGCTATGGCCACCATCGTTACGCTTCGGTCGCTCCGCCCTAGCAGAGCCACATACACAACTGGTGACCTTAACAAATATGGCCAATACAACATTACATCTCGCGTCGGTTGCGGGTACAACGCCAGACTTCCATGCATCGTTTTTTGATTCTAAGGTATGTTCGCCTTCTATTTATTTAATTAACCAAAATAATTTAATACTAAGTCAGAAATGCAAATTTTCATTTGTAATGCAATCATTCCTTGAACAACTTACCCTTAGGGGTGGTTACAACCATTTCACCATCGAGTTGTTATAAAATATAGTGGAAAACTTAACTACTAACTGTCTAATTAAGATTGACAATTTAACGCTATGCATTTTGAGTCCTCCCGATGCAATATCCAAAGTTTCTAATAACTGGACTAATTCATCAATCAACTTATATTCAAGTTCATAACTGTAATGGATATGCTATGTACCAATATTAATTGATTAGAGATTTTATTTATGAACCACCAAAAAAAAATTGTTGATATCGAAGCATTTTTGCTTGTCATTGCAATGAGTTGACATATATATATATATATAGTCAGTATATCTAACACACAAAAGCTCACTCACACTCACCCACAATTATTTATAAACACACTTTATGTACTTAGGTAGGAATATAGGTTGTTGTGATAAAAAAAATATGTCTACCCTCATTCATATCAGTTTTACATATATCTGACTTTTGTTTTAAATTGTATAATTTATTTTAATGTCATGGTAAATGTAGACAAACAAACACTTATAATATAAATTTAAGCTGTCAGGCTATTAGGAACAGGCGTCTTCGAGGTGATTAAAATCAGTAAGAGTTTTATGCCTTAGTCACAAACGGGTTCAAACCAAACATCTCTAATGAAAATCAAAATGGTCTATTTCACTAATTACTTATATGCTATTGTTAACCTCTAATATAATATTTAAAAGTTGCATGGCAGACTCCTTTGTCTTTTTTGATAACCGAGCAGGATATGCTTTACGCATATGTGGGACTCAAGTCACTAAACAGGAAACCTTTGCTACTCAGAGGACCGTTGAGCCATATCCACTAAAGCACTCCTCGGGTGTGACCCACGATTCCGCATATGGAGACTATTGGGTTACTACACCCGAGGAGTGTTCTAGTGGGAATCTCTCACCGGTCCTCTGAGTAGCAGAGGTTTCCTGGCTAGTGAGTTGAGTCATGACAGACTCCTACGAAACGGCTTGAACGATTTTCATGAAAACTTTCAGAAAATTCTGTATGTGTTATAATCGGTAAAACCGGTATAAATAAACTATATTTCAAACGTATTTTTATTTGTCTTTTTTCTCTTCTAAACCCCAATCGATTTGAACGACTTTCTACTGTCCGACAAGCATAGGACAAGTTATTTTTAGTAGTTAAGAAATAATTTAAACCAAGCAAATTTCGAACGTACTTTTTTGTGCGTTATAAATTATGCGTCCTTCGCAAAAATATTTCACATACTCACCCTTTTATATAATTCAAACCAGTTCCGAACTGGGTCAACTCAGACGCAGATGATTTTAATAATTTAATGGCGGCAGCAGTGCCATTTTTAATTTATAACACTAGTGAGACATATCATAAAAAAGTCATTGATTGATTTGATTTTCTTATATAAAAGTACATTTTTAACTGTCACTACCACAATATTGCTGTCTCTTTCCGCCCTAAACCAATATTAGACATGTTTTTGTTTTTCTAAGTTCTAATTCAAAGACAACTTTTTGAGTAATAAATCAGCGTGTTCATAATGTTACAAACAATTAATATTTGACATAAATTCACAAAATATGGAAGTTTCTTTAATTTTTTTATGCGAATGATTTTTCAAATTGTAATGAGACAGGGGTTCTCAAACTTTGTCAGCTGCGCTTACAAGTATTTGGTCGCGGCTGCTTGGTTATGTTAACAATATGTGTTTAGAATAATTCAGCTATTGAAATTGAACTAAATGCGGTTTATTGTTTCGGAGAAAAAATGGAGATCGGCTCACGGCGCCCCTGTTTTCTTACTATTTACGGAGATTTTTGCAACTCTATATAATAATTTTATTTCTTAAACCCATACAACATATCAAAAAAAGTTAACACAATAAAGATAAAAAATAAGGTTAAAACATAGAACCGGAAATTAAATCTAAGATCAGAAACAACAATAATAAAAAAATGCGAACAAAACATATGAAGTGGAGTATATCAAGGGAGGAACGAGCATTTAAGTGTTGTGTATTAGTGTGTGCAATGGTGTTGCTGTGTGAGTGTGCGAGGTTGAATCTTAGTTTTTTTTTTTTAAAGAATTTCTCCTTAGACCAAATATATCCAAGGATAATAATATGTTATAGATATGTACATGAATGTTTTTCTACTGTACTAAACTTTTATATTGTTATGCTTTGATGTATTTTTTTTTTCAATTAAGACAAAATCGGTTCAGGGATGTAATGTATCCAAATATATGTATTACTTGTCTTAGTATTCGTGTGCGAAAAATACCATTTTTGTCCGTACTAGTATGTTCGTACGTAGTACGAGTATGTACAGTAGTACATACTACGTATGTAGAATAGTACATACTACGTATGTAGAGTAGTATGTACGTAGTATGTTATTCACTTGAGTGTTCTAAGAACAGAATGATAGTTCAGTGCGGTTCATTTCGTAGCTCAATATAAGTAAATTATTGACGTGCACAAGCGTTCGCTGATACAATTCTATGTGATAAAGATATAAATAAAATATCTGTTAGAACTTAACAGGAAAATCAGTGGTGTGAAATGTATATTTTTCACGCAAACCCTGAGCATCCCATTTGGCGCACACCCCCGGCCGTAACAATTAAAAATGTTTGTTTAGTTTATCTTTAAATATACATATATCATACTCACTTTTGAAATATTTTTTATTGAAATATTGCTTTGTTGTATTTTCCATGTATCCCCCCCTCTAATAAACATGTTCTATTTGTCGAATTTCCTTGCTTAGTCTCATATAAGCTCGGTCGATATTACAAAATATTGGACAGACGAGTATGAGGTAGATATAATTATCTCCCAACTTTTTTTTACAATACACCATATAAATATTGAATTTTATAAAATTTCACATGAGCCGTGACCGGTGGGTGAATGCCATTCGATTCGTTATAGACTCGAATTAATATTGATAAACATCACTACATTAGTGTAATTTGAAATTTCATTGATTATTGAAGGCGATGTGTTTTAACATTGACATCATTGTGTGATACTCGCGTATGGAGACATATAATAATGTTGAAATTATTTGTATTCTTGTTTATATATGTACACTGTAAGAAGGTATGTTTTTATTTACTTTACGTTTACAGTGAGTTGTTGAATGTACCTACTTGATGTTGTTAGTTGTTTGCCGACGTAACCGTTAGAGCCGCTAATTCAATTCCATAGAAATTCAACTTCACTTTGATATAATCGAGTGTGTTTAATAGCTCACACTTAGCACGCGGGTTACCATGGTAACGCTTAAAGGCTCCCAACAACTGGTTACCAAATTCGTTGTTGCGGTTACGCTGGCAACGCCATACAGTTTTCAATTTAACGTTATCGAAAGCGTTTAACAAGTCACACTTAGCACGCGGGTTACCATGGTAACGCTTAAAGGCTCCCAACAACTGGTTACCAAATTCGTTGTTGCGGTTACGCTGGCAACGCCATACAGTTTTCAGTTTAACGTTATCGAAAGCGTTTAACAACTTATACTTAGCACACTGGTTACCATGGTAACGCTTAAAGGCTCCCAACAACTGGTTACCAAATTCATTCAAACTCAAAATATCTTTATTCAAGTAGGTCTTTATAAAGACACTATTGAATCGTCAATTTTTACACTACCACCGGTTCGGAAGGCGGTCATCTACCGAGAAGAACCGGCAAGAAACTCGATAGCTGCTCTTTTAAAATAAACAATTCATACAAAATTGTGCTACTGACAATTAAAATAACGAAGCATTATAAGGCTACTCAAGAATTGAACTGTCCCGATGCTGAGCCAATTGTCGACATATTGAAAGCATCTTTGTCCTCTAAATATTCGTTTACGGTATAGTATGCCTTTTCAACCAAAATACCCTTTACGCGCGTTTTAAATTTGTTGGAAGTCAATTTGGTTATGTGTGTGGGTGGGACTTTATAAAAACGTATGCTCATACCTACAAACGATTTATGAACTTCACTAAGGCGAGAATCAGGCACATCAATTTTTTCTCTATTTCTTGTGTTGTGGTCGTGTTTATCTCCACTAAGTGATAAAAGATGTTTATTTTTATGTACGAACAATATATTGCATAAGATATATTGTGAAGCTACTGTAAGAATACCGCTTGTTTTAAAGTGAGACCTTAAAGATACCAAATAAACCACGCATAGCTTTGTAAAATAAATATAGTACCTGTCCGCCGCTTTTTCCCAAAGAATAATTCCGTAAGACATGATACTATGAAAATAGCCAAAGTATACTATTTTTGCCGTGTTAAAGTCGGTTAAGTGTCTAATCCTTCGCACTGCAAATGCAGCAGAACTAAGCTTTTTAGCTGAAGAAAATATATGGGCGCGCCACTGTAATTTGGAACCTAATGTTATCCCCAAGAATACCGTGGTATCCACAAGATCTAAATTCTCACCATTTAAAATAACTTTTCTATTTATCTTTTTAACATTTGGTATAACTCCTTTATATTCAATAATTGTGTGTTCGACAGGCGCGCGTGTCCATCTCTCGGTGCGTCTGTATCGCACGATCTGCTGTTGGGCAGATGGCGTCTGTCGCTCGATCTGTTCGGGCGTGTGTTCACGGAGGATGTGGGACTGGAGCCGGGTTCCGTTGTCTCGGAGCTTGGCGGCTTCCCCGTGAAGGAGGTGAAGTTCCGTAGGGACATGGAGAAGTTGAGGACGTCAGCTCAGAAGGATCTGACACTACATAAGGTAATCAATTATTACAATACCCAATTTTATAATAAAACTTAATCAGTAACATTAACAAGATTTATATATCTAATGTATAAAATTTTCATGTCACAATGTTACTTACTGTACTCCTTTAAAACGGCTTGACCGATTCTTATGAAATTTTGTGAGCACATTGAAAATTGGACAACACCTATTTATAGAGATTTTATATTATTTATTTGTTTTTTATGACTCATTAAAAAATACATACAACCCTTAGTTTTTATCACCAACCCCCTATTTTTTAATAATTTTATGGCAAAACAACGTTTGTCGCGTGAGCTTGTAATAATCTAAAATTAAGGAACAAAAATATATTGAAGTGCAACCTTCATTGTGCCGACAACTGAAAAAAAGTAAATAGAATAATGTCATGTCAGATATAATAGAATATGAATCATGTTCTCTTTTGGTGTTGTATAATGTTGCTTCGATAAAATTAAAATGAGTTGGCTACGGTTTATTTTTACTAATTAAAACTTCCACACGTGCGCACTCTTTAGGTTATGGTTACAGCACTGGATTAGTTGAATAAACATGGATAGTTTAACAAATTTTTCGACAAAGTTGTCAATCGGACAGCTTACTGGGAAGAAGAACTGGACTACGTGGAAATACAAAATATGTATCGCACTGAGAAGTATTCCTACCGCCCTAGAAATTGTCGAAGGTATGATTGTAAGGCCCGTTATCGAAGGTCAGTCGACATCGGCCGCCGGTGAAGGACAGATAGCCTTCACAAAGGCTGAATGTACCGCCTTAATGGTACTGACGAGCAATATGAGTGACGACACACTAGAGAAAGTCATGCGTTTTACGACAGCTCGAGAAGTATGGCTGGAGTTGCATAGGCTGTTCGACGGAACCAATGAAGATAAGAGTTATAATCTTTGCATGAAGTTTTTTGGTTTCAAACGGAATCACGAAGACGACATAGCATCGCATTTATCAAAATTGAAAAATATCTGGACCGATTTAGATCACGAATTAAAGAAGGAAAAGAACGAGTTACCCGAACTCCTCTTAATCTGTAAAATTCTCGATACACTCGGCGAAGAATATTCTCAATTCAAAAGTAGCTGGTTACTGGTACCTAAGAAAGATCGAACAATTGATAGCCTAACCGATCACCTATGCGCATTTGAGAGAAACTTGGTTGGTAACGCCGTACCTGCACAAGAAGCCCTCATAACGAAATCAAATGCCAAACAGAAAAGTGATAAAGATAAGAGATTGAAATGCAATTATTGTTCAAAAGTCGGACACAGGGTTAAAACATGTCTGAAATGGATTCAGGATGGCAAACCTCCGAAGAGCAATAACCCGTCAAAATCTATCGACGTGAACTCCAAGCATACTACAAGCACAGCTGTTAACGTGACACTTATGTATGCACAACATACAGAAGTGAATTCGGCAGAGTCTGACAAGGACAACTGGTACGTGGATAATGGTGCCACAAGCCACATCACAAATAGAGATGATATATTTAATACGTTTAACCAATTTGATGACCCACATACAGTCACAACAGCAAACGGCAATATCCTACGTGCTAAAGGCAAAGGTTCAATTGTCATCGAAGCTATTGTAGAAGGGAAAGTATCTACTATTCAATTGGGAGATGTTTGGCTTGTTCCGGGCATACAGAAAAATCTATTCTCGGTCCTAGCAGCTCACGATACGAATCCGAAAACTATATTTACTTCCACGATTGATAAATGCACCGTATCAATAGATGGAAAAGTTAAATTAGTTGGAAAAAGACAGAAAGGTGGAGGTCTGTACAAACTGAGTTTGAAAAACATGGTTGAAACACAGACTGTTACATGTTTAGCGACAGAAACCCAGCTTTACCACGAAAGACTCGTCCACCAAAACAAACGACATGTTAGAGCATTTGTGAAACGAGAGTTTGGAATAGAGCTACCCATAGATAATTCGCTATGCGAGAGCTGTATATTTGGTAAGTCCCACAGACAGAAGTTCGGTACGAGAACAAGAGCATCACAACCCGGTGAACTCATACACAGCGACGTGTGCGGACCTTTTCCTAACTCGATCACAAATTTGCGATATTTTGTACTATTTCGAGACGATTACTCTGGCTACCGTATGATATACTTCATGAAAGCAAAGTCTGAAGTGAAAAATAAATTAGAAGAGATGATTGCAGAAGTACAAAATATAGGCCATACGATCAAGACTATACTTAGCGATAATGGTGGTGAATATGACAACCAAGACGTCAGAGATATCCTAAGTAAGAGAGGAATCAAACAAAGGTTGACGATGCCATACACGCCTGAACAGAATGGGTGCTGCGAGCGTGATAATCGCACGCTGGTGGAAGCAGCACGAACTATAATGTACAGCGGAGAAGGATTTCCTCAAGCACTTTGGGCTGAAATCACTAATGCCGTGGCTTACGTACTCAATCGAACCGGCCCGTCGAGAGTAAATGATAAAGCCCCGTACGAGTTATGGCACGGAAAGAAACCGATAGTATCCCACTTACGAATAATCGGGAGCACATGTTACGCTCACATACCAAAAGAGAGGAGGCGTAAATTGTCAAAGAAAGCCTACAAGGGAAAACTAGTGGGTTATGACGAGGATGGATACCGTATATGGGCAGCTGTGGAAAATGAACATTTTCGACTTGTGAGATCACGAGATGTGACCTTTGATGAGAAACCGCTCTATAGATTTGAAGATGAAATGACCACGACCCCCAAGATAACTGAAAATCCCCCCGCTCCAAACGAAATGACCATTGAAATGTCATTTAAAAAACGGCAAACCAATAGTGAGCTTGAAAATTCGGAAAGAATTTATCGAAATGACACAAGATCTGTCGAATTAGAGGAGGAAAGAGTGGTAGACAACGAAGTCAGAGTTGAAGCTGAAGATGAGAATGAACTAGTAGAAGAAGCAATTCCTGAGGAAAATCCCGTTCTCCCACATTGTTCGATCACTAGAATGGAGCAATTTGAATATGCTAGGCCATCGAGAAGCTCAATAGATTACGGAACTGCTGACGATGATGAAGTTGAAGACGATTTTGATCATGACAATACAGAGCAATCCCGATACAATCTGAGACCTTGCCCAACTCTAAGACCACAGAAATTTGACGATTATGTCTGTAACGTAGATGCTCACAGCGAACCACAGACTTACAAAGAGGCAATGGAGAGCCCTTGGAAGAAGCAGTGGTGTGAAGCAATGAAGAGAGAAATAGAGTCATTGAAAGAAAATGAGACTTGGACTTGGAGATATAAAGTAAAAAGACACCCAGGTGGAACCATTGAACGATTCAAAGCACGTTTGGTCGCTAAAGGTTTTAAGCAGAGAAAGGGAATTGACTTTGAAGAAACCTACAGCCCCGTTGCTAGGTTTACTGACATTATGACCAAGGGTCTTGCAAAGCCTACGTTCACCAAGCTGCGTAATGAACTAGGAATGTGCAAACATTTTATCAGTTGAGGGAAAGTATTGAAGTGCAACCTTCATTGTGCCGACAACTGAAAAAAGTAAATAGAATAATGTCATGTCAGATATAATAGAATATGAATCATGTTCTCTTTTGGTGTTGTATAATGTTGCTTCGATAAAATTAAAATGAGTTGGCTACGGTTTATTTTTACTAATTAAAACTTCCACACGTGCGCACTCTTTAAAATATATTATTAAATGTTTATTTTTATAGAAAAAATGTCTGACAATAGACACTTATGTTACACTAAAAAAAAAACATTTTTTGTGTTTATTGTTTGTAAATAAGAGCATATTATTTCTTCAATTAATATAAAATAAATAAGCAATTAGTATGGTAGTGATTTTTTATAGGTAACAATTGTGGATAACGCATATATTTTTTTAGATGGAACGTGAACGCACCAAATTACTTCAGCAAACATTCGCAGAGCTGAACAGCGCGTTTGCAGGACAGAATCGTCGGGCGCTCGGGGCTTTGCCCCAACTCACGGTTAATAGGGTGAAAGTCACTTTTAGAGATGAGCCCGGTGAGGGCAGCGGTGTTGCCAGGTCTTTCTACACAAGTGTAGCCGAGGTGAGTCCTATCACATTGTCAAACAAGTCCTATTATAGTGTAACGCAAGGCTTCTTGACCACACCATACAAATATAAAGGAAAAATAAATTAATACATTTTGATGATTTATTTATTGCGTAACAATATACATATGAAAGTATATAGTTTAGAATTATTTTTGAAACATACAAAAATTGCACAAAAAATATATATAAATATTTCATATAATACATTAAAATCTCTCGACCCGCAGAATTTTGCTACGCGACTCCGTTTGGGGTCGCCATTGGGGACGTAATTTAAGCTCTGGTGTAAAGAACTATTTTTATGAAAAAAATCTTGCAAGAGATACATACATAGAAATATGTATGTTAAGATAAAAATTAACGAAAATTATTGACGTACACAAGTGATCGCTGATACGATTCTATGTGGAAAAGTTATAAATAAATAATTAAAAAATATATACACTTCTTATTTCCTATACACTAGACACTAGATTTTTCTTTCTAAACTTTGAAAATGTAAGAGAGTATTCGTTCCGAGGCGTCTAGTTTATTATAAGGCTTAAAAATATCTTTTATTGTATTTAATCTCGGGTCGTAATAAGATTTATGATTTTTAGGCTCTTTTAGCGAACGAAAAGCTACCACCATTCGAACCCAAAGCTGGCAACGTAAGCAACAATAGCGCTGCGAACGGAACGTCTGGTGCTGCGAGTGGTGCGGCCAGTGGGGCTAGCACTAATAGCGGTGCTCGGTAAGTTTAATGTTAAAAGAACTACTAATTATATGCAAGGCATTGTTTGAAGACGCGAAGTCAAGTAATCAGGTCGATGCTCTTAACTAAGCTTGTGTTATTTACTAGCAATTAAGGGTCCTGTTTATATATTCCATAAAAACATACGTACATTTATAAGATAAATTAAAATATAGGAATTTATGAGATCTAATAACCAACTATCAAAGTGGACAGATTTGTTCAAAAATACAGTGGTTACTTGAATATTATATTATAATCTGTGAAATAGAAAAGCTATTAAATAAATAACAAATAATACTATCATATTACGTTAAAATATATATAACGAGGGGAGAGAGTTCCTCTATAGGGCTACCGCCAACCTCACTACTCTGTAGGGTTATTTTTGAAAGGCAGGTAGGTAGCATTGCCAACATCACGATTGAGTCGGTCATAATAACCACTTGTTTAAAGAAACACTTCACTGATAGTTTCCAAGGCTTATATTTCACTATTTGAAGAGAGGTCCGTTCCGTACAACGGCCTGAGCGCGACTGTGTCGTGCGGTTACAATGCGACCCTATTTATAGTGTTCCAGCACTTGTTTACAAAGACGTCGTATTGAAATAATAAAGATGACATTTGACAGAGTAACAAACGTAAAGTATTCAACTTATGTGTTTAAACTTATTTTAGGACAATTAAATGATGTTGAACTTAATTATTCTAGTTAATTTAAGACTAATTGTTGTAGTTGCGCCGATATATATATTTTTAATTACAGCAGCAGTAGCGGTGCAAGTCGCGCTCGAACGAAAGACACAGCGAGGCGCGGTGCTGCCAGACCTGCTCCCAGGCCCTCGTCACGGGAACCGAGGAGAGTGCTTAGCGTCGACGCACGCCCCTATTCGCCTCAGGTATATTATTAACGAACACAAGGCGAGACAACAAAATACATAAAACACAATTCAATGAACAGGATTTAAAACCTACTTATCCAACCGACATTATTTTTTTTATATAGTTATTATATGTGATGTGTCTCAAAAAATTGTAATACATTATTTTATTCCTCCTTAATAGTTTTTGATTGAACAAATTTTTTTTTGGTTTTTTTTTCACACCTCTGTTTATATTATTCAAGTTTTAGTAAGTATGCCTAATTTTTTTATTGAAAATGAAACAGTGCCTTACATCACTCGGGAATAGTGTAGCTTGCCAACGGTGAAAGATATTTTGCAAGCGGTCCAGTAGTTTCGAAGTCTATTTATTTCAAACTAACAAACAAAATCAAATCTTTCCTCTTTATAATATTCATATATGGTTTTTTTATAATGATTCCGGCTCAAAGGATTTAGAATCTATGATGACAATCCAAGATTAACACTGATAAGTCTTGATTTAATTATGCATTAAGAGAAAATTATTCAACAAAAAAGTGCTAAAATTTATTGAGTATATCTTAAGGAAATCCGAATATGATGATTGAAAAGAAGCGGCGGCTTATCAGATCTACTCTATTCTGTTCTTGATTTAAGCCTCCTCTTTTAATTTCAGGGCGCCCCTGGAGGTGAGAGCGCTGGCTACAGCGGCGAAAGATCAAGCGGACACAACGAACACCTCACCGTACATCAGGCTCAGTTGGGCGAAAGACTGTATCCAAAGGTACATTTTTATATTCTTTTATTTATGTATGAATGTATTTAGTACGAGAAAGAGCATCAACTTGATCAACAATTGATCAAGTTTTATTATAGTGTAAAATACTATTTAAACGATACAAAAGATTGGGAAAGGTATAAATAATATAATCGTAATTTTAACTGACATTTATTTTCTTATTTAGGTTCATTCCTTACATCCAACCTTTGCGGGTATATAACGGGTATGCTGTTGGAGTTGACGCCTGCTCAATTGCTCGTTCTACTGGCAAGTGAAGACGCGCTCAGGCAAAAGGTTCGGGAGGCCATGGATCTCATTGTTATGCACCCATCTGAAGCCATACTTGGTAAGGGAAAACACATTTTTCCAACTCCATTTGCATTTAAATGTGTACACGTACGTTGTGACAGTGAGCGTGGCTGTGACTTCACGTACTCTTACGTAGACCGCTATTAATTTTAAAAAATTAACATTTTTTAAAATATTTTATTACAACTTTTATGCTAACCGTACTCTCTGTACCATAAGTGAAGCCTATATTAATTGTTAAAACTATTTTAATTAATCAATTGCTATGTTAATTCAGATCTCGATGTGTTCTCCCTGTCGGAGCGTGGCGGGGGCGCCGCCCTAAACCCGACGACTGCCGTGACGGCCCCGGACGACGCAGCCCCCCTCTTCTACTCTCCGGGCAAGAGAGGGTACTACTCACCACGCCAGGGCCGAGCTACCCCGGAGAGAATCAACGCTTTTAGAAATGTTGGAAGGTAAATATTATATTCATGGAGTGTATAAAAGATACTCTGTGAAGTTTTTTTGGTTGTGGCTATCCAGCCCACAAAACGGGATTATCCTAATGTGTTCCAGCTCCTGCTTTGTCTGCACCGTATTTTTAGGGTTTTAATGAAAGCCCTTTAAACCCGGCTGTTGAGTAGGTTTGAACTCGGTTAGTTAAATTTTTGAATAATTAACTCATCTGTATTTTGTAATAATTGGGACAAGTATTTTTTTATTTGTATTTTATTGAGTTTATAATTCAAGTTTGTCACAAGAGTTCAAATAAACCTAAAACCATTTAATTGTGTTGAAACTTGCAGAAATATGAATATGTTATAATTGTTTTAAAATTTGTAACGTCTCATAGTATTTAGCATACATTCTGTATTAGAAGTTTATTTATTAGCTGTGCACCCAAACACAAGCTACATTGCTCTTAGCTGGGTTTTCTTAACTAGCTATTTATTACTACCTTATTACATATTTTTCGTGTTGGTAATATTTAATATTAAAAGTAAATGTGAAATGTTTTTCAGAATAATCGGCCTATGCCTGTTGCAAAACGAGTTGTGCCCAATGTTCCTAAACCGTCACGTGCTGAAGTATATCCTGGGTAGGAAGATACGGTTCCACGACCTCGCCTTCTTCGATCCAGTCGTCTACGAGAGTTTGAGGCAGCTTGTGGTTGACGCGGAAACTGGCGATTCTCACACGCTTTTCGCGGCGCTTGATCTCAATTTTAGGTAAGGAAATGGGTATGCGAGCTGAAGAACCCGCAAAGAACCAGAATGACAGTGGGGTTGTTATTTTCTGGTGGTATTTTTTTTCGTCTATTAGTGATATTTTTTATCGGCTAGAACAAAAAAATTCCAGTGTCCTTTTTTTACATAGCTTTTTCGTCCTGAGCCTCTGGGCCAATGGTTTTGAATGGTCGAGGATCTTCTCGGTTGAAGGGAAATTAAAAAAAAAATGCCTGCGTTCCTCTCTAGTTTTTATTTGTTTGAACCTCCTATGACATACACAAGCTCCTCTCGTATAGTAAGTAACATTCTCATTGAAAATAATATTAATTATATTTTCAGCCTTGAAATGTGCGAAGAGGAAGGTGGTGGTTGCGTGGAGCTGTTGCCCGGCGGGCGTGAGATCGAAGTGACCGCTTTGAACGTATACGACTACGTGCGCAAGTACGCCCAACACCGCATGGTCATATCGCAAGAGAAGACTTAGGAGGTGATTTTATTATTTTTAATATGTATTAAATTCAGAGGGGATCAAGTTTTTTGTACTGGAATGACGATTAAACCATTTTTTTTATATTTTCATTCAATTAATATACATTTGTAAATTTAAAAAAAGTGGGTAAAATTCATTTTGTACAATTCGGTTTTGATCACAGTATAAGTCTTTGTATTTACGTATAAACATTTAAAGAAATTATTTTAGACTGGCAACACAATGACAGACGCCTTTTGTTTCGTTCTCGTCGAGATCTCTTATAACTGAATTATTACAACAGGCTATGCGAGTGGGAGTGCTCGACGTTCTACCCGAGTCGGCCCTAGAAGGCCTGACCGCTGAAGACCTACGACTGTTGCTGAACGGTGTTGGCGATATAAACGTGGCAGCGCTCGTCTCGTACACCGGCTTCAATGACGAGAGCGGAGAGCCGCCGGAGAGACTCGCCAGATTCAAACGCTGGCTTTGGGCCATAGTTGATAAGATGACGCATTTGGAAAGGCAGGATTTGGTTAGTCTTTTTTTTTTTACTTTATTTCAACAATGTGTGTGAGCTTAGTGAAAGTTAATCGAATCAAAAATAGATCTTATACTTATGATCGTCAAAAAAAGTTTATAGACAATTTTGACTCTAAATTAACATTTATTGCCAGTTTCCGAATAAAGGGCTGAGAGCGGACGAAATAAATAAAGCGTAAAGTCGTAAGAAAACTACAGCGTAAACTCCATGTAACGTTAGTCGATTTAACTTCTATCTCTCTATAGCGTTGAAATCAATTGGCTTTGCTTGATTTAGCTAGTATTCCATACAATGAATTTCTTCTCTATAACGACCATAAAATGCACAGTCTCTTCAGTGTCGTTATATAGAGTTTACATTGTATTTAAGTTTTGATTTGAATTATGATAATTGCCCATGTCATTTGGGTAACTTTAATATTATAGACTGACGTCAAACAATGTTTTATTAAAACATAGGTATACTTTTGGACCGGATCACCAGCTCTGCCAGCATCCGAGGAGGGTTTCCAACCGATGCCCTCAGTGACAATCAGACCAGCCGACGACGCCCACCTGCCCACAGCAAACACCTGCATCTCCCGACTGTACATACCCCTGTACTCATCCCGACAAGTTTTGAAACATAAACTATTGCTCGCTATAAAAACTAAAAACTTTGGCTTCGTCTAGAATAGTTAAGCTCCAGTCGCTACGACTGCCTATTATCAACATCAAAGAGATTTAAATATATACATTTTGCTTGAATAATGTAAGGTGATCCCACCATTAATCTAATCAGTTCTAAAAGTTTTATGTCATTTAACTGTTAATTTACACCGTCTTATAAATAACAATACAAAGTGTGACCACCGGGCAACCGATCGCTTGCATGTCATATTTAAATCTCTTTGCATCATATAGAGTTGAATTACGCATACATTTGTATGATTATGGATTCATGTGACATTGGATTGGCTCGCACAATATGTCGTGTATCATTCGTTAATCCGGTCGAGGATAGATTTTTTTTTTTAATTGCAGTTTTTTATATGAAAATGTCACTTGTACCATTTGTGCCCGTTGTCGGTTCTGTTGTGTTGCATTCATGGGCACTGTGTTTCATTGGGATCGGATAGATGGTGAATTTCAATAATGATTCATGTGATAACGGAGGAAGTAAGCGCCCTCTATCTCTAAATTTAAGAGTATAGTAGTTTTCATTTTGATTAGTTAAGGTTCTTATAATAAATACTTATTAAAATGCTTAGAGTGTTGTTTTATTCGCTGTAGCCGCTGTGCCACCACCTTTTATCTTATATATTTATATATTAGGTAGTATATAGGCATAATGGCTGCAGCTCTTAATTGGTTGTGCAAATCATATATATATATAGACAACACAACTTTTCTAATACAAAAAATAACAAAATCAAAACGGCGAAATCTTAGTCAAAACATTAAAAACCTATGACATAAATCATCTTTCAAATCACTTCTTCGTAAGCATTTCTTGTCTTCAATATAATAATTTATAATTCTAGATTTAAATTAGCATATTTTTTGGTTTTTCTTGTTTTTTTTTGTATACTTCGCACCCTTTGCACCTGTCCTAATATATTTTAAGTATTCTTTTATCGTGTAGGTTGTCTGGAAGAGATCGCTTGTTAGCGATAAGGCCGCCCGTTGCTCTTATATGTTCTTACATCTGTTAATGTCATTTGCTTCTAGTGTTTAAGTGCGATAAAGTGTTAAATAAATAAATACCTTAGTCAACAAGTTCGCTAGTGAATTCAAAAATAATGTAGCAAACATAACTATCTCGTGCGATAACCCGTTACTAAATGAGGAATCGTACTCCAACAAAACACAGCAATCAATGAGACTAAAAAAAGCTACTATAGGGGACAATCACATCAATTATTAATCAAATTGATCATAGAAAAAGCCCGGTTTACGATAGAATACATGCCACTCACAAAAAACAAGTAAGTACATCGCCCCGGTAATAGCACATTTAATTAATTCATCTTTCAAAACCTGTAACTACCCAGACACACTAAAAACCGGCGTGATAAGGACTATACAAAAAAGGGTAACAACAATTTTAATAATTACAGACCTATCACCATATTGTCATGCATTAATAAAATTATGGAAAAATATTTGGGACGGGAGTTGCAAAAATATCTAACGATAAATGATATTATAAATGACAGACAGTATGGTTTTCAAAAAAATAAAAACACATGCCAGTTACTAGCTAAATTTACCAACGACGTAAACTCACTACTAAATAAGAAATTTACCTAAATAAATTGGACTCGGACGCCCACGCTAAACTGTTGTCTGCACCCGAAAAAACCAAGCAGTTTTTAAAAGGCATGTTTTTGATGCAACGTGGGGATGACGCGGGATAGCGTGGGTGTCCTCGCACTTCAGGTTGGATGGGGTTAGTTGAGTGAACAACGGCATGGACAAACCGTTGCCCGGTTTTTAATGCCGGATAGATTAAGATGTATGAAAAAAAAATTGCTTTTGGATTTGAATAAATAAAAAAAAATAATATAATATATGGCGGAAGTGGTGGTATTAATATTGGGTTATTTTAAGAAGATCTAAAACCTTTATTTCAAGAATAATTCTATAATTTTAATGTCTAGTAGGAGAGCACATTCGCTAAAACGCCGTAAAACTACATACTTACATTAATAACAAATGAAGATATAAGATATTTTTAGAATTGGTTAAAAATGTTCTCTATTTTTAGCACTATCGTTACATAAGGTCTCCAGGTAAATACAAGTGATTCAGTCTCAGGCTGACAACATAGCAATTTTCCCGAGAAATATAAATATCACCTATCACCAACTCTCATATTTAAATATTTGTGTTATTTCTCTGTGAAGTAATGGAATCCTTGTTGTTATTCTTTTTTATAGTTCATTCTAATTAAATTTGTGTACATAAGAATCGATATCAATGTCTTTATATTGCTACCATATTTGATTTAAATTAATTCAAATTAAAATGTAGTAAATCGTAAACTTGAATTCAAGCTCGTGTGGTGTTTAGTTTTTGGTATACCGTGGCCTCCGTAAAGCTTAGTAGTCAACTGTCAATATGCAATGAACAAATAATTGACAGTGATATGATTTGTCATTTGTCATTTAAGTGTTGTTTGATTTTGACTTTTCGACTTTCGTCTCAACTCTCAAATCTCATTTTTTTCTTGAACGCACATCTTGTGATTGTAATGAGATAAAATTACGATAGTGCTTTTTATAAACAAATGATGTGGTGAAATGAGACTAAGAGGTGTTAAAAGAGTTTGAATAAGCAAAATGTATCGTAAAATTTTGTGGTGTTACGTATTTTTATTGACATCATTTGATATATCTCCCTACTCGAAGCTGACAGCCCAGGGGAAGAGCCATGGTAAAATCGATTTCTCTTCAAATAAATAAGTTGCTATAATATGTGTAATATCTGTTTACATATTTATGACATACCTTATCGGAAACGTGAACCATGGAAATAAATATTTAACAATTTTTATAGCATTGGTTAAAATGAAATGTAGTATTTGCTGTCTTCACGCAATGTTATTTTTGATCAACGCTGTTGTTTTTTCTGCATATGTTTGGTTATTTTTGGCTTTGTGATGAGATAAATACGTAGTTTTGGCGGTAAAGACGCAACAAGGCGGATGCAATGTGCAGCGCGCAAGTTGCGCATACCGCCCGAGTTGCGTACAAGAGCGACATTGAATTATTGAATAACTTGTAATATTATGCCGAAGCGTAGCTGTTATCACTTCCGCCCCTTATCAATTTGGTATTGTTTATTTAAATATTACTACCTTTGGTGTTTGTAATTGTAATTTCTATTATCAACTACAATTATTGCTATATCTAAGATAATAATCAATGTTTTTTGCTGACAGGTGCTTCAGTACAGGATTCAATTACAGAAGGGATTGCATTTCAAGTAAGTAGTCATTTTTTTGTTAACTTTTAAAAAAATATAACTAATGACAAGATATAATGGCTGAAATAAATTTCATTCAATAGAATTTTTATCATCTAGTATTAATATAGGATACAACAAAAAATATTTGATCTTATGGATTATTTGTTTATTAATTTATTTAGGAATGAAATATGTTCTACTTATGAAATATTAAAAAAAAACAAATGTATACTGATACATCCTAAAATACTTTTATTTATAGACAAATATATAAATGGAGCATTAATCAATACATTACATATATAATTAATATGTTTTTAATCTATAAAATGACCATGTTACAAATTATCGTTATACATCTATTAAACAAAGTGGTTTTAGTTTTTAAATTATTAACACCTTATTCACTATAAAGGTCAAACTTCAATTTAAAAGTTGAATTTGTAATTTTAATAATTTGCACATGTTACATATGATTTATTAATAAAAAATAGGAATTACTTAATAAATTATTACATTATGTAAATCAAGATTCATTATGTTTAAGTACAATATTTGCAAACAGTTATAAGGATAATTCTGTCTGTTGCCTTATCCCATGTTGCGGGGAGTTGTTAAGCAATTACTATTTGTCTTGTTACATTTTCAGATAGAAATGATAGAATAGATTATTAAGGGGATAGAAATTATCTGCTTTCAGTTGATAATGTAATCTACAGACTGATTTTGTCTGTAATTTCTCTAATTGAATATAGAAAACAAACTTTAAGGTTATATATATATTTGGTTGTTAGTTTTGTTAGAATAAATAAAATGTTTAGTTAATAGCTTTCCAATTTCCAAAAAAAAAACTGCAGGCACATTTGTTATTCTTAATAAAAATGACTAACAACTTAAAGTATAAATAACTTCTTTACCCGCTAATGGGTAGTTTTTTTGTTATTTGTGTAGGAATGGAGCGCAGACACCATGTCAGTGGACAGCAACGAGGCAGCCGAGGGCGTGGAAGGTGTAGCGCTATGGCCACCATCGTTACGCTTCGGTCGCTCCGCCCTAGCAGAGCCACATACACAACTGGTGACCTTAACAAATATGGCCAATACAACATTACATCTCGCGTCGGTTGCGGGTACAACGCCAGACTTCCATGCATCGTTTTTTGATTCTAAGGTATGTTCGCCTTCTATTTATTTAATTAACCAAAATAATTTAATACTAAGTCAGAAATGCAAATTTTCATTTGTAATGCAATCATTCCTTGAACAACTTACCCTTAGGGGTGGTTACAACCATTTCACCATCGAGTTGTTATAAAATATAGTGGAAAACTTAACTACTAACTGTCTAATTAAGATTGACAATTTAACGCTATGCATTTTGAGTCCTCCCGATGCAATATCCAAAGTTTCTAATAACTGGACTAATTCATCAATCAACTTATATTCAAGTTCATAACTGTAATGGATATGCTATGTACCAATATTAATTGATTAGAGATTTTATTTATGAACCACCAAAAAAAAATTGTTGATATCGAAGCATTTTTGCTTGTCATTGCAATGAGTTGACATATATATATATATATAGTCAGTATATCTAACACACAAAAGCTCACTCACACTCACCCACAATTATTTATAAACACACTTTATGTACTTAGGTAGGAATATAGGTTGTTGTGATAAAAAAAATATGTCTACCCTCATTCATATCAGTTTTACATATATCTGACTTTTGTTTTAAATTGTATAATTTATTTTAATGTCATGGTAAATGTAGACAAACAAACACTTATAATATAAATTTAAGCTGTCAGGCTATTAGGAACAGGCGTCTTCGAGGTGATTAAAATCAGTAAGAGTTTTATGCCTTAGTCACAAACGGGTTCAAACCAAACATCTCTAATGAAAATCAAAATGGTCTATTTCACTAATTACTTATATGCTATTGTTAACCTCTAATATAATATTTAAAAGTTGCATGGCAGACTCCTTTGTTTTTTTTGATAACCGAGCAGGATATGCTTTACGCATATGTGGGACTCAAGTCACTAAACAGGAAACCTTTGCTACTCAGAGGACCGTTGAGCCATATCCACTAAAGCACTCCTCGGGTGTGACCCACGATTCCGCATATGGAGACTATTGGGTTACTACACCCGAGGAGTGTTCTAGTGGGAATCTCTCACCGGTCCTCTGAGTAGCAGAGGTTTCCTGGCTAGTGAGTTGAGTCATGACAGACTCCTACGAAACGGCTTGAACGATTTTCATGAAAACTTTCAGAAAATTCTGTATGTGTTATAATCGGTAAAACCGGTATAAATAAACTATATTTCAAACGTATTTTTATTTGTCTTTTTTCTCTTCTAAACCCCAATCGATTTGAACGACTTTCTACTGTCCGACAAGCATAGGACAAGTTATTTTTAGTAGTTAAGAAATAATTTAAACCAAGCAAATTTCGAACGTACTTTTTTGTGCGTTATAAATTATGCGTCCTTCGCAAAAATATTTCACATACTCACCCTTTTATATAATTCAAACCAGTTCCGAACTGGGTCAACTCAGACGCAGATGATTTTAATAATTTAATGGCGGCAGCAGTGCCATTTTTAATTTATAACACTAGTGAGACATATCATAAAAAAGTCATTGATTGATTTGATTTTCTTATATAAAAGTACATTTTTAACTGTCACTACCACAATATTGCTGTCTCTTTCCGCCCTAAACCAATATTAGACATGTTTTTGTTTTTCTAAGTTCTAATTCAAAGACAACTTTTTGAGTAATAAATCAGCGTGTTCATAATGTTACAAACAATTAATATTTGACATAAATTCACAAAATATGGAAGTTTCTTTAATTTTTTTATGCGAATGATTTTTCAAATTGTAATGAGACAGGGGTTCTCAAACTTTGTCAGCTGCGCTTACAAGTATTTGGTCGCGGCTGCTTGGTTATGTTAACAATATGTGTTTAGAATAATTCAGCTATTGAAATTGAACTAAATGCGGTTTATTGTTTCGGAGAAAAAATGGAGATCGGCTCACGGCGCCCCTGTTTTCTTACTATTTACGGAGATTTTTGCAACTCTATATAATAATTTTATTTCTTAAACCCATACAACATATCAAAAAAAGTTAACACAATAAAGATAAAAAATAAGGTTAAAACATAGAACCGGAAATTAAATCTAAGATCAGAAACAACAATAATAAAAAAATGCGAACAAAACATATGAAGTGGAGTATATCAAGGGAGGAACGAGCATTTAAGTGTTGTGTATTAGTGTGTGCAATGGTGTTGCTGTGTGAGTGTGCGAGGTTGAATCTTAGTTTTTTTTTTTTAAAGAATTTCTCCTTAGACCAAATATATCCAAGGATAATAATATGTTATAGATATGTACATGAATGTTTTTCTACTGTACTAAACTTTTATATTGTTATGCTTTGATGTATTTTTTTTTTCAATTAAGACAAAATCGGTTCAGGGATGTAATGTATCCAAATATATGTATTACTTGTCTTAGTATTCGTGTGCGAAAAATACCATTTTTGTCCGTACTAGTATGTTCGTACGTAGTACGAGTATGTACAGTAGTACATACTACGTATGTAGAATAGTACATACTACGTATGTAGAGTAGTATGTACGTAGTATGTTATTCACTTGAGTGTTCTAAGAACAGAATGATAGTTCAGTGCGGTTCATTTCGTAGCTCAATATAAGTAAATTATTGACGTGCACAAGCGTTCGCTGATACAATTCTATGTGATAAAGATATAAATAAAATATCTGTTAGAACTTAACAGGAAAATCAGTGGTGTGAAATGTATATTTTTCACGCAAACCCTGAGCATCCCATTTGGCGCACACCCCCGGCCGTAACAATTAAAAATGTTTGTTTAGTTTATCTTTAAATATACATATATCATACTCACTTTTGAAATATTTTTTATTGAAATATTGCTTTGTTGTATTTTCCATGTATCCCCCCCTCTAATAAACATGTTCTATTTGTCGAATTTCCTTGCTTAGTCTCATATAAGCTCGGTCGATATTACAAAATATTGGACAGACGAGTATGAGGTAGATATAATTATCTCCCAACTTTTTTTTACAATACACCATATAAATATTGAATTTTATAAAATTTCACATGAGCCGTGACCGGTGGGTGAATGCCATTCGATTCGTTATAGACTCGAATTAATATTGATAAACATCACTACATTAGTGTAATTTGAAATTTCATTGATTATTGAAGGCGATGTGTTTTAACATTGACATCATTGTGTGATACTCGCGTATGGAGACATATAATAATGTTGAAATTATTTGTATTCTTGTTTATATATGTACACTGTAAGAAGGTATGTTTTTATTTACTTTACGTTTACAGTGAGTTGTTGAATGTACCTACTTGATGTTGTTAGTTGTTTGCCGACGTAACCGTTAGAGCCGCTAATTCAATTCCATAGAAATTCAACTTCACTTTGATATAATCGAGTGTGTTTAATAGCTCACACTTAGCACGCGGGTTACCATGGTAACGCTTAAAGGCTCCCAACAACTGGTTACCAAATTCGTTGTTGCGGTTACGCTGGCAACGCCATACAGTTTTCAATTTAACGTTATCGAAAGCGTTTAACAAGTCACACTTAGCACGCGGGTTACCATGGTAACGCTTAAAGGCTCCCAACAACTGGTTACCAAATTCGTTGTTGCGGTTACGCTGGCAACGCCATACAGTTTTCAGTTTAACGTTATCGAAAGCGTTTAACAACTTATACTTAGCACACTGGTTACCATGGTAACGCTTAAAGGCTCCCAACAACTGGTTACCAAATTCATTCAAACTCAAAATATCTTTATTCAAGTAGGTCTTTATAAAGACACTATTGAATCGTCAATTTTTACACTACCACCGGTTCGGAAGGCGGTCATCTACCGAGAAGAACCGGCAAGAAACTCGATAGCTGCTCTTTTAAAATAAACAATTCATACAAAATTGTGCTACTGACAATTAAAATAACGAAGCATTATAAGGCTACTCAAGAATTGAACTGTCCCGATGCTGAGCCAATTGTCGACATATTGAAAGCATCTTTGTCCTCTAAATATTCGTTTACGGTATAGTATGCCTTTTCAACCAAAATACCCTTTACGCGCGTTTTAAATTTGTTGGAAGTCAATTTGGTTATGTGTGTGGGTGGGACTTTATAAAAACGTATGCTCATACCTACAAACGATTTATGAACTTCACTAAGGCGAGAATCAGGCACATCAATTTTTTCTCTATTTCTTGTGTTGTGGTCGTGTTTATCTCCACTAAGTGATAAAAGATGTTTATTTTTATGTACGAACAATATATTGCATAAGATATATTGTGAAGCTACTGTAAGAATACCGCTTGTTTTAAAGTGAGACCTTAAAGATACCAAATAAACCACGCATAGCTTTGTAAAATAAATATAGTACCTGTCCGCCGCTTTTTCCCAAAGAATAATTCCGTAAGACATGATACTATGAAAATAGCCAAAGTATACTATTTTTGCCGTGTTAAAGTCGGTTAAGTGTCTAATCCTTCGCACTGCAAATGCAGCAGAACTAAGCTTTTTAGCTGAAGAAAATATATGGGCGCGCCACTGTAATTTGGAACCTAATGTTATCCCCAAGAATACCGTGGTATCCACAAGATCTAAATTCTCACCATTTAAAATAACTTTTCTATTTATCTTTTTAACATTTGGTATAACTCCTTTATATTCAATAATTGTGTGTTCGACAGGCGCGCGTGTCCATCTCTCGGTGCGTCTGTATCGCACGATCTGCTGTTGGGCAGATGGCGTCTGTCGCTCGATCTGTTCGGGCGTGTGTTCACGGAGGATGTGGGACTGGAGCCGGGTTCCGTTGTCTCGGAGCTTGGCGGCTTCCCCGTGAAGGAGGTGAAGTTCCGTAGGGACATGGAGAAGTTGAGGACGTCAGCTCAGAAGGATCTGACACTACATAAGGTAATCAATTATTACAATACCCAATTTTATAATAAAACTTAATCAGTAACATTAACAAGATTTATATATCTAATGTATAAAATTTTCATGTCACAATGTTACTTACTGTACTCCTTTAAAACGGCTTGACCGATTCTTATGAAATTTTGTGAGCACATTGAAAATTGGACAACACCTATTTATAGAGATTTTATATTATTTATTTGTTTTTTATGACTCATTAAAAAATACATACAACCCTTAGTTTTTATCACCAACCCCCTATTTTTTAATAATTTTATGGCAAAACAACGTTTGTCGCGTGAGCTTGTAATAATCTAAAATTAAGGAACAAAAATATATTGAAGTGCAACCTTCATTGTGCCGACAACTGAAAAAAAGTAAATAGAATAATGTCATGTCAGATATAATAGAATATGAATCATGTTCTCTTTTGGTGTTGTATAATGTTGCTTCGATAAAATTAAAATGAGTTGGCTACGGTTTATTTTTACTAATTAAAACTTCCACACGTGCGCACTCTTTAGGTTATGGTTACAGCACTGGATTAGTTGAATAAACATGGATAGTTTAACAAATTTTTCGACAAAGTTGTCAATCGGACAGCTTACTGGGAAGAAGAACTGGACTACGTGGAAATACAAAATATGTATCGCACTGAGAAGTATTCCTACCGCCCTAGAAATTGTCGAAGGTATGATTGTAAGGCCCGTTATCGAAGGTCAGTCGACATCGGCCGCCGGTGAAGGACAGATAGCCTTCACAAAGGCTGAATGTACCGCCTTAATGGTACTGACGAGCAATATGAGTGACGACACACTAGAGAAAGTCATGCGTTTTACGACAGCTCGAGAAGTATGGCTGGAGTTGCATAGGCTGTTCGACGGAACCAATGAAGATAAGAGTTATAATCTTTGCATGAAGTTTTTTGGTTTCAAACGGAATCACGAAGACGACATAGCATCGCATTTATCAAAATTGAAAAATATCTGGACCGATTTAGATCACGAATTAAAGAAGGAAAAGAACGAGTTACCCGAACTCCTCTTAATCTGTAAAATTCTCGATACACTCGGCGAAGAATATTCTCAATTCAAAAGTAGCTGGTTACTGGTACCTAAGAAAGATCGAACAATTGATAGCCTAACCGATCACCTATGCGCATTTGAGAGAAACTTGGTTGGTAACGCCGTACCTGCACAAGAAGCCCTCATAACGAAATCAAATGCCAAACAGAAAAGTGATAAAGATAAGAGATTGAAATGCAATTATTGTTCAAAAGTCGGACACAGGGTTAAAACATGTCTGAAATGGATTCAGGATGGCAAACCTCCGAAGAGCAATAACCCGTCAAAATCTATCGACGTGAACTCCAAGCATACTACAAGCACAGCTGTTAACGTGACACTTATGTATGCACAACATACAGAAGTGAATTCGGCAGAGTCTGACAAGGACAACTGGTACGTGGATAATGGTGCCACAAGCCACATCACAAATAGAGATGATATATTTAATACGTTTAACCAATTTGATGACCCACATACAGTCACAACAGCAAACGGCAATATCCTACGTGCTAAAGGCAAAGGTTCAATTGTCATCGAAGCTATTGTAGAAGGGAAAGTATCTACTATTCAATTGGGAGATGTTTGGCTTGTTCCGGGCATACAGAAAAATCTATTCTCGGTCCTAGCAGCTCACGATACGAATCCGAAAACTATATTTACTTCCACGATTGATAAATGCACCGTATCAATAGATGGAAAAGTTAAATTAGTTGGAAAAAGACAGAAAGGTGGAGGTCTGTACAAACTGAGTTTGAAAAACATGGTTGAAACACAGACTGTTACATGTTTAGCGACAGAAACCCAGCTTTACCACGAAAGACTCGTCCACCAAAACAAACGACATGTTAGAGCATTTGTGAAACGAGAGTTTGGAATAGAGCTACCCATAGATAATTCGCTATGCGAGAGCTGTATATTTGGTAAGTCCCACAGACAGAAGTTCGGTACGAGAACAAG